>OX375867.1:95454294-96082294 GCA_947359475.1 Heligmosomoides polygyrus bakeri | reverse complement strand
TCATCGAGGGTCGAACCTGGCAGCTACTTCACAACGTGCCAACTCAGTATGTGCGACTCGTCAAAGAAGCCTTGTCACTGAGACAACGGATCGTCGTAGCAAGACAAGGTATCCACTTTCTACAACGGTGCTCCAGCCATCAAGTGGTCCCTAGATTCATCGCGTGCAAAGGGCTGCATGATCTCTGCGGCAGGACAGCTGATGACCAAGTAATACAGCGCATCGAGTTACGCCTGCTTCGCATTTCTTTACGTAACAAACGTCATCATATGTATAGCATGTTAAAGAAATGTGTATCTAAAGAACATTATTGTGCTTTGTACTTGGAGGATCACCTTTGGAGGAGGATCGTGGATAGGTCCAAGTCTATATGTGACTCTATTAGGTCTAACGTCAAAACAACCTTGCAGAGAAAATTTGACGGCTTGCTGGACAGTCTTCACGGAAGGCGTGAGGGGCTGCGAACAGTCTCGCATGAGGAGACCTTGGGAGACCTACCTGGTGATGCTGCGATTTCGGGTGAAAGCTCAACCAGGGTTACCGTACTGGGCAATTTCCCTCTATCCGACAACGCTCGCTCTGTTCTGAATCTAGGACCCAGCTTTTCACCATCACAGTCTCTCTCCATGGTCGCTATGCGCAAGCTTATCTGTAGTCTCCATGACCTACAGGACCGGTTACGTTACAGGGCAAAGGTGGAGGGCACTGCTCATATAAATGGAGAAGTGCAAACTAGGCCTAGCATCCCATTTCCTGCTACTTACTTCAAGCAGCAGGAGGCTAATCCCAGCGTGGATTTAAAATTCCGGCGATTTGCGGACGATGTCTTTCAGACGATTAACAAGTGCCGTAATCAACGCCTAGCTCCTAATTTGTCCCAAGGGCAGATCTGTGGGCTCAAAGAGGTTCAAAACTTAGTTACCTCTAAATCCATGCGGCTATCTATTAGCGACAAAGGGGGCGAGTTTGTCGTAATACCTAGACAGCTCGACATTGCTATAACCGAGCACCACCTGGGAGATACCTCTGTGTATCGTCCATCCACCCTCAAGGCGTTCCAGGCGCAGGTCCGTAAGCTAAACCGGGAGTGGGTTACTGTTGGCAAGGTAGCGGGTCTCAATGCGGCGCTCATTACGCGTCTCAAATTGGAAACTCCATCCTGTCCGGTATTGTATTTGCTAATTAAAACTCATAAATTCGATAGCACAGACAATTTAGACACCATTACAGCTGACAGTGTAAAGGTAAGACCCATCATCAGCTGTGTGGGGGGTCCCACGGACAGGATCGCGTGGTTCCTAAACAATATCATTGGGCAACTCCTGCGCTTCATCCCAGCTCATCTCACTAACACCCATGCGTTCCTTGACCGCCTACACTCAGCTCAGGTGGAACGTAATTGTGTGATGGAGTCGTTCGACGTAACGTCGCTATATACAAATGTAAGCAACGACTCAGCACTTGAGGCAGTCTATGAACTACTCGGTGAACATCACCTTGGCATTGACATGTATGGCCTCACTGTGGGTCAGGTCATGTTGTTGCTAAAAGAATGCCTCAGCTGCAACATCTTCAGGTGGTCGGGCAGGTATTTTTCACAGATAAGAGGGCTGGCTATGGGCCAACGCTTAGCTCCCATCTTGGCCATCGCCTTCATGTCCAAAATTGAAGCTCCCGTGTTGGCTAGGCTCCCTGCTTTATACTGTCGATATATCGATGACTGTTTCATCATCTGTTCTACCCAAGAGGAGATGGACATGTGCTTCGATATCATAAACCAGCAGAGTGAGCATATCAAGTTTACACGGGAGACTCCAAAGGATGACTGGCTTCCGTTTTTGAACGTCCAAATACGGCTGAGTGGAGGGAGCAAAGTAACAAAGTGGTATCGTAAACCCACAAGCAAGAACATCTTGGTCCATAGCAAATCGGCGCATCCGACACAGACCAAAACAGCTGTCGTGCAATATGTTCCGCACAGCAAGCAGAGTATCTACTGGACAAAACGAGCGTAAGGAATCGCTAGCGCTTGCTCATCAAATCGCTGCCAAGAATGGGTATACATTCTTTGGCTATCACCGGAGGAGCACCAGCAATCGCTCACGTAATACATCACTTGATGATAAAATCCCGTTTGTCATCCCTTTCATCTCAGACAGTGTCAGCGCTTCTATTAGGAAGTGCGTCAGAAGGGCGGGATTGGAAAACGATGTCAAAGTGGTAGATACACCTCCCGCTAACTTGAAAAGTCGCCTAGTGCGCAACCGGCTGTACGACCGAATTTGCGCAACCCCAAGTTGCACCATCTGTCCTGCAGGCAACGAAGGAGACTGCATGATTTCTGGGGTTGTCTACCTAATAAGGTGCAACAGCTGTGGAGGTGAATACGTCGGTGAAACAGCTCGCCCCTTCTATGTTCGCGTTAAGGAACACCTGGAAGGCAAGAACAGGTCACGACCATCAACTGCGTTGGGCTGCCACAGGATAAAGGACCATAACGGTGCCGACTTTGGGGTCACATTCAAAATTCTAGTACGGGAGACCCATACCGCCGCACGCAAAACCCTGGAGGGGTTCTGGATACAGGCCAAGAGCCCGAGGCTGAATCGGCGGGGGGAATGCGTCTATATAACCCGAGAGCTCACCCCGTACATCAGTCTCGCCTTTTAGCTAGTTTCGCCTTGTAGGGTCTCCTCGGCTGTCCTAAGTGTTGGACTGTTGTTGCCTCTCTCAGCTGGAAGGGTTGTTGTTCATCGGGTCTTCGAATTCGCAAGGTCTGTGGCGCTGTTTGACCTAGTAGCTTCAACATATGTCTGGACTTTTTCAGACTCTGAAGAAGGCGAAATCGCCGAAACGTTAGTCGTCAATAAAGCGTGTACTATCTCGGTTCGAGTTCAACACCACGATAAGCAATTCGACACTAAATACACTAGTACTCGTTTTCGTAACGGCGAGATCCTCGACTGTGTGCTATCGAAAACAGTGTCACCGGAATGAACGTCGCTTACAAAGATCATCATTATGTCACATTCGAAACAAGCAAGTATTCGAAATTCGAATATTATTCGAATTTTCGAACCCCGAATAATCGAATTCGAATAATTATTCGAATTTTTGACCCTCGAATAATCGAATTCGAATAATTATTCGAATTTTCGAACCTCGAATAATCGAATTCGAATAATTATTCGAATTTGCGAAACTCGAATAATCGAATTCGAATAATTATTCGAATTTTTGACCCTCGAATAATCGAATTCGAATAATTATTCGAATTTTCGAAACTCGAATAATCGAATTCGATAATTATTCGAATTTGCGAAACTCGAATAATCAAATAATCGAAAATCGAATTCGAATAAATTATTCGAATAATTATTCGAATTCGATTATTCGAGCACAAGTATAGTCTTTGGCACGCCCTCTGAGTCCCAGGCACTTCATGCGACATATTCCGCACGTCTTCCGAATCCCCTAGCAAGCAAAAGACGTCTGGGTATTTTCCGCTATTCTCGCGCCACGTAATTTGATCAGTATCGATTGACGGTGATCGATACTGCAAATACGAACTTCAGATTCGTGTTCAGTGATCTCGATTGCCCCAGGGCCGAAGTTCCCAGGCAGGGAGAAAACGTCTGGGTATTTTTCGCTATTTTCGTGACGTAATTTTCTCCCCGTTTCCCCCTCCCCCGAATTTTTTCCTATTTTATGGCTAATTTCTGTGGCGGCGCCGATCGATGGTATGACTCATCGCTTAGAGCGTTATTATAGAGATATTTATTTACTAAAAATTACATGAAGTAATGGGTTTTGAATCATTTCCGTGCCCGTATTTCGAACTCCGGTTTTCGCCCATTTTTAAGCTCCTCCGTTCTGCATTCCGTGTTCCGCTTTGCTTGAAAAAATTTCCGCACATCCCTGCTATAAGCCCATGATGCGATTGCGTTGTTGTATTGTACAAGGCCTGACACCAGGCAGAACACCCTACATATGTACATAAGTGTTCGGAACAATTATTCATTCCTTCATCAAAATATTGAGGCGTTCCGGCAGCACTCCAGACCATGGGAAGGAAAGTGCAGCATGCTATCCTACCAGGAGCTGTATCACCTGTCGTCCTGTTGATCATCGTGTTGCTCGAGCTGGCACCAGCAACGTCTCAATTCGTTCCTGTGGTGTGCCAGAGTGCTCCAATGGACCCTCCACGCTCGATCGACTCGAAGAGCGTCATATCATTCGTTCAAGGCCTTCCCGAAGAAGTCCGACCAACGCGTTGGTGGGCGGCCTGGTGTTCTCTTGACATCCCGCGGAATCCAGTCGGTGACGGCTCTCGTCCAGCGAGTGTCGGCGAAGCGCATTACGTGGCCGGCCCACCTAATTTTCGACAACTTGGCCCACGCGACAGCGTCTCTGATCTTCGAACGTCGGCGAGGCTCGGAACCCCGGAGGCCTTCTCTCACTTTCGTGAGTTGCGTCATTCCAAGTAGCGTCCTCAAGACTCTTTGTTGCTCAATGCTGATCGCGTGTTCGTCCTGCCTTCGTATGACCGAGGGCTCTGTGGCGAACGCTAGCGCAAGAAGAACAATGGAGTCGAATAGATGGGCCTGGGATCGGACGTTCTTCGTCTTCTTCACTACCTCTTCGACGCTCTTGAAAGCTCCCCAAGCCGCTCGTTTCCTCCTGCCCAGCTCCATGAAACATCAGAAACTCGTCCGCTCCTCATGAACAACGTCTTCGTAAGATTCAGCTGCAGTCCAACGTTCCCACATACAAGATCGAAGTCGGCCAGCATTCGCTCCGCCTGGCTGAGACTCGGTGTTATGAGCACGATGTCGTCAGCGAAGCGAAGATGATGTAGTTGCTGGCCGTCGACCTTCACTCCCATGTCTTCCCATTCTAGTTCGCGCATGACGTTTTCGAGAGTGGCGCTGAAGAGCTTCGGGGATATGGTACCCCATCTGCCAAACCATTCTCCTCATGTTGATCCTCGTCACGGCTGAAGCTGGTCGATTGAACGTATAGTCGATTCTTGATCGCATCATCTCGCCTCCTGTCGGACATGCCGTATGAGTCCATAACGACATTTAGACAAGGGTAATTTAAGCAACTTTATTACTTCTCGTACATAGTCAATACATTAGAAACTTGATTGATTATAGCTATAATCACGAAACTATGCCAGCAGCTTCTGGCACCGTAACCACTCTAGCCTCAGTATATATCGGCTGCGTCATCTCCACCGTCATCTTCGAGTGTGACCAGATCTCTCGTCTCATAGACAACGCACTTCGTGTCACCCCACTTCACCTAAAATTCTCGTTCTTGAACTATTTAGCTTGGACTGTCAAAAAATTGAGCGCTCTGGGATAGCTCTGGGTAATTCCTTCAGTATTCACTACAAAGTAGGGGTGGTAGTGGCGCAGATGGAGAAGGCGCCGGTAGCTGGGAGCACTCCGAATAGAGCTTCTGGCATGGTGTCAGACTCAGGTCAATTAAAACTGCCAGCCCTCGGAGGAGAACAGCAACCGGTCTTATTTGGGAGGGATAAAACACTGACTATGAACCATCGACTGGCCAACCAAGGCTATTTTAAGCCAAATATGCGCTTCACTTCGTCCACCGCCCTTTCTCCGCTCACGATATTCAGTACATATAGGTATTTAGAATGCGTGGCGCATCCCAAGCAGTAACCGGTTAACGTCGCCCGTTATCCTGAGCATTTATGAAGGAAAGCTCAAGGATTTAGGCATGCTAGTGACCTATGCTTTCTGCGTCACGTCACTTTCGTGACATTTGCTGACTTAGGATGAGGATAAAGGTCGACGAATGTATACCATTTTGATGCGCCATGCTTTCTATTTCTATGTGATGTCGTGGAACCGATTTGAGTGCGTTATTGGCCAATGTAGTGTTCTGCGGAGGCCAACCAATGGGAAGGTCAGTGTTCTATCATCAAATCTCCGATCCCGGAGGGAAGAAAGGTTCGGTAGGCCTGGGCGGAAAACCCGAACCGAGAACCTTGAATCGTATCTCACGCTGTAGCCGAAACCTCTTGAGACTGCGCAGTCAACTCAATAACAGAAGTGTCACTCCTTATATTATCTCCTGGCACGAAATCGTAATCAGGAGTCGGATTCATCAACGACTTACAGCAATTTCACAGAGAAAATACAGCCGATAGCGCGGCTTATCAAGCGACATGGTGGAACATTTCGCCGGGCTACATTTCGCTGTATTTTCTCTGTTAAATTCCTGTAACTCGTTGATGAATCCGGCTCCAGTTGTCTATTCGCATGCGCAGTTGCGAAGCTCCCAACAATTTTTTCACAGATATGTAGTGGTAAACGGATACGGGGTCAAGGATTATAAAGGATAAATGAATGATCACTCTATCTATTCATGTTGGGACGCATTCTATGCACTTCTGCAGGATGGCAACGAGGCGATCCGGACGAAATTCATCAACGACTTACAGCAACGGTGCAAACACTGCCGAAAGCGCGGCTTATTAACAAGATATATTGTGAATTGTCTCAGTGTTTCTTCGTATGATTGCTGTAAGTCGCTGATGACACTGGCCCCTGAATGCGTGTTTGGCCATTTAATGACTTGCAGTGGGCAGCCGATAAATAAGTCAGCGCTTTATCCTTTCCAGACAATTCGGCTACCAATTCACTGACCGCGGCAGGATGGAAGCCCTATTTGGTGTTAGCGGGAAATCCGAACCAGGGCCGGATCCATCAACGGCTTACAGCAAATTAACGGAGAAAATACAGCCAAAATTTCTGATAGCGCGGCCTATCAAAGAGCAATATGGTGAAATGTTTCACCATATCGCTTTATAAGCTGCGCTTCCAGGGGAAGGATTCATCAAACTCGCAACAATTTAACAGAGAAAATACAACCGAAATCCCTGATAGCGTGGCTTATCAAGCGATATGGTGAACGATAAAAGCTACTCTATCAGAAATTTCGGCTGTAATTTCCCTGTTGAATTGCTGCAATTTGTCGAGGAATACGGCTCCATGGATTTCGGTTGTATTTTCTCCGTTAAATTGCTGTAAGTCGTTGATGAATCTGGCCCTAGGAAGCTGGTATCGGGTACAAGCGGCAGCCAACACCTCCTCCAATTGCACTACACACGCCTTTCCCCACGGATCCCTTTTTTAAACCAGATTGGGCGCCTTTTAAAACGCGCTTCAAGCTTTTGAAGTCAAACTGAACATCTCGCAAATCAAATCAAACGAGCATTTGCCACATAAGACCACTCTTTCTAGGAAGGATGAAGTAATCTGTCCAAGGAAAATTTAGTATGACTTTCCTTGAAAATTTTCACTTAATCTGACCCAAAATTTGAACACACTGTTAATAATTTTATAGAACATTTGTGTTTAGGAAAAAATGGCTTAGAGCCTATTTTAAAACGCATGAAATCAAATTTTTCAGAGATAAAAGAAAATTGCGCTATGCACTCGTCTAGGACGCCGTTTTTCTTTGATTGAAAGCGAGAAATCTGTTCGCATGAACGCATTTACATTTACAGATAAACAAAAACATTTATAGAAATCGTATATGTATATCTTCAATTTCGCTATTTCAAGAAAGCAGCATTTATACCATGAACAAAATGAAAATCACGCGAGCTGGGCGAGTGCACGGTGTGACCCCTTCGTTTAACAAACTAGAGAATTGATGTTTTCTGAGCTTCAAGATAAACTTTCAGCTATAACTTTTAGTTTAAAAAATATTGTGTTATAATGGTTCAAAGAGCATGTTCACTGCTGGAGCAGGTGATTTAAAAAATTTCTGAAAAAAACAGTACCAAATTTTCGTTGAACAAAATATAATTCTAACCTTTTAAGAGAGTGCCCACGAACCTTTTCCACATCTGGCAGTTTTGCTCAAGACAGCCCAGGTTAAGCAAAAGCAGGCTTAGATGCCCTTTTGCAGTTGTACTGTACATGTTTTCATGCTTAGCTTCTCGTCTTAAATGTTTCCGAACAAGTTTCAGGAATTTCATGAAGAAGAGTGAGGGCGGACATCCCTTCGAGGCTACCAG
Organism: Heligmosomoides polygyrus bakeri; assembly: GCA_947359475.1. Lineage (NCBI taxonomy): Eukaryota > Metazoa > Nematoda > Chromadorea > Rhabditida > Heligmosomidae > Heligmosomoides > Heligmosomoides polygyrus. The sequence goes on along the minus strand of OX375867.1, from coordinate 96,074,235 downwards.
TAAATCCCCTATGGTTACGTCTGGTACACGCTCGTTTTGATTTGAAGAATGTTCATTTTGACTTCAAAAGCGTAAATCTTGCTTTAACGGCTTTGAAAAGTATCCACTTTGACTTAAAACTGATAAATAGGAAGGATTGTCAAAAATAATCACCCCTTTTTTGACGGCCTTCTTGTCTTCGTCAACCGATTTGTCATCGACGGTCTTCATCTCCTCCTCGATGCGCTGCAGCCGCGCCTTCACCTTGGCAGGTTCCTGAAAAGTGCAGGTCGACAGGCGTTCAGAGACTCATTGATGTTTGCTCGCTCCCGATCTCGCGGACAGTGGATCAGGAGTGAGGAGACGCACACAGCGGTCCCGTGGTGTAGCGGTTAGCACTCAGGACTCTGAATCCTGCGACGGGAGTTCAAATCTCCCCGGGACCTTCCGTTTTGCATACGGTGCAACTGATCGCCATCATGGTTGTCTACTGGGATACCTGCTTCACTTTCGAAGCAACGGTGACTACAACACTGCAGACGCTCTCCTGTGCTTGAAGGCTATACATAGTGGAGAATTATTATGATGGTCTTGGGGTGTTCGACGCTTTTACTTCCCTATTCTTTATCCATACATTTTTTAGTCGAATTCACTAAACAATATAATCACTACCGTTAGGTAGCAAAGTGGACCACCTAATAGGCAGGTCATCGATTCTCTTCTCCCGGAATTGGGGAGATTGGGAGGCAAAGAATTCGCTGACTGCCCCTTCAACATCTTTAATTTCGGTTTTTTTCGCTAGGAAAGCGCTGGGACGAAATTAGCGGTATACAGAGCGAGCAGGATCAGTTCAGCAGAGTGGGTGGGAAACCGTGTTCCAGACCAGCTGCTCTATTTTTTCGCGTCTCTCTTTATAAAATATAAAATGCAGAACGAAAGGAAAGGTAGCAATTTAAAGAAGTAAAGAAAAGAATAAAATCTTAATTTTTCAAATTTCTAGAAAAATTTAAGCTACGGAGGAATAAAACAATGTTACTTGATATGAAAGATATAAAAAGCTTCGTTTCGCCACTGTCGTCAGACGAACTTTTGTGCAACGCTCCTCCCGTGGCTCTTCAGAGAAGAAAAGGAAACAGGATAAGATAAGCCATCCTTAGAATCTGTTTATGTGTAAAGAGATAAGAAATGAAGCAGAAGGGTTAGCATATCGTGGAGGAGCTGGATAGAAGAACGTCTCGGCCTTTTCTCGAACAACGTTCTCCAGTTTCTGAAGAGGATTGCCATAAATGCTGTTGATGATTGTGTGCCCTTGCGGAAGCAACTGTAACACGACATACCTCGCGAATCCAGAAGCCGCAAAGGCGACACTTCTTGGGGTGAAGGCTCATTTTGGCTTACGCTGGGCGCCTTCTATTCGGGCGCAATGGGCGCTAGAATCGTAGAAGACCCTACTCTCTTCTACAGTATCCAGGTCTTCCAGAAACTCCTTTCGGTACGGGCACAGGAGAGACTGACAAATGGATACTCGGATGAACCGCATGCTTTCGGTGAAGGTTTGGAGGATTCATCGGGTCAGCAATTTGCTGTTGCTGTGAGACTAGAGGCGACTGAGGACAGTTGAATGGGTGCACCCGAGTCTCTTCGCAAGACTGTAGGTGCCAACCTCCGGATCCTATTTGATGGCGTTGAGAACGACGGAGCTTTCCACTGTGTCGGGCGTTCCGACCAAGGCTTGTCTACGAAGTCCGTGTAGCCTCTTCTGAAGCGGGCGAACAAGCGATTGAAAGTGTTGATGAAAGTGGTGTCTTCTCCCAGTGTGCCGTTGCTTTCCGTCGCTCCAGTGCTAGGACGCCATTCTTAGAAGGTGTTGGCTCGAAGGTGTTCTTGTGGAATTGACATCGTGGTTAAAGTCTAGGAAGGCAACAAGGAAGGTGTGGCTATACATACTTATCGCGGAAGACTTTCTAGAATGACCTATATGTGTCATGGGTTAGATCATGGATTCCGATTATTAGTGTGAGCTGAGGATTTTTCAGAAAATGGTATTAAGGATTCTCACCACCCTAATACAAATAAGTTTTCCGTATTTTTTTCCCAAGAGCGAAAGAGCCGAATCAGAATGAACATACCGCGCTTTCATCGTCTATGTTGCCTTTCTTCTTCACAAGAAAAGGGTCCACAACCACATTTGTAGCAGCCGCCTTCACGATGAAATCGTTCAGGTCCACCTAAAAGTCGCGGAGTCAAAAGACAAGAGACGCCGTTCCGAGAAAGCAGTACGAAGACCAGACTACATTTTCAGGAGGAGGCCTGCTTGGAAGCTTTTTCGGGTCCGCTGGTGGAGTTTCTTCAGGTCGCTTGCTGAAAAGGCCGTGCTGCCAGTCAAAGAGGGTGATGCTTCACAATGGAATGCTCTCCTCGTAATAACGCTAAATAACGTACTGCTTCTCGGCCTTTTCGACAGTCGGCTTTGGACCAGCCGGATGACCTTTGCGCGAATGCTTGTTTGGTGTCTTCTGCTTCCTTTCCTCCGCTTTCTTTTTTACCCCACTCGACTCTTCTTCTACTCGGGCCTTCTTCAGTTGTGCACCATGCATTGGGGTCTTTGAATCCTTCGAATCGTCGCTGCTTTCCGCTTCCCATAACTTGGAGTTTCCTGTTTTTTCCACGTCTTCTGATTTCTTGCCCTGGAAGCGAATGTTAGATGGGAAAAGAAAATGATTAGCACAGAACCTCATATGCGTAATTCATCTACACAAAGTTGTTTCGCTCAGCTACGCCCATGCCAAGCTCCAGTACATCCGCTGGTGAAGTGCAGTCTGGGATTATTGCTCCAGAGATTCCACTTATCATATGAAGAAGCGGAGCCCCTAGATCAGACCGCCTGAGCTTCACTGGGCTGTTGGGCATCCTTCCAAATCGCGACATTCCCATCAGAACAACTTCATAAGGGAGAGATTGCCAGCAACGAGAAGTCCTTCTAGAAATTCGTCGAAGGAGACTTCAACTCCAAAATCGGGATGGCTCTAGAGCAAGACCATAGAGCTACAAAGTAGGGACCTGCAATGAAATAGGACTGCGAAATCTGGATCTGGAGAAGAAGACGGCGATTGTCTGTTAGGTAGATCCGCCGAACCTACTTTCCATAGAAACTCTATTTTCATGCTGACAAAGCATCGTCGATGGACATGGGAATCAGGACCAGAATACATTTCAGCTGACCACCATCAGGCCGGAGAGCGTTCGCTACACGTCATACTCACATCATACATGACATTCTACTTTCGAAAGGGACGAATCTCCGACCACTGCAGGTACTCGCGTTCTGTGTTTCTTCATAGGAAGTGTAGCTGAGAAGACCTTCGAAACTAGCTGAACGTGCTGAACGTGCTTTACAAGCTGTTCACAAAGATTATTGCCGCTCCCATGTCAAGGGCACACAGTGAAACTCTACCTGTGGAGCAGGTAGGCTGGATTACGAAAGGGCTTCAGCTGCGTGGATCGCATTCATACCGTCTCGAGGATCATTGAGACTTGCCCACGAATACCCTCTACCCCTACTTCTCACCTTCGTCCACTGCGAGAAGGCATTCGACAGCGCTGAAACGAAGACCATTCCGTGCAGTCATCGACCAAGGCTGTCCTATGTGAGAACATTAGCCCGCTGTACACTGGATGAAACGCTATAGTTTAGCTGTTCCACCCTCTTCCCTTACCATTCCCATTGGAAAGGGGTTGCGATAGGGCGAAACCGTGTCGCCGTAGTTGTTCACCGCAGCGCTTCAGTGGATAATGAAGTCGCTCGACGCATACACGTCGTAGGAAGATTCCGCTCAAATCTTCTTTGGGTGCAATCCCAAGGCGGGACGGGTCATCTTATAGCGAAACTTAAGCCCTATCCATGCTCACTCCCAACCCCAACACCAGAGTGCCCTGGAAAGCCCCACCAGAAAGAGTCCCCTGTGAAGACCCAACAAAAAACATTAGGTCAAAAACAAAAAAGAAAAACAATAATAAGCAAAAATACACCCTTGGCGTCCCCATGTCACCTCTACGTTCGCCCCACGGTGATTCAATCGACGCTCACGCATTTTTGGGACGCGGGAATTTAAACGGAGAGTAGCCGCTGGAGCATTTCCATGCTTTTGTAACTAAATTTTTTTCTTAATGTTCCGGCGACGAGACCCGCTGTCACGGGAGGGCATCAGGTAAGCGCTTTTATATGTTATATGTTGTATGAGTTTATCTTCAAATACTATTTACAAGTGACCATGGAGCGCCCCCCCCCGCGCCTTGGGATAGCACCCTTCTTCTTGCTGAGGACGTTGTACTCTTCCCGAACTCCACCGCTGAAGCAAGGGCGATTCTCGGCTGCGCTAAACGAAGCAGGAAAAAGGATAGGACGACTAATCGAGACAAGCAGGAAGACACAGTTTATTAGGAACGTCTACCACAGAGGAGGAGCACATAAGGGAGAAGGGCTTGAACTCACTTAAACGTGGTGCTACATGTGTCTCTCGATGAACATGGAGAACGATGTTGAAGACGAGCTGGCCAGGAGGCGATCAGCTGCATGAGCTGCTTTCGGACTTCTCTAACAATGGAAGGATCTGAAGCGTATGTCTGAACGGGGGGAGCAAGTCATATAGGGAGAATCCTCACCCTACAGTTGGTTTGAAAATGTGTTTATTTTCTGCCAAGTCGCTAAACCCAAGGAGTAGGGGTCACAATGGGATACGGCGCAGCACGCGTTTGGGGGGTCTTGTACGCCCGCGATGCCTCTGCATCCAGTGGCTCAGAGCGCAGGTGGGTTAACTCGCGCGAGGGAGGTCAGGGGTTTGGTTCCTCTGCGCTCGGATTTTCAAAGGAGACCACGTTGTGACGTCGGAGTTGGTTCAAATGAGAAACGAGGTGTGCGGATCCCACAAATTAAGCTAAACGGCATCGATACGCTCTTTCCCTCATGTCTATCTGTCACCTGGAAATCAGAAGTCTGCTGAAGGCTTTCTAGAAACTAACACCATCAATGTCCGCCGACGGTCGCGTGGTGATCCACCTGCTCACGCTGAAGTGTGGCCCACCTATAGACAAGGAATCTTCGAGGGAAAAAATCAAGCTGGCCGAACGGATGGCCAGCATACTCAAGGACTTCGAAGCACGTCAACGTGAAGTTGACGAAGACGAACAACTGGATGTGGTGGAAGAAGAACAGCAAGATTGGGATCCGCAAGACGAACTGATGGACGTGGAGAGGCAAGCAAGCAGTGGGCATATGATAACGTTTTCGGGTGGAACTCTTGTTTCGGAGAAAAGGGTACGTCTTCAATTGGATTTCGGTTGCGTGCTCATAATCATGGAGGAAGACACCGCGATTCACTACACAGGCACTTTGTACCTGTGTATCACTGGTGCTGAACATTTATCACCATGTTGAATACCACAGCGTACAGCTGGAAAATGCGCAGAAAACGTCTGAAAATGGTACGGACATCAGAATCCCCCAAATCTCAACCAATCAGTTGAAATGCAAAAGTGCAGCAACGCAGAGGAGCCAAGCCCCTGACCTCTCTCGCACGAGTCAACCCCCTACCCACGTGCACTCCGAGGCACTGGTTGCATACGCATCGCGGGCGTACAAGACCCCCAAACGCGTGCTGCGCTGTGTCCCATTGTGACTCCCTACTCCTTGGGTTTAACGACTTGGCAAAAAATAAACACATTTTCAAACCAATTGAAGGGTGAGGATTGCGTTCTGGGTCAGGACAAGGATCTCGCTGGGGATACCTTCTCTCGTTCCAAGGGGAAAGCAGCGTTACTGGTGTAATTGCCGAAGCTATATCCTAGTGTCCTTACTCTGAGCTGATTCATACTTCATACGACTCATAGCTCATTCATACTCTGAGCTAGCGAAGTTCTCGTCATGTACATAATTGTTTGTCTCTGTTAACACAACATTACTTCGCGTAAATTAATAAAGAATAAAGATTCTCCCTATATGACTCGCTCCCCCCGTTCAGACGTACGCTTCAGATTCCCTTGTAAGAGGACTATCTAGTGGAGGTGAATGTCCGTGCAATGTGCGCATACAGGGGCAGTATGCACGTGTTCCAGCGCTAGGGGCAAAATCCAATCAATCAACATATCTTATCACGCCTCAATCCCCTTTGGGAGATGAACAGTCGGATAATCGAAGTTGTGGAGGTCCAGCGATTACTATTGCATTCGCTCCCTCCGATCGTGGTGGATGGCGGGGTTCATTTTCAAAGACGCCATTGATGCAGTGGAAAAGTCGTTCTTGCCCTCCATCAAAGCCCTACTTTACCAAGTTGGCAGCGCCATGAAAATTCGTCAAGCGTACCTCTCTCGAATCCACTGGCTGGGCAGTTTTTTCTGCTGGGTGAAACTGAAAAAGGCGCTGTTTTTACAGCTCAATTCAACCGTCGGAGCATTACGAGATTATTTACCTTTTTCCTAGATGATGTCTTCTTCTTTAAACATAACAAAATTGCCGTTAGTAAAGTCGTATTAAAAATACATACAGCGACATGTTTGACTGAAAATTTTGCAATTAAATGGGGGGGGGGAGGGGGTAAGCTGGCGGACTTGTTTCGCTGAACGTCTGCTGCGCCGTCGCCTTCGCGTTCAAGTAAAGTTCTTGCATCTTGATTAATAAAGAACGAAAAGCACACAGAAGAGTTCGATCGAAGCCTACTGATGTCCCCTGTGTTTGGTCATTCCGGGCAGGAAGAAAGTACAGCGCCGAGCCGACACCAGCCAATCGAAGCAAAGTCGAGACGATTCTATTGGCTGATGTGGCACGACACTTCTATCGCGTCCAGGAAAGTATCATCGGTGCAATCCTAGTTGGTGGTGGCCACTTTTAAATCATTTTTTACAAAAAAATACAATAAAAAACCATTAATGTATACAAATACATGTAAATAAATAAACTGCACCAACCTGGTTGCCCAATTAGCATGAGTTTCCGAGATCCCAATTGGTGGGGAGGGGCGGACCTGGTCAAGCAGCGCAAATCGGCTCAGGACGGTCACCATGTAAGTAAACACAAAGTAGATATGTAGAAACTAGTTTCTACATATCTACTTTGTATCTCTTAAATAGTTCATCAATGCACTTGACATTCAATTTCAATGTCATTGTTTAAAAAACCTTGAAGTGTTTTCTCCCCAACTAATATAGATCTAACGAAACGTTAAAACGAGACGCATTCGCCACTAATAACAATGTATTCAAGGATTGGATTTCAGGTTTGCAATTCAACAATTTGTTAGCTCAATTGAATCAAATCAAATCAATTCCGTTAGTGTATACTGTATATAATGAAATCCAAACCTTGGAGTAAAAGAAAGTGGACGCAAATAGGGTCGGATGGGGGGGGGGAGGGGCTGACCCCTTATTGGTTGTACAGCTTAGTAGGAAGGCACGTGTATGTCCAGTTACATCAGAAATGGCCTAACTCAGTTCACTGTGGGGTAGAACACACTATTACTGCAAAAAACATGCGTCTTCAAAAAGCAGAGTTTCGTACTACATGGTCACTCCTCCATCCCCCCCCCCCCCCCCCGACCCTATTTGCGGCAGAAACTGAAAGCAAGAGAGCAAAGGCTGGTCGCCCAAGCGGTAATAAAGCGCCGACCGCTCGGTGCGAGCGCTGTGAAGCCAATAGACCGCACAAGACGCATACTTTCACGTTTCCGCTAAAAATTTTTGGTCAAGACCTGTCAAACATGTCTTTGATTTGATTACGACATCAGTCCGTGGCTACAGACGCGACAATCGATTTCACGTAATAATGATGTGCGAACGCCTTGATATAGTTAAGTTTTTTATATAATCTGTGTTTTATGTGTCTAATTTTGCTTTCTTCAATGTAGTTATCTTCTATGGACTGAATATTTTCAATATAATGCATTATTGAACACATTCAGTCCTTATGCGGTCGTTTAAAAGTGACCACCACCAACTAGGATTGCACCGTATCATCTCCTCTACTATGTCAAAACGTTCGCTGTTGCCCATCAGCGAACAAATCCTAGCCTGCTCTAAATGTCGAATGGATAACATTATATCGGGAAGAAGACGTCCACCTTGAAGCTGCAAACTGACAGTAAGCATGAACTAACCATCTACATGACTCGAGTTGGGCAGCATCCAGCCCAGACCAGGTACGAACTACAAATGGAGAAGACCTACCGCAACAACAAGAATTTGTAGACGATTCCTGATAAGGAATGGGTCGTTGATATTACTCTAGTGATACGGTATGATATACGCAACCTTACACGTCATCCATTCTGGGATGCATGGTTATTCAGTGGCAAGAGGGGGGGGGGGGGAGGGGTGTGTTCTGCCCAATCATCTCTAGCATGACCTTTTTTTTTAAATGTCTAGTGACTGCTTTGTGAGCGGTTTCGTGCAGTTTTAAGGGAGGGATGACGTTGGAGAGAAAGGCATTTGCTCCTATCTACCCTGTCTTCCCGGAACTAGGCTTCCACCTATTTGGATTTCAAGTGATATTTGAGACTTTTTAGATTCGCGATTTTCTTATATTAGATGCCAGAATACTTACATTAGACTAGTTTATCTATGAAGAACTTCAGATCAAAAAAATTTAAACTCATTAACAAGGGTAAAGGGTAAAGGACGTCACTAGTCAACCTGTTTTTGAGATGCGCCACGCATTCTACCTCTACGCGACGTTGTGGAGACAGTTTACATACGCATTCGGCCTACGTAATGATTCATGATGGCTGACCTTTACTTTACTTTATCGGGACGTGAAAAGCTAATGTAAAACGTTTATCTAAGAAACAATACAACAGAAAACTTCTAATTAGCACCAAGCATGGCCCCTAATTTGGCAACGGAGGCATATTTAATAGAAGAACACAAGAAATATAAATAGAAAGAAAAGTAGAGCAGCACTGAGCAGACAATCAGTAGACAAAATTCAGATAAATGCGAAGGAAAGCTACGAACCAAGATTGAAAATTGAAATTTGTGAAGGTTCTAATCGACGGTCAAGACGTGCTCTCCAAAACAACTTATGAGCATCTGTAACGCTCCATCCCTCATGAAGGGAAGCAACAACCGAAAAGGAAAACAGCTGGAAAAGCAAGCTTGCTCTGGGGCTGGATTCATCAACGGCTTACAGCAATTTAACAGAGGAAATTACAGCCGAAATCCCTGACAGCACGGCTTATCAAGCGATAGGGCGATAAGCGGCGTTATCTGAGTTTTCCGCTGTGAATTCTCTGTTAAAGTTATGTAAGTCGCTGATGAATCCGACCCCTGATCTGACTTTTGGCAACGGAGTCGGAGGGTCTTACCGCTTCTTGCCTTGTAATTGTATTGCTAGGTACGAAAAAGAAGAAGTCAGCAATGTCGACTCTAGCTATGCCCTTGAGAATTTTAAGTAACATGAAGATATGGTTTTTAGTTATCCTCCTCTAAGTGACTGCAACCCCATTTGTCGAGCTCTGTCAGCATCGTTAGAAATTGAGATGTAATCGAGATTGGTTCACCTAAAAGTCACTTTTCGTGTGAAGTTGATAGGTTGATTCATAAATTTTGCAAAAAATGTCTTAGCAAAAATGCGATTATACTTCAAAAGAAAAATGATTGACTTAAACGAAGTAATTGCCGTTATTCTCAATGAGTTTCTCCCGCTTTCCATGAACTGAGTGGAATGCATCTCCGTGGAATTTGGCCGGTTTCGACCTGAAGAAGTCGTGTACCACCGCCGTGACCTCATCGAGTTCGGTGCAGCGCCCACCATGGAGAAAGTGATCCGTCGACCGAAACAGATGGCAGTCCGACGGAGCAATGTCCGGCGTGTATGGTGGTTGCTTGATTTTAGTCCGGCCCAATTCCTAGATTTTTGCCAGCATCTGAAGTGCCGTGTCGGCCGTTGCTTTGGTAGAAGAAAAATTGGCTTCTATCGACTTCTTTTCCTATTAGTTTTCGCTGGATCTAGTCGAGTAGTAGGCAGAAGCATGCGTCGAGGATGGTTTGACTACGTGGAGCAGCTCCCGGTGAACTGGATCAACGCATCCACCAAACGCACAGCAGGCCCTTCTTTCGGTGGAGCTCCGGCTTTGACGTCTGAACCCCCAGCTCGTTGCGTTCCAGCCATTGCTTTTCGGCTTAGCACTTGTAATGAAGCATTCGCTTTTCATCGCTGGTAAGGGTTCGATCCAGGCATCCTCGCTTCAACCGGTGCCGGTGCTCTCGGCAGTCGAAGCACAGCGACTCACTTGAGTCTTCGTCAAAGCATGAGGCACTGGCGAAGGCGATTTTGGCGACCTTCCGATCTACTGCAGCCGACGAGCGGTGGTTCACTGGGAGGAGTGGAGATCAGTGGTCAGTCCTAGTGTGGTTTGAGGAGAATTCGACTTGATGGATTTGGCGCCTTTCATTTACAGCAATTGGCCTTCCCGAGAGTGGTTTGTCTTTGTTGCCCTTTGGGCGGAAAGGAAATTCTTCCTGAATGTGCTTGACCCCCATGGCTGGGTTGCTGCCGAGCTTGAATCATTTGTTATCGCTCTAGTGAATGAAACTTTTCAATAGCCTAAGGAAAAATAAACGATTCACAGCTCAAAATGAAGGATAGGAAGCATGCTTTCAAACAGAATATAACACTCCGCTAGCATACTTTGAATTCCAGAAAAAAAAACAGATATGTTGCAAAATTTGTGACTCAATATTTTGGACACCCTCCAGAGGATCTATGTCCTCTTTTCTGATAGATTGAAAACAAAGGTACTATTTTCAGCTACTGAGCGAATGTATGTTTTGTAGGCACGTATCAGGACTTTTGAGTTTCTGGATTTTAGCGTTTTAAATGGTTGTATGTTTGGCCTACTGTCTTGTTACGGTGATTTTTATATGATCAGAGAAGTTCAACGAAGTATTGATGAGGAAACCTAGACTAAGGGTAGCATAAGTCAGTATTTATCTTTTGTAAGAAGTCTGATACCAGTTACCGACATCGGAAGGATAGAATGATTGGTTGGTCTAGTTGGAAAACCCGAACCAAGAACCCGGAAAAGGGTACATGCGGCGGCCAGCACCCCCTCCGACTGCGCTGCCACACGCGCATTATGCAGGAAGCCAAGCAATATATTCAGCAAACTTTCTCAGCGCTACCTGCTCATCTAAAGGTACGTCAGGAAATTCTTTGCTGACGCAGTGCGACCACTTTCCGTACTCCTTCTTCTTACTGTGGTTTTATATTTCAACAGAACCCTACAGCTAGGAGGGGGGGGGGGGGGAGACCACGGTAGGGAGATCTGCCCGGCCGTCAGCTGTGAGCAGTCCCGCGAACTCTGACGATATCTGCTTTCGGTCAGTGTTGCTGTGAAGGTCTCTAAACGACGAGCCGAACAACGCAGTGCAAACACCGCACGTCCCTGTCGAACAGTGCTTTGGAACTGTCACCACTCAACGAGCGCATTGTTTGAAGTCTGGCTGCTCCGGTGACTGAGGGGGCGGCTGGTCTATCTTTGACCGCTGACCTCTCCTTGGTGTCTGGAGCAACTCATTGAAATCCCCTCCCACACGATATGCGTCTTCTGAATCCTTCACATCCTTCGTTGTTCTTACGTTACTCGTTTTACCCAGGTTTTACCCGCCGACATAGCCATTTCAAGTTCATTAGTTGAATTATTAAAGGAAAGAGAATAAAGACCAGGGTTAGACAATTGGCGGGATCTGCTACACACTCTTCTTCTGCGGAAGATCGTAGAGGCAGCCTAACTATGAAGACTCGTGGTAGCCACCCGATGAAAAACTCAGTGTTTTATGCTTCCCGAACTGCTATCACTTCATCGACCCGGAGCAGCTCGGATTGCTAACGAGGGTCCCGAACAAGGGACCATGGTTTCGGGGTGCACGTGAAAGCCGGCTTCCTCTGTAACTGCGTTACCACGTTCTCCTAGGGCCAGATTCATCAACCGCTTACCACCCTCTAACAGTGAAAATACTCCCAAACCCCCTGATATGACATTCATCGGCATCAGGATTGGCGGTATTTTCACCGCTAGAGGGCGGTAAGCGGTTGATGAATCTGACCCCCGTTTTTTCAGTCTATTTGTTTACTCTCTCGAATTTCCCATTTAGTGGGAGTTTCTTCATGTTCCTATAATTGTAACAGGAAGTATGTAGGTCCACATGGCTACGTATTGCGTATCTTGAAATGACTTTTTATATTTAAATTATTTGTGTTTATTTAAACATTTTTTAAAATTTTTATATACCATTTTCACTTTGAATTTAACACATTCACACTCTTAACTTCAAATTGAACACTCTTCTAAGCCATCTTTAAGACTTTTGAATTCAAAGCGGGCTTTTCCAATAAGATGATAAGAATAATTTTTGTTCAAGGAAAATGTGGTTGAACTTTCTTTGAAGTTTTTTGGTTCACCTGCCCCAATAACTGCAATAATTTTTAAAAATTTTATTTTTATAGAAGAAATAACAAGTTACAATTTGTCTCAGAGCACTGCAAAAAAGCAAGCATATGCCGCATTAAAATACGAAATTTCGCCATGTACTCAAAAAGTTCGCAGCACCTTTTTTTGGTTGATACTGTAAATGCCATCTACATACATGATCCATTAAAATGAGGCACGTGTGTTTTTTACAGCTGTTTTTGTTGGATCTTCAACAGATGTTCTCTTTTTTGGCATTAAAAAATAACCGCCTTCTTACTTTCTAAAAAATTTAAACCACTAATTTTCCCTTCTTTTAACCGTTATTTTTTATAAAATTTCAAACAGTGCGTTCACTTATTAGGTAGAAGAATTAAAACTCCAAAAAAGCTATATTAAACTAACTACTAAATTTCCTTTGAACAAAAAATTATTCTAACTTTTTGGAGGTATTAATTTCACTAATTCAATGTAGAAAAGGTCTATTTCGTTTTATAATATATCATTTTGATTTCTACAGTCTTAGGCTGGCTAAGAAGAGTATCGTATTTGACGTGAAAATGGTATATATTATACTACGTTATAGTGCTTAAGCTAGTGAAGCATGATGACTCGATAGTCGCGCCGGTTCATGATTTTACGAAGCCATGGAAAGGGTCGGCTCGAAAATTTAGAGCAATATCCACATATGTTTTTTTTTTTTTGAAAGAGCAGGAAAAATCCCACCGAACGGTATGTGTGGCTTTCCCTGAGACGAAATGATTTAGGGTTAAAAAGAACTTATTTATTTATGCGTACCTCGAAACGGAGATTAATTTTGCGACAGCCTAATATCTATTTATTTATTTATTTATTTATTTATTTATTTATTTATTTATTTATTTATCCATCCCCTAACTTGTTCTGATAGGCACAGTTGGAGACCCAAGGTTTCAGATTTGGGTTCGACCCAAACCAGAAAGCCTTCCATCCCTCGGCCTTGGTCATACGTGTGTAGGTATCAGACATGCTCGGAAAGGGAAAAACTACTTTGTCAATCTGCTGATCACCGTCAGCCATTGCATAGGCCAAATGTAGATTGGCCCACCTTCGCGATATTTCGCTGTAAAAAATAGAATATGCGGTACATCCCGAAAAATGATTGGATACCTCTGGCCCCTACCCTTATTTATTCTTTTTTCTTTTTGCTTACCAATTTGCTTCCTCAATTACCACAAATGCGAAAATATATGCTATATTAAACAAATATTAAATACTGATTTGATCAACGTTTTAAAAGGTCTACAACACGCCACACACATGCATACAAATGTTGGACGTTCCAGATGCTAGCTCTGCTCCTGGTAGTTGTTCTTCTGGGTTCAGTGCTAGAAGTTCGATGTCAAATCGCCAGCATTGAACGGCTTCACAGTGATCTTTCGCGATTCTTGTCCGTACCCAGGTAGCTAATTTTAAATTTTTAGATGAAGGCTTACTATTTAATTAAATTATAATTTCTCGTTTTGCTTAAGGATTTTCGCTGAAAAAATAGACACTATTTTTATAAATCAGTTTTTAATAATATTAGCAGTCATTAGGATTTTTTATTTGCTTCTAGCCCCTACAAGAATTATGCACTTCAGTTCTGACAAAGTTCTTGTATAAAGAATCACCGAAACAATTCTAGTGATCAAGTAGGTGTTCAGATCAGATCCGCCACATACGCCTTGAAAAGTGAAGTACATGGCGCAGTCCAAATAGGCTAGCTTTGACAACTTTCCTAAGGCTGATTCTTTAGATACAACTCCTCCGAGAAATCACTGGCGAGAACGGCCTTGCGTCAAGCATTAGAAGGTGTCGGCTTGCACGTGATGGCACATACCTTCTCTTCAGATGATATGGTGTGTGTACAGGCCTCAATTGTGCTCTATTCTGTGTTCATAAGTTATTGAAGAGCTTGCAGGAAGACTTCGGCGTGAATTTGCTCAGCATTCAACGAGGTCCTCATTATAACACGGCCGACGATAGGATTGTCATTGTAGCTGCCAACTACGACACCGAGAAGTCGTCTCCTGGTGGGACTCTATTCAGTTTATTTATTTCTATTCAGTTCCTAGGGCGCGTGTAGCGCAGTCGGAGGAGGCGCGACTGTCGCGTGCACCCGATACCAGGTTCCTGGTTCGGATTTCCCGCCCAGGCCAACCAAGCCTTCCATCCCTCCGGGGTCGGTGAATTGGTACCAGACTTGTCTGGGAAGGATAGAGCGCTGACTTGTTCATCGGCTGGCCACCGCAAGTCATTGTATGGCCAAATACGCATTCATGTCGCCTCCACGACATCCCGTAGAAGTAGAATGCGCTGGCGCATCCCAGAAGGGATTGATTAACGCCGTACTTTATCCTTTATCCTTTATTCAGTTCCTAGACGAGAGCCAGTGGCCAGTGCGACCTAACAGCCGGTCTTGCTGTGGCTTTGCCTGAAAGCCTCCGCTCATTTTTGCGGTAAAGCGACGGCCCTATCCTTAACCATAGGACAGGGACGCAGAGCTCGCCGCCGGCGGCGAACGGCGGGGAGCGGTGCCGTGCCTATCCGCACACTTTTGCAGCAAAATGTTGGGCGGCGGCAACAATGACTCACATCACTATTGTCGCCGCCGCTGATTTGCTGCCGCAGCCTTAAGCCTGCGCTCTAGCCGACCGCGACAGGGATCGTCTGAAGTGCAGGAAGAATGCGGGAAATCGAATAGTAGCAGTGGATCCTATCTAGAAAGAGTGCAGTGCCTCTGCCGCCTGCCGCTATCAAGGCTCGAGCGCGGGAGCGGCGCGCTTAGGCCTATGTTATACTTCGGCGACGCTGTTGTCGGCGACGTCGGCGACAGTGTTGCGCGGGCTGCTACGCACTGCGTAGTACCCGCCTAACACTGCCGCCGACGTCGCCGACAACAGCGTCGCCGAAGTATAACATTGGCCTTATGCCGATGTGGCGACGTCGGCGACGTCGTCGGCAGGAGAGCATCGGAGCGCATTTCTAGCATCGGAGCGCAGTGTACTAATAGAAGCACGGGACAGTGTTGAGCATTTAACGACTATTGATTTACCGATTTAAGAATTTACCAGCATTCTCGTTAAATTTCTTTATTGGAGTTTAGCAAAGGCCCTTTTCGTTAAATCGATTGAAATTAAATTAACGCGGAATTTTCGAAATTCACAGGAAAATTTGACTCTTAATTAATGTAAATTGTATTTCGAAAAAGCGAGGTTTGTAGTATCATTTCAGAAAGCGAGGAAACACTACTTATTTGAATGAGTTTCTCTACCGCCGTTTCGTATTTTTCTGCTTCAGGGCCGTCTTTCATATTTTGGCTGCTCCGTAGCAGTTTTTCGCAATTCTTCACCGTTCTCTTCATGTTTTCAGTTCTATTCAGTTTTATTTTGTGTAACTTGCTCTGCAAGAAAGCGAAAAGGCCAAGAAAACGCGAACAAAACGGGTGAGAACGACTGAGAAGCGAACAAAGGTGAGAAAGCGATGGGAACGTAAGGATTAGGCTCCCACCGCCTCCCCAAACACTCAGTGTTCCAGCAAGCTGAACGGGTTTTCGCACAGTATTAGGTAATGGTTGTGAGACTAACCATAAAAGAACGTTTAGAGTAAAAATGGCACTATTGGTGTGTGCAAGACGGGAGTCTTTGCACTTCTCGATTTCGTAACTCTAGGTCCGCTGGGATGCTCAGAAAATTTTGAACAAGTTACTTGCGCCTTATGAGCTCCAAAATAAGTTACTTGCGCCTTTAGACCTCCAAAACAAGTTACATGCGTCTTATCCCACGCGGCTAACTAACTTGCAAGGTTGCACCCAGGAATTTTAAACTTGCACGCAACTAACTGCAGTGCAAGCTTGCAAGAAGCTTTCGTGCAAGCTAATGTTTCGCGCCTACTTGGTTTGAAACGTTACGCACACGTCCTCACCCTCGGCGTGTGAGCAATCGTTGTGACCCGAAGGCCCAGGTGTGATTTGATTTCCTTCACTTTTAACGTTTGAATTACTCGCTCCTGCTTACTAACGCTTTTGCTTAACGATATTATTAGAGTGTAGAAATCGACGTTAGATTAGTGAACTCCCCTTTGGTTGTGCCACGTTTACTGCTTTAACCCAGGAAGATATCGCCGAAACGCTTTGAATGTACGGGTCAAGGAATCAATGTCAGAGTTGTCTGATACGGTGGAGGCATTAGCCTGCCCATCAGTTGACCTTGCAAGTTCATCGACACGGTATTTCAAAGAAGTATGCATTTCTGCTAATGAAATTCGTGCTGCTTTATTACGGCAAAGTTCTGTAGCTTACTACAAAGAGCGGAAAAGCGGAAATTTCTAGGCATGTTACATGTTGAGGTTACGGCATATAGCTATTCAGCGTATCGTAATGTTTTCTCAATTGATAATGTTCTGAAATGGCGTTTTGGAATAGTGATGTTCTATGCTGTCCGTTTGAACGGAGCTATAGCTTTCAAAAATTTCACGTTCAGCAGCTGTTTACATATACAAGGTGTCTAAAAAAATGTATACTTTGAAAGGTGATAACTTTGCTCACAATAAAGGTACTCAAGAAATTGCAAAACGCAGGTAGTGTTAGATTTATGAGACTCATATGAAAGCACAGAATAGTCAAGATCGTGTAAAGAGTTAAGATTGCGCCATGCTCCCCCTAAGACCTTGCATTTCAGACTCGATTGATTGTGCATGGGCTGAATGCTTGTTACAATCGTGTTACGACTTGAACAAGTTGACTTGTGCTGTGCTTCTTTTAACGTTTACAACATAATAATTACATGAAAGACACGTGTTATCACGTGTCAGACACTGTAGACACTCAAGTTTATTGAATATTAAACAAACTTGACAATTTAAATGTGAGCAGGAGCCCACCTTCCAAGATGGATTCTGTGCTGATGAAGCAACAGTCAAGCTGAATGGAGAGGTTATTCGGCATAATTGCAGCTACTGGGCGACAAAAAACGATGAAAGGGCACAGCACGGGTTTAAGTGGCCAAGTAGTAGATTATAGCAAGCATTAAGCCCATGCACTGTCGTGTCTGAAATGCAAGGTTTCAGACGAGGGCATGGCGCATTCCATGCCGCTTATGTGCCGGATAATTTCCATTTTCTTAAGCTTTCACATGAGCTCGCACCTTCTTCGGTGCCTTTACTGTTAGCAAAGTTATCAACTTTCGAGCAGTGTATACATTTTTTGAGACACCGTCTGTATATAGTACTAGACTAGCCAGGAAACAGTCTATGGTGTACATCTGAATGGCCAAGTTGAATACCACAAGGAGAATCTCCACCCTCGAAATAGTAGAGAAGGATGTTCCATTTTTCGAAGTCCTTGGATCTACCGAGTTAGGGGCCACAATAGTTTATTGTAGAATAGCACTGTCGCACAAGACAACACCTTCAAATATCGTATTTGCAGAAAAAAGTAGAAATACTACTTCATCGGCGTGGGATCCGATGTTCGATTTTTTACCTTGCAGTGTTTGGATTTTTGCATCGTATTTATTTATTTATTTATCTGCAGACGTGGAATGTGATCACAGGTGTAAAATTATCAATAGACCAAATGAAAACAAACATAAAAATGAAATGAAAATAATAACGACAAGGTAATGGTCTGCTATATATAACCAAAACAGTGCAATCAGGTACATGATCCAGTAAAGACTAAAAATTGACAATAACAGGTCATTTCTCTATACGCTATAAGTTTTTCTATATTCGATGTTTGGAAGGTATTGCCTTGTGAGATCGAGCGATTCCGTAGTCAATTTTCTAATCATCGCATCATAGGCAATGCCTTCCAAACATCGAATATGTAGAAAAGAGCGAACTACTTCAAGAAAGGAACCGAACGCTTGAGCAAGCGTCTCTGAGACTGCCTTTTTGCTCTCCGCATATTCGATTGGAGCCATTGCGGAACGAGATTGAGAGAGACTAGTACACATAGGACCCTTTAAGCTAAATATGTCCTACGGGTGCTATAAGCTAAAAGGATCCTTAATCTAAGTTACATGCATCGGCTGGTGCTATTATGTAGGTTGAATTGAATTATATAAATTAGATTTAAACTAGTAGTAAGTTAGCTATGACTTACATGGGTCTTCGTGTAACTTACATGCGACATCTTGTGCTAGCTTGCAGCAGCTTATGAATGACTAGCAGGGCTCTTCGTGTAACTTACTTGCGACATTTCTGCTAGCTTGCAGCAACTTACAAATGACTAGTTTGAGGCAATCTATGACCCGCATGCAGCTTGCAAGTAACTTGTTAAAAATTTTCTGAGTGATGGCAGTGCCGGGAACGAAGAACCAACCTACAGTCAAACTACATCATCGGAGCGCATTTTCTACCACCCTTGGATGACGTCGGCGACGTCGTCGACCACACGTCGACGTCGCCACAGACGGTGCCGACGTCAAGTATAACAATCCCTGTGGAGCTCTCGGCGACGCAGCTGGCGACGCTATGTTGCGCGGACTACACACGACTACGCAGTGCGTAGCAGCCCGCACAACACGGCGTCGGCGACATCGACGACGCGTCGCCGAAGTATAACATTGGCCATATGGAAACCAGTGCCGCTTCATACTGTCAGTGCCGGATAAGCAACGATAAAATCGATCAATAATGACGATCCTCCTGTAAAGCCTACTCTTCTCCCATCACATCCGCGTGATTCCACCTTCGCCCTGAGCAAATATTCAACTCATCCGATGATATGTAGTACAGCTTCTCTTGTCTTTAGAGCTCGGCTTTGTAAGCTCTTGTCTACCATTAGTAAAAAAACAACGTGTCTATATCAAGTGAAGTGGGATAAAGAAAATTCGTCTTCGGACATCTTCGCTAAAAGCGCACGGTAAACTGTTAAACTATGCAAAGATTGATCAGAGATGCAAACAGCAAACATTATCCTCACAGTTCACCTTCTTTAGGCCTCAAGTGGCTGTTAGTGAGGTTGCAAGCTGTCTTAACGATGCTTTGCTGCGACCAACACTCCGGGGCCTGCCGGGACTTCGAACTCGAACCCCCTGCTAACCCGGCAGGATGCTCTCTACTATACTTGTGCTTTTTTAAAATTTTTCGAATGAACGAATAATCGAATAACCCTATTTTTTCGGTTATTCGAATTTCCGAATAATCGAATAACCCCATTTTTCGAAAATTCGAATGAGCGAATAATCGAATAACACCATTTTTTTAGTTATTCGAATTTCCGAATAATCGAATAACCCCATTTTTTGGTTATTCGAATTTCCGAATAATCGAATAACCCCATTTTTTGGTTATTCGAATTTCCGAATAATCGAATAACCCCATTTTTTGGTTATTCGAATTTCCGAATAATCGAATAACCCCATTTTTTGGTTATTCGAATTTCCGAATAATCGAATAACCCCATTTTTTGGTTATTCGAATTTCCGAATAATCGAATAACCCCATTTTTTGGTTATTCGAATTTCCGAATAATCGAATATTCGAAAAATCGAATAATCGAATAAACTTTATTAAAACTTAATGCACCGGTGCAAAATAGGTTCACCCCTGGATTGTCCATTGGTACCCGAAGAACCCGCTGCCGAGGTTCAGTAATGTTACCATCGTATTCCTCACTATGGAAAACTTCTATAGGAGAATTCTAAGCCGTTTATCTTATCAGTGCAGGATACCACGAACTTTAACTGAAAATTTAAGAAATGGAGACCGGTGCAAAATATAAGTTCGCTTCATAGAACATCTGATTAATCACAAAAGTACCTACAAACAAGGTAAGATTAGTACTTCGTCACATCACCTTTGTTGCAACCATATCGAAAATTCTGTTTTGCATGCTACTGATTAGGTTATCAACAGGGATGTGCGGAAATTTTTCTGGAAAAAGCGGAAGACGAAAGACGGTACGGAAACGCTCAAAAATGGCCGGAAACCGGAATACGAAACGCGGAAACGGAAATGACACACGTTCGCCATTTTTTCAAAAGTGCATCTGAAACGGCGCCAGAAGCGGCTTCTTTTGCACTTTTTCTTGCTCAGAACTTTGCGAGCAGCAGAATCTTCCACAGATTAATGCTCATCCTCATCATAACATAACATAACGAAGCATGAATTCATAATATTGTTATGACAACCTTTTAGCTATGGTTACAGCAATAAACGAAAACAAATTCAGGGTCTTATCTTCCTATTTCTATTTTAGCATGCAGTCTTTCCATACCTAATTCCTGCAACGGGGTTTTCGCTGAATTTTTTGATCGCTGCTATTTTTTCAACGTTAGGCTTGACTGACTTAACCACTTAAGGTTAGGTTACTTACAGACCGCCCCCCCCCCCAAAAAAAAAACTGACTCGGGTGATGTCTAAGACTGGAGTAACCACTTAGATAATTTCCTTACCAGGAAAGAGATTTCTCTCAACACTTTTAAAAACCTGTGGCATCATGGACGATTTGGTGACTGCAAAGATATCTGCATACTCAACATCAGCAGTTACATTGTAATCACCAAAACTAGTACTCAGAATTCACTCTGTGTTCCAAGACGACTGATTAATCATGGTGTGCCTCTTCCACAATATTCAATCTGTACCAGCCTAGAAGCTTGCTGATATGAAGGTCACATAGCTGCACAGTTCCTACATGGTTCTCGAAGCAATAGTTTTATTTCAGAATTCAATAAGTCTCCAAAATAACAGCTCATGGTAGATATTCGTGATGCTTTATTAAAAAATGATTCGCATAACTCCATATCGATGAATATTACACTAACGAAATTAAAAATTGAAATTTGCACCTTTGACTATAATACTGCGCTATATGCTTACAAAGTTATTGTAGCTATTTGTAACTATTTGGATTTGGATCAAGAATTTTATGACCATTCAAATGCTGAGTGCATTTCCTTAGCATACAATGCATACATAGCCTTTGTGGCACATTAGTTTTGCCCTGCATCAAGCCGTTGCCATTTTTAAGTGTTTCTTGGTAGTCTAACCTATTTCAAGAATATTAATACTAGAGTTGTCCAACCGTATTTCTTTCACAATTATATGAAGAAGAACCCTTTTTAATTGGTAAGCTGATTGTGTTCACTATAAAACTAGTGTGGAACACTGCCCATTTTCGTTTCCGCCTTCCGGTCCAAAAATATGCGGAACACGGAACGGAGCGGAAGAGCTCAATATTGCCGGAAACCGAAATTCGGAACACGGAAACAGAAATTTCGCACATCCCTGGTTATCAATAACAGTTCGCTCAAAATTGGCCCATGCATGAAGTATGGCGTTCTTCAGATCAGAAACCGATGTCTCAGCGGTTCCATTTTTGTACACTGTGTACAAGAATGTCCCACTAGCTTTCTAGTTTTCGGTTGAGATCTGAAGAACAGCTAGGCCACTTCAAATGTTGAGTTCTGTTGCAGTTGAGCCAACCTGTAGTTGACTGCGATACGTGTATGGATGCATTGACTTGTTGGAAAATAAGGTTGTACCTACGAAATCTTCTGAAATATGGCAGAAGGTAATTTCCGAGCAATTTCTGGTAGTCTTCACTGTTCATCCTACGCGAGACGAACTCCAAGGCAACAAGTTCGTATCCAGAAAACGCAGCCGAAACCATGAGACTTCCACCGACAAAGTAGCACCTGTAGAATACTCGCTTCTCTCTCTCCTCAAATCTCTCGAATAGTGTCTGTACCCGTCGGGCCCATCAAGATTCCACTTCTTTTATACTACTGGAGAGATCTGAGTGAAGAGGTCGAGTATCCCCTAGGCGCAACTTTGACGGTGAAAGTCTCATGGTTGGGCTGCGTTTTCTGGATGCGGACTTGTCTCGTTCGTTTCGGAAGTTCGTCTCGTGTTGGACGAACAGTGAAGACTACCAGAAATTGCTCCGAGATCACCTTTTACCATATTTAAGGAGACTTTGTAGGCACAACCTCATTTTCCAACAAGATAATGCATCCACACACGTATCGCAGTCAACTGCAGGTTTACTTATTTATTTATTTATTTATTTATTTATTTATTTATTTATTCAATACCCTCGCGATAAGCGCAAGCGCCAGAAAAAAGTATTACAACAACACAACAGCATGAAGACACACCTAGAGCGAGTCAAACCAATGTCCTATGAGGAGAAAGGGCCACCTTCAGCTTACTCCTAGGTCGACTGATAGGAGGCTCCTCAGGCTCCCCGTTTGTTTGAGATGCACGCAGATCAAAGAATTTGGAGCCTACAAAGCGCGAAAAGTGGATTAACTTATAAACCCGACAAATATCAAAGAATTTCCTGCGAGAAGCCAATGTGTGAAGACCCAGGTATTTGTTCCTTATCGATGCTTTAGATATTTTAGAGCAAAGGAACTCGCCAATGCGAATAAGAACCTTGTAGTTAGTTAGTAGTCTAGCAGTGGTCTAGTTTTCCTCCAGATCTCACCGCTGGTAGAGAACTTGTGGGGCATTCTTGTACACAAAGTGTACAAAAATGGGACCACTTACACTTCGGTTTTTGATCTGAAGAACGCCATACTTCATGCATGGGCCAATGTTGAGCGAACTGTTATTGATAACCTAACCAGTAGTAGGCAAAACAGAATTTTCGATATGGTTGCAACAAAGGTGATGTGACGAAGTACTAATCTTACTTTGTCTGTAGGGACTTTTGTGATTGATCAGGTTTTTTACTAAGGGAACTTATATTTTGCACCGTCTCCATTCGTTAAATTTTCAATAAAAGTTCGTGGTATCCTGCACTGATGAGATAACCTGCTTAAAATTCTTCTATAGAGGCTTTCGATAGTGAGGAACACGACGGTAACCGCTGAGCATAGGCAGCGGATCCTTCGGGTACTAATGGACAAATCGGGGGTATCTACAATTTTGCACCGGGATGTATTAATAAGGACGATGCGATTTTTGTGTTAGCCAATTTCGTTTGATACCGTTTACTCACTCCAAAAGCGCATTGTGTAGGCTCAAGTAAATAAGTTAAGTTAATAAGTTAAATAAATAAAGTAAGTTCAACTACAACATTCGCCAGAGGCAAATAAAAGATTTGAATTCTTTAAAAAAAGCAAATAATGAAGATATTTAATATCTTCTCAGAACCGTTGACAATACTCGTTAAATGGCAAGACATGAGAACTTTTTTCCTGCAAACAAAATCCTACAAAAAAAAATCATACAGAAGTACGTGTGCAAAACATCTACGCACGAGTGCAATCCTTTGCGAAAAAACCGTTCACTCCATTTGTTCATTTCATTATCTCACAGGAATCTTCAGCCAATCAAATTGTAGAGTTATACGGCATTTTCAGTCGAAATTCAACGTTTTTGAAATAAATTTCAACGTTCTTCTGGAATCTTGCCTGTGTAACAACGTTGAATTTGATTTGAAAAACTTTGAATTTCAACTGAAAATGGTATATAGTCGTGTCATATATGCACACTGTGAGCTTCAGTCCCGAAGTAATCGAGGTCGCTGAACACGAACCTTAAGTTAGTTTTTGCAGCAACGGTTGCCATCAAGAGATATTAATCAAATTATCGATTTTTCGTAAATATCACTCAACAAGATCAAAACTTCAGGCCTGAGGTAATCGAGGTCACTGAACACGAATCGGAATTCATTTTTAATTTTCCGTCGAAATTTGTGTTTATTGTGCAAATTCCGTAGAGTATTCAAGTGTATGACATCGATGACAGTCGTGGTCGCAGAGAACGCAAATGTG
The DNA here is from genome assembly GCA_947359475.1 of Heligmosomoides polygyrus bakeri. Classification (NCBI taxonomy): domain Eukaryota; kingdom Metazoa; phylum Nematoda; class Chromadorea; order Rhabditida; family Heligmosomidae; genus Heligmosomoides; species Heligmosomoides polygyrus. The sequence goes on along the minus strand of OX375867.1, from coordinate 96,050,045 downwards.
AAATTAGATTTTGAAAATATCGATGAAGACACAATTGATTCGCCTCAACGAATTCCCCATAGAAAATCAATAGCTCGATCAACATCAACCGATAATTTCAAAAACGAATTCAAATTTGTGTTCAGCGAGATCGACTACCCCAAGGGCTGAAGTTTCGGACCGCACTCGGTCGCCATCAACTGCAGTCAGCATCGCCAATATGTCATGCCTCCAGCCCGGTTGTGTTGACTGATGGAAACAAGCACGCGAACACACACTACCCTTCTATGTATAGTAGGATATTGAATGCGTTTTCGTTACGGTGAGCTCCTCGACAGTGTGCTATCGAAAACAATCGTCACCGAAATGAACGCCGCTCACAAAAATCATCACTATGCCACATTCTAAACAACCACGTATTCGAAATTCGAATATTATTCGAATTTTCGCACCTCGAATAATCGAACTCGAATAATTATTCGAATTTTCAAACCTCGAATAGTCGTATTCGAATAATTATTCGAAATTGCAAACCTCGAATAATCGAATTCGAATAATTATTCGAATTTGCAAAACTCGAATAATCGAATTCGAATAATTATTCGAATTTGCTAAACTCGAATAATCGAATTCGAATAATTATTCGAATTTACGAAACTCGAATAATCAAATAATCGAAAATCGAATTCGAATAAATTATTCGAATAATTATTCGAATTCGATTATTCGAGCACAAGTATAGTCTTTACCACCGCCGCTGTTTGATCGAGCGCACGCCCACACCTCGTCGAAGCAATCAGCACCCATGCACATATACCATTTTCACGTCAAAATCGGCACTCCTCACGTTGAATGGAACACCCTTCCAAACAAGCTTGAGGCTTCTGAAGTCAAAGTGAACGTATTTCAAATCAAAAGAAGTTTCTTGCACATTAAGCTAAAAACTCTCCAAGACTATTTGAATAATTTTTGTTCAAGGAAAATTTAGTAGAACTTCTTTGACATTTTTTATTTCACCTACCCTCTATGTATTCATTGGATCCGAATGAATCATTTTCGGATATCCAATTCGGATAACCCGATCCGAATCATCCAAAAATCCGAGGTCCGCGAAATTGCCCGTATCCGAATCATTCAAAAATCCAGGGTCAACAAAATGATCGTTATCCGAATCATCCAAAAATCCGGTGTCCGCAAAATCGCCGTTATCCGAATTATTCAAAAATCCTAGATCCGCAAAATCGCCGTTATCCAAATTATCCAAAAACCCGGGGTCCGCAAAATCGCCGTTATCCGAACCATTCAATTATCCGAAGATTTTCGATCGGATCCAAGGTATACTACTCTAGTGTCTAATTCTATGTGAAAATCGAATATATCCCACGAACCGTTGCGTTTGATCAAAGAGCGTCGGTGATGTATGTAAAAGGTAGAGCATCCTCCCCTATAGCAGGGGGTCTGAGTTGAATCCCGGCTGGCGCTAGAGTTTTGACCCCAACAAAGCGTCGCTATGACAGTTTATCCTCACGAAGTCGCAGAAAAACAACGCCTTACTGAAGAAACGAAGGTCTGAAGGTGTCTAGGAAGACAAGTTCTTTTCACGCGTTGACAAACATGACAGATTTTCTTCACAAACCAGAAGACATCCTTGACGAAATGTACATGCTGTCAAAATAGCACCCCAAAAGCTCACCTTGTGTTGCGAACCTTTCCTTGTAAGCTAATTCACAAACATATGAGAGACGACCTCGAAACGGCCATTATTTTTGCGCCGAGGAACGTTCTTTCCCGGAAAGTGCTCCATTCAACCAATCAACTGTGCTATTAGGAGTCGACGACAACGGCTCAGGTGTCGCCGCAGTTTTGGAGACGGCACGAACTATGGCCACTTTCGACGAGATCTACGAGCGACTATGCACGATCATCTACGTGCTGTTCGACTTGAAACACCAGGTACGGAGTCATTGCTGGTGGCTGAACTGCTCAAGAAGCAGAGGCTAAATCTGACCGCATGGCCGCAGGAGCACACCTTCTCCAACGGGTGTTTAAATACGTGAAACAGACACGCCGGAGCGTTACTGAAAGGTTTTAGAACTGTTCGTAAAGCTTGCAGGTAATCGAGCAGGTATACCTGACCGGTTAAGCGACCAATGTTTAATAATTTATCTTGGCGGTCAACTGCATGTTAAGGGACTAACTTGAACAGCGAAACAGTAGTACGGAAATTACATTAATTGACCTTATTTACAGTCTGATTGATTTAAATATTATTTTCGCAACAATCGGTTTCTCAAGAATGTTCAAAGGTTCTATATAGGAAATAGTCTATTTACTATTCCTTGCTGGGGTGGAGACTCATACACTAGAAACTGATGCATGAACGCTGATTTTTCAATTGATGAGATATCGTTTAATAAAAATCGATTTTTGTACCTATCTATGGCTTTAAAATCGTCAAGGACTCTGTATCTGCTCTAAACAAATAAACGGCCAGTATTTATGCCTTCGCCGGCAGCCACGCGTTCGTTGAAGAGGTGCTGTTACCGTATCTCACGCGCACGAACGCTACCGTAGCCGGTGTGCTGGTACTCGATGGTGTGCTACACTTTGACGCTTTCCCCACTTCACAAGGCGTACCGGATGGATTCGAGGAGGTAACTGACAGGACACCTTGCTGCTTCTAACTGCTCCATCGTCTAATGCTTGACGTTTAGACGTTTCCCACCGCAGCTCGCGAGCTGTATGAGCATCAGCATATGGGCGACTTCATCGAGGTGATCGGACGCGAGAGGAAAGACGACGATGTGGCACAGCAGTACGCGACACGAACCAGTACCGCGAGCTTAGAGCCGCCCTTTACGGCTTTCTCTTCCAGCTTCTACACAGCTTTCGCTCGTTCGACAGCAACGTTGGCGAACGACTGGTCGTTTCAACCGTGGCTACTGCTGCTGCGACTACCAGTCGAAAGTCTGACGTCGGTCGAAGACATGCAGCGGTACAACTGTTTGCACCTTGTCCCAAAAGGCACGCTGTAATCAACATCAGCGGCTGTCTTCTAGAATGCATCCGTACCTGTTCACCGACCACTCCTCATTCCTCTTCCACTCACACCAGGACATCAACCTCCCAACCATCTACGTCTCTGATACATGTGAGTTTAGTCATGCCAGCGGTCGCCAATAGCTCGTTACCTATAGGCCAGAACACAATGAATTGGCCTCAGCTTTCAGTGAAGCTTCGAGGTGTTCGTCAGTACTGCTCGTACTGCGACAGTCTGTTTATGCTCACTGAACAGAACATGCGGTTCCTCACGGTGATCGTCGAAACAGTGATTCGAACGGTCGTTTTCCTGAGCGAGTCAGAAGGTGGGCGTGTCCTCTATCTCGTTCCAGTTACGCATTTAAACTGAGCGCTTCATCAACCCCACCTTCTTCCTTCTTCTGAAATGGAAAATTATCCCGACGAGCTCCTTTCACTGGGATGATATGGAGTGCAAACAATCTTGAAGAGAAAGTCTTAGAAACATTTTGAAGTTGAAGTGCTTCCTGGCGTCTTTTGATGACCTTACAAACATAATCGGTTCAAAATTTCTGAACTGATACATGTACAAAGATCGGCCTTGTCACAGAATCGAATCCAATCGATTTATGCGTAGGCAAATTTGATTTCTCTGCTGGATTATAAATCTGTTTTGGGATGCGCCACGCATTCTACTTCTACGCGATGTCGTGGACGTAATCAGAATGCGTATTTGGCCCATGCAATAGTGGAGGCCAAGCCAGAGTTGTGGTACACATCAGTGATTCAACTCATTCTCTCTCAGCCTCATGTGGCTGGAACTGAAGTTTTCAGTTGCTATACCGATGTTTTGCGGCGATCAAAACTTTAGTGCCAGGCGGGACTCCAACCAGCAGCATTTCCCGCTAATCGGGCGGGACTGCTCTACGCCATTACACCACCGACCCTGTTGGATCGAACGCGTCATCCACAGCTCGTGGGGCCGATCAGCACTCACCCGTATATTGGGATGAGCCGGCCGCCGATTTAACTTCGCTAATTTTGATTTTTTGGCGACTACGGACCAGTACAAGGCGGGAGTATTGGCTAACAAATCCTGCACAGTTTATCTGGACGACACTTTTGAACTGCCTATCTATAACCCAGTTTGTTAGCCTATGCTTTCATATCCGTGGTTCAATGGGAAGCATCTTTATGAAATGAGCAGCCGTTTTAATTCATCCTCGCTTACTCCAGATGGGATTCCTATTTCATTTCTTAAAAACAAGTGCCGTGAGGTGTGTCTCGCACTTGCGCGCTTCGCGCGACTTTGCAGCATCACTCAGCTATGGAAAAAAGTTTTTGTAAAACATAAAAATCGCTAACATCTAGGAGCTCGTGCGTACTTTATCGGCATCAAGCCGTTCACCACTTTGGTACCTTCATCATAGACATTCTCTCCGGACCCGCCAGTAACAACATTGGTTTGTGCTGCGCAGTACTTCTGTCCCTCAGGTTGCTCCTCCGCAACCGTTCTCATGCTCAACAGCTAGCGTTTCCAGATATCGTTGACACGTCTTCCGAAGCCAGGTTCCCTCACTCGTTTTTTTCCTACTGGATCTAATTGCTGGTCCCTCCTTAATGGTCACCCCTCCCCCTCTTTAGTCTCCCACCTTCCTGGTCCCAACTCCTGGCCCAATTCTTTGTTTACACTATTGACCCACTATTGGTCTCTTCTTGCTGGTTTTCCCGTCCTGGACCCTCTTCCAGGTTGTTCCTTTCCTTCCTGGTCGCTCTCCTGCTCCTTTGCCCTTCTCTACCACCCCCTTAGTGGTCCTCTCAAGCTCACGGCAGACGTCAGTGACACGTATTCAGAATCAGGACGCTTGTTGCGCGACGTAGCGGGCCTGTCTTCTAGATCCAGAAGCTCAGAAGCGCGCGCAGCCGCCGCTGTGTCGAGCATGAATAGGCTATGCATATAGCAGACTCCTTGTTCTCCGTATGAATTCCTTTACGGCTCCCTTATTGCTGGTTCGCCTTCTTGGCCCCGCCTCCAGGTCCCTTCTTCCAGGTAGATTCCTTCCCCTCCCTTCGGAATCCTCCTTACTACTCTACCCCAATTAGGTAGCCCTCCCACGCTCACGACACGACGACGGCGAGTGAACGCCCATTGCGCTACATCGGTGTCACATCTTCTAAATCCGGTTTCCCTCACTGGTAATGGATCCCTTTGCAGATCATCCTTGCCGCCCTCCCCTGATGCTAACTCGTTACTGGTCCCTCCTTATTGCCTAAACCCTTCTTGATGTCACCTTGTGACCTGTCATTGGTCCCCCTATCGGCCCCCATCCCGATGCTTCCTGCAGGTCGCTCCCTCCTGATCGCTGTCGGTTCTCCACTCTCGAAGTCCCCCTTCTACTCTTACCCCTTTAGTGGTCTTCTCATGCTAATGGCACGAAGTCGGCTTCTGAATCTGGACTCTCAGAAACGCGCGTAGGTGCTGCAGTGTTAAGCAGTAAAGGGCTGCGCTTCCCCTGCTGCAGCAACATCCCACGTTCAATAGCAAATTTTGCCCGCGCTGTAAATGATGCGGCGTATTTCACTTAGGTTAGATCACTAGACGGCAAACTCTTTTATATATAGGTGGTGATGGTGATGGTGATAGGTTATATCACTCGACCGCTCCCGCTGTGAAGGATGCTGCGTATCTCACTAAGGGTAGATCACTCGACCGCTCTCGCTGTGGATGATGCGGCGTATCTCACTTATGTTAGATCACTCGACGGACAAACCCTTTTATATATAGGTGGTGATCATATCACGTGACATTCTAATGTGTAAGGCCTTTGTCATGCCATCGCTCACCCCGAGCGACGCCTAATGATATGCACCCATATCGATTCTATCGCGCCGCCCGATCGATATGGGAGCATATCATTAGGCGTCGCTCGGGGTGAGCGATGGTATAACAAAGGTCTAAGTGTTAACGAAATGGAAGGATTTCAGCCCGATCAGTAGTGGACGACTTGCTGCAGTTCAGACACCCGAACGAGTTGAGGAACTGATCACTAAACCAAAGGGAAATGAAGAACACATGTGATCTGTCCATACTTCAGTCAATTCTCTACATATGGGCGGACGCTGGCCTCGTTTTCTAGCTCCCAGTTCCGTCTTCTGTACAGCATTCCCTAATTATAGCAGCTATGACCGTGTGTTGCACGAACAGCTGAAGTTTTCGCGTTCAGTGCTTGTTCACCTACGAAGCACTCACGCTTTACTGGTAAGTTTTCCTGAAAATTTGGTTTCCTCTTTCGTTTTTTGCCAGGCACTTGCGATCCGGTAGACAGCATTTTCTCGTACACCCCCTCTGGCGCAACGTTCGCTATCTGTTGCGCTGACTGAAACTTTGACTGATGCACAGTGTACATTTCTTATGTGGTTGTTCGATGTTTATTAATATTTATTACATTAATTGTATTATACTATTAGCCTACGTCAGCTGTTTTCATGGAAGTCGCGGAAGAGAAGAACATAACGTTATAACAAATCACTTTGTCATCGACTACACGCCTCCCTTTCTCGACCTTTTTCTCGACACTTATTTTGCGCCGATGAACATACGACTAAGTTGACGCCAAGCTCTACTGCGTGTAGTGGAAGCTGGACGTCCTCAAAGCCTCACGGCTATTACAGCTCATACATCTCTCGTGACCGTAGTTATGGTAGTTACCTTGTGCTTCTCCTTTCATCCCAAGAGCTGTCCTCAAGAGCTATACAACGATTTATTAATTCAAAACATACATAGAAAAAAGATTATTGGGTGTATGAACACCCCGCACTGGGTAAAAACAAGGAGACAATGAGACATCACTTCTCTGCTACGCGTCGCGCTGCGACAATCAATAATGGGTGAGGCGCCCGCACGAGTCGCCACGCCTCCGTCCGATCGATAACACGACGAGCTCTCTCTGATGGACAACTATAGCCGCAGCTGTAGCTGTGCGATGTGTTTGAACGCTCTAGAGCGCCCTGTGCCGCTCGTCGTGTCACTCGACCGTCGCGGGTGGCGCGCGAGAAACGCGCGCGGCACGCGGTCTGAAGCGCCACAATGTACACGCATGAGCAACGAAGGAGTACAACGAACGGTGACAGTTAGTAGTCAGAGGAGGAAGAAGGGAGGGGAACGGAGAAAGAGGGAGCGAAGGATGATCGTGATGTGACGCTGTTTCTTCACAAGCGCCGCCCGTTTCACGGTAGCGATTATTGATTGGATCGATTGGTTAGCAAGGCGCTAGCCGGGACACCACGTCCCTCTGTGGGAACAACGGGAGGATAAAATCGAGAGGAGGGACGCACGCACACACACATACACACATACAGGGGAGCGGTCGCAGCACGTCTGGCGCCGACGCAACTCGATCTGGGCTCAAAATGGCGAAAGACGGCCGTCGAGCGGGTCGCGCGCGGCGCCTGGACGTCGCGCCGCGTTGTCGTGCTCTTCTCTCTTGGGCATGTCGCCGCTATAGCACGCGCGAATGTAGTTACTTTTAAGGTCTTAGGTTTCTTGGTGTCCAAGGGCATAGGTGAGAAACCGCACATGAGTAGTGTCACCCTCACACAGAACCGCTGTGGAGCGTCTTCGGTACTAGTCGTTCAGATGGCCAACATACAAACCGGGAACGCGCCAGACCAATGAGGCCGCTCGAACGGTCGCGCCGACCAGAAGGGTGTGCACAAAAGGCGCCCCGATTGAGTGGTGCCTCTTCGTTCGCTGCTCTGATTGGATGTGATTGGCTGGCATGTTCCGGCCTCCACATGTAGTCCACATTGACGACTAATCTCGGACGACGAATTTTGGCTACTTTCTTCGTTTAGGCTGAAACTCGACGCAGCAGCAATCACCACGCAGACTTTTTCTAGCCTTCTCAAGTACAAGGCAGCAGCTTTAGGGAGCTCTGAAGGATTCTGAAAGACTTCGAAGAAAAAACTTCTAAATTTCTCCGAGTCGCTCCCGGCGTAATCTAGTGGGTGAAGGTGGATGGATGCCTCAGCCACTAGGCAGTTCAACAGACCGCTAAACAGTCTCGTTTGTACTTTCGAGACAGTAGGAATAGGAACCCCATCCTGATAGCAAATCCCGGCGAAAGATGGGGAAGATGGTACCCGTTGCTGCTTCTGTATTCTGCATGAATCAATTTCCCGAGCTCGTCACATTCTGCGACAGCGCACCACCAAGCCGCCTTAGTGTCAAATATGGCAGAAGAATCAGTACAAATCGTTAATATGCGCCCGTTTGAGAGGGGCTGCATCGAACGAGTGGGTCACCCAGAGGTGTCGCGCTCGGTCGTAGTGTTTTGAAGGCCTCCCCCATAGAGGCCACTTTGACGACTTCTACTGAAAAACCACTAAACAGACAGAAAATCTCTCCTGAAGATCCTGATCAGCACCATGAACCATCTTCAATGACGCCGGCTTCCTTACCCATGTCCCAGGATCACCAAGCAACCTTACCCAGCGACATACCCAAGGTAGAAGGGGAGCTACGGTAGATAAGGAGGATGCTGAAGAACACTAGGAAGTGCGGCTCTCATGAATCCATTTCTTTCACACCTCTACACGTCATCATGCATACATATATGGACAATACGTATATATCATGGATACACACATACGCTGACACACACACATACACACAGTGGATACACATACGGGAAGGACTCTGGGCGGGGCACACTCGTAGACGGCTGCACTCACAGGGAGGAGGGAGTGACAGACAGGGGGACACGGACAGAGATGGACACTGACAGCACTAGAAGTCGGACGACGCGACGATACTAGCAGATGAAGGAGAAGAGGAAGAGGAAGAGGAAGAGGAAGAGGAGGTGGAGGAGAAGATGCGGATGGATGACGAAAATGATGATTAGTAGGGGGACCGGGTGTGTAGGCGGAGGTAAGAACGGATCATGATGAATAGATACTGAATGCGACGCAATTATACACATGCGAAATAATCGATCCATGATCGATCGATGAGTAGTAATGGTGGTAGCAGAAAAGTACAGTAGTAGTGCATGAGAGAATATCGATTAGCTTCTCGTGTTGAACAGTTCACGCGGGTATTTTTTCGGTGGAAGACTCGGGGAGCGAGAGAACATCTTCGAAAAAACAATAGAAAACATCAATGAAAAATCATAGAACATATACATATATAGTCATCATACAACAACAAGAACATGAACACACCGGAAACGAAGGCCTGTCGTTAGCAACGTGTGACGCGTACGCGACGCGTCCGCACGCGACGCTAGTGCGACGCATGCACGCACGCACGCGCACGTACACACACAGATTGAAGAGGAAGACGAGAACGGTGCTGGATTCGATACAACTGCTACAAAACAACGTGTACGTCGTACTAGTAGAGGAAGGAAGAGTTAGTGAGAAAATACTGGGAAAATATCTGAAAAAATCGAAAAATGACAACATACATAAAATGAAACAAAAAGAAGAAGAAAAGGCGACTCATACTCTCACTACGAAACGTCTAGTTTGATTTAGTACGCATTCTCTCGCGAAAGAAAGTACAGTACACAAAAAACAAACAAACACCAACCAACGAACGAACGAATGAACGACGAACGAAGATGATGATGATGATGATGTGATAATGACGGATGGTTGATGAAGGACATCAGAAATCAATGTACACGAACGATCAGTTTATAGTGTATATCGAAAAGTATAGCTGAGACTGACTGACTGACTCTGACTGCAACTGAAACTGAACAAGAAGAAGAAGACTGAACGATTGACTGTCTGACTGACTGACGACTGACTGACAACGACGGACGCATGCGCATGTACAGCAGATAGAAGACGAGGACGACGACAAGAAGAGCAACGGCGGCAGACGCGCACGCGCGCGCGCGGCTGCGGCGCGTATGCAACGTGACGCGGCGCGACGCGCGTCGCGGTTCTGCCACCGTATGAGCCTACACATCTAGAAATCCTCTACTACGAGAGACAAAGACGTGACGACGAGCCGAGTAGTATGAATGGATAACGTGAGGGAGCGCTTGGAGAGCGCTCCCGCAACTACTGCCTGCGTGCCTTGTTGTGTAGTACGTGTACGTAGGCTGTGATCTACCGGTCAACACTGCCAACCGCTGTGTTGTTGTGGAGTATGGAAGAGAATGAGCGACACACGGTGATGGTGATGACGACGGCGATGCAGGTGTGTGTGGAGAGTGTAGAAGGAGAGGGAGTGTGGAGCATCGTTGAGACTGCATCTGGCCGACGACATCTGAAACCGTGGGAATAAACCTGGAATCCGACCGTTGCGCTTCACGCATTAAAACAAACGCAATCACTGCTCAAACGCTCAAACGAGTATCACACTGCTGCCGGGAAAGCTACTAGATGAGTCCTAGGCCCCAATTATACTTCGACATCGCCGAGCCACGCTATGGATCTCAATCCGCCACTACACACGGTATTGTGTCGACCGACGTCAGAACTATGAACGCGTCTAAGGCCCCGTTCATACTTCCGACGCCGAGCGACGCGACGGCATGTAAAGTGGCCAAATTGATCGATCGTGTCGCTCAATCAATCTGGCCACATACGCGGCGTCGCATCGCTCGGCGTCGAAGTATAAACAGGGACTAAAGTTATATAAACGTAGAGAAACAGAATTCTCAAACGCGTGAATGGTCAGAACTGCGCCATGCACTTCAATTTTACATTGTATTGGTGGTTACGCTAGCTTGCTACATTTCAGCCATAAGCTGCACACATCGCTTAGTTCAGAACATAAAAGCAACGCACTACAATTTGCGGCAGAACATACTCTAACGTACCAGCACTGATAAAGGGACCAAAACTTTGTTGCTGATAAGATCAACAGCAAAAGTTAGGAGGGGTTGGATTAAAAAGCAAAATTAGAAATGCTATCTGTTACTAGGCTTCAAGATTTGTCAAGTACATACATCTGCAAAATTTCAAGCTATGCCGTGATTGATTACGCAGGTCCTTATTTATTTATTTATTTATTTATTTACAACATAGCCTTAAGTATGCTCATGAAAAAGGATAAACCATAAACAAAGCGAATATTGCACAATTTCAGTTAACTGACGCGTATGAAGAAAGTAGGACGCACGTAGTGCAGTCTGAGGAGGCGGCAGCTGTCGCGTGCACCCGATGCCAGGTTCTCGTTCGCCCTCCATCCTTCAGGGGTCGACGAGTTGGTGTCAGACTTATATGGGAAGGATAAATCGCCGACTTGTTCATCGGCTGGCCACCGCAAGTGATTCTATGGCCAAATACGCATTTAAATCGCCTCCATGACACCCCGTAGAAGTAGAATGCGCATCCCAGAAAGGATTGCGTAACGCAGTCTTTTCTCCTTCATCTACAATCTGTCTACGAGTTGTGTCGCGTTATTGCCAAAATTCAATACTTTCAGAAAAGCATATGGCTTCGATATGGTGGACAGATTAAAGCCAAACTGTAACAAGTTAACTCCATACACAATCAGTCGAGTGTAGATTTGAAATGACGGACGAGAACGTGTCGCACATCCTCTTGGACACCGTTTATACTCCTACGCCGAGCGACACGATGGCATCATGTAAAATAATGATGTTGATCGAGTGACGCGTTTAGAAGTATAAACGGAGCCCTACACGCCAGATAATTTCTAATTTCCTGCGTTTAGCTACAAGCTTTGAATTTCTTTTTTGAATTTTTTTTTCCTATCCGAGGAAGGAAGTGTGGACCAGGCGGTCAGGGGACGGATAAACGCAGCCTGACTCAAGTGGAGGGAGTCCACAGGGATCCTCTGCGACCGTAGATGCTCCAAGACGCTCAAAGGCAAGCTCTATAGAACAGTTGTGAGCCTGCCCTTCTCTACGGGAATGAGTGCTGGGCCCTGGGTAAGGCGCAGGAGCGGCAACTGCACGCAGCGGAGATGAGGATGCTGAGGTGGGCATGTGGATGGATCCGTCGGGACAGGGTGCGAAACGAGGATGTTAGGGCAATGATGAAGACAGCCCCGATCCAGCTGAAGATGAGAGGGCAGCGCCTGAGGTGGTATGGACACGTCCTCAGAAGACCAGAGGACCACCCCACAAGGTTGGCCCTAGATTTCGAGGCACCCGGAAAGCGTCCGAGAGGAGCCCCAAGGAAAAGATGGAAGGACGTCATCAAGAGAGATCTCGCCGAAGTCGGCACCACGGCAGATGACGCCCTTGATAGGATGAGGTGGCGACAGATCACAAGAACAGCGGACCCTGCGACTGCGCGGGACTAAACACTCAGGAGAAGAAGAAGAGCTACAAGCCTTGAATTTCTCGAGCAGCTTTAGCCACAACAATGCTATGCCCGTTGAAACAGCGCCAGCATCTTTCGAGACACTCCGCACAGCCCTCCACTCGTTTTTGGTGAAATCCTGAAGTCTAGAGCTCTGAAGCGAAAAGCCTACCTTTCATTGAGCGCGCTACACCTTGTTGTGATAGGTGTGCAACGGTTGCGGTGACATGTAGAGACCGCCGTCGCCGAACTGTGCAGCGCTCAGGTTCGCGTAGAGAGCCGCTGTGGCGTCGAACGGCTGTCCGGTACCGCCACGAGCAGCGACGGCTGCCGCAGCGCTGGACGATGAGCCGGGTGAAGACGGCAGTCCCGAGTAGCCGGGCATTTGGTTGAACACTGAAACACCGAACCTTCACTCTTACCCCGACAGTACTTAGACAATGACTTATGCCACTTCCGAACTACATCACTGCTGTGCCGAAACTCCCACACACAACAGTGAGCGCCTACATAGCTACGCTGGTGGGCACACAATGTGTTCAGGGGCTCAGAAGACACATACAACTGATTTCTTGCGCATGAAGACCGCCTCTGGAGGTATCAAGTCATCGAGTGGCTTCTACTTTCAGTCTACGGCAAACAGGGGAGGCGGCAGCGATACTCATTTTGGCGCGTGCGGTCGCGCGCGCGTGCGTCGCTACGGGCGGAGCCCTCGCTGCTTCTCTGGCGGAGGGGACGAGTTTTACGCGAACGTGCCGAAGCTGGGTGAGCTGGAGCGCGAGTGCGTGGGAGCGGTCAGGATGCACTGATGGGCACAAGGGTGGGTGGGAAAAGGTAGAATGTGCAAGCATTGTCTCGTAAGGTGGAGTAGTGTAGGACAGTTAGTGCTAATCAACCGAGTGATATTAGGATGGGACGAATGAGTGAGGGAGAGGTATGTAACTGGTGAAACACAAGCGATGAAGAATGTTCAAAATCAAAAACTAACGATAACTAATGGATCCATGATTAGGGGTTTTAGAGGGAGAAACCTTTATTTTTAAGTTCAGAATTGCATGTGGGAGAATGTTCAATTATTATTAAATAGAATATTCATTTGAGGAGTAGATCCAGTATGCTTCGAGCGTCGCCTGCAACGGTTACGCATTTAAAAAAGATACTGTTTGTTTGGAGGCCTAATGCACAAAAAATTAGCGACCTATAAAATTTGGACTTGCTGATATTTTCTGCGAAAGTTTCGAGATTTTTGTGAATTGAGGGATTTTGTAACTTCACCAAAAGAATAAGAAAATTTCTTCGTATAATATGAAAACAAAATGAACCTGATAACAGTAGAAGGTCTAACCACTAGCAAGCATCACGTGCTCGCTTTGAAACGAGACTCCACGACACCTCTCTTTTTCTCTTTTCTCTTTCTAACTCAGATTAAAAAACCCTTTTCTTCTCTTACGCAAGCCAAAGCGGTTCAGCCAATAGGTTGAGACGTGCATTCGCGCTCTAACACGTTGGGCGCATCGGGGAACTCCTACTTGTAGCTGCAGTGGCTAGAGAAGACCTCGCCTGCAGCGCCGCGCCGCGACCGCACGCATGGCCGCAAGTGAGTATCGTTGCTCGCAGCCCGGCAAACAGATGAGACCCTTCATGCGGCTAGGACAACAATTCACGAACACTGGTGAACCGTCAATCAACTCAAAACTTGGAGCTAGCACAACTCTACGCATAATCCTACGGCTGATTTCTAGCTCCAACAAAGAATTTTTGGTCATGACTCTTCAACCAAGGGTAGAAACCCTTGGAACGACGGGATCAGACTGCAGTGCGTTTCAGAAGTATGTATCCACCTTATAACTTGCCCACATCTCGTTTCGTGTTCAGTTCTGCAGACCCACACTAGTTCCATTAGATTCCTCGCAGTCGAAAATAGGTACATAGGCGCTTACTTTCAGAAAAATTGTTCGTCTTTCACGATAATCAGACTTTCTTGAAACAAAATGGGTGTTTAGGTGTTTAAAAAGTATGTATCCACTTACGAAAAATAATTCTTTTATTAAATTGGAAAATCCCACCATTATTCGGATCACCATTACTTCTCATAATATCATACATCCTATTATGCATGCCGTTGACAAGGTTCTTGATGATTGTTCCTTCGATAGTGTCCTTTCATCTTTACCAACAGGAAAAACTCAATCTGAATGGTACCGATGGATACTGACATTATTGGAGAGGCCTGCGAGAAGCCCCCGTGGTCGCCACTTCGGAAGCGGATCATTAAGGACATGGGCCGGCTTCTGCAGTAGCGGAAACCTGAAGCTTAGTCCTATGTTATACTTCGGCGACGCTGTTGTCGGCGACGACGGCGACAGTGTTAGGCCTATGTTATACTTCGGCGACGTCGGCGACAGTGTTTCGCGAGCTACTACGCACTGCATAGCATCCACCCAATACTGCCGCCGACGTCGCCGTCAACAGCGTCGCCGAGGCATAACATAGGCCTTACGCGAACTCCTACGCAGTGCGTAGCACCCCGCGCAACACAGCGTAGCCGACGCGTCGCCGAAGTATAACATAGGCCTTAGTCTTCCGTCGTGTCGCATGGACAGTCTGGAGTGTTAGTCCAGGTCGACGAAGGATTGGCTTCACCGTCACAACATTCGAGTAACGGACTGGCCGTCCTCCTCTCCTGACTGCCACCCGATGTAGAACATGTGGGAAATCTTGGTTCAACGAGTCTACGCGAATAACCGACGGTTCAATGACGTGGCGGCCATTTTGACCGCTTGGGACACTATCGGAGAAAGAATCATCAAGAACCTTGTCAACCGCATGCATAATAGGATGTATGATGTTATAAGAAGTCATGGTGGTCCGATCGACTTTCCGATTTAACAAAATCTGTTTTTCGTAAGTGGAACATATTGGGTTGATCGAAGTCTTGCAACATTAATATAATACAATATACAAAAACTCAGTCCACGATATATTCCCCATCCAAGTCTAAGTTCCTGCACATCTTTCACACAGCCTTTCAATTCCTGGCCGCCAGAACTCCGAGAGCTGTGAGGAAAAGAATTCAGAGACCTCCATTTCCAGTTGACGTCGGTCATCGGACTCTCTACCTCGAAGATGCTGCTTCAGAGCTTAGAACAGGAGGTAGTCAGAAGGAGCAAGATCTGGAGAGTACGGTGGATGGGGCAGAACTTCCCAGCCTAACTCCCGGATTTTCTCGCGACCCACTTTTGCGCACGCGCGTTGTTGTGCAGCATATGGGCATCTTGCCGTTCTGGACGTTTTTGGCGTATGGCGTCGGCCAAGCTCTGGAGCTGAGTAGCGTAGACAGATGCTGTGAATGTGGTCTCACTATCCAGCAACTCCCAGTAAGGAATGCCTTCTGGGTCTCACCAGCAACATCGAAGAACCTTATTTTCGTGGTGTCCACGTTTCCGCTGTCCTGGAGCAGGTTCTCCGCGTGGGAGCCATTGGCTCTTGCTGGTGTGGTTAACATAAAGAGCCCAGCTTTCATCAACAGTAACAATGCCCTTCAAAAAGTCCTTTCTGTGCGGGCGAAGAAGCAGCGACTCAGCAGCACTGATTCAGCATGCCTTGTCAGAGTCCCGCAGCTCATGTGGTACCCAAGACGACAAAACTTTGCGGTACCCAAGGATCTCCAGCTGCCTCACGACGGTGCTTTGCGTGCATCCAAGTGTCGTCGCCAATTCGCGAATGATTGAATTTGGCTTCACCTTGAAGGCGCTCAAGCTGTCTTCTTCCGCAACAGAGGGGCGTCCGGAAGGAGGTCGACCTTCGAGAGAGATATCTCCAGCCTTGAAGCGCTGATACGAAAGGGCTACTGTGGAATAGTGAATGACTTCCTCCTTGAATGCAGCGCAGATGTTGGAGGCTGCAGTCCTTGCGGAATGGCCTTGCAGAAATTCGTAGTAGACGATGGGTCGTAGGATGCTGCTGGTATGGTCGAGGAAGCTTCGAGAATGTACAGTGACATCACCACACAAGATCAATAGTGAAGAGCTTTAACAAATTTAACAGGCAGCAGCGTAGAGTGTTGCAAGACTTTTCCATCAGCCTAATACATTTGAAACACCTAAGCATCCATTTTCAAGAATGTCTAATTCTCGCGTGAGGCGAACAATTTTTCTAACGTGAGTGCCTACCTATTTTCGACTGCGAGGAATCTAGTGGAACTAGTGCGGGCCTGCAGAAATGGACTCGAAACGAGATATGGGCAAATTATGAGGTGGATACATACTTCTGAAACGCACTGTAGGGTGTAAGGAACCTTAGAGGTGAACAGTACAGATCACAATGGGCCAACAGCCCTCGGCCTAACACCTTCAATAATCTTCTACTACAGCAGCATCGTGCTCAGTCTAACCTCGGCCTAAAGTCTACTGACAATCTACGCCACCTCTCACTTCACGAAATATCTACATACTCTAACCACAATGACCTGCCAGCTCCAGTGATGGTGCGCATTTGAATAGCATTGGGGCTCCTGTAAGACAGTAAGGTGTTTTATCGTCTAGAGATTACTGTACAATTTGATTACTGCAGAACAACGGCTAGCATGTTGTTACAGGATGTTTTTGTTGCGATCAAAACTCTTGCGCCAGGCGGGACTCGAACCCGCATCTTCTGCTTTCCGGGCAGCGATGTTCGCCTTACACCACCGGCGCTGTTTGACCACACGTACATCCGCGACATCCTCCAGGTCTGTCAGCACCCACCCGTGATACGGGGATGGGCCGGCCGCTGATATCAGCATGGAACCGATTAAGCTGAAGACCCTACTAGTAACAATGTTTTGACACATTTGCTCAAGCCCGGAGCGGCCCGTAGAGAGACTATATGTTGTTACAGGATGTTTTGTTGCGATCAAAACTCTTGCACCAGGCGGGACTCGAACCCGCATCTTCTGCTTTCCGGGCAGCCATGTTCGCCTTACACCACACACCTGTTTGACCACGGCTAGCACTTTCTCTAGAAATCCTCTTTAATTCGATTTTAATTAAAGACTCTCAGCTTAACTGGTACCATGCTGATATTAGCATTCGGCTCATCCCGATAGGGTCAAGGTGTGGGTGTTGTGTTCGATGGTGTAATGGCGTGAAGCATTCCCGCTCGGTCAGCTGGAGGTGCGGGTTCGGCTCCCGCCTGACGTTAGTGTTTTCATCGCAGCAAAACATCGCTATAAGAGCTAGCACTTGCACCTAAACGTCTCTCTAATTCGACTTCAATTTAGGGCGACTTCGTCTATTCATTCGGTGCAGAGCGGACCTTCGTTGTGACCATCTCAGCATCGCCCACGACATTTCAGTGCTTCATAGTTCGAAGCTCGCCTACTAGACAGGGATTCCTGGCTCGCAGCTTCCTTTTAAAACAAGTAGCCCCACAGGATCGGATTTCTCTGTCTTACTGAATCAAATCTCCACTCACTCGACGTCATATTCGGATAGAGCAGATTGCCGTACCCAAATCGAGGTAGATACGTGGCGTATGCTGAAAGAATCGGAGTTACTTCTACAATAAAGCGGTGACGCTTCGCAATTGGCAATGGCGTACCAAGCAGTTGCTCTGGTGGCAGTCCGTATAGATTCCGAGCGGCCGCAGCGCGTGATTTGTTCAGTTGCACTGGAAGCATCACCTGAAAATAAAAAATTTTAGTTTTTCTTTTATTTCTCTCGATTTATTCCCTCATCACTCGTCTAGGCGACTATATGGTGGACGCAATCCCGTTTTTTCTTCAGGGCACAGGTGCATCTCCTTAGAAACTAGGACACCGCAAGCTAAATCACTAACCTCTTTCGGCTGTGCTTTCTTACATTCTACCATCTTGCCGTTGATCTCGTGGAAATGGATCTCACACACTTTGTCGGACACCTCGTCGTTGTCGAAGGTGATGAAGCCAAATCCTGCAACGGCGACGTCGATGAAAAACGGCAATTTAGTTTGCAAGAATGTGCGTCTGCTGAATTCGTATGAAGAGCAAACGTCTAAGGCGAATAGAATCCTAAGAAATCGTTTGGAAGCAAAGAATACAACAGACTGCTGCACCAAACCACAATCTGCCTACGCACCAAAATTACAAGGAAACCATTAGTTGCTATAGCTACCCAAGGCGCCATTACGTCTTCAAACAAAGCCTATTCCGACAGACAGGTGTTCCAGTGGCTCGCAACTGTCTCAAACCTCACGAAATGCTCGTAAATCAAAACCTGAAGCAGACTATCAAATCCTTCCGAACGGCTAGGTCACAAGTTGAACGACGCCTACTCTAATGGTACCTGGCGCCTAGCCCAGAAGCCATTAAAGCAGCAACACAGGGGTTCTTTCAAGATGGCTAAATCGATTCTATTAGGTTGTAACGAAATAAATGGCACTGAACCACTGTAAATTTAAACAGTTAATATCTCGGCTTGTTGGCAAGTTTATTAATCGAAATAAAAACCCTCTGATTCTACACATCTTTTCCAACGTGACACAAGCTTTTTTATCCCAGTAGCATAAAAATCAGAAGTTCTGGAATTGACGAAATCTTCGAAGGCACTTTCGGCATCCTGTTGGTATTTAAATATTTTCCCTACCAAGAAGTCGCCAAGATGCTTGAAGAAATGGTAGTCTGTTGGGGAGAGGTCGGGAGAAAACGGACGATGTGGTAGAGTTTCAATGCTCAGCTCATTCAATTTCTGCAACACCATTCGTGCTACATGGGGGCGAGCATTGTCGTGCAGAAGGAGAACTCGCCTTCGGTTTACCAAGGCCGACCGGATATCCTTCAACTTTTTCATCATTTCTTCAATTTCAATGCAGTACTTCTCTGCCGTGATGGATTCACCGGGAGGGAGGAAGCTGTGGTGAATAATTCCCAGCGAACACCACCATACTGCCACCATTACTTTCTTTTGGTGCAATTCCGGCTTCGCAAAAACCTTGGGGCTCTCATCGCTGTCCACCCACTGTGCCGATCGTCGCCTGTTGTCGTACATTGTCCATTCCTCGTCGCAGGTTACGATGCGATCAAGGAATGGGTCCGTTTCGTTCCGTAGAAGCAGTGCGGACGAGATCTCATATCGTCGGTTTCTTTGCTCCTCAGACAGCTCGTGAGGCACCCATCTTTCCAGCTTTTTGGTCTTTCCAATTTCCTTCACATGCCGGGCAGCTGTGTTGTGACTGACGCCAAGAACCTTCGCTATCTCCCTGGTACCTTTGTGTGGATCCTCCTCTACCACATCTCTCAGCTTGTCCTCATCAACATCACTATGCCTCCCACGACCTTCATGTTCTCCCAAGCTCTCATCTCCATTCCGGAACTTCTTGTACCAACGATACGCCGTCCGAATTGTGGAACATCCTTGACCGAATGCGGCGTTGATCTTCTCGTCCGCCTCCTTAGCTGTAGTGCCCAGCTTGAATTCATACAAGTAAATGCCTCGGATTACCCTTTTGTCCATCTGCAAAAAAGTCAATAAAACTCTAAAGTTTTCCCACTTTTACATAGAAAATTTGGTACTCTCCGGTAGAGCAATGTTTGCGCTTCTAAATGATATGCCACATGTTACGGTTTGTTCTTGATCAAACGCGTAAAGACGCGCCAAAAAATGGCGCGAGCCAGTGCCATTTAATTCGTTACAACCTAATAAAAAACCAAGGGTAAGCAGTAGTTCTAATGGACTCACCCCTGTGACGTTGGGTGGCCTTGTCGAACATAAGCATTGCATCCTCGACCTGAAATAATCGATAATATTCAACTTTACACACTTTGTTTAATGATGCTGTAACTGTGGCCGTGAAATAAGCTTAAATAAAGACGTCGATCAGTATATAACAATTAAAAAATGCATAAAGTGCATAAAAATACACCATGCTCACGCGGAATTGGACACTTTTCAAATCAGATTGGACACTCTTCTAAACTAGCCTAAGACTTTTGAAATGAAAGCGAACTCCTCCACATCAAAATGAGCTTCTTCTACATCAAACTAGAGTTCCTCCAAAAACGGTTAGAATAATTTTTTGTTCAAAGAAAACTCTAGTGTAACCTTCTTTGAAGTTCTAATTCACTTCCCAATAAGAGAGCACATAGTTTGAAATTTTATTTTAAAAAATGAGGAAAAACAAAGATTTAAAGCTATTTTTAAAGAGGAAGGCGGCCAGTTCTAGTGCCGAAACAGAGATTGCGCCACGCCCTCGACTGAAATTTTTATTCGACAAATAGCAAAATTTTCGGATTTTTTTTTTGGATTTTCACACCCGCAGATGGTGCAACATAATAAGCAATTATAAAGAACACACATATCTTCACATCGAGGCTGCACGTAGGCAGCGTTTACACTATCAATCAAATGAACGTGGCGGTGAACTTTTTGAGTGCACGGCGCGGTCCAGTCTTTTAATCCACTATTGATCCTTTTTGCATTTTATCCTTCCCAGACAATTCTGGTACCAATTCATCGACCGTGGAGGGGTGGAAGGCTTGGCGAGAAATCCGAACCAAGGACAATGAAGGAGAATGCATGTGACAGCGGGTGCCTAATCCGACTGCGCCGACACGCGCCCGCCGGTAGTTATGAAGAAAAATAAATGCTGTCAGTGAGTGCTACGTAATCTTTAAGTTGGTTCTAACAAGTCACATCGAGCACTCCACAGACAGGTGGGTCGTTATACTTGTGCAGGTCCGTAAGTTAGGTTGCAATTCATAGTGGAGGTGGCGGGAGGCACACTAGGTTCCAATCAGGTGAGACAATCCATAGAAATTACATTTTAGGCGAGGCATGCTCGAAGAGGGCAAGTGTAGCGCAGTCGGAGGAGGTGCCAGCTGTCACGTGCACCCGATGCCAGCTTCCTGGTTTGGATTTTCCGCCCAGGCCAACCCAGCCTTCCATCCTCCGGGGTCGGTGAATTGGTACCACACTTGTATGTGAAGGATGAAGCGCTGATTAGTTCATCGGCTGGCCAACGGAAGTTATTGTATGCCCACATCCGCATTCAAATCGCCTCCACGACATCCCGCAGAAGTAGAATGCGTGGCGCACCCCACAAAGGAACTGAGTAACGCCGTCCTTTATCCTTTAGCCTTTATGCTCAATGAATGCTGGAAACAGACATTCTGATTCTACTGAGAAAATTCTCGGTTTATCCTAGTCCGGGAAGACCACATAACTAAAAAGTATGTAATAAATCGGAAAAGCAAAAAAATTACATTTGTTTTCGTCGCAATTGTATGCAGGCAAAGTTATGTGCCCTCCTCACCATGTTAGATCCTGGTTATTACATGTCAGGAGGCTGTCAGCACGCGGCATGCGGCTTTATGTGCCCTCGTCGCCATGTTAGATCCCGGTTATAACATGTCAGACGGTGGTAGCACGCGGCATGCCTCCATTGCGTTGCTCTATGCCCACCGAGACGGTTGTAAAACCGCGGCGATTTTATTGTTTGTATGTTCGTTTTTCTTTTGATTAGGTCCTATCTTCTTCAGCAGGAGCTGGTCGGTAAGTTTCAAGTCGATTTATTACATGCTTCTTAGGTATGTGCCCCCCAGACTAGGATAGATCCAAATTCTCAAATACAAGTTGCAGGGAATTCCACAAAATACAGTTTTAAGCTGCGAAAAGGATAATGCAGACAACTCAATCTCTTTTGCAAGAAATAATAGTGTAGCCCTGGTCTTGGAGACCTAAAATCTAAAACACAGCAAAAAAGTACCTTTCCGTACTGCTCGAAATACGTCTTCATGTCCTCTAGCGTGGATGAGGCCGATAGCCCACCAATGAATACCTTCTTCGTCTTCGTAACCATCTGAAACCGTCAGTAATTAGCATTGCAGATAAGGAAATACCACCCATTCTCGCTCTCTTTCGCTCCTCAAACGGACAGGATTGTGAAGTACTTACAGTCGTTAAGGCCCATAGCACAACATTACCCCAGCACTATCACGCTACGGATTTTCGCACTGTACTCGCTATTAAAGCCTACAAATCTACTTCATCTAGGCCAGGCCATCAGCACTGTCTAACGACTAACACCAATCATCTACGTCTTCATGTGCACAGCTCTCCCAGCCTACGAGTACGCCACTTCGTCGGGTTTGCATGCCAGAACAACGGCAAAACACCTTAAAAGTGGGCACACCCGCAAGATACGACCTGCACATAGAACTAAGGGCATCTAAGTGAAGTCTATTGTTGGCGGTGGCAATTTGCACGACAAAGGCCCCCATTACTCGCTGGACAACTGCACTTCAAGCACTACAGATCCGCACTTGGCCCTCTGGGGCGTCAACTACGAAACGTTCGCCGCCTGTGTGAAAGCCCTCGATTGGGTGGAGAGCAAAACGCCGGAAGCACCTCCGTCGAGCGCGAGCGGCGCCAATTGAACCCCCGGCGGCGGACACCGCGGACGTGATCGTTCGCGCCGAATTGCAGGGTGACGTGCTTATAAATGACGCCTTGGAGCTGCGAACAAACATGTACGAAGCTCTTGAGTAAGACGTTGGGAGCCTGAAAGGGTGGGATGGCGATGCAGCGCCCGATAGACTTCTAGATCTAAAGAAAAGTGGCCTGTAAGGTTGCTGTTTTCGCTTGAAAGATTAAGCTGTGAAGCCAGAAGTTAGCGAACATCATAAGAGACGGTTCACGCTGGATAAATCGAATCTATCATTTTCAGATTCCCGGATAAATCGCTGGTCATGCGGATAGTAGCGTTTTTGAATAGTCCAGAGGCCGGAATCATCAACGACTTACCGCAATTTAACAGGGAAAGTACAGCCGAATCCCTGATATCAAGCGATATGGTGAAACATTTCGCCGCGCTATTAGACATTTCGACTCTATTTTCTCTGTTAAATTGCTGTAAGTCGTTGATGAATCCGGCCCCAGATCTTCGGATCAGACAAGGGTGGTTTTCACCAAATCGGATTTTCGAATGATTCAGATTATTGATTTTGATCAAAAATTTAATATGCTATCTGAATCGGAATATCCGATCCGAGGAAAATCAGTTATGCTGTGGAATATACCAGGATCGGTGTATTTTGCAAGTGCCCGTTAAGAGCATGAGGTGGCGGAACGTATCCAGGGGAGGTTTATGACCTGTCCTGCGGATATGCCAGTGAGAGCCATAAAACCGCGCCAGACGGGGGATCCGAGGAATACACGATAGGCACGCCCTCCAGGATAAAAGGATAATGGGTAGAGGACGGCCTTACTCAATCCCTTTGGGATGCGCCACGTATTCTACTTCTACAGGATATCGGGGAGGAACTTGAATGCGTATTCGGCCATACAATGACTTGCGGTGGCCAGCCGATGAACAATTCAGCGCTTCTACAATGGTACAAATCTGGCACTAATTCAGCGACCCGGAGGGATGGAAGACTTGGTTGGCGGAAAATCTGAATCAGGAGCCTGGTATGGTTGCACGCGACAGCCCGCACCTCCTCCGACTGCGCTACATGCACCCGGCCCTCCAGGAGAGTCTATAATAGCACCCAGATCTAAGCAACTAGGTTCAGTCTTGGCGTAGTCTTCTGCTTGCTCATTGTCCTCGTCCTATTTGCGTCCTTGAAAGTATCACGAACTCTAAAAAATGTTACGAATTCTAATGATCCGCAATTTCCCATCTTTATCTCCCAAAGAAGTAACGCTTTAGGAGCACAAACCAATGATTCGGCTGAAGACGAAGGTCAAAGGAAACTTTAGTATTTCGTTAATTGGATCTATCCTAGTCCGGTGGAGGGCGGGGGGGGGGGGGGCACATAACTAAAAGGTATGTAATAAATCGACTTCAGACTTACCGAGCGCCCCTGCAGAACAAAACAAGATTTAAACTAGAAAAATTTACGAAAAAAAAAACGAAAAAATTACATTTCTTTTCGTCGCAATTGTAAGCAGGCAAGGTTATGTGCCCTCTTCATCATGTTAGATCCTGTTATAACATGTCAGGCGGCGGTAAGCACGCGGCATGCGGCTCTATGCGCCCTCCTCACCATGTTAGACCCATGTTATAACATGTCGAACGGTGGTAGCACGCGGCAAGCCTCCATTGTGTTGCTCTTTGACCGCCGAGACGGTTGTAAAACAGCGGCGATTTTATTTATTTTTTGTTTGTCTGTTCGTTTTTTGTTTCGTTTAGGTCCTATCTTCTTATGCAGGAGCTGGTCGATAAGTCTCAAGTCGATTTATTACAAGCTTATCAGTTATGTGCCCCCCCCGGACTAGGATAGATCTCGTTAGTTCATCTGTACAATTTACTTCACTATATTATTTAATTTTGAAAAATTTCTTTGTTGCCCGCCCACATTTCGATACTGAAGTAGGGGGCTGGACCGACCCGACCACATCTCAAGCAAGTCCAAGGGACAGCAGTAACAGTTGGGAAAAGCCCTCTGCTAATCGTGTACAACACACTTTGGGTAGGGGCTTCCAAACGCGACGTTCTACAAGGAAGCAAACTAATCGTAAACTATCTAGTCAACAAACACACAAAACGCACAACACTCTGTGACGGATAGAGCGTGGAAGCAGCGAGCGCCATGTCTACCCACGGCGGCGACGTTGCTGGCAGTGACGACGACGACAACGACGGCGACGACTGCAGCAGCAGAATGCGACTCAACAGCGCCTCAGCGTAGATCTGTCGCTCGTCCTTCGCGGCGACGCTGGCGGCAGATCGCTTCAGACCGCGTCGAATTGCTGTCGTCGTCGTGAACGGCGGAGTGAGCAGCGGTGCCGTTGCTAGAAGCAGCAGCAGAAGGACTCAGTGAGTAACTCGATCGACGTCGATAGCAGCACCAGCACCACGACGACCAACTGCGCCGAGAGTGCACTTCGGGGGGCGGCTGGCTGCTGGTGCAACGTGTGAACGACGCTGGCGACGACGAATGGAGACGACGACGACCACAACGAGCGCAGCGAGTGACGGGAACTCACTCCGCTGCGGGAACACTGCAACCAGATAACGAGCATCGTCGCGCGCACGGATCAGCACCATCAGCCGAAATCGATACGGTAACGCATGGTCACGAACTCTGGTGTGAAAACAGAACGCGGGAAGTTGCACGGAACAAGGATTGCAGGAATCTGACTGGAGTTTTTGAAGTTCTTAGCTGGCTAAACAGGACACGATTCGGGTCTGAGGGCCAGCGTTAATCAATCCCTGTTCGAGAAGCACCACGCATTCTGACTCTACGGGATGTAGTGAAGACAATTCCAAATGCGAAATTAGCCTATGACGAGTTCTAGCGAGGCATCGAGGTTCATGGCTCACGGTGGTGGCTTGACCAATTGCTGGCCACCGCGTGTTTTCGTAGGTGAAGTGCTCATTAAAATCGCTCATACAACATACCGTAAAGTAGAAAGCGTTGGGTATCCTAAACATTGATTGATCAACGCTGTCCCTTTTGTTTCTTCCTACTCCTGGGTAGCATTCTATGATTATGTCCATATTTCATCCTCTTCACCTCGGGAGGCTCTCAGGTGAGTGTCTGAACGACGGGTACGGATTTCACTGCGAGAGTCTTCACCTTCATGTAGTGAGAAAGTAGGCTTCACTTTCGCAAAGCCCCTTAACCTACTGAGTTAGGAACTCTGGATCTTTCATTACGGATTCGTACAATCACCAAATACAACACTTTCCAAACATCGAATATGAGAAAAAAGCATAAATACTGTAGTCCAAGAAAGTCGAGCACTTGATCCCGAGCCTATGAAGCAGTATTCTTGCACTTTTTTTGCATATTCAATGATCGGAAGGTGTTGTCCTGTGCGACTGCGCAGATCACATTATACAGGATTGCCAGTTTACATGATCCCTGAGCGCAAGATAGCTGAGCCGGAGGAAGCTTCGGCTGCTGCGTGCCCCCAAATCAACGTTCGTGGTTTTGGTTTCGCCCTGTCCATCCAGGCTTTACACTTCTCTGGAATAAGTGAAATTATCGTATCAGCCTTCAATGAACGGGTAAGGGTCTCAGGCACATGTCCGAAGGTGAAAACCGATACCAGATCGAGAATCTCAACTTTTTAGATGGTTGAAAAGTATGTTCCATTTTGCCAAATCCTTACCCCATCTACCCAATTAGAGGTCCTGAAAGTTAAGAGTTCGAGGTCCCAGTTGAAGAGTCCTTTGAAACTTCAATGATCGGCAGGTGTTGTCCTGTGTGACTGCGCAATCCCATAATGAAGCACCAGGGACAGAAGCAGAAGGCAAGGTAGGAATTCGATGAAAAATTCCAACTGCTACGAAAGGGCAATGAAGCAGCAACTGGAGTTAGTAAACTAGTCTTAATTAGTTTCAAAGGACCTCAAAATGGGATATCGAACTCAAACTTTCAGGACGTTCAACTGGGTACGCTCAAGGATTTTGTAAAACGGAACATACTTTTCAATTACCTAAAAGGTTGAGATTCTCGCACTGGTATCGGTTTTCGCCTTCGGACATGTGCCTGGACCCCTTTCCGTTCAGACAAGACTGATAAGATAATTTCACTTATCCCAGAAAAATGCAAAGCCTGAATGGACAGGGCGAAACCAAAACCAAAACGTTGATTCGGGGGCACGCAGCAGCTGAAGCTTCCTCCGGCTGAGCTATCTTGCGCTCAAGGATCAAGAAAGTGGGTGGGAATCTGTATAATGTGATCTGACGTAAGGGAACGTAGTAGCTTCAGAATAGATGTTGGTCCCAACTTACTTGTATATAACCCTGGATGATTCTAGAGTCCAGTCCCAACTATGGGTGTAGCGCATAAAGAGTTGTAGACATACTCTGATAATGTCAGAGAAGCATCTTACAAAGTCGGTTCTCGAGTTAGAGGCACCATCTAGACAAGAGCAGAAGAGCATGAACCGCCACCCATTCTACGTTTAGCAGATGTACTGTGCAATTCTTGAAAAAAGAATGACGCCCCATTGGTGCTCAGGTGTGTCGCAAGCGAACCAGTTCCAACTTCACCTAATCCAATTATACAACAAAGAATGTCTTCAGCTGGAGAAAAATCTGAAACCGTCTGGGCTCTTGAGAAGGGTGTTCGCGTAAGGTAATTGACTAGAGGGATACAGATGCACCAGGAATGGGACTAGTAATAATCAGTTGTTCTGAAGAGCTTGAAAAGGTTACTGACTTGAGGAAACATACAAGGCACCAGGGACAGAAGCAGAAGAGAAGCAGAAGTCAAGTTTGGAACTTGATAAAAAGTCCAGTGGCTGCTTGATTGTTGCAAAGGGGCTCGGACTGTTACAAGGGAGAGGCAGTAACGCATCGGAACGGGAAGCAAATGCTCCAAATGTGGCGAGGTGGGTGTAGCGCAGTCGGAGGTGTCGGCTGTCACGTGCACCCGATACCAGATTCCTGGTTCGGATTTCCCGTCCTGGCCAACCAACCCTTCTATCCTTCCGGGGTCGGTGAAATGGTACCAGGCTCGTCTGGGAAGGATAAAGCGCTGACTTGTTCATCGGTTGGCCACAGCAAGTCATTGTATGACCAAGTACGCGTTCAAATCGCCTCCACGATATTCCGTAGGAGTATAATGTGTGGCGCATCCCAAAAACGATTGAGTAACGTCGTCTTTTGACCTTTATCTTTTCCAAATCGATCTGGTACCGATTCGACGACCCCGAAAGGATAGCCTTTGTTGGGCACGAACTCCAAACCCTATTCGCGGTGCACGCGAGAGTCAGCATTTCTTCCGACTGCTCTATCACCACCCCTAAACACAGACAGCCGGACAATCAAGACCGCAAGAACACGACGAATAGAATACAACTGAAATCCAGGAGGTTTTGGTAACCATTATCAGTGAGTAGGTAGAACCTTGCCTGAATGAAAAAAGAGCTGGATTAGGCCCAGCCCTGAGGCCAGGTCCTAGATCTCCCGCTGGCTCTAACCACTCCAGACAACAACGTCATCATTGAAACGAGCAGGAACACCAGCAACAACTGCAGAGCCGCGAAAACACGCGGTCGTCCAGTTGTGTTGAACGCGGGTGGTCGGCCAATCGGTTGGGTCGGTTGAACCAACCAGATCTCCCAGCACCACAGCGACCGCACAGAGCTCGCAACAACGATGGTGGTGGTGGTCGTCGTCGTGATTACGCGCACAACTTGCGGGAGGCTGGAACGGGTCGTCGTCGCCGTCCAGCTCCCGCTCATCACCATCGATACATTTTACCAGTTACTACATAAGGAGACACTTGAACGCTGACAACGATACGGCAGAGCAAGGTGCGCGCCGCACTCTTCACCATCGCAACAACATGACAAAAGTCCCATTGTGCTATGGAACCGGTCGTCGATGGGACTACGCTTGTGTCAGAATGCTACCGCAAAACATCGCCCTTAACTCAACGGTCTGATGCATGGATGAGGGAGGTCTCACGCCTTGCAGGAGCATCGGATGTCGTGCCTGGGAGTCGTACAGATGCTTAAGGTGTGGTCTCCGAACCTTGGGAACAACAGGCTCTTTTTTACGTAGCAAAAGAGCAGTTGTAACTCTTTGAAAGCCAATGAGAATCGTGAATAACGTGAGACTGCGAAAAGAAAGTTTGCAATGTGTGAATGACGATGCTTTAACAATGGGCAGAAATTGTATTGCAATACGCTTTGCAAGAAATTCTGTAGGGTTTTTCATTCCTTTGTCTAGTGTTCAAGATCAGCGACCGCAATGGGAAGAGAGTAGCTCTAGAAGGCTTGCCACAACAGTCGGGAATTGAAGCGACCTAAGAGATTACATATCGCGATTTTTGCTTCACTAATAACGCACCAAAGTAGATTAGCCAGTCCCAGGAGCTAATGCAATGTGCGGTTTTCTATTCCGTCATAAAGAACAGACCGGTAACACAGCAAGGCAAGGAAGTACACCATTTTCGCATCAAACTGATCCCTCTCCTAAGCAATCCTGACGCTTTTGACGTAGTGCTGAACACATTTCCAAATTGGAACGAGAGCTTTGCATATTAAACTAGTTGCATATTATCCCCAGGAAGGTCAGATAGTTTTTCGCCTGAGCAAAATTTGACACTTTTTTTGAAAATTTTCAAATCACCTTCTCCAATAAGACGTCCTGTTTTATTCGGCTGATGCTTTGAGTTATGTATGTTTTGTAATTCTAGAAGGTTCGTGTTATTGTATTGATTTGTTTCTTAACTTGTTTACGCTAGACCCTGGTCTATGCCTTGAATAAATAAATAAGTAAATAAATAAATAAGTGAACACACTGTTTTTAATTGTGTAAAAAATTTATATTCAAAGGAAAAAACGATGTTTAATACCTAATCTAAAGGGTGCGCATTAATCACGTGTCTTAAATAATCGAAGTGCCATAGTAGCACAAACAATTCAAAACGGAGAAAAGTACTTCGCAAACTTTGCTAAGGTCCTCAACAAGTAAAAATTACAGTCTTCAGTTGAAGTCCCCTCCTCTTGCGTGTACGCAGCTTCTCAGACGAGTCACGTTGGCGTCGCAGGTGGCACGAATCGGAGCATCGTTTTCAGTGACGACAAAAGTTTCACAATGGAACATATTGCGAATACACAAAACGATAGGGTCCTTGCAGCAGATAAGAGGCAGGCCATTTCTAGAGGAAAAGTCACCGGAAAAACTGCACATCCGAGCCCTATTATGCTTTTGCGTGCGATAACCTCGGACAGGAAGAAGCCACTAGTGTTCGTCGATGCTGGAGTGAATGCCAATAAAGAAATATGCTTGAAATCGGTCCTGGAGAATGTTTTGAAGCCAAGGTGCATTTCCCACTTCGGAGATAAGCCATGGTGCTCCCAGCAAGACTCAGCTCTTGCACACAAGTCGAGTGTAGTCCAGCGGTGGTGTCAACGCGAGCTTCCAGATTTGGTCACCTCCGAGTAAAGGTCATCAAATTCACCAGATCTGAATCCACTAGACTTTTCGGTCTGATCAGTCTTAGAGCGCAAGATGTCAGCTACAAGATGCAACAACTTGGATTCGCTCAAAGCTGCTCTTGCGAAAACGTGGAATGATCTCGATGAGGACTATCTGCGTGTCACCTGTGACGCCTTCGTGACTTGTCCGCGAAGTTGAAAACGCGCAAGAAAAGGGCACTATGAATGAAGATTACAATTTTTTATTGTTAAGGGCCTTACTTATGATTGCAAACTTTCTCCGTTTGGAACTGTTTGTACTACTATGACACCTCGATTGTTTGAGGCCCATAATTAACGCGCACCCTGTAGAGCGCAAAAAAAAAAAAACAATGTTTACGCTTTAAAGGAAGAGGTCACGCTATCCACTCTTCCAAGACGTCGCAATTTGATTTGATCGATAGCAAAAATTCTGTTTACGGTTGTTAGATGGATGTCTAGTTGCGATCAAAACTCTTGCGCCAGGCGGGACTCGAACCCGCATCTTCTGCTTTCCGGGCAGCGATGTTCGCCTTACACCACCGGCGCTGTTTGATCGAACACTACATCCACACCTCGTGGGACCCATCAGCATGTTTAGGTGAAGTACCAGAGTGTCCAATAATTCCTGTCCGAAAATTTTCAAAATTCTATAATTTTCCTTAGTAGTGTTATAATATCAGGCAAGTGTAAAAACCTTCTAGAAGGTTCTCCAGAGTTCCACGCTAGGGGTATATAAGGCGCAGTCGCCGGGTCTAGCTACCAGTACAAGCTAAAATGGACCAAGGCCGAATTCGTACGTTCGTGTACTACGAGTGGCTGCTGGGCAACGACACGGGCACCGCGGTCGCCAACATCTGCAGAGCGTGCAAGGAGGATGCAGTGTCCCAACGCACAGTCAGGCGCTGGTTCAGTCGTTTCGAGAGCGGCGACACGAGCCTCGAGGACAGGGAGCACAGGAGGCCTTCTACGGTGGATGATGACGAAGTCCGTCGCTGTATCAAGAAGCCGGAAGCCACCACCCGTGAACTGGCGACGACGCTCAGCTGCAGCAAGTCCACCATCCACAATCGACTCAACTTACTCGGCTACCACAAAGTTCTGGCCCGTTGGATCCCCCACCGTCTGACGGACGCCAACAAGCAGAGCCGCGTGGCCGTCTGCCAGTCCCTCCTCCAAAGGAAACCCAGCAGAAGTTGGCGACGCTCGGCTGGGAGACGTTTGCCCATCCGCCGTATTTCACGGACCTCGCCCCCTCCGACTACCACTTGTTCCGCCCGCTGAAACACCATTTGGCCGGAAGAAAATTCACCAACTACGACAACCTCAAATCCGACATCGCGGACTTCTTCGAGTCGCAGCCCCCGGAGTTCTGGGCGAAGGGCATCGGCGACCTGCCCAATCGAATGGCCACTGTTGTGGATAACTGTGGTGATTATATTGTTGACTAGACTTGTTTTTCAATAAAGTCGAAAAAAATTAAAAATGGTGAAATTTTCGGACAAGAATTATTGGACAGCCTGGTACACAATTGTCAACTGTATAACAAAAGCAACTGTAGAAGACATACACATCTTCACTTTGCTGTGTCAATAAAGTTCAATGTATTCACTCATTTGAGCAGGTGAATTGAAAATTTTCGGAAAAAAAGTTGAACCAATTTCCCACAGACGGCAAATTACGAGGGGGGAGGGTGCACAATACCAATATCCCGCCTCAGCGAACCGACGAGCCAACGATCCATCCAAAGTGGGAGGGAGTTCATTCGGTCCGTGCCGAATTACATAAGTAGCGTGAGTTCGACGGGTTCTGATTCGATGTGAAGAGCTGGTGCGTTTTTCGCTCTTCGCGCAGGCCACATTCACGACTAGTTGTTTCTTCTTTCATTACTCATTCCATGTCTACGGGACCATCCGCTCCCACGTAATTAGGACAAAGGGTAAAGTTGTCATGTCAATCCCTTGAGATTCGCGATGCATACTCCAACTACAGGCTATCGTGAAGCAATCTGAACGTGAGTTTTCGTAGACCGAAAAAACCAACTCCAGGGAAAAGCTAGGGTTCGTGGAACAAGGTTGTGCGACACGGTTGCAATACTTCACGACCTTAACCTTCGTCCTCCTAGGCGCAGGTGTACATATCACCCTTAAACCCTCCCCTCCCACAATTCCTGTCCTGCTGGCTGGTCAGCCATCAACTAAAGCACCCTATTAGACCGACGAATCGTCGTAGTCCAGCTGAAGTGTCATGCTGCTCGACTACAACAACTTCAGCCGCCTAGTGGAGTTATGGAAATGGAAATGGGGCACAAGACAAGAGGAGAACGAGAGGTACTTCAAGGCGATGAGGCGGGCAGCGGCGGAGAATGCCGCCGGCGCCGCCGCCGCCGCCGCGCCTAACGACATCATCAGAGCAGAACCATTATGGACGACGAGAGTGGCTCTGACTGCTGCTTAACCTACGACAAATAGAATAAGCTGAATTATCAGCAAATTCAATCGAAGTCACGCCCATAGACCCACACCGAACGGCTCGTCGCAGCTTTATCTAATTGGATATAGGTTGCTCAGTCAGGCGGAACACCATGTAAAAAGCCACTCAGCGTTATGAAGCGTTCAGAATCGACTTCCGCAGTGCATTACATCAAAAACTTCCACTCGCTGGCAACAGTTCACACCTTCCTCTCCACCTCAAGCACTATGCCAGAAGTATCCTGATCCTGCACTGACCAATGAGGTCATAATGGTCTGTAGCACCACTCCCGCCTAAACTGGCCAGGTGACCACAGCTGTCCATAGGCATTTCGCCGGAAAACTTTTTTGAATAGGAGGAGCTCTTCGGTTCACATTTGAATACAGGATCCTTCCCTTTGCTGCTCTTGGAAAACTGGACGGCTACCGCGGCGGAGGTCGCCAGTAATGCGGATGCAGCTGGCGCCAGACGAGAAAGCGAGCGGCTACAGACAGATGATAGGTAGAGTCTACATACGAGCCACTGCATAAGGATAGAGGTACGGACGCCGTCATTCAATTCCTATTTGGGATGCGCCGGATGAACGCAGATGAACTGCATATACATGTACCGCTCCTGTCTTTCCGTTTTCGGGCGAAATAGGCGCAAAAAACTGCCGTTTCGACCGTTTTTCCCTTAACTCTCTCCAAAAGGGCCTCCTCAAAAATATGAGTAACCGTCGGAATTCAATGTGGACGATTCATAGAATGATATAAGTGTTTAAGAAAAAAAATGGATTTGAGACCTATAAAGTTTGGCCTTGTCGGTGCAACCATCTGGACGGATAGGAAGAGGGTCCCGCCGTCAAGTTTTATAGATAACGAAAACTATATCTTCTTAAAACCACTGGATGATATATATCCGCATCATTGGATAGATCACTCCTCATTGGATTCGCACTATGAAGGGTGATATGGAAAAAAGATTTTTTTTGCGTTCATCCCGTCCAAAAATCAAACAGAGGAGTGGTATTGTAGAATGACTTGTGGTTCCCAGCCGAAGTTAGGGTCCTGCTTTTCTCAGACAAGCCTAGCACCAACTCACAACCCCACAACGCCGGTTAATCAGCGCGGAACCCGAACCGAAACAGTCGATTCGGGACACACATCCGATACCTTCCCTGGCTTCCCTTCTACCACCCCTCAAGCCACTCCAGTTTTTACGCTGTGGACGCGTGATAGCGCAATCAGAGAAGGCGCCGGCCGTCGCGTGGCCTATTCCATGCTCCTGGTTCGGATTTTCCGCCCATATCAACCAATTCTTCCATCTCTCTGAGGTCGGTGAATGGGCACCTGCCTTGGGAAGGATACAACCTTGAGTTGACCATCGGCTGGCCATCGCAGGTCATAGCATAGGACAAATACGCATTCAAGTTGCATACGCGACATCCCAGGGGACGGTTAGGAGGTACACCCGCCCCCTGCTGGGGGGCGTGCCATCTTCCTCTCATCTCCCTTGCTCACCCACCCCAACCCCCTAGGCTTCACCAAAAGTCTAACGGCTGCCTTATGAAACCTTTGACACGCAAAACAAAAGTTTCCGATCCGCAGAACAGCGGTGTACTTCCTGACGCCACGCCCTCCAGCAGGGGTGGGTGTACCTCCTGTCGTGCTGCCCGACATCCCACAGAAGTGGAACGCGTGGAGGTGACTGATTAATGTCTGCCGTCCTTTACCCTTTTTCAAATACTGTAGCATGGGCCAATCCGCCGAAATTTAAGTGGCGGCCACGTAATGCGTTTCGCAGTAGAGACACCCACTGTACGAAAGCCGTACATCATGCATTCATGTATGACTTTTTAGCGAAGGCAGTGAACGATTCGAGCAAGAAAGATACACTGGATCACTCTGGCACGCGATAGGGCCGAATGGAGACGTTACCGGCGCCAGCTCGAGCAGTTCAATGGTCAAGGGACGACGAATGACTGGTGACCAATGGGTATGGGGATAAGACTAACCGAGGTCTACGAACCTGATGACCCGCCTAACCCACCCATGGAATGAATGCTGGTTCGAGACTGCCAGAGACCCAACTGTGTTCAACATACAAGTGAACCCGGATCTATCCTAGTCCGAGGAGGGGGCATATAACTAAAAAGTCTGTAATAAATCGACTGAGACTTGCCGAGCGGCCCCTGCAGGACAAAATAGGACCTAAACTCGAAAGATTCACGAAGAAAAAAACAAAAAAATTACATTTGTTTTCGTCGCAATTGTAAGCAGGCAAAGTTATGTGCCCTCCTCACCATGTTAGATCCTGGTTATAACATGTCAGCCAGCGGACAGAACGCGGCGTGCGGTTTTATGCGCCCTCCTCACCATGTTAGACCCTGGGCAAGCCTCCATTGCGTTGCTCTTTGCCCGCCGAGAAGGTTGTAAAACCGCAGCGATTTTATCTTTTTGTTTGTCTGTTCGTTTTTTTTATGTTTTTAGGTTTTATCTTCTTCTGCAGGAACTGGTCGGTAAGCCTCAAGTCAATTTATTACATGCTTTTTAGTTATGTGCACCCCCCTCCGGAGTAGGATAGATCCGTGAACCCTTCCAATTCTCAGATGGGTATAGGAAAGAAGCGTCCAGAACGAAAGCTTGGAATTTCAGCCGGCTGTGAAGCACTCCAAACCTCCTAAAATCAGTAGAAAAAGATCCTGAAAGGCTACAGACAGCCTTCCACTACCCGCTATCGCTCGGCGGTCGCCACCTAATCGAACAAAGTACAATCGAAAAAACGTGCAGTCGTTTAGAAACGACACAGAACAGAACACATAGCCACGAGACTGATGAAAATTTGGACGCCGTCTGACACAACGCAGACCACTATCGAATCAGGGCTTCATAATGGAGCTGGTGCTGGCAATGACGACGATTTCTCAATGAAGTTCGACGTCGTCGTCGCCACAATCAATGTTCCGCGCTGGCATACATGTAAATGCCCAATAAAAACACCTCCGTTGGCGACGACAATTTGACTTCTACGTGGAAAACTCGATTCAAAAACCGCCACTGCACACCACCGTGTGTGCACAATGGAAGCAACCAAAGCAGTTTCGGCAAAACATCGCCTCAACAACAATGGCAAGGAAGAGGCGGCGGTAAAACGGCACGGATCCATCACGCTTGTACAATGCCAGCACGATTTGTACAGCAACGGCAGAATCATAGCAAATGCAGGCAGCAAGACACCCATCTACCAACGGGCGTGGTAGCGCAGTGGGAGCAGGTGCCGCCTGTGCCTGAATTAAGGTACTTGGTTCGGGTTCCATCCAGGTCAAGCAATCCTTCCTTCTCCCTCCGGGGTTTGACGATTCGGCACCGGACGTGTTTGGGAAGGATAACACGGCTTGTTCAAAGGCTAGTCACCGTACCTAATCATGTACATAGAGCAAATACGCATTCAACTTGCCTCTACGATATCCCGTAGAAGTCAAATGCGAGACGCATTTCAAAATGGGGCAGGTTAATGCCGAAATTTACCCTTCATCCTCTGCACCTAGTTCTGATATTCTGATATCGTCTTCAAAAATAAAGGAAGCAAGCTTCTTTCCATGATTTCCAGCCACAGTTCCTGAGAGAAAGTAATGGGCGTTACTCAACCCCTTTCGGGATGCGCCACGTATTCTACTTCCGGGGGATGTCGTGGAGGCGATTTGAATGCGTATTTGGCCATACCAATGGATGAAGCGCTGATATGCTGTGACCAGCCGACGAACAGGTCAGCGTTTTGTCGTTCCCAGACAAGTCTGGTGCCAATTTACCGACTCTGTAGGGATGGAAAGCATGGTTGGCCTGGGCAGGAGATCCAAACCAGAAACCTGGTGTCTGGTGCATGCAACAGCCGGCACCTCCTCAGACTGCGCTACACGCGCCCATCATAATAATGAATACAAGTGAATACTGGCATTAGTCCATCCCTTTGTGAGATGCGCCATAGATTATACTTCTATCCTGGAATGCGTGCGCACTCCGACTTGAGGTGGTCAGTGTCAAATGTCAGTTTCTTCAAGCTTCAGGTGACTGGTATCGAGGTTGTAAGCTGTTACACAACGATATTTTGTCGTGATGAATCGCCGGTGGCGTAAGGCCCGTTTATACTTAGGCGTAGAGCGACGAGATGCCACATAATGTGGCCAAATTGATCGAGCGACGCGATCGATCAATTTGGTCACTATACATGCCCTTACGTCGTTCGACATCGGAAGCATAAACGGGCCCCAATGCCGTGGATCACTCGGTCAGCAGGAGGTGCGGGTTCGTGTTCCGCCTGGCGCTAGTTTCGATTACAACAAATCATCGTTGTAGCAACTGCCTCCTTTCCCGCAAATATGCGCCCGTTTCACGAATACTTCCCAACAGGTACGGTACCAATTCACCGCTCCCGTAGGATATAAGGTCTGCCTCGCCTGAGCGGAATCCTTGAACTGATTCAGAGCACATGTGTGAGCCGGTGCCTCCTCATCCGGGTCCATTTCACACGTTTCGGGTCTAAGATAAGGGTCTCCCATGAGACACGAAAGAAGTGTCAGGAAGTTCCCTGTTTACTCACTTCTCAGCACGTCTGTAAAAGATTCTTCGAAGCCTTCGTACCACCTTACGAAGGCTGACGAAGTGCTGACACCGCTGCTGCGCCTATTGTGCAAGGTTGTGCTAACAGACTCGCGACAACGTCCCTATGGCTGAAAAGTGAACCCTTCAACTTCCGCTTCCACATAAAGCCCACAAAACACCAGAAGGAGCATTTCTTCCCGTGAGCACTTGGTACGACGTAACGTTGAAGGACACTGAACGATACTTTTCGATGGCAATTTAACCCAGACAATACATCGTACCTTACTCTCTAGCTAGGTAATGCGCAGACATATCCAAAGTGGACACAGCTTGTACAATGACTTTGCCAGCAGTAGACGGGCAAGTCCGTTCATCCCCTTCCAGGAAAGTCCGGCGGAGTGGCGTTCTACCCCCCGCCCTTTAAACAGAGGCGTGGCAAATGTCTGCGTCTCCACTATCTCGTAAGGCAGCCACTGGACTTTCGAGCAAGCCCAGGGGTTGGGGGGGGGGGGGGGTGGGCGGGCCAGGGGGACGAGGGGATAGAACGCTCGACCCCCGGAAAGTCCTATATCAGTATCCTCCAATTTCACCTTTGGAACCAGGGCATTTTCTTACAAGGATAAAGGATAGAGGACGGTGTTACTCGATCTATTTTAGGATTCGCCACGCATTCTACTTCTGCGGGATGTAAGGGAGGCGATTTGAATGTGTATTTGGCCATAGAATGACTTGTGGCGGCCAGCTGATGACAAGTCAGCGCTCTAATTTTCTCAGACAAGTCCTGGTGCCGACCCTGGATGGGATGAAAGGCTTGGTTGGCTGGCGGGAAATCCGAAGCAGGAGCCTGGTGTCAGGTGCACGTGAGGAAATGTACCTTTGACTGCGTTACACTCGCCCATGGCATTTTCTTCCCACTTATTTATTCTTCTGTGTCTATCAGGTTTGTTCAAGACTCCTTATTGGTCATTTTCTTACCACTCATTTATTCTTCTGTGTCTATCAGGTTTGTTCAAGACTCCTTCACCAAATCGCATTCTTCAGCTCTTGAAAGTTGCTCGGGACTTTCTTTGACGACAATGCAATTAATAAACTCTCAGATTTATGTTTTCTACCCAACCTCAGCATTATTGATTGAAAAGGCATGAAGTGCTTGACCAAGCTACCATTACAGTCATGGAAATGTCCCAGATTTCTATATTTGTTGAAAAAATCAGCGCAATAAGTAGCTTAATAACAATCCTGGTAGGCACACAAGAACACGCAAGTGAACTGCTATTGGTCTATCCTGACAAGTAGAAGAAGACCTTGTCGTATTTGAGGCGAGTAGGACCTCAAATCGGTTTTTAACAGGCGCTTTGTGCGTAGTGCGTCTCCAATCACTCTCAACGCATCTACCTTTAAAACTGAAATCTCTGCACCCTTTAATTCTCTATCCAATGTCCGATTGACACACCCCATCAAAGTTTCAATTAATCGCCCACTACATTAGTTCAGTTCGCTCCTCTGTCTTTAGACTAATAGTAAGATAAAATTGTAGTTAAGCGATAGTTGAGCGCGGTAAATGTAGCAGACCCGAAATCCTGGTGTTCTTGGTCCGGACCCAGGTCAATCAAGCCTTCCGTTCTCCGGGATTAGTGAAATGGCGGCAGGTTTGCCTATGAAACACTAACTTGTCCGCTGCTTGGCCATCGCATGCCAATGTGTGTGAGGAAAGTGCAATTAACCAGAATGGATAGCAATGCTACTTCTTAACTGGAATGAAGTGTTTCACCTGTAGCAGATGTTCTTGGAACCGAAGACAACCTTGTTTGTGCAAACCTTTGCAACTCTCTGAGAAACTGTTAATTCTACCCGCTTACGTAATCCAATACTATGGGTTCACAATAGTTGGAATTATCCTAGGAGGAGGGGGCACCTTACCAAATTCTCTTAGCAGCGATGGGTAACTTGAGAACGAACTATTCTATCAATGTGACACACTGATATAGGCTACGCGAAGACATTTCTTTGTAGTTTCCTAGCATGAACTCAACAACCTGTAGCGGTGTCCCCTCAGACTAGGATAGATCCCAACAGTTTCTCATGCGAAGAAAAGCAGCATAGTCCAGCGGCAGCTCTCTGACAACGGTCTGCGAGCCAAGGAATGTAAACAGGCTGTGAAATTACATATCAGCACACTAAAGGCGTAGAAGTACCGCCAGCCACTTGTACACCCATATCTTATGACCTTTACCTTATGCAGAGTGCAAACTTCTAAGAGTCAGTATACGGCGACAGAGTAAGGAAATAAGAATGGATACCATTAGCTGGGTACTGGGGCAGAGGAGGCGAATTCAGTGGTTCTAGGCAACCATCAGCCTCCGTTACTGAAGCAGATGTTCCCTGGGATACCTACAGTTAGAGTCAGCTATAGATAAAGGTGAACTAACCGTTAAGTCAACCTCAGGAGTCCTGCTCCACGACATTGAGCCAATGGAGTAACGGATGACGAGCAACCAAGAAAGCACTAGAGGTAAAGACACCCATTACAATGGCCATATCCGGCACACGTTATTAGAAGCTATCACTAAAAACTCTATTTAAAGGGTAAGTAATGAACCCATCATTTCAGAGTTCGAGTGAATCTGTAGTCCAGAGGATCTAAAGAGCTTCAGGGTGGAGAAATAGTCCCGCTGCAGCCAAGCAAGCCATAGGTTGATGAAGTGGGCTATACCAATGGCCAACTCCAGACCCTCCAAGACAAACGACTCGACGAAGCGAGATGAAAAGCCACAGAAACACCTTTAATCGACAGCAGCACAAGCAGGGCCATGGCAGCAGCTGCAGCAGCAGCTCAACACAACGCTCCGCCTACCGCTTCACCTTCTCCGTCGATTATGGACGCTCGAACTCACTTGAATGAATTGAGAACGCCCACTGCCGATGGAACTCTCTCGCGCGCGCGCGTGCGAGCCCTCCCAGCCTTTTCTATCGCAGCACGAACACTTGAGCGAGGGATGACGAGCAGTGGGAACATTTTGGGGAGCCTTCCGAGCACACCAACAATGACTGCACTTCTGCTGCTCGTCGCAGCAGCGCATTCGAGACTTACCGGGGAAGCATTCCGAGCTCCTTCCTATGACCCTGCCGGCCTCCACCTGAAGTTCCATGGGTGGTCGAAACCCACCCCTGGTTAGAAACTCGGCCTAACCCTATTCTAAGGTCATAGCCGACCGTACACCCCGTTGCCTGGGTAACAGCGCCCACTTGCTGCGCCTTCATTGGTCTGGTGAGTTCTCCTCGTCATGTTGTCCATATTAACTAGCGTGTAGCGCAGTCGAAAGAGTGTAGGAGTGTGGGGTGTCGCGTGCACGCGATACCAGGTTCCTAGTTCGGATTTCCCGCCCAGGCCGACCAGGCCTTCTATCTCTCCGGGATCGGTGAACTGTTGCCATACATGTTTGGGAAGGATAAACGAAAGATTCATCGGCTGGCCACCGCAGGACGATTTCGCGGGATATTGTAAAAGAATTTCGCTTAGAGCTTTATCAGATTGTGCCGCTATGCAAACAAAAAACTCCCTAAAAAGAGTCATATGGGAAAACTCACATGGCGCTCTTCTCATGTTCCTTTTTTCTATTCTTTTTTCTCTTGTAGGATGTTACTAGCATGATCTATTGTGTATTGTATTTGTGAGAAATATACTCCTGGTTTAACTACCCAAGTTTGAGAAAAACTGTGACGAACAACTGGTGTATGTGTGTACCGATGAACATAAACTTAACCACCGACAATCTAGCTTAATGGCCAAATAATCATTCAAACCGCCTCAACGACATCCCCGTAGGAGTAGAATGCTTGGAATAGAAAGATAGAACACATCCCAAGTAACGCCCTTTATCAATTGTTCGAGAATATTGCGCCGGAACACTGAACTCACTTCAGGCGACGAGAAGCTAAACATGGTTGAGCAAAGGGAACGTGGTCTGGTATACAGGGAGGCCAGCACAGGAGCACAATGGAAGCGTCAGACAATGGACACGGCCTCTAGCTGGCGCTTCCAATCATTGTGGTTGGGTTGGGGAGCATAGAGCCTAACCATGGGGTAAAAGTTCCATTTAAGGGGTGCTTCGCTTAACTGACACCTCCCCTTTGGTTTGTCCATCCCCGCATTGGGCTATATCTCCCCATGTACTCATAGTGGTCCATCGCCGTTCCAGCAGGGCAACATGAAGAATCACAGTGTAACTGTTCTTGGACGGAACTAAGCCATAAAGCCTCGCTATTAAACCAAACGGAAGGGTAGAAGCCCGCACAGCCAAATTTTTACGGAATGTCAAACTGAAATTGCTGAAGCTGAAGCTAAAAGGTTCTGAAACGCCTCTGCCTAACCTATACAGGGTGCGCCATAAATATGGTCACTTTTTCGCGCGTCATTGTTTGTATTTGTTTGCGAACGTTTTTATGTTTCCATTGCTTCTTCGGATTCTACGTGTCATCTTAACCGTATATAGTGTTTTTTGCATCTCCACACTGCTTCTATCAGAAATGGTAAAGCCTTGTTGTCAAAGAGGCGCAATCTTGGATCCGAGAAGGGCAGGACTTTCTGTTCCCAACTTCGCTCGTCTGCTGAAGCTGCACAAGATGACAGTCTATCGCTGTGTGGAACGTAGCTCTCTCGTTGATCGTTCCCGACCTGGCTGCCCGGTATCCGTAGCTACGAGCAGTCTTTGGAAAATCGTGAAAGAACAATTCAAGTGGAATCCAGGCCGCGGCATGAGAAAGATGGCATCCGAGCTCAACGTATCGGCTACGACGATGAAGCGAGTTGCTAAGAATGAACTTGGACTATACCCCTACAAGTTC
Source organism: Heligmosomoides polygyrus bakeri (assembly GCA_947359475.1). Lineage (NCBI taxonomy): Eukaryota > Metazoa > Nematoda > Chromadorea > Rhabditida > Heligmosomidae > Heligmosomoides > Heligmosomoides polygyrus. The sequence continues at coordinate 96,007,981 of OX375867.1, read as the reverse complement.
CGTCAACTGCACGGACAAACGCCTGCACAGATGGAAGGAAGAAGAAAAAAAATGTCCAAGACTCTTCGAGCGGCACGACCACTGCACGACGCTCTTCACTGATAAGAAACTTTTCTCAATTGAGCAGCATTTTGACCGCCGAAACTCGCGGTTATTGGCTGAAAGTGGTGAGGATGCAAACATCGTTAACAGAAACTCTCATGCAGCTTTCCTGATGGTTTGGGCCGGAGTTTGCGCCATAAGATGGACAAGATTGGTTTTCGTTGAAAAAGGAGCCAAGGTCAACACCAATGTCTACGTGAACGACATTGTGATGAAGGAGTTGCTTCCCTAGGCTCAAGAACACTCTGGAAATACAACATGGACCTTTCAACAGAACGGCGCACCCGCTCATAAGTCCAAGAAGTCTCAGAAGTGGTGCGCAAGGAATCTTCCCAACTTCATCCCTGTTTCTAAATGGCCGACAAATTCGTAAGATTTGAGTGTTATGGATTACTGCGTTGGTTCATTCTAGAGGGTGAAGCCTGCGCTAAATAGCGCACTACGATTCGAGGATTGAAATCTTCACGGGAAAAAGCATGGAAGGAAATTCCGCAAGCAACCTTGCGTGCCGCCATTGAGTCCTACCCTAAGCGTCTGAAGGTTGTCATTCGTGCCAAGGAAGATCATATTAGATGATATCCATTTTGCGTGTTAAGTAGATTGTTAATAAATTGTTGAGGAAGTTTCACTATTCCCTGACAAATTCCCCGTGAGTAATTCGCTTTTTATTGAGTGACCATATTTATGGCGCACCCTGTAGATAGATATTCCAGCTGAGCGAACCTTGGCCACTTGATCACTACCTCAGCGCATTACTAAAGTCTACAGGAAAACCCCTCGAAAGCCAACCATCCTTCCTAATTCTCTCTAAACAAGCGTTCCGCGGGCGAATGGCGAACAAGCGATTTGGCTCCACCGCACGCAACACCGCCGTGTGCGGTGGAGCCAAATTAGACCCGTGTTCCGCGTGCCGGTCGAAACTGGGACGCTCAGTATAGCGATGGGAGAGTGCGTGAGCCAGGTAAACGCCTTCAACAACGAGAAGGGCTCGGTCGAGGACTGGGCTGACGTGAAGGCGACGTCAAATCATCGTCGCAGCCTTGGAGCGCCAGCGAACACGATTTCTCCTAACACTGCGCAACTAATCACCAAACGACGACAAAACAACGTGTCACTCACACGCCAGGCCTCGTTCTTCCGTCGCTGCTCCTTCGCCCTCAGTAAAGTGAGAAATGACCGCAGCGAAGGCTGCGTCGACTCTCAGGCGCCACGGCACACACACACACACACCCTCAAGTGGCCATCTCCCGCTAACAGCCAATTTCCCATGACACCAACAACCTTGCCATAAAGAAACGTCTACTTAGCCTAAAAATAACCTCAAATATGGACTCTCTGAATCAATGTCAAGGGCACTAGAGCGAGTATAAAGCAGTTTTCCGAGCGAAAAAAAAACTACAACTCTCAACCTATTCGAGTGAAGGATGGCCCCCGCAGACTATGAGTGGCGGTTCCATTTGCTCGTTCCCCGAAGACTTATGAATAATCTCGAATGTAGTTTATACGACACTATGAAATAGCTTCTTAGCGGAATGCAGGGACAAGACGAAGAAACATTTCAAAAATTAGCAGGAAACCAGAAATTGTAGCAGAAAGGAGAAGCTACCGCGATCAAGAAGATATTAAGCGTTCTGATGCTGTTGGAGGACCATTTGAAATGTGGACAGAGCGTACTTGAAACCAAACGCAGTTTTTTCACTTAAAGAATAGGAAAAGCGGTTCATGTCGCGAAATTGGGCAACATTAGGAAAGGGGAACACCCTAGCCAACCATGACCAATCAAGGCACCAACCGAACACACGCCAACCGATCACGGTGCCGATCGTACACTTCTCTGAATAGTACGCCTATTCGAAGCGGACTGACTGCCTAGCGCGTTCCCACATTCCAATGCTGCCCACATTCGCGACATGTACCGAAAAAGCTAGCGAACCCCTGCTTGGGATGCGCCATGCATTTCACATCTACGAGATGCCGTCTAGGCAATACATATGAGTACGTAGATGCACAAGTCAGTGTTTACCTAAGCAAGTTTGGCACCAATTTACCAACCTGGACGGATGGATCATACTCCTGTTTTGTGTTGTTGTTTGCGTTGATTATGTTTCATTTATTTCTTAAATTTTAAATAGTTATTTATTTGCAACTACCCAAGAAAGGGTTATAAATAACCTCGACCTGAGTTGCACTCGATATTCGACGCCCACCCACTGCGTTACCACTCGACGAAATCAACTAATGTAGTACGGGACTGATTGAAACTTCGATGAATTACAATATTCTTTTGGGTTTCGGGCGGAATGGTGCAAGAAGTTGTCGTTTTCGTCGTTTCCCATAACTCTCTTCAAAAGGAACTATTCAAAAATTAGAAGTTACCATCGGAATCCAATGTGGGCGATTTATCCAATGATATAGGCGTCACACAGTGGTTTAGAAAAAATTGATTTGGGACCGATAAAACCTGGACTCTGTCGGTGAAATTTTCTCAAGCGACAAGATGAGCGTTGCCGCCGTCAGGTTTCATAGATCACAAAACTGTAACTTTTTAAAACCACTGGATGATACCTACACTTACTTACAGATCACCCACATTGGATTCGGATGGAAAAAATTCATTTTTTGAACAGCTCCCTTTGAAGGGAGTTATGGGAAAACGGCGGAAATTGCGGTTTTTTTGCGTTTATTCCGTCCAAATACCAAAGGAGAGGAGCAGTATTGTATGTCCTTAGCGCTTTCATGAGAAAATTATACGATGCACAGATTCCTATGTTAAGTGTATATGTTTTAAGAATGATTGGAGGCGCAACAGGCGCAAAGCGTCGACCTCGTGCGTTCCACAAACCGACCCGAGGTTCCTTCGCTAGCCAGAAGACTTGGGTGCCCGAGCGGAACTCCAGCCAGGAACCGAAAACAGGGCGGAAATGACGGCCGGCGCCTGATCCGACTGCGCTACCATACGCCCAGGGTGGAAGATGACAGTAAATAATAGAAAAATAACCAACGAAGTACACATTCGGAACATTCAATACCAATGAGGCTCAACTTGTGCTCACAATACCGAACAGATCCGCTAGTCTCCAAGAAATAGCTAGAAGGAAGGTAGACAGCATGCGCTGATACACCACTAACTCCTTCTGCGGTGCCAGCCTGGAAACAAACGCCGGGCGTCCGCAGCGGACTTGATGGTCGTAAGCCTCGACGGGATTACAGGGCCTAGCCAACGAGGCAACGAGAGCAAGAGAGATGACTATCTATGAGAGGCATTTTGATGGATGCCGGCCATAAGCGGGCGCTTTATGAACGGCGCCGGCAGCAGAGGCGGCAGCAGCGCCGCCGGCAGGACGACGGCCGGTTGGCTCAACAAATCCTCCGCCGCCGCCATCATGCCACCACCAGACAGACCTCCACGCGGAAGCCCCGTCGCATCTGGCTGTTGTTCACAGCGGCCGGGCCCGTCCGCTTTGCAAATAATGATGATCCCAAATCGTACACCGAAAACACCGTTAAACACTCGCCATTATATCGAGCGGTCGGCGAAAAAGTGACTTGTTTACCGCACCCGGCGGTCTGAATCTGTCGCACATCCACTGCTGCTGCTACTACTTAGCCAGAAGACCGACCGACCGACCGACCGGATGGACGGGCCCGCGCCGCTGCCGCCAGCGCCCAACAACATCAATCAAATTTTCGTCGTTTTCGATTGCTCCTGAACTCCTTTGGCTGCAGCCGGCTGCTCATCACAACTTTAGGCTCTCTCCTCAGGCCGGCCCACATTTCTCCCAAACCAATGACGCTTACATTATACACGCTCCTCACGGCCAAAACGCTCCATTAGTTTCGGCTCATGGACAGAAGGATTGAGGGGATTCCTTCCGAATTCAAAGCCTGGGACCCGACATGCATTCTACATGTTCTAGTGGTTCCACAAGCACTTTTGAGAAGGGCGACTATAAATAACCGCACTGCTGAGTGCCGTAAGTTCTCCGAAAAAAAAATCGCCGGCCTAGTAGTTCGCACGCCGATCAAGCCATTCCCACGAGAAATGCGCCTGTTGAGGCAAATTAGCAATATCAGCGTTGAATGTGGACAGCAGGGTGGCCGCACAAAAACAATTCACGGTTCTGAGACCAGTCCTCCACACTATATAACGCCATTTGCTAGATATGGGTCTCCTTAACAAGGACGGGTCTTACGAGTATGAGTGGACGACGGAAGTGAATACCTCGGCGAGAACCTCCACCCTAAGAATACTAAAAAAAAGTATGTTCCGTTTTCGCAAAACCCTTGAATCTTCATAGCCATGGACGTTAAAGCTAAGCTAGGAAATCACAGTTGCACAAAGTGACACCTTCAAAACATCAAATATGGAGAAAAATGGAAACATGCTTCACGGCCAAGAAGTCGAATAGCTAACCCTGAACCTATAAACTAGTAATTCTATTAGATTTTCTGTATGTTTCCATATACTCGAAGCTTGAAAGGTACTGGGTGGCTCTGAGAATCTATAGAGAATTTCCGCGGTCCGTAATTCAGTAGACTTAGGAATTTTTCAAAAATAGTACACACTTTTCCACTGAAGAATGGAGATTCTTGCAATGGTATCCATTTTTTCCGTTCAGACATAATCCTTAAGCCGGATTCATAAATGACTTTACCCAGGGATCTGTGGTTAGTGTGGGCGCGTGTAGCGCAGTCGGAAGAGGCGTCGACGGTCGATTGCATCCGATACCAGGTTTCTGGTTCGGATTTCCCACCCAGGCTAACCAAGCCTTCCATCCTCCGGGGTCGGTGAATTGGTACCAGATTTGTCTGGGAAGGATAGAGCCCTGAATTGTTCATCGGCTCGCCACCGCAAGTCATTATATGGCCAAATACGCATTCAAATCGCCTCCACGACATCCCGTAGAAGTAGAATGCGTGGCGCACCCCAAAAGGGATTGAGTAACGCCGTCCTTTATCCTATGTGGGTAGAGGGTCGAAATTGTAGCATTACCTGGAATTCACAAGCGTGTGAAGATGGGTGAATGGTAGGGTAGAATTATATCACCCGCTAAATTATATCATAATGGTGGGAATATATCATGAATATCTAACCTGCCATCTGCGCGCTATCCTCTGTTAGTAAACTTACCACTAACCCATTACCTTACCAATCGTGAATCCGGCCTCTGATGATGCGACCCTTCCCTAGTCACATACATGCTCGAGGACTGGCTAAAGTATGCGGATGTCCCGACTTCTAGCAGGTATGCGATCTTTCACTTCAAGATAGAACCGCCAGGAGTAAAGGAAAGCGTTATTCAATCCCTTCTAGGACGCTCCATGCATTCCACATTTAAGGGGTGTCGTGGTGATACTTTGAGTGTCTACTAGGTCTTCGTGAAAGCCCTGAACGACCGATATGACGCTCTTCGTGTCCCTCGAGCGAGGTGGATCCATTGGAGCATTTTGGCACACAATAGGGACGAATAGAGACGCTGCTGACGCCCGCTCGAGCAAGTCGATGATCAACGGGACCACAGGTGATACAGGTGATACCAAACCAATACAATAACTTACAATCGTCGCCGATGGACAAGTCAGTGTCTGTGTTTTCTCCCAACCACAACAGGCACTAATTCCATCTGGCTCGCCAGGATGGAAGCCTGAATTGAATAGGCCGACCACAGTGTCGTGCGTACGGCGTCCTTTAGAACTATACTGAGCAGCTGCATTACTAAATTAATAGAATCCGCACGTAGGCTGGGCGCATAGCAATGAAGTCGGAGGAGGCGCCGTCTTCCGGTCCCGAATCAAGGTTTATGGTTCTCGTCTCGCCTTAACCAACCAAATCATGCTTCTCTCCGAGTCAGTAAGTAGATAGTAGACCTGCCTTAGAAGGGAAGAACACCGTTAGGTTGCTCGGCAGACCATCGCAAGTAACTGTATAGGCCAAAAACACATCCAACACCTCTCGAAATCCCCCAGATGTAGAATGAAGGGCGCATCCCAAAAAGTGACTGAATAACGCCTATCTTCACCCTCTTAATCTGTAAAACATTTGTAGCGTGAAATCGAAAGAGCAGCCCGAAAAGGTTTGCAGTTCACTATGCCGAAGAGTGGGAAGCTTGGCTGGCCTGTCGAGATCCGTACGCAAGAAATGGGACTATCTGATGATTACGGTACCCTTATCCTTAGTTTTTGATGTTTAAGAAATGTTGAATCAGTATCGGCAGATGCGCTCCTGAAGGAATTTAAACAGCTACGTACTCGACGGTATTCGCCAGAAACTTCGATGTTGAAATGGAACGTCGTCCCGCGCATTGTCAGGAAACAGTTTTGCTTCTCGATCCCAGACATTCAAGCGGATAAAGACAGATGAATCTACACCATTTTCACGTCAAACTGGACACTCTTCTTAGCTAGCCTAAGACTTCTGAGACAAAAGCTGACTTTTCCAAACCGAAATGAGCTTCTTCTACATTAAACTAGAGACAAAAAGGTTAGAGTAATTCTTTGTTCAAAAAATTTCTTAGTATGACCTCCTTGATGGTTTAATCTACCTACACAGTAAAGGAACACATTGTTCAAAATTTTATAGAAAAATTATTTTTGAGGGAAATAATGGTTTAAAGCTTGTTTTAAAGAGCAGGAGGCAGCCATTTTCGCCCATAAAGAGATTGCGCCATGCCGTCTTCCAAGCCGTCGCGATTTTTATTCGATTGATAGCGAAATTTCTGCTTGCATGGAGTTTCACACTGGTAAACGACACAGCATAACAACTGTAAAGGACACACACATATCCTCACTTTGATGGCTCATGTAAGTGGCAATTACACTATCAATCAAATAAAAGTTGCAGCGAACTTTGTGAGTGCAGGGTGCGATCTGATCTTTTCATTCGCTATGTACTTGTTTCTTCGCTGTGCTTTAAGAAAAATTTTAGCTTGTTATTTTTTCTCTAAAATAGAAAATTTTATAGAAAACATTTACTTACTGGGGCAGGTAAGCTAAAAAAATCAAAGAAAGTTATACCAAATTTTCCTTGAAAAACAATCTACACATCTTGCTGAGTCGGTAGTTCAACCTGCCTGAAGGAGATTTCGATTTGAAAGAGTTCGCTTTGATTTCAAAAGTCTTAAAGTTAGCCTAGATAAGTGTCCAATTTGATTTGAAAAGTGTTCAATTTGATTTGAAGTGTCCAATTCGAGGTGAAAGTGCTACCTACAGAATGTACGAAACCCTAGCAACGCTGCATCCCTAAAACCAGACTAGTCTTCTTTCGAGTAACCAAGCACAATTCGGAAGGATCCCCTACGAAACGAGGGGGCTATGAGGGGTCAGCTTTCTTTCAAAACTATAACAGCCCTAGGATTCTAAGCCATCCACAATGGCACCACTACTTCAGTTTATTGAGCGAGAATCCTAGTGCGGAAGAGAATGCAAGTTGGGCTGTATGCACGAAAACAGGACACTCCGAAGAGTGAAGGGCACGCATCTTGCACGACGCGTGGACCACATAAGAGCTAGTAATTACGCCTCACATGGAAGCCCGGCGCTAACCTCAATTATTCGCGAATACTCGCTTATCGCCTGCTTGGCACGCGAAAGCCGTCGTCGTCAGGCGAGAGCCGCCGCTCTCGACGAAAGACGGCCAAGAGGCCGAAGCAGTCACGGGTCGTCCCCTGAGAGAAGAAGGTGCCAGCGGAAATAGGGCGACCGTCAAACGTAAACACCTCGAAAAAGACGATTCGGCGCGAATTGCCGTGTCGGCTGCTGAACGATGCCCATCACTGATAGGGTCAGCATGCGCCCACGAAAAGAAACCGGCATAACCGCGAACGGGGTTGATTCGTGTAAAGCAGGCTTGTTCGGTCAACCCCTATGGTAGTCGAGCAAAAATTTCGGAGCAAAACTATTAACAATTAACTTCCTGAGTTCACCTAAAAGTTGAAACTTATACAAGACACCTCCTCAAACTTACCATTAGACAGCCATTGGACTTAACTAGCTGTTTATTTTCAAAAAACTGCAAATTGTGTAATAAATTTCAAGAATCCAAGAAATACTCCACACATCTCCACACTCTCTCAGTCACTCTCATTGCTTCGTCAACACTGAACTCACCTTAGTCTGCGATCTCTTCGGAAAAGCGACCTTCGGGTCAATCTGAAAGCAAAGCTATGAGAAAAAAGATGTGAACGAAAGGATAAAAAATGAACAAAAAACAAATATCGAAGAGAAGGATGCGGTTAAAGCTATGTAGTACAACCTTACACGGACCTTGTAGCCCTAGTTGACCACCTCGTCGCATGTTCAGGCATCTCGAGCCTGCTCTCACTCCGTACCCCTCCCCCCCCCCCCCCCCCCCCGCCAACCTTAGCATATATTACACTACGTGTTAGGGGTTTTGTCAGAAATAATAGGCTGTGATTTGTCGCGCCAGTAAAAGGTACAAGGACCTCTAAATCCCTTCACCCTTCGGTATCAATGAATTACTGCAGAACAACCATGGGCAAGAATGTCATATACCTTCACTACAAAGATTATTGAAAAGTGAATAACCTCATTTTCACTTTGCACTTGATACTTTCCATTTTAAAGTGGTCCCTTTTTAATTTGAAACCGAACACGTTCAGAAATAAAGTGAAAATTTTGCTAACCAAGCCACATCTACAGGGTGTCTCAAAAAATGTATACACTGTTTGAAAGCCGATAACTTTGTAAAGGTACTGAAGAAGTTAAAGGCTTTTGTGAAAGCTTAACAAAATAGAAACTTTCTGACATATGAACGGCATGGAATGCGCCACGCATTTGTCTGAAATTTTGCATTTTTTACACTCGATTGCTTGTGTTTCGCTTGAATACTTGTTATGATTTCTTCACAAAGTGGCCGTTTCGATTGGCTTGCGCTTCTTCTAGGGCATAAAACTGTGGACTAAAACTTAAACATACTATGGTTTGCGAAAAATGCAGGGTATCCCAAAAATGCAGGTATTGTTTGAAACGTTCTAACATTGCTGCTTGTCAAGCTTTTGAACATATTTGAGGCTCATATGAAAGCACAGAGTAACGAGATTTCTGAATCGTGCAACTAGGCAAGATTGTGCTATGCGCTCGCCTGAAACCTTGCATTTCGGACTCGATTGATTGTGCACGGGCTGAATGTCTGTTATAATCTTGTTACCACTTGGCCACTTTAACCTGTGCTGTGCTTCTTTTAACGTTATGCGTCGCCCAGTAGCTGCAATTATGCCAGTTAACCTCTCCATTACGCTTGAGTGATGCTTCATCATTCCATTCGTGATTGTCAAGTTCTAAACGGTAAAAGAAGCACGGGACAGGTTAATCTGGACAGGTACTAACAAGACTGTAACAGGCATTCAGCCCATGCACAATTAATCAAGACTGAAATGCAGGGTTGCAAGCGAGGAAATGACGCAATCTCAAACAATTACGCGCCACAGTAATTTCACCACCCTGGGCTTCTATACGATTCTCAAACATCTTTAACGGCTTCACTAGCAGCAATGTTAGAACGTTTCAAATACTACACGCATTTATTACGACACCCTGCACTTTCCGTAAGCCATAGTGTATTTTTAAGTTTTAAAGCCTAAAATAAGCGCAAATCAATCGAAGCGGCCACTTTGTGAAGAAATAATAACATGTATTCAAGCGATGCAGAATCAATGTGTGTAAATTGCAAACCTTCAGACGAGTGCACGGCGCATTCCATGCCGCTCAAATGTCAGAAAATTTCTATTATACCATGCCTTCATATGAGCCCTTAACTTCTTCAGTATACTGTGAGCAAAGTTATCACCTTTAAAACAGTGTATACATTTTTTAAGCCACCTCTATATCAAGTTTGAATAGAAATTGTCCAACGAAGTTGAAAATTTCTAAAGAAAATTTTTATTATTTTATTACAGATTCGTAGTGGCAGTGTCTCTAAAAAAATAGCTGCGGTGTTTGAATAAACACAAAATTCTTATGACTTGACCCAATAGAACACCCAGAACTACTGGGATCAATGAATTCACTGCTGTGTCATACGAAGAGACTGCACCGTGCCCTCGTTTTTTACATTGCAATGAATGTGGTTTATTTCCAACATGCGTATGAATCTAGAAACTGCAAAAGTAATCCGGATAACTGCAGGTAAACAGCATTTACACAATCAATCAAATAAACCTTGCAGTGTAGTTACTAGATGAGCGCACTCTTCACATGAACAATTCGTTCCGGAGATTTCAGAAAGACATTTTGGCCAAAGGAATAATAATTCTATCCTAATTCAAAAAGTGTACATATTTCTTCTTAGGACAGGGTAGTAGTTGAGCCACAATCCCTCTCCCGGTCGACCGTGATTTTCCACTACAAAAATCGAAGAATTGATCCAAAACCCGTGAAATAAAAACCCTAAGCTCGGATAGTTACACAATATAACTGCAGTCGGAAAACCAACGGTAAGCGTGCTTCGGGTGGGATGAAGTTGCAAGTTCGGAAGAAATACACGGTGTACTCAACCTCTAGACTTGCACCGGGAACGGTATTGGGCCACACACGCATTTCCTGATGTCTTGAAATGAAGTTGTTTTTGGGTTCTTTTTCAAGTTTAACTATGTTTTTCCTCTTAATTGGCAGGGTAAAATTCCCAAATCTGGAAGAGATAAATGGCAGAGACTTCTTCACTAGACTTGCGCCCTCAATTATTGGCATTTCGTAGGTCTTTCGATAAGCTTCTAGTGGAAATGTTTCTGAAGCGATTGTATTCTACAGCCACTACTTTATCACAGACTTTACATGCTCTGTTAAAAAACCACAATGTTGAATGGACGCAAAGCGGCCCAAGTGCTGAGGGCAACATTATAAACAAAATAGACTTCCAAGAACAGGAAGCGTTGGAAAAGAACCCGACGTAGAGGAAATCAGGGGTGTGCGTTAAATTTTTTCGGTAAATTTTAACGACAGTTTTTTAACAAAAAAATTTTGCGTTAAAATCGGCAAATTCGTTAAATAAAATTTTCCTTAGCTGCAGTCAGAGTGGCTGTATTCTGATATGTGAGTATGATCTTTTTCTTTATTCATTTTTTCGTTCTATGGCAGTTATACGCATGACTATGTCTTCGTCTTCACAACAAATAATAACACTCCATCTATCATCAATAAAATTGCTAAACGAGAAAAATCGCGAAGATTGAAAAACCAAACAGTAACAACAAGACTTCTAGCGCTACAAATTTCTTACTTACGTAGTTCGTTTAGCCTGCGAAAGTCGTCCAGTTTTTGGGAAGTTCTAAAGTGCTATGCACCGTAAAAAGGCTGATCGTTTTTAATTTGTTCTGATAACATTTTTTACAGAACTTGCGCTCGCTAAGTCGACTTTTACAGCCCACACATACCGTTGACGAATTTTTAATCGAATCGAATTTTTCCGCATTGAGTACTTTTGTCTCTGCCACCCAAGTATCGTAGATTTATAGTACCATAATTGTTTTGGATATTACAATCCCTTCTCTTAATGAACAATCTCTTCATGAAGAATTCAGGTATGGCAGTGATCATCAATTCTTAGGAAGAGTTCGTATTCGGAAGATATTTCCGAAGTTGACAAATCATCTGTGAACTCAGAATGGTTCCTTTTGTCAGAAGGAAGCAGAGATTTAAAAAGCCACAGACCGTTGACGAATTTTTAATCGAATCGAATTTTTCATTGAGTTCTTTTGTCTCTGCCACCCAAGTATCTCATGTATGTTAATCTCTTTCCAAGGAAATTCATAAGGAACACGCGCACGTGTATACTGACTGTGCTTCTCCCAAAAATAACTGCCAAGAGAGTTCCCGAAGAGGACGAAAAGGATAAGCAGAACCGTCGCCATGCACAGTATGAAATTCAACGAAAGCGAAGCAGTGATAGTACCAGCAACCGCGCTCTAGTTTATGTGTGTTTCGTTACGTCTTCTTCACATTTCTGTGGCGTTTAAACCCCACCAACGAAACAAATATCACAAAAAACTGTGAAAAAACTGACTGGTTGGTAAGTATTAACTAGTATGTAGCACTCTAACGAGAGAAATGGACTAAGAATTCAAAAACGCGAAACTTCGACAGAGAAAAGTGGGGGCGCACGCAAATAAATTGGTAAAGGAGCAAGAAAAATGCCAGCAATTCTCGAAACATGAGGACGATATCGACTGCCAGGTAAGTAGAAGATTATCTCGGTATCGCAACGATTCTGCGAAAGCTCATCCAAAAAATCGTCCAAAGTGCGTTTACACGAAGAAGAAGCAAAAATTTAAAAAAATGGCGTGTAAAATGTCGTTAATGCCTTTTACCGGAAATTTTCGTCGTTAAATTTCGTTAAAAACTTTTAGCGAAAATGCCGGTAAATCCGGTAAATCGTTAATCGTTAAACGCAAACCCCTGGTGGAAATGATGTAGGCAAAGCGATGAGACGTAAAAGCAGACCGGAGTGTGGGCACCATACCAAATATTAGGTTGGTTCTCGGACATTTGATCCCTCCTGAATTGAAAGCGCATATTCCCGCCAAATTTCTCACATGTATCAACGCGTAAATGATCGATCGATAGGGAAAGGGAAGGGCTACAAAACTGTCCCTAACATTTACTTCTGCGTTGTTAACGTCAGCTCTTATGGCTAAGCAATTCATCCCAACTGAGACGCATATTCGGCAAGTCACGTTATTCCTGCATCAATCTGGCCTCAATGCCAACGAATCGTATCGTCGCCTGAAGGATGTTTACAACGAGAGTGGTCCTGCTCGAAGTGCTGTGTACCAGTGGTTCTCGAAGTTTGCAGTTGGTGAATTCTCCTTTGAAGATAATGAATGAGAAGGGCGCCCGATGACACTGGATTTGGATGGCCTCCGAAGTAGAGCGGAAGCGGACCCATACCAAACCACTCGCGAACTATCAAGCACTCTTGGTGTTAGTCACTCAACAGTCGTTCGAGGATTGAAGTCGATTGGCAAAGTGCAAAAATTGGGTCGCTGGGTACCTCACGACCTGACACAACATGACATGGATCGCAGAGCCGATGTCGCTCTGTCTCTCCTTGCCCTCAGACGTACCCACTGATGGCTGGACAACCTTGTCACCGGGGATGAGAAGTGGATACTCTACTCTAATTATCACCGGCGTGCACAGCGGGTTGACTCAACTGGAGAGGCAGAAGACGTTCCGAAACCCGACCTTCACGTGAAAAAGGTGATGCTATGCATTTGGTGGAGCGTTCTTGGCGTAGAGTACTGGGAGCTGCTGGACGAAGGGTAACAGTGACGCCAGAGGTTTATGTCAACCAACTGAGGAAGTTGAGGGCCCACCTTCAAACCACACGAGGAGAGCAAGTGAAGGTGTATTTTCAACACGACAACGCTGGACCGCATATTGCTAGAGCGACGGCGGCTGAGGTGGCGAACTACGGATGGACCGTTCTTCCACATCCACCTTACTCACCAGATCTCGCTCCTTCTGATTATCATTTGTTTTCAAGCCTTCAACGCTTTTTGGACGGTCAGTAATTTAGAAACCGAGAGGATGTCAAGGAGGCACTGCCCACATTTTTCGAATCACAACCGACCACGTTTTGGAGAAAAGGCATCCATGGCATACCAGCACGTTGGCGAAAGACAACTGATGAAGGGTGGTTACTTCAAATGATTTGATATTGTTGTTCGTATGTTGTGCCAACAAATGTTTTATGCCCCAAATGTCCGAGAACTTATGCACCAACCTAATAATTCTCGCCGAGAGGCTCAAAACCTCAAGTACCCAAGTTTAGCTTTGTATAGAGAATGAACGGCCACAAATCAACCAAGGATGTGTAGGATGGCATACGAAAACTGGTGGCATTTTAACTAATGAATGTGACTTGATACTGTTTAATCACAATGGCAAGAACCTGTTAAGATACCACATACCTTCAGCAACGCGACCACAGTAGTTCACGTCTACATACTGCTGTAAGCAGAGCAAAAGAAACAAACGGGAACAGCAAAGGAAGCGTAAAATAGACGCGTGAAAGGCGGCAAATCGTGGATCGTGGTGTAAGCCATGATTATCGACATTGCCTTAAGTTGTTGGATAAAGTTGCTTGACTTAAGAAACCCTTTCCACAATCGAGAATGACATTGTCAACCAATTCTTACGTTCACCGTGGGACATTCCATACAACCCACGGCTTTATTAATACCTACAACTAGCAAAAGGCGCCGGCAATCAATCCCTGTTTGGAGTGCGCCACGCATTCTACTCCAACAGGATGTGATTTAAAGACGTAAGATGTTGTTTAGAATGTTGCTAGTAAGTAGTGGAGTAAGGCGCAAAAAACTGTACATTCTTCATACATAAAACTTCACATAGATAGCACTTATTCTTTCTCTGCCGATCAAGGAAACAGCGCGTTCCATTGTGCAGATGTACGGTGCAATCTTAACACCAAACCCAAGGTTTTCCCGGCATTTTCTTTAGAATAAGTTTTGTACTAAAGCGTTGTCGTTGTTAAGAAAGTAAGAAACTGAATGTCTCGTAAACACAGGCCGTATTATCGAACAACTTGTACATCTAGACACAGGGCAAGATGAAGCAGCAAATGAACGCCTAATCGACAAATTTTCGAAGGCAACGCCCGCCCCTGGCGCATCCCTAAGTAAGTAATTAACGTTGACAGCTGAACTGCAAGCTCATCTTGCGCTCATCTCCCAGTTCACTGACTGACTTCTTCTTCACCCCACTGTCGAGTTTCATAGCTGACTTCGACAAGCATCTCCCCGGTCCCTTATTGGAAGTTCACCACTGAATCCCTTTTTCTACCCAATTTCTCTGCCATCAATCATAACGTCATAGAGTTCTGCAGACATCGGATGAGCCAACCGTTGCAATTTTTCGTCGATGAGTCTTCGTCGCTAAGCCTTCGGGGAGTCACCCATCGCGACATTGACAACGAGCAATGATGGCAGTGAGAGCCTGAGTCGCCACAGCCCAGAACGACAACTCATCGACACTTGTGTTGGATCAAATAACGCCAGTGGTGTAATGGCGAAGCATCTTGCACGAATAGCTGGGGTTGTGCGGGTTCAAGTCCCTTCACCACAGTTTCAATTTCAACTAAATTTTACCTATCCTTACTAGAAACTCGAGAACATTCACTCCTTAAGCATTCCGGTAAAAGAAAAAAATGATAAAATTTGGAGTTGGACAGTCACTTTGCAGGATGCGCCACGCTTTTTCTTCTACGGGATATCGTGGAGGCAACTTAAATTTGGATTTGGCCTATACAATGACTCAGCTGTGGCCAACCGATGGATAAGCAAGTGTTTTATCCCTCCCGGACAAGTCTGATACTAATTCGTCGATACTGGACGGATGCAAGGCTTTGTTGGCCTGGGCGGGAAATCCGAGCCAAGCACCTTTAACTACCGTGGACTCAACAACCAGCACCTCCTCTAACCGGTATTGTCTCTCTTAGGTCTATGTAATACTTTAGCGACGCTGTTGTTGCCGACAACAGCGTCGCCGAAGTATAACATAGGCCTTAGGACCACAGGCAAATATGTATTTATATACATATTTACCCTCTTCATGTTTCGAATCAAATTGGACACTCAAAAGCAAACTCCTCCAAATCAAAATCACCTTTAGGCGTTAAACTACAGAATTAATAAAATAGTTAGAAGAATCTTTTGTTAAATGAAAATTCGGTATAACTCTTTGAAATGTTTTAGTTCAGTTGCCCCAATTAAGTTAAAATTTGTCTTAAAGCACAGCAAAGAAGCAATAATATAGGGCATTAAAAAATCGCGCCATGCACTCGAATAGCTGTAACGAATTTTAATTGATTGATAGTGTAAATGCTGCTTAGATGATACACCTAAATGAGGATACATGCTCTTTACAATTGTTTTTTTTGGCTTGTTTTCAAGTGTGAAACTCCTGCAGGCGGAAATTTTGCTATCAATCGAATAAAAATCGCGACGCCTTCAACATGGCGTAATCCCCTTTTGGCGGTGAAAAATCCTTTCTGCTCCTCAAAACGAGCGTTAAGCCAATATTTTTCCCAAAATTTTTTTTAACATTTCAAACAATGTGTTCGCTTATTGGGTAGGTGAATCAAATCTTTAAAGAAGGTTGTAACAAAATTTTCTCTTTTACAAAAAATTATTCTAACCTTTTTGGAGAGTTTCTAGTTTAATGTAAAAGAAGCTCATTTCAATTTGGAAGCGTTAGCTTTGATTTCAAAAATCTTAGGCTAGCTTAGAAAAGTGTCCAATTTGATTAGGAAGAGTCCAATTCGAAGTGAAAATTGAAAACACTGCGCTTCTCTAATAGGAAGGACGCCATGCAAATATTTGATGATCAAAATACGCACTAGTCGGCGTCATATGTGTGACACGCCACACATTCTACAACATTCTGCAGCAACATGTTGTAGAGGACGTTTCAATGTGTAATTAACCTCGAAAACGACTTTCAGAGGCTACCAGGACAAAGAATCGGTAATTAATCCTTTCTAGAAAACACCAATTCACCCATCTCGAAGAGATAGAAGCCCTTGTTGGCCAAACAGCTGAGTACCTAACGAAAATGGTGGCGAAACACGATAAGGTAACTGGATTTTCTAACATTTTAGTGAATTAGAAGCAATACAGTTACCAGACCTAACGGAATCATTCAGCAAGGGCCATTTTTATTGTAAACGGGAACCGATGTTTATAAAGGAGTATTCAAGGAAGCTGCGCAAGTTAAGCAGAACATGACAGCCAGAGCAACCGGTCGAAATTACTACCAACACTGTTGCGGTCAAACCTTGTTCGTTCTACTTTGCAATTTTTAAGGCTTATGGTACGCCCAGAGGCTGTAATCCTCTGTCTGTTTTACTGACCTATCATCGTTAGTTGAGATAAACATAAACAGAAAGCTAAAACGAGGAAGACACAGGAACAACGGGACAAATGAAGTGCTCAAGTAAAACTATATCCCACGACTACCTAGGATATGAACTGTGCTTCTCAATCATCTCATGTTCATATGTCTGCTGCTGTAATCTCAACGAAGCAAAATAGGTTGCGGTCATTTGAGCAGGAGGATGAAAACGCCTCGGATTCAGCGCTAAAAGCCTTCACGACCAGGATTCGAACTCAACAATGGGCCTCTTTCTACATACTGCGCTTCAGGTATGAGGGAGAGAATTGATACGGGGTCGCAACTGGCCATGAGGCTATGCAACGATCTATCCTAGTCGGTAGGGGGCACCGCTAGAAAAGCAGAGCAATCACCAACAGTCCCCTTTCGTCCCTATAGAGTAGTTCACCTTCAGGCATGTTGCCGACCACGCTAAGATACCAATATAGTAGGAGCAATCGCAATATATGGCAAAACAACTTGAAAATAAAAATTGCAAAATAAAAATTGGACAAAATGAATGTCATTGATAACCACACTAACCTTTTTGCCGTCTAATTCGTGCTCCTCTGTAGCCAATACTCTATCTACACTAGCCGGATCGACAAATGTGATAAATCCAAAGCCTCTGAAAGCATATAGTAGAAAATTAAGTAGAACCACCATGAACCTACTATCTTTGTCTAAAGCATAAATAGGCATAAATAAATAGGCATATAGCATTTGTCTATTAAATAAATAAATAAATAGGTCAAAATGGAGACGTGACAAGGTTATCTGATTCCTATGTGCACGTGACGTTTTTTTTTTTACCTAATACACTCATCTTTCATGCTTCCTTATCCTTTTTGGACAACTACTGCCTTTGTCTAATAAATAACTTAAATAAATAAATAAATAAAATTCTAGCTTACAGACAACAAAATGACATGATTTTGTTGTTGTGATAAGTAACAACACAATCAAGAGACCAGGTAATGGCTCGAGTTTTTCACCTCGCGCCAGGATTTGTACTTGACCCACTATTTCTAGAACATATAGTATCATTATTCATTTATTAAAGCCTTAAACGACGAGTTCTTGCGTTAGAGATCAACAGAAAAAACAGGTAACATACGTTACCTACTCAGCTAAATCAATTCCTATGCTACTCTAATGGTCTTGCCTTGAAGAAATAAAAAATACATAAATAAATAAATAATCATCTTGGTATTGTTCAAAGGATTTCCACGAGAACAGGAAAGATAACATGATAACTTAATCCAAAAACCGCCATGCCGAGTAACGCCAACCTTCCACCTAAAGTTGCTGAACGAATCTAGTTCGGGCCAGGCTATACTAACAAAAAGCTTTAAAAAAGAACATTGTATAAGAACCTCCGGAATTACCCACAGAACCTCTGCGCAGTGTGAAAATTAAACAGAACAATAATACGAAGTTGCTTTCGGAACACAAAATATAATGCAAGACTCACCTAGCCCGTTTAGTCGCTGGGTCCCGCATAACCATACACTCGTTTACCTCACCAAAGCGGCCAAAATAGTCACGGAGGCCTTCTAAAATGCAGAAAATCAGTAGTAATATCGCACCGTTGGCACAATATTAACTCTCACACTCTCACACCACTTCACTTCATCCAGTGGCTACAATGACGCAAAAATAGTGACCGTTTCTGAAAACTTTGGGTCTCCATTGACGCATCATCGAGCTGCTTAATTCCGCATGGTTTTCAACCGCTCTCCATGAAAGATGGGGCAAAACCGAACAAACTGGACCACGAAGAAGAGGGCTTGCTTCATCGGTCACTTCACAAACCCTCCTATGACCAAAGGTTTCCAGAACTATGACAGCTTCACACTTCTGAAAGCCGCAATCTGTAAGTGAGCTTTCCATAATTGCAAGACAACTCTGGTGCCACCCCAGAAAAGCAGCCAGATGTAAGGCTTTTGCAGACCTAGATGAAAAACAGCCTGATCCATGCTGCCCTGCGGACTACTCCAGGTGCTAGCAGAAGCAGGACGACTGTGTTCACTTTCTTCTGAACACCTACTTTTATCTTACCATTAGGTAGTTGGGTACTGTTTGTATGCACCCCGAATCGCGGTTCTTCGCCGCGATCTGTCCAAGCCTTCTATGCCCTCAAGGTCAGCGAATTGGCGCCCGATAGAGCTGTATGTACATACGAAAGATAAAAGGCGAAAGGACTGTGATTTTCAATCCCTTTTGGGACATGCCACGCATTCTACTTCCACGTGGAAGCAACCTGAGCAACCATTTGGCCTATTCAGTCACTTGCGGTGACTAGCCGATGCACAACAAATCAGTGTTCCACTGTTCCCAGACAAGTGTGGCAGAAATTCACCGCCTCCTGAGGAATGAAAGGCTTGATTGGCCTAGGCGGTCAATCCTACCCAGGAGTCTGGAATCGGATGCATGCGACACCACGCGCCTCCTTCGACTGTGCTAACACGCGTCAGACCAAGGAGTAGAACTGCTGTTGGAAGAATAAAGCTGATTTTTAAGCGGCTACCGCAAGTCGTTGTATACGACAGAGACGCATTTAGTCAGCCCAAATGATATCCTGCAGAAGTAGAATGCATGGCGCAACCCGCAAAGGGGTCGACTCACGGGCTTTTTACCCCTTTTATCCAACGACTTATTACCGTCACTACTTCTCAACTTTGCACAAATGACAAGAAACCCTTGCCTATTCTGAATGACAGTGCCTTAGTAGGCAGGAAATCCTAGTCCCTTAAGTAGTAGCATACGGAGTGCATGTGTGCGTTCGACGGGCATGTTTGTGGTGGCCAATGGAGATCGATGCTGGCTGGCAACGACACAACCACAACGGCCACAGAAGAAACCAGCACCGCTATTCGCAAACAGCACCAGAGCATACTGCTGCTGCTTCCAGTCAGTCAAACAGCCGTTGTAGGGGACCTCGACTAGCAAATACCTTCACGATAGAAGGATACAGAGCAGCAGTGGATCAAATCCTCGGCGGGATGCTCCATGCGTCCTACTTCTACGGGATGTCTTGGATGTAATGTGACCGCGTTTTTGGATGAACGAAGACCTCCAATGCCTAACTGATTGGCAATTCAGCGCATTACTCTTTACAGACAAGTATGGTAGCAGCCCACGGCCGCGGAGAGATGGAAAGCCTGGCTGGCCTAAATGGACCCGAACCAGGGGCCAGATTCATCAACGACTTACAGAGATTTAACGGAGAAATTACAGCCGAAATTCCTGATTTCACCATATCACCTGTTGATAAGCCGCGTCCATTCGCGTTTTTTCAGGAATTTCGTGTGTATTTTCTCCGTTAAATCTCTGTAAGTCGTTGATGAATCCGGCCCTAGGAAGCTAGGGATTCGGGATGCATGCGATAGCTGACGCCTCCACCGGCTACGCTTCCAAGCGCCCCTCTACTTCCATACGAATACCTAAATTGGAACTATCCTAGAGTGGAGGGGAGAGCTCAATCTGGCCGCTTGACAGCGGCGGTAACTGAAAGTAATCTATTCCACAAAGACATCACTCTGAACTAGGTAACGAGAGGGCCTTTTCTGCAGTTTTGTGGCCTGGAGAGAAGCCAAGTTATATACGTTTGTTTCCGCGTTTCTAGTGGTGCCCATAAATTATTTATGGGGCAGTCTCGTTGACAATTTCATCAGCTTCATCAAAGACTATTCTCGAGACACTTTCCAATAAAATTAAGAGGTAAAACTCAATCGTTGATCGATATCAGTTGATTGATTTATGTGAGATTGTTTTCGAGCCTCTTCTGGGGGGGGGGGGGGCGAACTCATCAACGACTTACGTAACTTTAACGGAGACTTGGAAGCGAAAAGCTTAGATAACGCGGCTTATCGCTCACCATATCGCTTGATAAGCCGCGTTCTCTGAGCTTTTCGCTTAAATCTCCATTAAAGTTACGTAAGTCGTTGATGAATCCGGCCCCTGGTCGCCAATTGATAATGACTGATCGACCTACTTACCTACTTGCCCTTATTGCTGACCCATAGGCATTTAAGCGCCTATCAGATCTATGTTATACTTCGACGACGCTGTTGTCGCCAAAGTGTAACATAGACTTTACCTCGCTGCATGGTCAGCTGCCGGCGAAAATCGTTTAAGCAACAGGCGGCCATTAACTTGGCGTAGACGTACTGGCAGACATACAGACACAAGAAAATCTCGATTAAATGCAGTAGGGCAAAATTTTTTGTTTACTTTTAGTTTCATTGGCAACACATCATTCAAAAAATCATCGAAAACCATGTTTTGGGGCACTAGTCGCTAATGTGGCCTTCACGTGGAAAGCGCGGCGAACCAGACCAATCAGGTCGTGTCGAAGAGGCGCGCCAACCGAGGGGCGTGCACGGTCGGTGCCCTGTCGACCGCTTACCGGCCGGTAACGATAGATCGGTTGTCGTGTCTGTATCTCTGTATCTCTCTGTATCACATACTACGTGGGGCGGTATAGTGAATAAGCGGTGAGATGATACCAGTGCTATCGTTGATGAATCTGGCCCCTGATTGACCAGCGCGTTCTCGCCTTACCATGAGCCGAGTTATCAAGTGCCTCTTTTTGACAGCTGAAGGCTGCCTTCGGGCAAACCCTCGAAGACGTACTATCTTCAAAGGGTTAACAATGCATGGAGACTGTTATAGTCTTTAACTTCTTAGGAACAAGCAACAAGCAGAGATACGAGATTGGATCTGACTACTGGCCGGGACTACTCTCAAAAACTCGATCATATCGATCGATATTAACTGATCAATCGGCATTGTTTAACTGCAGAAAGACTTCGAGTGGTAATTAATTTTGCGCGGAAACAGCAACAGATTCGCCATGAAAGACTTTCTTGCATACATTAGGAGAGCCTCTACCTTCCAGCGCAGCCTCATGCTGACAGCCTTGTCTTCTCTCTAGCCCCGCGCTTAAAAAAAACTCAATCTCGCCCGAAAAATCGTCCCGGTCCAGGACGATCGGAAGCTACTTCAGCAACAGCGGTCCTCAGTGAAAGAACGGAGCCGTCGGCTGCTACTGCCGCGTAGCACACGCATATCACTCGGTATCTATCATCGCATGGTCGGCAGCGACGAAAAACAAGCTCCGGCGCTCTTCCCCAGCACCAAAACAATAACAACGGCCGCTCTCAGCATCCAGCCAGCCACATGCACACACACACACACACACACATACTCACACAGCCGCCACATGGCCATACAGCCGACACTCACCCGCCGTTGTTTGCCAGCTCAAGCCGCCGATGAACATCTTCCTGAACGAATAAAATCTATTAGACACGGCGCAAACATCGTACAAGCGGGGTGTTGTCGCAGGCCGTGGACAGCGAACCTGACACGATGATGTCGTTGGCAGATGCTTCTGCATTCTAAGCAGTTGGAGTGGACTTTCAAAGCTTTAAAATGTTTTAGAGAATTTGGTTCGCGAACCGATACCTCCCAAGATGCATACTCCTTATCTCGTTTCATTTCTTCCTATTTTCAACAAACGAAAGAAATGCAAATGAAAAAATCGCAAAAATTTGGGTCTTAGAAGCCTCGACACCAAAGGATAGAGGGGATTCGATGTATTTTCTCCTCATAACTCAGAAGACGTCGGTTTCCATGCTAGGTAGACCTCTTACTGTACTAGTTGTTAATGTGACCTACCACAACAAACAGGCTGCTAGCCCGAGAGGGCATGAACGGTCGGTGCCCTAATTGGCTGATGCGTGTTCGATCTGTGTCTTGGTTCCCCGTTATTGGCTGACTAGTTCCCAGCATACCTGTAGGCCACATTAGCGACCAGTGACCAATACTCTCTCTCCTCTTACCCCTCAAAGCACTAGGCTCTATGCTGCTACAAAATTCTCATCCTATACGCATTGATTGCTGCAAGGCACTCCATTATGCCGGGCGTGGTCTCTTGGCCGGTCTGGAGAACCAGCACAAAAGACAATAATATCGATCATTCACGTTGCATAATTGATACATCAGATTCTTCTGGGCGTGGCGTAGCAAGTATACACGTTATTGGTGTTGAGGAACTAACCATTCGGAAATCTACCCTTCCACGGTGCTTCTTCCGTTAGAGGGACACATTGAAGAGGGACAGAATGCGGGATTTGCAGCTCGAAGTAAACCTGCCAAGCAGAAGCGTTTGTATGCCGTACCAGGTGGCATAAGCAGTTTTATCCTACTATTAATGTGGCTTCCAGCCAACGCGAAAAAAACGTGGCTAGCGTCTTCAGCTCCCTATGGGACGCCCTGCAACCCCATATGGTGCGATGTCTGCGATTCGAACAAACTTTCGCGTGGTACGCAGAATTTCCATTCGTCGCCACTACTCCAACCCTCCCCAACTAGGAGGCGCCTACTCTATATTGTCCCTCCTAAGAGATTAATCGATCTATTTCAGTGCTACTTAAAACAACTGCATCTACCCCACCCCTCGTCCGTGCCAAAGTGACCCAGTGAACTCACCTAGGGCATCTGCACTCACCTCCCGTGTGAAGCTGACTAATTATGCTCAACAAGTGAATAGAAGACGATTTGAAACTATTATACTACCTCCATCCCCTTTCCGTGACGAGATGCTCTAGCGAGGTCGTCGAGCACTATCCAGGGCACCCTCTACAACTACACTCGTCCTCGCCCCTGTCGATTCAACTAGTGGAGGTAACCTCTAACAATGGCCAAACCCGGCCGTGCCATAGTAACACAGCGTCCTCTACCCTACCTAAGATAACTACATTCGCCCTGCCCCGTGCCAAAGTGACTCGCCGTGCTCCAGAACAACCACGTTTTTTCTTATCGGTGCCAAAATGACACATTTGGAAACGCGGGTAACGTCCGCGATTCCTGTTCACTATACCAACGAACAGAACAGCATTAGACCAACGAATACCACGGGCTGGATTCATCAATTTCAGTATTAGGGGTAAGGAAAACTCGTAGTTATGCGAAGACATCCGTGAGGGTCGTCGAGCATATCCTACATCTAGCAGTCGCGTTTTGATCTTTTTGTGCAGCTGACTGCAAATGATGGTCTGTGTGGATATCCATGTGCAATAAATATAAATAAATAAACGAATACATCATGGATATGTCTCTCGCTTCTACCCCGCATATGCACGACTTTGGTCATTGACAAATCATGCTCCAGTTCTTCTGAGAAAAGCGGTAACGACCATGTGCACCTTTATATGAGCTCCTTTTCCAATAAGAGACCTTAAATAAAGGGACGGAGCTAAGAAATCGCAGGAAATCTCCTGTCGAGGCCCATCCGACCACTTCTGACTTTAGGAGGAAACGACGACCACTCACTTAAGACTCTTGCTCGCTAGCCACTCTATTTGCCTCCCTGAGCAAGGTTTCTAGCGGCGAACGACTTCTCGACGTCGCCCACGGGAGGCAGCCAGCCTCTGTAAAACCGAATGAAACTCAACACCACCTCTCAACAACATCACCGCGTCCCGCCGCTGCCACTGTCGACCAACGCCCGCTCTACCAAACTCCCTCCTCCTCACAACCGCCACACTTACCCAGGATCCTGAGCTTGTGATCCATCATCGGAATCGGCATTGAGCCGGGCCTCGTCGTGCTTGGCCGAATCACCCGTCGGACTGCCACCACCTCCTCCACCGCCACTGCTCGCGTTGTTCATCGCAGCCGTCGAGGTCGAGCCGCCGCTGGTCGCCGTGTGATGGTGCTCGTCCATTAAGCCACAACACTACACCTCTGAAACGAGCAGCAATTACTTCATCGTCATTTCAACTGAAGCGATGCTGAAAAGACACCCTAGGCATGTCCTTACTGCTAAGGGTTGAAATTCTCGCGAAATGAGCGAAACCTTAGTGATCAGACGGAGGAGAATAGAATGCGGTGCACGACTTTAGGGACACCGTATTGGGTGGGCCAGCGCTGGAAGCACAAGCCGATCGAACGGCGATTGGTGATCGGCCGGCGCAACTGCTCGGTAACGAAATGGATAGCCGCTAAACATCGCCTAGGCTATGCGGCAAGCCAGCGCCGGCTCAGCAGACGCGAACACCTATGCCAACAGTAAAGAGCACACGGTGAATAGCAGCAGGTCTCGTGTCAATACCAGCGCTCTGCTTAGATGAAGATGTACCACCCTTCAACCGGGAGAATCCAGGTATCTCCTAAGAACAGGCGGCCTGTAAAACACCCCAAGAAGTTACACGCACTCGATCCCACTGCTGTACCTCTTTTCGAATCCAGTACTGTTTTCCCTAGTCGCTACGAGAAATCTTAGGCAGGGTTTATAGTTAAATGGCCCCATGGAGCAGCAAAAAATAGCGACCGACATCGACTAGACAGTACAGATGACCGATACATGCTTCCATACTGCCGTCTCTCGTGACGACTAAACCACAAACCCTGCCTATAAGCCAACAGGATTTCCTTGTTCTGACGTCTTTTGTTAACATATCAAACTCGACACTCACTCAGGTCACTATCTTCACGTCTCAAGTGGTTGGTATCGAGGTTGTAAGCTCTCATAACGATGTTTTGTTGCGATCAAAACTCTAGCGCCAGGCGTGACTCGAACCAGCACCTCCTGCCGACTGGGCGAGAAAGTTCTACCGCATTACACCACCGGCACCATTCGATCGAACGCAACATCCATCATATCTGCGCTTTTACAGATTGGTCACTTTTCCAACTAAATTGGAAATCAAAATGAACATCTTCCAAATCAAAACGAGCTTTTTCCTCTATGAAGCAGACTCTCTGGAACGGTTGGGATGATATTCTGTCCAAGGAAAACTTGGTCTGCCCTTCAGTGGTAAGGCAGTAATTTAGTGTGGTAAAAGAGGAGTGTACGCCACTCGGCTAGATGGCCGCGAATTTCATTTGACTGTAAGTGTAAGTGCTGCTTAGCTGAAACAGTGCTGTGAGGATATGTGCGTTTTTACAACTGTTCTTGCTCTGACATTAACATCTGTGTTACCCCACGTAAACAGAAATTTCGCCACCAATTAAATGAAAATCGCGACGAGCTGGACAAGTGCATGGCGCGATCTTTTCTTTTAATGAACCAAATGACTTTCTGCGGTTTAAAACAAATTTTAATTCATTTTTTACATGAAAATAAAATTCTAATAAAATTCCAACCAATGTGTTCACCTACTAGGACAGGTGAATCAAAAAATTTCAAGGAAAATCACAGTATATTCTCCTTTAACAAAAAATTATTCTAACCGTTTCAGAGTATCTACTGTGGAAAGAGCTGGTGTTGATTTGGAAGATGTTCAGTTTGATTTCAAAGGCGTCAAGGTTGCTTAAAAGGGTGCCCAATTTGGTCTAAAAAGTGTCCAATTGGACGGGAAAATGGTATATATAAGAAGAAGTGTAAAAAATTCAACGGCCACAAAGCTCCTTGAGATGCGCCATACATTCCAGCCAGCTGTAGATCACGTAAGGATAATCGCATAGAAAGTTTAGGTGATATGGATTTGGACTTCAAGACAGGGGACGGATTCATAAACGACTTACAGCAGTTTAACAGAGAAAATACTGCCGAAATCCTTCATAGTGCAACGAGCTGTTTCACCATATCGCTTGATAAGCCGTGCTATCAGGAATTCCGGCTATATTTTCTCTGTTAAACTGCTGTAAGTCGTTGATGAATCCGGCCCTAGGTCGTACATGAGACTGCCAACTGGCCAAGAGAACGGTCTACAGCTGAGCTATCAGAGGAATTCTTCTACACAGCAGTCGTGAAGAAAACAGTGGTAAAAAGCAGCACACCACTGTGCCGCACTTGTTTTTCTGCAACCACGAGTTTCAATGACATCATATTGCTACTGCATTGTAATGAAATCAGCAATCAATAAGGTGTCTTAAACGACCCACGATGAAAATAGAGTACGACTGTGATGGGTATGTAGCTTCAAATAGAGATTTCTGTTTAAAGCCGTCAGTGTTTTTCGACCCCTGACTCATAGTCAAAGCAGAAATAACAATATTACGACGCCTGCTGTTCACGTCAACGTGACAAAGTCTCGTTCAGTAAACCACAGCAACAATAAAAATCAGGAGGTAATTCGACCTGTTCGGAACGCGCCACGCACTCAAGCGACGCCTACGATTCATTTAGCACCCATAGCGAACTGTGAGAGGGACAAGCCAGTTGCTCAACATGGCTGGCTAGTCGAAAACAAGTTGATGCCCTCTGAGCGATGAACGGCATTGTGCACAAGCCCGTTGCTATACTGATTGCCCACAAACGCGTCCAGCTAGTGAAGAGGTTAGTCCTCAAAGGCAAGGTATAAAAGGATAAAGGACGGCATTACTCAATCCCTTTTGGGATGCGCTACGCATTCTACCTCTACGGGATGTCGTGGAGGCGATTTGAATGCGTATTTGGCCATACAATGACTTGCGGTGGCCAGCCGATGAACAAGTCAGCGCTTTATCCCTCCCAGACAAGTCTGGTACCAATTCACCGACCCCGTAGGGATGGAAGGCTTGGTTGGCCTGGGCGGGAGATCGGAACCAGGAACCCGGTATCGGATGCAGGCAACAGTCGGCGCCTCCTCCGACTGCGCTACACGCGCCCTCAAAGGCAAGGTATACTACTAGGAAATCGGTCGGTCCAAACGTGTCCCTTTTATTTTTATGATGCGCCATGCATTCTATTTCTCCGGGATGGCATGGATACACTCTGAAAGTGAACTAGGTCTTCATGTTTGCGATGATGGTCGTGGTTAGCACAGTCGGAATAGATTTCGACTACCGCGTCACCTCGAGTCCAGGTCAACCAAGCTTCAAGTCACATCGACTTGTCGAGCTGGCCACTCGAGCTCAGTGTAAAATTGTTTGTGTGAAAAATGCCGACTCAAATTGCCTCTATGACACCACGTAGAAGTAGAATGTGCTGCGCATTCCAATAAAGGATGAACGGCGGCGTTTTGTCTTCCTCTATAAAGGTGCCGCAAAACACCACCGTTCATCCTTTATCCTTTACCTTTCCAAAAACTGATCTTAAAACAGAAGCCCTACACATGTATTCAAACGGAGGAGCACTTATGCGTAAGTATACCAGTTCCATAATCGAGCAGTAGACGAAATGCAGATGCTAGCCACGCTCAGGCCTCCCTGCAGGCTTACTGATGAAAGAATGAACGACAGAGATCATTTCCGAATAAGCATCGCAAATGCGCCACCCATTCTGATCCTCCTAATACCTTTGAGACATTCTAAACTCCTAGGTAAATGACGAACATAAAGAAGCTAATGGGCTGCTCTACTAGCAGCTCTATCGAGTTTCACAATAACAACGGCTAACTAGGCCATCAGAAGCTCGTCACTCAGCGCCACATATGTCGTCCTCAGCCGCTGTGCTCATAGAATTCACGCGCAGTGAATTCTATGAGCACGGCGCGATTCTAGGGAGTTCTACTATCAGAAATGGTGGCACTATTCTCGTTAAGCAGCTGTGTCTTGTTAGCGAACAAGGAACATAAACCCTGAAGAGAAACCTTCACGCAAAAGATGTCGTAACTGGCTCTGGAAGCTTTTTCTCGATATTACAATTGTGAATATTGCGCGGTGGCAAAGGTCAACGAACACGGAACTGAGTCGATATCACTTCGATTTTAGACTGGCATAGCTATTCATAAGCAATAGAAGAAGATGGGGCAATATTACGTAGTGGAATGATGCGCCGCACACTGGCAGACTCGAACCAGGTTCGAATCAACGCGCACGCAGGGCGACAAAGCCTTCTTCTATCTCTGCTGCTGAACAAGCAATGACAAGGATAAGGATAAAGGTCTGCGTTACTCAATCCCTTTTGGGATGCGCCAGATAAGAGTAGTATTACGCTGTCCCATAAGTCCTCGCCGTTTTTTTCAACGATTCATTGCGGATTTCGCCCGAAGTCTATTGCATAGCGCTATAGAGCATTCGAAAGAGAATGATCTGCTCTATCAGAACATATATTGCATTTCTTTTTCGTCCTCAATTTTGTCAATTTTTAGTTCGTTAAAGTGAAAAGTGAAAAAGTGAAAAGTAGCCATTTGCGCACTTGTTCTCTCCGCTTGGGTTTGGAATCTTTTGCGCAGTTTTTTATAGCATTTGGAAGACAATGTTCTGTACTACAAGAATACGTGTTGGCGCTATCTGCTCATTTGTCCTTTATTGATTTTTAGGCCATCAAATTAGGACGTCTTAAGGAGATTTGCTAATACCGACAGCTTCTGCTCTGTGGTTGGACTTTTTCGCTTGGTGTTATATGTCGTTCGAAAGAGGATGTCTTGCTCAGTAGGAATTTGTGTCGCGTTTATTGGCTCATGCTGATTTCTGTCGAATACCAACAACTGAATAAGGAGGAGCTGCTGATGAAGAAGGGTTTTCTCTTTTTGGAATTTTGTTGATATTCGACAGCAATCAGCGTGAGCCAATAAACGCGACACAAATTCTTACTGAGCAAGACATCCTCTTTCGAACGACATATAACACCAACCCAATAAGTCCAACCACAGAGCAGGAGCTGTCGGCAAAAATAACCATCCTCCTTAAGACGTCCCAATTTGACGACCTAAAAATCAATAAAGGACAAAAGAGCAAATAGCGCCAACACGTATTCTTGTAGTACTGAACATTGTCTTCCAAATGCTATGAAAAACTGCGCAAAAAAATTCCAAACCTAAGCGAGAGAAACAACTGCGCAGATGGCCACTTTTTCACTTTTTCACTTTTCATTTTAACGACCTAAAAATTGACAAAATTCAGGATGAAAAAAAGAAACGCAATACATATTCTGATAGAGCAAACTATTTTCTTTCGAAAGCTGTATAGCGCGATGCAAGAGACCGCCGGAGAATTCCGCAATGAATCGTTGAAAAAAAAAACGGCGGGGACTTATGGGACAACCCAATATCAGTTCACCAACCCTTGAGGGATGGAAGGCTTGGTTGGCCTGGGTGGGATATCTGAACCAGAAACCTGGTATGCACGCGACAGCCGGCACCTCCTTCCACAGCGCCACACGCGCCCAACAAGCAAAGATGCCTCATAAAAATAGAATGCATGGCTCGTCCGACACGACTTCAAGAACCCCGCCTCTCATGACGCGTAGCATCCATTCGAATTCTTTCGAAATCCTCCAAGTTTCAGGTAAGCCTTCCCGCCATGAAAATTCCAAAAGAAAACGCTTAGATCCGAGTGACGCTCCCAACCGCAGCGTCACCACACATTAAACCCCTGCTAGAGAACTTGTAGGGGAACTACGACCCTGACAGACGACATCACCTGCACACAACCATCTTTCTTCCCGTTCCAATCAATCACCAGCATTCTGCGCGAACGCCGCCTCCCCCACCCACCACCATGCATTGCAGCGCTGCGGTGGTGGTGGTGGTGTTTTCCAAAGAAGCAAATTTCGTCCAAGGACACCGCTTTTCAACATTTCAAAAAACGCCCCAGCACCCCGACGGAGCGATCAAGCAGTAAAGTCCAGTTCTCCGTTTGCATGTTACCCCCTCTCAGGGTTTTTCTACCTCCTTGTAAAGAAGCAATCAGAAGTGGTAACTGGGCCAATCGCGGTCCCTGGGAGTTCAGAATCAATGAAAATCTTCCTAGAACAATAGTCAGGAAATATGTGCTGCTAGTTCGGTATTCCTGATGGTACGCATTCTCGACCTCCGGAAACAGCACCGTAGTCCACACAAAACAACACATACTCTGACAGTGAATGCTTGTAGACTGTGCCAAGGCACAGTCTCCATGTTTAGCTCTGCCTTAAGGATGCGCCACGCATTCTGCTTCTGCCGAACGCCACAGAGGCACGCCGGATGCATATCGACCTCGAAGGCCAGCTTATAAACAAGTCAGTGTCCTACTCTTCCTGTACAATTCGGAACAAATCCGCTGCCCCATGCAAACGGCGGATAAGGAATGGCGCAAAAGCTGTTTCGGATGCGCCACGCATGATGCCTTTAGGGTGGAGACAACCTGAGCGCTTATATAGTCTGAACAATGACACTAGTGATGGCCAGCTGATAGACAAGTCAGTGCTTTGTTCTTCGCAGACAAATCTCAAATCAATTTAGCGACCTCGAAAGAGCAGACGGCTTTGTTCCCCTGAACGGGACTCGAAACGTGAATCTCGATTCGGCGCGCACACGGAAGCCAGCACCTCCACCGGCTGCGCTACATTGCTGCCGTCGAAATGGAGGAAAATTCAAAAATTCTCTCAAATTTTTAAATACTCTTTTCAAATAATGTTTTGGATAATCTTCCTCCTCTCCAGAAATTTTCCCTTCGCTTGTAAGTTAATCGACTGACACGTGCAGTAGCGCAGTTGGAGGACGGCTATCGCTCTCACCTCGAGAGTAAGGTCTTGAGGTCATGCCCAGGCCAACCAAGCCTCTCATCTTCCATGGGCGGTCAAATGGCAGAGTAGACTTATCTGGGAAGGATAAAACAGTGGGTGAGCTTCCCATCTGAGTTATTGTGTAGGTCAAATACACTTTCAACTTGCCTCCACAAGAAGCAGAAGTAGAACGTGTAGTGCATCCAATAAGCGAAATAGATTAACGTCGTCCTCTATTCTTATGCATGTGGTTTAAAATATAAAAAACGGACAAACGCGGCTAATAGAGCTATCTCAGGTGTGCGTAAAGGACAAAAGGATAAAGGACGGCGTTAGTCAATCCCTTTTGGGAAGCGCCAGCGCATTCTACTTTTACGGCTGTCGTGGAGGCGATATGAATGCGTATTTGGCCATACAATGACCTGCAGTGGCCAGCCGATGAACAAGTCAGCGCTCTATCCTTCCCA
This sequence comes from Heligmosomoides polygyrus bakeri, assembly GCA_947359475.1. NCBI lineage: Eukaryota > Metazoa > Nematoda > Chromadorea > Rhabditida > Heligmosomidae > Heligmosomoides > Heligmosomoides polygyrus. The sequence goes on along the minus strand of OX375867.1, from coordinate 95,976,145 downwards.
GATAAGTCTGGTACCAATTCACCGACCCCGGAGGATTGGAAGGCTTGGTTGGCCTGGGCGGGGAATCCGAACCAGGAACCTGGTATAGGGCGACAGTCGGCGCCTCCTGCGACTGCGCTACACGCGCCTAGTCATTGTATGGCCAAATACGCATTCAGATCGCCTCCACGACATCCCGTAGAAGTAGAATGCGTGGTGCACCCCAAAAGGGATTGAGTAACGCCGTCCTTTATCCTTTTATCCAGGTGTGCGTACATGGCGAAATTCTCCAATCTCCACTGCGTGGCGCATCTCAAGTAAGTCCCAAAGATCACACGCGCCGTCAATACTCGTTATCTCCACGACTTAATTACACGATGAAAAATTGCGAAAGGGAGTGAAGGCTAAAATTCGAAGTAACACAAAATCTGAGGGATGGTACCGCGCATTCTTTTTGAGAATGATCCCGTACTCCTTGAATGGAGTATATTTTGCCTGAAAATACGTTCCGCTGGCCACATGACAGACAAGTCAGTGTTTTTCTTCCCCAGATCAGCAGCGGTGTTCTGAGTAGAGGACGGCGAAGCGTTTTGCCCTGAAGCTGCCAAATGTTCGCCGAGCCAGCAATCACCACCAGCAAACCCTTCACAGAACTCTCGTCGGCAAGCAGTAGTGATGCAGTATGCGCCGAGCAATCGCTCTTCAACAAGAACCGGTTTTCAAAAACACCCAATCGCTCACATCACGACGACGACGACGACGACACAACGATGCGAACGCGCATCGAAGGCAATTGCCCCCGCCAAGTGGAAAAAGAAAACTCGGCTGCACACACAGATCAACCAGCCGTCCGGCCGGCCTAACGGCGCTCCTGCCTTCTTCTGTGAGCCCTCGCGAAGCGAAACCCCGCGATTTCTATCTCCACATGCTGTGGATAGCCTCGTTAGTGCGAGCACAATCACCCTCAGGCGTCAGCAATTCACTCGTTGCAGTGGATGACAGAACATCAGCGATCGCGCTCCTCTCCAATAACTTTTTCGGGAACAACCGATGTCAGTATCAATAGGCATTTTTGCTTCACGAGCTTCCGAAGCGCGTATAAAAATCTAACGCAATTTTCTATTTTTCAGACATTACAACGGAATCTGATCTACACAGTGGCCGGCAGAAAACAGCAGCGAGCTCCGAGTGTCGCCTCCCTTTCAAATCAGCAATGCCTTCCACTTTGGCTTCTCCAAGAAGGCTATCTAATGACGAGCAGGGAGGGCACTGTACGTCATAGTCCTAAGAAAGCCGGTTAAAAACCGAATCCGTGCTTCTACTAGACTCAGGACACAATCACCATAATTTATTTAAGACTACACTTCCTCCGAGAATCTATCGAAGAATGGCCCACAAGGAGTTGAAATAAAAAGTAAAGGAAATTCTATTCAATTCCTTTTGGAATGCGTCACGCTTTCAGCTTCTACGGAAGGATGTGTTTAGCCTGAATGCGAATTTGGACTACACAATGGCTAGCGGTGGCCAGTCGATAGACAACTCAGCGTTTTCTCATTTCCATGAAGGTCTGATATCAATTCACCGACCCTTGAGGCATGGAAAGGTTTGGTTGGGCTGGCGGGAAATCCGAACCAGGAACCTAGTATCGGCTGCACGCGACAGCCGGCATTTCCTCCGACTACGCCACCGCACGCCTCGTTTAAAAGCACTGGAGAAAATCCGCGTTGTATGTAGGTGAAGACATCCGAATCAGAACCGGAACTTTGCCAAATAGAAACTAAATATGTAGCCACAAATGCAGTTCATAGGTATGGAATAACGTTAGAAAACTGCTGATGCACATGTTTTAAGAGATGCAGTAATGAGCATAAGTACGGTAAAAAAGCATGATACATCAAGAATACCGGAGGTAACTGTCGCCTCTGAATAGAGCTACATGGAGCAGAAATTCTAGAAGAATGCAATTAGATGATAGTCGCTAATGTAGAGGCGCGCGCGTGAACGATGAGTATCGATTCGCACGCGCGTCATCACGAGTATGGACACCCTTGTCCGCGACGCACGCGCGAAAACATCGATATGCATCTAAAGCACTCGCGACTACGAACAAAGGTCCCTGTTATACTCCCGCGGAAGCTTCCGCGTCGGGACCCGGCGCCGGGCCACTCGTCGCGGCCCGCCACGCACCGCGGACGGCTGTCGTCCCGCGAAGTTCGGCGCGGGAAACGCGCTCTGATGCGATGCTAGCCGCCCCGGGACGACGACGACCGTCCGCGGTGCACCGTCCGTCCGCGGACGGCCCGCGGAAGCTCCCGCGGGAGTATAACAGGGGCCAACGCCACAGAATGGAAAGTATGACTACGGAATACGGTGAGCACCTTCTCTTCATTTTCTATACAGGACCGCATTGATCCATGGATGCGTTACAACAGGAGTCATTTTGAACGAAAACTTCTCCAAAAATCGCTGCAAGCCTAGTTTATATATGCCAGTGCGGGGCGTGGCACCACAGTCGAAATATGTATATATATATATATATATCGATCAGACGGCGCGAAAAATCGATATCTATAGCATTCGTGATGCCGCGCCGCGTGGCGGCGCAAGTATAAACTAGGGCTAACAGGAATAGCGTTATATGTAAAGCGTTTTAACAAGAGCTGGTTTGCATTGAAGCAAATGTAGGCGGCCAACGAACAGAAAACTATATTAAATCGGGAGTCAAATCATATCCAGAGGTGCTGAAGTATGGATATTATGTGTCCTTTACACCGCGACTTGCCATACTTTATACTTCTTAAAATCGTTGGTTCCCTGAGCTTCATGGGTGTAACTTTGACTTTGCAATAGTGAAGCTCGACTTGGTCAATTCTTTATTGACAACGTTTCGGGCTATAAGCCCTTCTTCAGGTCTAAAAACAGTTATATTGCACATCTCTACAACAACACTTTACAAACAAATAGAGGGCTTTCCGGACAGACCTGGGAATCACAGGGAGGAGGAGGGGCCAGGGATGTTCAGTGGTGCGTTTGGCCGGAAATGAAGCGCAATAGTCCTCGGGCTACTTATATATCTTAGTGGGCAGTGACCGCTCTCTCATTTTTCCATGTCGCCATCATTGTCAGCCGGTCACCCCGCGTACCCTTATAGGGTGATAAGCCTCATTGCATTCTTCATTTCATCTCTCCGATTTATTGGTGGTTCCCAGTGCTTTATCTCCAGCGCTTCCTTGATCTTCCTCTCCACCGGATCTGTCAGATTCCTGTGGAGTATAGAAACTCGCAGTTGCGGCAGCGGATCACGTGCGTGCTTTAGGGTGCGGTGTTTCGAGAATGGATTGTCTGGATAGCTTTGAGGGCTACGCAGAGCTCTCAGATGTTCATCCATTCTCTTTCCTAGTGGCCTTCCTGTCTCGCCAATGTAGAATTCTTCGCAGGATGTGCAGACCACTTTGTAAACCACACCACTAATGTTGCACACTTTGTGTTCTCCTTCACAAATCAAACAATCTGTCCTTTCACACTGATTCTCATATAGACGCGAAGCTGTAAGTAGGCGTCGTAAAGACGGCGGTGGTCGGAAAATGAGGCTTATAGGGAGCCCAGATCGTTTTACGATGCGGTTCACGTCCAAAGCAAAGGAGTCAGTGATGAAAGGTATGATTAAAGGAGTGCCGCCAGGTGATCGTTGAGGTTTCCAACAACGACATTCCCTTGAGCCATATCCGTTTTGCCGTAGAATTTCTCTCACTTCATTATCGACTTCTCTAGAGTTCGTAGATGTCAGCGCAGTAGACGTGGCTATCGTATGATGAATATTCTGTTTCATATACATAGGATGGCAACTCCTTGCATGCACAAGAATGTTATGAGATGCCGGTTTCCTATACCACATACTACTTACTTGACCCTCTGATATTCTTACTTTCGTGTTCAGAAACGGGAGAAACCCATCTGGTCCTGGAGCTTCTGATGTTAGCTTGATCGTTGGAAACGCTGAATTCAGCTGTCCAAGTGTCTGCCGTAGCGTTGTCGACGATTTTCCCACAGCGAATATGTCATAAGTCATAACATCCGGCCCTCTACTTCATCACTTTATACTGATGAAGTAGAGGGCCGGATGTTTCGATTCTCCTCCTCTTATGAGGTCTGAACATGCAACAGAAGTCTAATAGGTCAGAAATACTGCGGCAGTTTAGGCATTTGACGGATCAGAGGGCAGGCACAAACCAATGCACCATCTCCAGCCCTCTGAATGCGACAAGAAATCGAATCATCAGGCACTATAAAGAATGATCGCGTGGCGCAGTATAGGTCGATTAAGAGCAGTGTTTTTAAGCTCAAGGAGCTAGCACAGCGACCAAGACAGACTTTCCATACTCGAGCACCTTCCCGTACAACTCCATTAAGCTCACGTAATCCAACCAAACCTGACCTAAAAAGTATAATGATCAGAAGCACAGAAGAGAACTCCATCTACACCAAGATAACCCATCATTCCGTCCCTAAAAAGTACACAAATTGACGGCCCACTCGGATGCAGAAAATAATGTCGTTCCTAATATGATGGCTACAAATCGTCGGGCGCGCCAACTACTTACTCAAACCGCCTTCATGTTATCTAGAAGAAGTAGAATGCGTGGCGCGCTCTACAAAACGAATTAACAAGCGCCGGTTTCCACTCCTCCAATGCAGCGCATGCAACATCATCAGGACACCTAGCAATAAATGCACGGTTAGAAAATGAGCTAGCAGTCAACAATGTGGCCTGCATGGGAAGGTGGGAGCGCTCCAGCCAATCACAATAAATCGAAGCACAACCGTACACACCGCTCTGGCTTGCCGACTCGATATGGTCTGAATGTCTTAAGCACCCCTGACGTATGGGCCACATTAACGACTAATACGGCAAATGAATTAGGTTTTTGTTGGTAGACAAACCTGTGTGATCAGTGTGACCAAACGCTTCAATTGCTAAAAGTGTGCCAAATGAGGTTTTTATTGTGAATCTTCCTTATTTATTGGTGGCTCGAAAAAAGGCCAGAAATAAATAAAGACCTATAATGAAGGCACGCTATTAACTCTTGAAAAACTTATCATGTCGAGGTTTTACGAAGGGAGAAGCTTTGATTTCGCGTGGAGAAATATCACCGATATTCAGTGTCTTTGGGATACGCCATACATTCTACTCCTACACGCTATTGTGCAAATGTTTCAAACTTGTATCTGGCACTTTCAGTGGACATTAGTACCAATCTATTGTATTCTAATAAAAAAATCGACAAAAGTGAACACGAAAATAGACATTTGCGGGAAATACATAGGATAAAGGACGGCGTCAGTCAATCCCTTTTGGGAAGCGCCAGCGCATTCTACTTCTACGGATGTCGTGGAGGCGATATGAATGCGTATTTGGCCATACAATGACCTGCAGTGGCCAGCCGATGAACAAGTCAGCGTTTTATCCTCCCCAGACAAGTCTGGTACCAATTCACCGACCCCGGAGGGATGGAAGGCTTGGTTGGCCTGGGCGGGAAATCCGAACCAGGAACCTGGTATCGGGTGCACGCGACAGTCCCGCCTCCTCCGACTGCGCTACACGCGCCCCAGCGAATCCTATACCTCAACAAAAACGGGGTCTTCAAGAATTAAACGTCCTATATCGACCGAATTCTCTGCACTCTATGAAACCACAAACTGTCCCAATTGAAATGCCATGAATACCAACCTATCAAACATTCTTGAAAGAAAGACAGCTGACTGACAGCGATGCGCCCTCTCTTATAACTGCCGGGATCGAGAAAAATATCCCTCATAACCGCAGAAACTGAAAAGCGAAATCAATAGAACACGGGCCCGAGGGTGTGTATGTGTGCGTGTGTATGCGTCCAAATTACAGCACTTGCTTTGGTATAGGGATAGCGACCAGCACATCAAGAGAAAAACACGTCCACGTGTATTCCACACTTTGATCAGCTCCCCTTTGAGTACATCTGCGTGCTATGCAGCTAATATTAGAACAAACACTGCCAAAGAATGGTCAGGAAAGCTTTCGGCAAGCGCAACCGAATCCTCATCATCAATCAGGAGCGAGTTTTAGCCTGGGTTATGTGACCGTCGGCTGAGTCTGCCTGCTTAACCCAAATGATTTGCAGTGACGCTCTGAATCCCATTCAGAAGGATTCATCAACGCTTATACACGCGAATATGGGGTCTAGGGGTAGATGTACCCACGATGAGGCACTTATGATAAACCTTACTCAGTGGATAGAGGATACTCTACTACGATGGCGCTCCAAAGATCAGCTGTTCTCGCGAGAGGCTTAGGGCCCGTTCATACTTCGCGACAAGAGCGACAAAAGCGACAAGAGCGACTGGAACGACTGGAGCGACAAGAGCGACAAAAGCGACTGGGGCGACGGACATAGTGTTGTACGTAAATAATTGCGTACTCCACACTCCGTCCGCGACGAATGATGTGTGAAATGCGTAATTATTTACGTACACTTCACCACATGCGTCGCCCCAGTAGCTCTTGTCGCTCTTGTTGCTCTTGTCGCTCTTGTCGCTTTTGTCGCTCTTGTCGCTCTTGTGGCGAAGTATGAACAGGCCCTTAGTTCTACTTTACCCTCGATTCCACTCAGGAACACAAATCGTACTCGCTACCCACTGTAGGCAGTGGGTACGATTGCCTCACGGTGTCTACCTATACCCACTGCTTGATGAATCCTACCCCTGGTCTTACTGCAAGCCTATTGAATGCTGCAAAAATGTAATAAGAATAACGCTTAAGAAGTTGGAAGTGACGACAAAAGGATAAATGTCGAAGTCAATCGCTCCCTTTCTGGAATGCGCCACGCACTCCACTTCTTCGGGATGTCGTGGGAATCATTTTACTGCGCATCTGGCCTGAATGAGGATGATGATTTGGCCTACAAGGTAAAACGGGGACCAGCTGATAGTCAGGTCAGTGCATTCTCATTCACAGACGAGTCTGGTACCAATTCGCCAACCCCGGAGGGATGGAGGTTCACCCTCTCCCGGGCTGACCCGAGCCTTAAACTATGTTTTGAAGTGCGAATGAGGCTGCGAATGCACTATGTACACAAGTCTGTTCCATGGATAACGTCGACCGCATTCAATTCAATGGAAAAAACGGAAACATGCCCCATGAATTCTCTACACCACGTAACTTCTGCCCCGTCACCGAGTCAGGAATGACAGCGCAAGTCTAGAAAGGGAGGTCAGCCGTTTTTCACAAAGTCTTGAGATTTTATCCAAAAAACATAAGAAGTAAAAACGATAACCTCGAATAAGCGCATACTATAAGTGCAGAAGGAACTCTAAGCTGACTTTGGGTAGGGTGAAGCTGACAGCTTTAGAAGAAGTAGAGGGCAGATCCGCTCTCTAAACTGCACTGAAATGATAGGTAAGCGTGTCTTCAGAAACAGTTGCCGAAGTGCAGCAATCTTTTTGCGAAAGCTCTGTCGCAGCCTAACGTTTCGAACATGAAAGTCGTTGTCTTCAGAGTAAGCCACACGACATTCCATCGCTAGAGGGTGAAGATCGTGCTGGAACTTATAGCCAGTGTTGTTTTAGCTACTAGTTACCTCGAAACGCGCATATATATATATATATATATATATATATATATATATATACGTCGAAATGACAGGCCTGTACAAAGTTTCGCCACGAAAAAATCGTTATTCCCATCGATCCCAACATTTCAAGCTAAGCGAATTTGAAATTTGTGGAGTCAAAGGATTAAATGGGCACGTGGAGCGCAATCGGACGAGGTGCCAGCTGTCGCGTGCACCAGATTCGAGGTCCCTCCCCGGTTCGGATTTCTTTTTTTTGGATTCCCCGCCCACGCCAACCAAACTTTTCACCCCGTCGGGGGTCGGTGAACTGGTACCAGACTTGGTTGGGGATAAAACACTGACATGTCCGTCGATTGGCAAACATAACTGATATACGGTAAGATACTCATTCAAGCAGCCCCCGTAGCACCTTGTAGAAGTGCCATGCTTGACGGAACCTACGAAGGGACTGATTAACGCAGTCTTGTACATGGTCCTTTTTATTATGCCAAGCTCCAGATCCAGCAGGACACTGAAGCATATGCCAAAAGTGCATTCAAATTGCCTCGATATTCGTTGGATTAAAATGCATGGCGCTTCCCATACCAAGGTTAGTTAAAGCTGACCTTTACCCTTTATTCTGAATGGCTGTCAGCCAACTCACTACTGTAAGGGTACATGTCGCGAAGGTGAGCAGCATTGGTAGGTGGGAGCGCTCCAGCCAATAACGACCAAGCAGAACACAGACCTAATACATGCCAGTCGATCAGGGTAGCGACCGTACAAGTCCTCTCTGAATGGCACGCCCATTCAATGGGGTCTTATTGGATGGGGCGTTCCCTCTCCCAATGCTGCCCGTGTTAGCGACATTACCAAAACTCCAAACTCGAAAGTAGCCAGGTGGTTTCAAAAATTAGATGAAAATTGAAAGAACGCTAGAAACATCGCCATTAACCGGGCAATTCTGTCAGATTCATATGGAGGCAACCTATGCAGCTTCGCTCATTCAATCTTACAATGACCATACATAGCTCAAATGCAGACAAATTAGGAGGCATTTAAACATCAATTAAGGAATACGCTGCAGGTGTCCATAGGGACTCATCTGCATATGAAGAGCGAACGTTACAAAAAACACGGTTTCAAATGCAGAAAGCAGAGGGGAAGCCAATAAAAGGCAGCGGAGGATGATGCAAGCGATATAATGGTGAAATGTCCTCCTGCAGAGACGATGTGAGACAGGTGTACTTTGAAAACATTGAGTGAGGCTCTCATCTGAAGCAGTATACAAGCCTAGATGCTCAGAATCGTTCGAAGGTTCCTAAGCGTGAAACTCCTCAGGTTAAGTAATCTCTGCCAGGTGACTACGGCTACTACTATGGCACGAATCCTTGCGCTAGTCCATGAGAACACCTACAGCCGCGCCTGACTGCTCCTCAGAATCGTTCGAAGGTTCCTAAGCGTGAAACTCCTCAGGTTAAGTAATCCCTGCCAGGTGACTACGGCTACTACTATGGCACGAATCCTTGCGCTAGTCCATGAGAACACCTACAGCCGCGCCTGACTACTCGAGTAACTAATCGACGAAAGCGAAAAACTGAAGTAGTACCGATAGCAGATTAGATAATGCGATGGCGGCCGGCTGGCCGAGCGGCCGGTGTCGTCCGCCGCCGCCGCCGCCGCCGCCGCCTCAGCAGCGGCCGCTCGGCAGCCAGGCGCCCCGGCCGAGGCGAACGGCCAAAACAACTCGCCGTCTCGTCGTCGGTTTGCGAAGATCACCAGCCACTTCTCACCAACAGCAACAGGGCCCGCCGTTGCCTAGTGCACCCTTCTCCTTCACGTCGGATGCACGATGCACACGAGACCGGCATCTGAACACACTGACACCCAGGACTGTGAACGTCACGGGGTCATTAGCCCGGTGCACTGAGTGTTTATAGGTGAACTCGTCTCACGAGGCTCTACTGACTAGACGTCTCCACAAAGGTTGGTGTCTAGGAAGCCAACGAGTTCCTCCATTATAAGCTCTTTCGCGGGAGCGTGAAAACACTCTCGGAATAGACGTCGGCTCTTTCCCAGTACACTCACGATCAGAACGGAGGTTCTTCGTTCCGATTCAACCCAGACCGATCAAGTCTCCCATTCTTCTGGGGTCGGTAACTGCCAATTTTTTGCACATCATGATTTATTTTCGAAGTAACCTTCTAATCTAAATTATGGCACGTGTTTGATTAAATAGCTAAAACTACCATACACGTTTGTAAAAACGCTTGAAGGCAAAAAACTGGCATGGTGACATTTCTATTTAAAATATTGCACAAGTAGAATCCAAATCTTGTATTCAACAACTGGAGGTTTTCTAACAACCTTGGCATTCATGAAACAAAGCAGAGAAATTTGTGATGCGGGCAGGTTGCTCACACACTGCGGCTTTTTCCTTCAAGCATTTTTACAAACGCGTATGATAGTTTTCCTGGCTATTTAATAAACACCTGATATAATTTAGAATTAAAGGTCACTTCGGAGATAAATCGTGATGAGCAAAAAACTGGCAGCAGTGGGAGCCGAACCAACGACGTCGCACGTGACGGTCAGGAGCATTACTTCTGCTCCACCGCCGCAACGGGAGGCCCATTCTTACGGAGCCCTTATGACTCAACGCTGTGGCGCCGACCCTTTCGCGCGACCAGCCTGGAGTCAGGCTATCCAACTTCGGCAGGTCATAACTCGCTCAGGGCTTTCATTTTGCAACTTTGACACCCATATTCGTAATCAGCTTTCCGAGCTCTTTCTAATGATACTGGTCTCACCTTGAAGTCCCATGGAAGGTCGAAACCCTTCCCTGGTTTATTCCGGTCGGATGGTATTGTCTCTGCACTACCTTCTGATTCGAAGGCTTTCGTAGCGAGCGGGCTGGTTAAGAGCTACGGTCGAAGTTATTACTTCAGATCCCGCCAAGAATTCATCAATGACTTACAGCAATTTAACAGAGAAAGTACAGCCGAAATCCCTGATAGCGCGGCTTATCAACAAGCGATATGGTGGAAAGTTTCACCGTATCGCTTGATAAGCCACGCTATCAGGGATTTCGGCTGTATTTTCTCTGTTAAACTGCTGTAAGTCGTTGATGAACCCCAGGAGAATCAACCATTTCATACCTTGGGGTCGGCGAATTGGCACAAGACGTATCCACGAACGATTGAACTTGTCCACTGATCGGTCACCGTAAGTTATTCTATGAACCAAACATCCATTCAATCCGCCTTCTCGACATCACACAGAAGTAGAATGCGTGGGTTTCCCCAAACAGGATTGGCCGTCCTTTGCTCGGTCGGTGATATGGTCGTTCTACAGGATGAAGGATAACTGCAGCTCTTGATCGCGCCAGTCCAGAACGCGACACGCATTCAAACAACTAGGAGACTCCGTTGAGGCATCTTCAATGCGTCCTCGCAGGAAGACTCCCACCAGAAATCGTTGTATGAGCAAAATGCGCATTCAGATTTCTCCCACGATATCCTACAGAAACAGAATGCGTGGCGCATGCCACAAAACGGATTGATTAAGGTCGATCTTTATCCATTGCGAGAATGGAACTCCTCCAAATGTTCAGCACCGCCGTGGATATTGATCGCTTCTGCAAGCTTCCCTTTGTGCAACATAAGCCCTTAAATAGCTTATTTCGACGACAAGCGAGAGGCTCACGCTGCAACACAGGCCTCTCCTTCCTTCGCTGCTGCTTCTGCTGCACTTGGCCATCGATCAGAGCACTTGCACTTCGGTCGCACTTTTTTCGCAACGACAATAAACAACGTAAAAACGCTGCGCGCTGACATTCTACATTCGAAACTAACGAAAAACGCAGCTGGGACCGGACGACGCCGTTTTTTGCCGCACTAGAAAAAGAAGGAACTGATGGCGGGTCCAGACAGTGAATGGGACCAGGGGTCCAGATGAAGCTCTTATAAAAATGCTAGAGCCTTAAGGGAATAATGAATGTTATAACGCTTGAGCGCAGTCGGAGGAGGCGCCGGCTGCCGCCTGCACCCGATACCAGGTTCCTGGTTCGGATTTCCCGCCCAGGCCAACCAAGCTTTCCATCGGCTGGTCACCGCAAGTCATTGTATGGCCAAATACGCATTCAGCTCGCCTCCACGTCATCCCGTAGAAGTAGAATGCGTGGCGCTTCCCAAAGGGGATTGAATAACACCATCCTTTCTCCTTTTATCCTTATAACGCTCGACCTCAAACAATGTCATTGGGACGCACTCCGCCCTCCAGCTCCAAGTAACATTATGATGAAAACTGAAATGCATGTTTGATATGTGATGATTCGAGAAGGAGCGTGCAGCGCAGAGGCGCCGACTGTTGCTTGCAGCCGATACCAGGTTGCTGGCTTGGATTTCCCGCCCAGGCCAACCAAGCCTTCCATCCCTCCGGGGTCGGTGAATTGGTACCAGACGTGTCTGTGAAGGATAGAGCGCTGACTTGTTCATCGGCTGACCACCACAAGTCATTCTATGGCCAAATACGCATTCATGTCGCCTCCACGACATCCCGTAGAAGTAGAATGCGTTGGAGCATCCCAAAAGGGATTGAGTAACGCGGTCCTTTATCTTTATCCTTTAGTCTTACTCTTTCAGTGCCAGCCTGCCGTAGGTTCAAGTTCACGAAAGGACGGGAGGCACGTACGATCAGACCCCCGCCTTCTATCAGCTGTGCCATATTGAGTTTCTGCAAGGGGATCTATCAAAACGTCACAAACCCGTCTGACTCTGGTTCCAGCCCTTGGTAGAGTTGTTCGACGCTCGAGCCTTCCAGGAACTCTTCGAGGGCACCAGTCCCACATAATTTCGATGATTGATTGCACACTGGGATACTCCTCACTGTATCCCATGCGGGCAAAATCTGTCACTCAACGTGGGGCGTTGCCGCAGCAGGGGAAGCAGCGCGAGCTATTCCTCCTTGACACAGCGGCAACTGCGCGCGTTTCTGAGCGCCCAGATTCAGAAGACGTGTCGCCGACGAGTGCGTGAGCGTGGGAGGATCCTTTCCCGGACATGTTCGACTGCACATCTATGAGAAACCGACAGCCTTCGCTAGTCAAGTCACAGTGTCGGGCTTGAAGGAATTCACTGCAGTACATCCTGTCAAGCTGACACCGTCGAAGTTGGGTGCGGCCTACCGGTAAAGCTCGACAACGTGACATAGCAGATAAAGTCTGTCAGGTTCGAACATGCGACGCGGCCTAACAAAGGTCCAAATAAACTGGGCTTGTCAACCTTGGACTGCACCGCTAAACACACACTTCGTTACGTGTTGTCAGCCCCGTTTATACTTCCGACGCTGAACAACGCGACGGCATTTACAGCATACACTGGATTCGAATGAATCACTTTCATGATTTTTCACTCCCGATCGGATAATCCGATACGAATCACCCAAGAAGTAGGATTAAGGAAAATTGCCCTTATCCGAATCATCCAAAAATTCGAGGTCCACGAAATCGCCGTTATCCGAATCATCCGAAAATCCAGGGTCCGGGAAATCAGCGTTATCCGAGTCATCAGAAAATCTGAAGATTTTCGATCAATGTATTGGGTCGTTTAAAAAGTGATTTAAGAAGTGAAGAAGAAAAGAAAAAAGTGATTCGATTTCTGGAGAATAAACTTTCGAACGCTTGTTTTGAAAGGTTTTTGTCACTGTTATTCTTATCTGATACATATTTTGCAGTTGTGTCGCCTGTATTGCTGCATTGTAATTGGATTACTTTAATCTTTATTTTTTTACTTTTATCTTTTCTTTATTCCAATTATCATTGATTGATGTTGCTTCATTATGAGAATAGATTTTTTCCCTGAAACACTGAAAAATCGTGACTACTTTCTGAGCAACCCAATATAAGGATAAGGATAAAGGACGGCGTTACTCAATCCCTTTTGGGATACGCCACGCATTCTACTTCTACGGGATGTTGTAGAGGCGACTTGAATGCGTATTTGGCCATACAATGACTTGCGGTGGCCAGCCGATGAACAAGTCAGCGCTCTATCCTTCCCAGATAAGTCTGGTACCAATTCACCGACCCCGGAGGGATGGAAGGCTTGGTTGGCCTGGGCTGGAAATCCGAACCAGGAACCTGGTATCGGATGTACGCGACAGCCGGCGTCTCCGACTGCGCTACACGCGCCCAATATAACGTACGGATCGCAAAATCACCACGTCGCCAAGCCTTCAGGGCCCTCTGCTGTTATCCCAGATAAATCTGACCGCCGACTCTGGTGCAAGAGTCACACTCGGACATTCCCACAGTTTTTTCGGCACTTTTTCATGGGTCGTCACGTTTTTGCTCGCTTTGCGCTGAAATGAGACGCCCATTGTTCCTGCTAGGCAGCTCATCCATTCTCACTACTTAGCCGGTTGACAAAAGCTGGGGGAAAGTCAGCATTCCTTAATCCCTTTGAGACACGTGCCCACCCCGTATTATGTCTTCGTTGACGAAAACGCTTTATCCTCCTCGCATGTTTCTACCAATCGAATGGCTCCTAATGCCAAATTCAGGCGGAATCAAACACCGATCTGCTTGTAGGCACACAAAGCTTTTCCGGGCCACATCTCACACTTCCTTAGTGAATTCCATCTACCTCAGTAAAACTCCCACTGATGAGCGGTAAGAGGGCCTTATACCGTCTCTGTAGATCTTTCGCATCTATCTCTGTCGGGGAGGGAGGGGGGGGGGGGGCAGATGACTAAAAACTATGCACCAAATTGACTAGACTCATGGAGTGGCTTCCAGAGGACAAAGTAGGACCCAACAACAAACAAACAAATCAAAAAGACGTCTTGGCGGACAAAGCGCATCCAAAAATAGCTGACTGCCGCCTGACGTGTCATATCCCGGATCCATTATAGTGAGGGGCACGTCTGATATAATTTCGTTTTTTGTAAACATTGTCAGTTTAGATACAATAGGTTGACAACTAAATTCGTGGACTCGCAAGCATCTTCAACAAAACTGTTCATTAACAAATGACGAGTAGCACTTTTCAATCAAAGTAAGATCCCTTGGAAGGCAGGACTGCTTCCCATTTGTCGGGTAGCTGGACCTTCCCAAGCTTCCCATAGTTGTAGAATTCTTCTGCTTTTGAGGGCAAGAAACCTTGGAGGTGAATTTTGACTTGGTCCAATTCCATAAAACGCCTTCCAACCAAAATGTGCAGCAGCGAGCTGAGAAGGTGGTAGTCACTCGACGCACAGCCCGAGCTGTAAGGTGGGTGAGTTAGACGCTCCCAGCCACGGTCTTCGATTTTTAGAAGCGTCCGATTCACGATGTGCGATCCCGCGTTATCTTGCCGAAAGATAATGCCACTACTGTAAAGCTGTCAGAACCGATTCTGGCGGAGATCGGCCTACGTGCGGACAAGTTGAGAAGAGTAGAGTTTAGCGTCAAAGCTGGCACCGCTCTTGGTGAGCTCCCAGAAGGTAGCACCAATCTTGACAACACCAAGCGGGGAGCACGTCGCGAACCGGACGCTTTAAAAATCGAACACCTTTAGTGGGAGCGTCTAACTCATCTACCTTAAAGCTCAGAAAGTCACCGAATGACTACCAACTTTTTAGTTCGATACAGCACTTTTTGGTTGAGAGGCGATTTATTAATGTGAACAAGGTCAAAATGGACTCCCAAGGATTCTTGTCCTTAAAAGCAGAAAAATTCCAGCCGTGGGATGGACCAGCTACCTGATAAGTGGAAAGCAGTCCTGCGTTCCAAGGGATCTCATTTTGATTAAGGATTGTTAACTGTCATTTGTCAATAATTACTTTTGTTGAAAATTTTTGGGAGTCCACGAACTTAGTTGCCAACCTGAAAAAGGATAAAGGATGGCGTTATTCAATCCCTTTTGGGATGCGCCACGCATTCTACTTCTACGTGATATCGTGGAGGCGACTTGAGTGCGTATTTGGCCATACAATGACTTGCAGTGGCCAGCCGATGAACAATTTAGCGCTCTATCCTTCGCAGACAAGTCTGGTACCAATTCACCGACCCCGTAGGGATGGAAGGCTTGGTTGGCCTGGGCGGGAAATCCGAACCAGGAACCTGGTATCGGGTGTACGCGACAATCGGTGCCTCCTCCGACTGCGCTACACGCGACAGTCGGCGCCTCCTCCGACTGCCCTACACGCGCCCCTTTGCCAACCTAATATTTTGTTTTCTAGAAACTATTTCGCCTTCTAGAAACAAAATAGCTTCTAAAAAGCAAAATAGTATCTAATCTAAACTTAAATAATTTTTATTCACATGCCCCTCCCCCGAATAGGATAGATCAGATCTTTCTTATGAACAATTTTCGCAGCAGGTGCTTCTTTTCCAGCTTGGGCCGCTGATGAATCACAGAACATCAACTACCACTGCTTTGCCCATAACATCACCAGTCCCCACTGGCTCAAGCCCCGACCCCTTCTGTTCGGAGTTAATGACATCGACAGGCACATTATGGCCCTCGCGCGCGCGCACCTTCGAAAAAGCCGACGACTTTCCCAAATCCAGCTCGAATTTCGCTCGACGGTCGCGCTCGGCATTCACGCGTCACACTCGACAAACAAAAAACCACGCATTGCATTTCCGTCGCCGCTCGAAAATCATCCCCAACACATGTATTCAGATGCAAATACGCATGCAAATCCGATACGCACTGGCCTTGGCCGTTCAGTCTGCTTAGAAAACATGCTCGTATAGAGGATTCCCCAACAAAATTGGAGGATGACACCAGCTGCGATTTATCTTCTAAAAATATTCAAGGCTGAGACAGTGAGCCGTAGAAGAATGCACAAACGGAGCCCTGATCACGTACTTTACGGGGCACGCCACGCGTTTTGATGACTCGTAGAGGCAACTGGAATGTGTACTTGGTTTGTATAATGGCTTGCAGTGGCGAGCGGATGAACAAGTCAACGCTCCATCTTTCCCAGACAAGTCTGGTACCAATTCACCTATCGCGGAGGGATGGAATGCTTGGTTGGCCTGGGCGGGAAAACCGAACCAGGAACCTGGTATCGGACACACACGACTGCCGCCATCTCGGCTACACGCGCTCGACATAAAGGCATGTTAGAACGTACAGTTCAGTTCAGAATGTACAGAGTCACGTTACCACTCATGGGGAAGGGGACCAAAGCCAAGCGATGGCTTTGACAGGGCGGCGTATGCCAGCCGTCTTGCTTTGAGCTTAACCATGTGCTAGTGCTGGCGATCTTATAACCTGGCGGCGGATCACCTAATTTTAGACATCAGGGTATGGGTGGGGATCAAGTGCCGAGCTCTGGGATTCAAAGACGTGACGAAGACGTCGTCCAACGTGCGTCGGATTTCAGAAGACGCTCGCCATAAGGGACTCGAATCCGCTTGGCGCCAGAGCTCCGATGCCGCCGCGGCGATGTCCGTGGCGAGTGTGGCGAGCTGTTGGCGCCGCTGTCCGCCAGGAGCGCCGCGAGACGACCTGGAGTCGTCGCGGCGCGAGATGCGAACATGCGATGCCGGCGAACACCACCCGCTACGCTTGTTCCGTATCAAATCTATCAATCTCCGGCGCTGACACGGCTAATGAACGCTGCGATGCGTTCGACCGTCGCGTCACGGCTGTTGCTGGCTGGCTGACGGCTGCGGGCGCTGCCGCCGTCCGCTGGGCCACAACCGGTACGAGCACAACAACTTGTTGTACGGCGCCGATGACAGAACGCAGGAGGACGGGGGAGAGGGGACCGGTGGGCGCAGCTCACAGGCAGGCTACACCTGCTTACATTCGACTGCCCAAATTTCCATGCAAAAAGACGTTGGCACGTGGTCAACTCGACCAACAGATGCTCCCCGGGCAGCCACTTGGGGAACGGACAAGTCGAGGCACCCCTTCTGGCTGTTGACAGGAGGATGAGGAGAGACACCGACGAATCGATGCTTGTTAACGACCTTTGCTGGCCGTAAGACACAATACGGCGTCGAACTGGTTACTGGGCGAAATTTCGGCACTTTGTCGGTACCAAAGTTCCCAATCGATAGCTCCCTCCTACCAGAAGGCGTCTCCTTGGCTCCCGACGAAGTGATTCACGTCGTCGTCGTCGTCGTCGAGACGCATTTAATGCTGTGCGGCGCCGTATCGAGTAGCTGCTAGCTCGAAGCGGAACTGCAAATCCGCCGCAAAAACAAGCAATTTCCCGCCGCACAACGCCTGCAATTTCGCCCGTTCGTGCTGCGACCGACCCGCTGCCATCACCATGTGGCCATGGTCTTCCCCGTACGTCTTCGTCGTCGTTGAACCTTACGATGCCGTTATCCACCTTAAGCCGAACGAGCGCGCTCCGTTCATTCATGAGACCACGGCGACGGAAACGATGACGACAACGATTTTGACGAACCAGAATCCATACCGCAAAGTCTACTCTGCAACCTATTCATCGCCAAGTCAAGAAACAGCTGCTTTCAGCGCTGCGGAGTTGCTCTTGAAAAGTTGAAAAGTTCCAAAGCACCAAGGAAGTTTGGAGTAATGTCAAAAGCTTCGAGCCATTGTGGTAAACTCTAAGCCGCGCTTCGCTCAAAAGAATCCCGAGAGGTGCGACAGGTGTTCACCGCAGAAAAATATCACAGACACATGTCTTCCTCCCCTTGGGATCACTTTAGCCTTGGTCTTTTGCCATGTTTATCAATATATTTCTTCGCGTTTTCTAGCCACTGTCAAAATAAAGAGCTTTCAGCTCTCATGCGATGTGAATTTCTCAGCTAGGAGACCGCCTAGCCTGATACACAGAGAACCTCTCCGCTGAATGGAATCACAGTCTTCCAGGAAACTATCTCAACGGTAGATCGGAACGGCTTAAGTGTTGTACATGGGCAGAATCACCTCTCTCTAGGAAACAACAAAACGCAAATATCTCGACTCCAATACAACTCTGCACAGAGTTAGGGACGACGGAAGTTGGGCCGTTGGCGGCGTTAGCCCTATGCCTGGAGGCGGAGGACGGGCTCAAGTTGGCTGGAAACAGCGATGACGAGCGAGCGATGGTGGCGCAGTGCGTGAAGGGGCGGCGTAATCCCCATAATCGCCGTTTCCAGCCAACTTGAGCTCGCCCTCCGCGTGCAGGCATATGGCTAAGGCCCCGTTTATACTTCCGACGCCGAGCGACGCGACGCCACGTATTGTGGCCACATTGATCGGACGACGCGATCGATCAATTTGGCCACAATGCGTGGCGTCGCGTCGCTCGGCGTCGGAAGTATAAACGGGGCCTAACAGCGCCAACGGCCCAACTTCTCTCGTCCCTAACTCTGCGCAGAGTTGTATTGGGGTCGAGATACTTGCATTTTGTTGTTTCCCAGAGAGAGGCTATTCTGCCCATATACAACACTTGCGCCATTCCGACCTACCGTTGAGATAGTTTCCTGGTTAGAGGAAAATGACTGCCTCCTCGAACTCACCAGTAACAATGGCAAAACAGAACATTACGAATACGCCCCATATAACGAGTAGAAGCCTGCTCCAATTTTCGACGCTATGATGGGCACTACGTGACCAATACTTTTCGAGGAGCGTTGATCCCACCGTCACACTATGATTGAGTACACACTAGACATTGGATCCGACGCCGATTCGGATAATTCGGTTGTGCGAATAATGCATCTTTGAAAAGCTTGGATTCTAGAGCGACTTGGATAGGGGCCATTTCCAGCAGATGAATTCTCAGAAAATTCAGATAACTGATTTTTGATAGGAAAACTGATATCCTATCAGATTCGGATATCCTATGTGAAATCCGGAGATAAGGGGTTTTTTTGATCATCTGAAAATCTTTCCTGTTAAGGCTACTCTTATCTGGATCATTCCAAGACCCGGAGCTTCTCAAAAATGTTATTGTTCGCATACTCGTTTAAACCGGATTTGAAAAAAAAAATGAAAAATTTTCGACTCATAGGGGAAACACTATTTTCGCTTATGCGGTCCTGTAGGACTATGCTCTGCAGTACAAAGGCCTCACAGTGAATGTTCGTTCCTTTCTTTCTCCAAACACAAGTGCGTTGTAGCGGCTCATTTAAACCTGCCAATCTCGTTTTCCTAATAGATAGAGCACAATATATTTCTTCTACCCAACCAAAGCAAGCTAGAAAAAAAACAACAACCGCAATGGCCGAGATCATTCGTTTTTGCTCTGAGCTGACTGAATTCCCTCAGCGATTAAAGCTCTTGATTCCTAACACTCGACGCCATACTACCCAATTAAGCTCCTGCATAACCCAATAGGGAATCGTTGAATAAATCAAAGACCAGCACGAGATAAAGTGCGACTCTTCACAGCGAAAGCCATTCCCTCACGAACGACGAAAGCTTCATTCTCAAGAATAAATATCACACATGCCGCAGTCTGAAGTCAGTGGCACGTAAAAAGTCAGCCCCATGAGAAGCACTTGACACTTGCTGGCGACAGCTTCGTGTTGAAAGGGAATTTGAAACGTGTTCTGGAGGGGTCACCATTCTTTCAAGCAGGAACTATTCATTGCGACTCAGGCATCAAAACACCAGAGCTTGAGGAATAGGACGCCCCTGTCGCAGTCGCGGCCGGAGGCATCAGCTGTCGAGCACATCCGAACGATTCGACTGTAGATGCGATTTGCACCCAAGCTAACCTAGATTTCAATAGGATCGTTCAGCTGGTTCTCAATGCCTGGGAGGGATAAGACACTGCATTCTATTTCCTTAAAGAATCTCCGCGACATCACTAGAAGTAGAATGCGTGACGCATCCCAAAAACGAATTCATCAAAGACCCTTCTGAAGGAATGCTGTGGCATTGACCCATCAATCTGATAAGAGGTAGCCCCATAGGTCCCCGCCGTTTTTTCAACGATTCATTGCGGATTTCGCCGGCGGTCTCTTGCATAGCGCTATACAGCTATCGAAAGAGAATGATTCGCTCTATTAGAACGTGTGTTGCATTTCTTTTTATCCTGAATTTTGTCATTTTAAAGTGAAAACGTGGACATCTGCGCAGCGGCTTCTCTCGCATAGATTTAGAATTTTTTGAGCAGCTTTTCATAGCGTTTGGAAGACCATGTTCTATACTACAAGAACACGGGTTGGCCTATTTGCTCACTTGTCCTTTATTGATTTTTAGCCCATCAAATTGGGACATCCGACTTTTTCGTCCGATTTTTTACCGACAGCTCGGTTCTGTGGTAGTTTTTTGCTTGATGTTATATGGCGTTCGAAATAAGATGTCTTCCTCAATAGGAAATTGTGTCGCGTTCATTGGTTCATGCTGATTTCTGTCGAATATAAAGATAACAACTGAACAAGGAGAAAGAGTTGTTGGTGAAGGTGATTTTTCTCTTTTTGGAATTTTGTTGATATTCGACAGAAATCAGCATGAGCCAATAAACGCGACACAAATTGTCGAGCAAGACATTCTCTTTCGACCGACATATAACACCGACCAAAAAAGTCCAACCACAGAACCGGAGTTTTGGTAAAAATTCGGACGGAAAAGACGGACATCCCAATTTGATGGCCTAAAAATCAATATAGGACAAGTGCGCAAATAGTGCCAACACGTATTCTTGTAGTACAGAACATGTCTTCCAAACGCTATGAAAAGTTGCAAAAATTCTAAATCTAAGCGAGAGAAGCAGCTGCGCAGATGACCACTTTTCACTTTTTCACTTTTTCACTTCTCACTTTAACGACCTAAAAATTGACAAAATTCATGATGAAAAAAGAAATGCAATACACGCTCTGATAGAGCGAATCATTCTCTTTTAAAAGCTGTATAGCGCTATGGAAGAGACCGTCGGCCAAATCCGCAATGAATTGTTTAAAAAACGGCGGGGATTTACGAGGCAACCTTATATAAAGGATAAAGGACGGCGTTACTCAATTCCTTTTGAGATACGCCACACATTCTACTTCTACGGGACGTTGTGGAGGCAATCTGAATGCGTATTTGGCCATACAATGACTTGTGGTGGCCATCATCACGGCCGAATAATAGCAGAATATGGGAGAGCCAAGGGCGTGTCTGCCAACAGACGCGGACTTCTCCAAGAAGAACCGTTTAATGATTCCACCTTCCTTGGAAAAACGATAGCTCTCATACGGCGCTTCGCCTAGTCCAGGGCTAACGCAAAAACCGCCGTGTCACACTGATAATTTATGCTCCATAGAACATTGCATAGCACTGTGTTATGGCATGAGCCGACGACAACGGCAATGGCGATAGAGTCGCAGAAAAACCACAAACGCCATAAAAGAGCACCTTCGTGACGAGAACAGCTAAGGAAGGCTTTAAGAAAATCGAAGAGTAGGGTATTGGTCATTAACACCTTAACGCCCTCGCGATTTTTGCGTGTCTCGCGCGAGGACTGGACCAGTCCATTTTTTGCAAAGTCGAGAGTTGTTCGATAATTGAAGTCAGTACTCAACCAGTACTCGAGAAACTCAACAACTCAGTAATCGGAAAGCGTGGACCACGCTTTGAACAACAATATCATAATATACTTGAATATTATGGAGAAATAATAGTAAAAGCAAACCAGTGGTTCGTTTCGCCACCTCCCGTCAGATGAACCATGTTCATTTTACTATAACACTTCTTAAAGTTGAGGTAAACATATGTGAGAAAAATAAATTACAAGGCTGTGGCACGACATCGTGTCACACACTACCATGTGACCGAAAGGTGTGGCTCTCGATATCGTATCATACGCTCGTCAACGTGTTAATCTGGCATATATGAGCAGGTGCGAACGCGTCAGCCAATCACAGCATCGACCAAATTCGTATCAGCCAGTCAGGGCACAAGCAGTACAAGGCCCTGCATGATTAGTCTGATGCCTCCCGTGCAGTCCACATTAATAAATAAAGCCAAAAAACAACTTCAAAAAATCAAAACGACAAAGTATCATCTCCACTCACACGACAGCACCCCATACTGGCCTTGTGCACGTAAACAAGAGAAAAACTATTGGAAAAATGAACCGTTCAGAGACATGAACAACTAGATCCACCTTAACGCGGAGCCGCAGCGAAACTAATAGCCGGCCTTGCACCGTCCATGCTTCTCGGCATTTTTCTTCTCTCACGAGAACGTGCCAATAGGATCACACACCTTCACTTCTTTAGGTATGCCGCAAGATAGCAATTTTCCTCGCTCAACGAAAACGTCCCATATTGAACAGCGAAAAAACCCACTCCCCGAAGCCTAGCCCGATAAAAAACGGATGGAGCCTAAAGAGAAGACTGAAGAAACACTGTTTCGTGCGTAATATTTGCTAGACCTTTCCCGTCAAATGTGCTGCATAATAAGTGAAAATTCTGGAAGAAAATTTTCAAATATTCTCTCTCGTCTATCTTGCTCAAAGTCCACAAATTTTCAAGTGAATAATCGTTAAACAAAATCAATGAAAGTAAAGGTACTAGTTTATGAGGTCGACTATGAGATCTACACAGGAGGGGTGCTGGAACACAGCACCCAATAACAGCCAATCTCACACGCACAGAGCGAACAAGCGCAAGTTAGTCAGGGTACCGATCGCCTCCCACCCCCACCCGGTGCACTAATCGTTTGAAGCGGCTTTATTGGACTAATGCGCCTCCGCTCCTCATGTAGGCCACATTCACTACTAGTGCCTGCTATTATTGTTTATCAGTTCATAGTTTATCTATGATTGCAGCAGTCACTGTTACCGATGAGAAAGCACAGATCATCAATCTCCGTTATCGGCTTGTCAGTGCAGATGATCATTATCCACAGCGATGCCTATAGGACTTCTACCCGATCGGGTTCGGCCGGGACAAGGAGTCAAAGTGCAAGCGTATGTTAATGTACAAGAGCGAGAATAAGCACATGCAGTAAATAAGTAGTTGATAGCGCCAACGCTTTGATTTGCTACCGCTTCCGTTGCGGCGAGCTTTGTACGAGATGGGGCAAAAACCCAACAAGTACCGCGGCAGCTTTTATAGCGTCATGTGACGTGACGATCTAACCCCACTAAAATCACATACTGCTCTAAAACGGTCTTTTGCGGTTAAGCGGGATTATATTTCGGTCGCTGCGGTGCTGTAGAAGCTATCAATACCGGTTAGGTGGAGTAATTTTGATAACGGCGCGCCACTATGTGACTGAAGTATAAACTTCACCTTATATATGCAACAGCTAAGTGACAAAGACTGCCAAATAACTCAGCTTACAAAACGAAAAGATTGCTAACTCAAAAAAGAATGTAGGAAGTAACCCAAGCTTCTTTCAGCTTCTCTAAATAGACTAATCTCCTTTAAACACCGCTGTTCTCGTTCATATTTCGAGTTGCTACGCGGCTCGTGCGAATCGGTACGTCACACTCAAAAATCCAATTGCACTAGTTTCACAATAAGGTGGGATTTAGACTTCGGTGGAAAGATTACCAATATCGATCGCCTGCGCTGTCTAATTGATACTGGCAGCTTTAGCAGCGCCTCACTCGCTCACAATCGAAGTATATTCGTCGGGCGCTATGATGTCTTGCTAGCTTCGAGTCTGGCCATTACAGCCCGAAGCTAGCGAGGCATGATAGGCATGATCTTACGGAAAGTAGGGAGAAAAAGAATTCCGCAAAAGGCGTTTTGGGTTACGTGACACGCTCAGGGTCGCCCCGGTAAGGCAACGAGGAAAGTCAAAAGAAAAACGTTGGGAAGCAACCTGTTGAGCAAGAACTGGTTCAAACATTTGACTTGCTCTCCATAAAAAGATGCCCACACGTCTCCTGAGAGCCGCGGAGCTTTCTACGACTGTTGAAGAGGTCTCCATAGTCACTAGAAGAGCTGATCAAAGGCGAAACCTGACTCCGCTCCACTCAGCAACCCCACCAGTCGCGCGTCTAATCCCACAGAGCCCGGCAGTGCGTAAGGACAGGCGCGACGACTCCCACGAAAAAAGACTTAGAAAACCTTCACTCTACATTAGACAGAACGAGTCAGCGGAGCGGCGCAGCGCAGCGAATCGCAGCCGATCTCCACAGACACTGTGGAGCTCGTCGAACTGGTTCGCGCCTTTATGTGTGTTCTCTTGCGAAGGCGACGAACACCGTCGCCACCACGACGAGTCAGAGAAGTGTTACGAGTAAATGCCGAGCCAGAGCGATGGGTCGAGGGAGCCGAGCAGAGCGAGAAGACGACAACTAACCACTCTCGAGGCTGCTGCAGCCCGGTAAAAGTGCTGCGGCCGCAGCCGCGAGCGCTCGCGTCGCAGTCCGCGACATATTTCGTGCAATCAAAACAACCATGTTTATCGTAAACAAGTCCGTCTAGTACTCAACATGGACGGCGCTCCGCTCCCCCTTTACGTGCACAAATCGCATCGAACGGTGTTCATCGACATCACTCATTTATAATCGGAAAACCTGCACACACCCTGTCCAATGGTGCCTATAAGTACAGACGGAGGAGGTGCTAGCTGTCGCGTGCACCCTGAATCGCGGATCGCGCACCCTGGTTCAAGTCCCGCCCAGGTCAACCTAGCCCTCCCACCCTGTGAGATACGAGAAACGCTACCAGACTTGTCGAGGATCGATAAAACACTGACTTGTCCATTGGTTGGCCACCTCAATTCATTCTAAAGATCAAGTGAGCATTCAAGTTGCCTCCATGAAATCTCGTTGAAGTGATATGGCGCATCATAAGAGGCTAACGTCGTTCTTTATCATTTATCCTTTATTATAACCCTATACATCCCTTTATTATATTATTGACCTTTATTCTTTATTATATTTATTATTTATTTTATTAAGTTCCAAGATCACTAAGGCCTAGTGGATACCTATTTGGATTATTAGCCGGAAAACCCAATGAAACATCACAGATTATTTAGCTGCACCTGCTCAATACCATAAAAACTCACAGTAGACTCGCGGAAACCCCCCCCCCCAAAACTATTGATTTGAATTAACCATCGCTACAGTAGTCGACTATTCAGCTTAAAAGTGAGTGGCCTAGTCTAAAGCTAGATAATGAATAATTTAAAAAAAACACTGGGAACTGAACAATAGTTCCCGAAGGTACTTGGCATATGTTCAAAAAGTGATATAAAACCGACAGTATAAGTCCAACTCTTACGCAGAAGTACCAACCATCCATCCGCAGCTCAAAAGCATTCAGCCGTTTCTCTGTATACAACCAGTCCACTGGAACAGCACAGAACTCTGCATTTCCATATTTCTTTGGCGCCTTAAAGTATAAACCTCGGCGTTAATCACTCCCTGCGAGGGATGCGCCACGCATTCTACTTTCAAGGAATGCCGTAGAGGCCATATGGACGCGAAATTGGCACATAAAATGAGGCTGTGACCATTCCATGACCAAGTAAGAGATTTTTTGCCCTTGCAAGACGAGCCTGTTACTCAATTACTGTCCGAACAAAAATGGAAGGAAGGCATTTAAATTCAGGGCAGGAGCCGAACTTGAATCAATTTGTGGTGCACACGAGAGTCGCCGTCTCCCTGTAACTCTCCCGAAACCGAAAATACACCTGCATAGTCAACCTACACTTTGAATCTAAAATCGACTCAAATTAACTGTCGGCCTTCAGGAACTTCTGACTCGTACCTGTCCGGAAAACCACACCTAGCCCGGCGACAAAGGATAGGAAGAATAAAGGACGGCGTTATCCATCTCTTTTGGGATGGACCACTCTCTCTATCTCTATTTCTTCGGGACATCGTGAAAGTCATTTGAATGCGTAACTGTCCTACACACTGACTTACTGCTAGCGGCAGACTGGAAGGAAAGGTCAGTGTTTCATCCTTCCCAGAGTCTTCTAGCAATTCCCTGACCCGAAGAGGTGGTTGGCCTGCGCGGGATCTGAACCAAGAATGCCGATTCAGAAATCTCGGCTGCCGCGTTAGCCTCGAATCGAGTTTCTTGGTTCGAGTCGCGTTCAGTTGAAGCGTCCCTTCCATCCTTCTGGGTTCATTGGGAGGCAACTTACCTGGAGAGGGTAAAACGCTGACATGTCCATCGGCTGTCAACCGTAGATCCTCGCACTTGGTAACCGCCCATTCAAATGGCTTCCACGACGTATTGTAGAAGTGGAATGCCAGGTGCATACCGAAGGGGATTGAACAACGAACTTTAAATCTTTTTTATTGA
The DNA here is from genome assembly GCA_947359475.1 of Heligmosomoides polygyrus bakeri. Lineage (NCBI taxonomy): Eukaryota > Metazoa > Nematoda > Chromadorea > Rhabditida > Heligmosomidae > Heligmosomoides > Heligmosomoides polygyrus. Next base: position 95,949,421 of record OX375867.1, on the reverse strand, counting down.
TATTTTTTTTACACATCACTGCCACTCATATTCACAAACTCCATTCTACACTCTCGACATCGTTCTCCCTCTCCCCTCCCCCTATTCCCTAGCCATTCAGGAACCTAGCAACCCTGCCCAGCCGCTTACGGCAGCTGCGATAAATTGCGTTTCGCCCGAGAACGGCAAAAAATACCGCAAAATCGCCGCTTACTAGCCATACCGCTAGGTTGAACAACCTTCACCGAACGTTGCTGACTCGCTAAGACACCGCGGATTATCGATTTGTTCTCAAAATACTTGTCAGCAGCCGAACGTCGGCGTTCTGCAGCGGAATCAACGAATGAATGGAGAGCAGGTATGGCAGACACGGTGTATCGTCGGATCCACTAACCCCGGCTCGTGTGAGAATTCGCCACACGTATTTATCATACGTTCACAGTTCCATTTAAAATTCGACATTCCGCAGAAGAAACAGTCTCGCAATAGAATATTTATTCGCCGTCACGAATATCAGCCGCCCAGTCGCACATACATAGGGCTTCCTAGCTACCTTATCTTTTAAACCATTTATATTCGGCTTTTGAAAGAAACAAACTTCAATGTGAAACGTCTCAGTTAAGTCAGAGATAGCACAAGAACCGAGAATCCTTGATCAGCTACCACGAATGTCTTAAAAACTCCACCGATCCCTGAAGACCTTGTTGCTCGAATGACTTCTAGTGAGTGCTTACGGCTCGAGAGAACCCGAGAACCCCGTCCACTATTGATTTGGTAGAAGTAGACGCTTAAAAATAGACTCTTCTGCAGATAACAAGCGACAGATGGGTGCAGATGGGTGCATAATTCACTCGCAAGACAAGGGAGCTTGCAATTAGTTGATACTCAGCTCTACCCAAAGCCTAGAAAACCCTACCAGCTGAGTGTCACCTTCATGTGCAATCAACCAGTAGTGTCTCCCTAAACGCATATAGTCCCTTGGAACGTCCTAATTCAACTCTTCTGCTCAATGCTCCCGCTCGCCTCGTTCCATGCACCCAGCACTCACCTCAATGCCAATGCCGTCCCGAGAGCTCTACTCAAACCCGAAAATCGAAGGGAAAAACTCGCCGCTTACCTTCTAAAACTAGTCTAAAGGAGTGGCCGAACGCGAACGCCGCTCGAACGGCGAGTGACGGCGAACGGGGCCGGGGTGGCGCGCCACGGCAAACGGCATTGAAAACCATGCCGCGTGCGGTGCCGCGCACGGCGAACCTCTGCGGACGCGGACACCGGCGGCCGTCCGTCAGTCCATGCAATCACAGGCTATCAACGAAGCCCCGCTGCCGTTCCCCCGTCTCCTTCTCTCCCATGTCGCCGCCGCTCTCGTCTCGACCGAAGAACACTTCCATCCATGCAATCGATCACCATTCAACTGCGAACAGTCAGACCACTCCTCCCATTAAGCTATCTGGGAAATGGGAACTGGAGAGAGGGAACCGAAAGGATTCGAAAATCGCCTGGGCCCGGATTCATCAAGCAATGGGTATAGGTAGAGGGAATCGTACCCAGTACCAGCAGTGGGTAGTGGGTGCGATTCGTACTCGTGAAAGGAATCAAGATAATCAAGAGTAAGGTATAACTAGGCCTTTCGCGAGAGCAGCTGATCTCTCTGGAGCGTCATTTTGTCAATGGGGCGCGAACAAGTCGCGGATATACGGATGTACCCACGACGATCGGAGGGTTTTCTCTACCCACTGATATACCCACGATTTTGCGGGTAAGGTTTATCAGGTCGTGGGAATGTCCACCCCCTATACCTAGCATACCCGTGGGTATACGCGTTGATGAATCCGGGCCCTGGATTGGAACGTCGTGCCAAACCTGGCCTATCCCCAGACCACTCCATGGTGACGATGGAGAAGGTATACATGGGAACTTATCCCCAACGAGCCTCCATAAGACCTATATGACAAAGGTGCCAAAACAGTGACGGCAAATTCGGCTTTGTGTTCAAGGGCGATTTTCTCTCGTTACTCTAGCAGATCCTGCTATCGGGTGCACGCGCAGTCGGAGGAGAGCCGGCTGTCGCGGGGACCCGATGCCAGGTTCCCGGTTCGGATTTCCCGCCCAGGCCAATCAATCCTCCCACCCCTCCGGGGTTGATGAATTGGTACCAAACTTGTCTGGGAAGGACAAAGCCTCTCTTGTTCATCCGCTCGCCACTGCAAGCCATTCATCTTGACGACATCCCGTAGAAGTAGAATGCGTGGCGCATCCCAAAAGGGATTGAGTAACGCCGTCCTTTATCCTTTTATCCTTTATCCGTCGCCATCACGGTCATCGGATCCCATTCAAACGGTCCCTTTCTGAAAAATCGATGAAATCTAGCAACAAATACTGTCCGATCGGCCATCATATCAGCGTAATTCTCACCTGCCCGAGCAGAGTAGAATCGTGTTGATTGATTGGCCATTAATACGTTGACGACCGTGCGACACGATGTCGTGTCACGTCTTGTAATTTCTTTTTCAATCCTATCGATCGAAAGTTTCATTCTGTGACGGACACACCGATAATCGGGTTGTTGACTTCCTTTCAATGCAAGTATCAAGATTGCGCACCATGATACTTTCGAGACATCCAGTTCACGCAATACTTTAACAGTAATCGTTTTGCTATCGCTCCAGACGTTGTTGTAATGAGCTGTTTATACTTTAGCCGCTGAGCAGTACCGAGGCCACCGCTATCGGTCGTTCTCGCGGCATGGTACCTATCTCACTAATGACCAGCATCAACTGAAGGATTCAAGTTAAGTTAAGGAGTGTTTATACTCCCGCCGCGCCGCGTCCATTCATTGAGCGATTCGTCGGATATAGTACCCCGGAATTCCGTTAACACATTGACCACAATATGAGCCACCGGTGGCTCACAACTTTTGCGCTATTTTTTGTACTGCTGCAGTCGGTTTTTTGCAGATGTTTTTTCTGTTCCCTAATTACGTGTGATCGGAGAATGTCCAACAGGAATAAGCAAGAAAATTGTCTTTGCCTTCATTAGACATATCGATTTAAAAAATTTCACTAGGAAGGAGACCAATTCTACAATCAAATCAATTCAATTCAGTATTTTTTACCCAAACCTTGCTCAAGGAGGTTACTTGGGGTACTGATCACGAATCTGATATCCTTTTTTAAAATTTGAGCCGATTACGATAGGTACGGCTGAGCAAGGCTGTCGGAGACATGGTCACCAGTTTCGCCCAAACTTCGCCTATACGGGTTATTTGAGGTGCTTATCACGAATCTGACATCCGTTTTTGGTATCACGGTGGAGTGCGGTAGGTTACGGTAGGTACGGGTAATCGCCGACTGCCTTAGTTACCCGTACCTACCGTAACCTACCGTACTTCACCGTAATACCAAACACGGATGTCAGATTCGTGATTAGCACCCCAAATAACCCACCTGGGCGATGTTTGGGGGAAAACGGTGATCATGACATCGGCAGCCTTCGTCACCCGTATCTACAGTAACCTATCGTATCGTACCTATCGTAATCGGCCGAAATTTTATAAACGGATATCACATTCGTGATCAGCACCCTGAATAACTCCTCTGGTCGAAGACTGATAAGAAAAAGCACTCAAAACAAAAAAGTGGCCCGTGAGGGACATTATGAGCCACCGGTGGCTCATAGCGCTTTCTGCCGCAAAACGCGATTGTTGTCAATGTGTTAAATGAGGTCTGTTACGGTGGCCAATGCGAAGTGTCGCCACCGGGCGGTACGAAAAACGATATGCATGCCGATCATGGCGCCTTGCCACGCGGCGACATGAGTATAAACTATGCCTAACAGGGAGCCTCCACATCCTTATCCTCGCTATCGGCACAGCAATTCAGTGCAGGACCCCAGCTCATGACTGACCTTAGCGAGAATCGCACTTATCCTGCCGTATTTCTCCATCTGAAGTCACTGATAAATTCGATCCCTGACAAGCGCGAAACCAGGGACCGCGTTTTTCGCTTGCGCTTTTCATAGCCCCTATTTTAACTCTTCTCCTACCATCTAAGTGTATCCATAATAAAATAAGTATAAGCAATATTCGCTCCCTTCAACCACTCGAAGGATTTCAGTAAAGCCTATAATCGGTCAATTCCGGTCCTAGTCGATTCCCCCGCTGTTCTATTTCTAAAGGCAGTAATAGCAGCCCTAATCCTAATGATAATCCTAATCGCTTCGGCGACATTCCCGCAATTAAAATGTCCGTCAACAATCTTCTTCACAAACGCAGAGGTGCGTAGAAAACTGTAAAAACATGGATCTTGAACACTTCAACAACAACACGTATTCGGTAATCGCATAAAAAACGCTGTTCAATGTGTTGCGTTTGACTCTTCGCAGAGCTTAGTGAGACTTCATACTCGCGGAGTTAACCAAGAATAATAACTGAAACTGGATCACTTTGACACGTGATAGAAACCAAGTCAGATGCTGGAGGTGCGTGCCCTACTATCTATGAAAGAGCTCATGTTCTTATTTCTTCCACCAGTGTGTGCACACAATGACCCGAAAAAGTTTCATATTTCAATGGAAATTATTGATCGCTGCTCAGAGTTGGCTGCTTGAATTGAGCACCATGCGAATATGTTAGCTACATAGCAGCACAACAAGTGGACAAGTGGAAACTATTAATCGATTGTATCGACTAATAATAGTAATAGTTATTGGTTGTCGAAGAAGCCATCACAAAAAGCACGCGTTATCGATCGTGCTACCATTATTGATTGGTTTTAGAAAGTTTTTTATTTATTTTTTTCTAAATTTACTTTGGAAAGCACAATCACACGAATTATGTGTGCAATGGACGAGTTTTACAGTGAATGATAGCGAGTGGACGATCATTATCGATCGACCTCATCGATTTCTGTGCAGAACTGCCCGTTTGAAGTAGGAATTACACGTGTAATGGCCAATTGACACGTCTTGTTATCGATAGATTTTATTGATTTTTGTCCAGAGTTTACCTTTGAAAACGGAATCGCACGAATATGATGATCGCCACGTACAGTCATAAGTGAACAGCATCTCGATAGGTCACTATATACTTCTGGGGCGAAGCATTAAGCAGTGTCTGTGGAATATATTCGAGAAACAAACAAGGCCTTCTTTTGATAGTTAAGTCAAATATCCCGTCTCGGTCTTGGATATTCTTGCATTTAATGCACCTAATTATCTAGAAGTCCTTGTTGAGTACACTCACTGCAGGCCTGCGAAGATTTTTTTCTAACAAAAGTTTTCCATGACATCAAAAAAATGAGAAATTCGACCGTTGCAGGTGAAAGAACGATCACCAGCTTTTCTAGTTTGTGCAACAGGTTTTCTTGCCCCAAGTCCTACACAGAATGATCTCTCGAACTACTGGCAAGGAAGTGAATTTTTAAAAAATACATCATTTGGGAAAATAGCCGAGTTAGCCTGGTGGTTAGTAGTGTAGTTTGATGCACAAACGGTCACAGGTTCGACTCCCGGCTCCGGCACGCCATGCCCTGCAAAAATTGCAAAAATGGCAACGGTTCCAGTGTCACGCCCAGGTTGACAGGCCGGCTGATGGAGAAACCTCGTCACAAAACCATGATCACAAGTCGCAATAGAGGGCACTGGATCGATCCTAGACTGCCAAGGGGAAACGATCGAGAAGGTGGAAGAATTCCGCTACCTCGGAAGTGACCTATCCGAGGAAGGAAGTGTGGACCAGGCGGTCAGGGGACGGATAAACGCAGCCTGGCTCAAGTGGAGGGAGTCCACAGGGATCCTCTGCGACCGTAGATGCTCCAGGACGATCAAAGGCAAGCTCTATAGAACAGTTGTGAGACCTGCCCTCCTCTACGGCAGTGAGTGCTGGGCCCTGGGTAAGGCGCAGGAGCGGCAACTGCACGCGGCGGAGATGAGGATGCTGAGGTGGGCATGTGGATGGACCCGTCGGGACAGAATGCGAAACGAGGATGTTAGGGCAGTGATGAAGACAGCCCCGATCCAGCTGAAGATGAGAGAGCAGCGCCTGAGGTGGTATGGACACATCCTCAGAAGGCCAGAGGATCACCCCACAAGGTTGGCCCTAGATTTCGAGGCACCCAGAAAGCGTCCGAGAGGAGCCCCAAGGAAAAGATGGAAGGACGTCATCAAGAGAGATCTCGGCGAAGTCGGCGCCACCGCAGATGACGCCCTTGATAGGATGAGGTGGCGACAGATCACAAGAACAGCGGACCCTGCGACTGCGCGGGACTAAACGCTCAGGAGAAGAAGAAGAAGAAGAAATTCTTAATATTATACAACGACCTCGACCTCAAGAAATAGGCCCGTACCTCGAAATTTGTCCTTCTGATGAATACTGCCCTGAGCAAAGCCGAGTGGAAAAATTAGACTATGCAAAAACCAGTCATCATTTCCGCACATTAACGTTTCCCAGTTTCCCACTGTTATCACTCACTCGGGCATGAGAATTGGCTAAATAAGCTTGCTTCCATACTTTATTGAACACACAATACTTTCGGATGGTCTAATTAATTAATGACCTTACTACTGACTACTGACGTGGGCGCGTGTAGCGCAATCGGAGGAGGCGCAAACTGTTGCCTGCACACGATACCAGGTTCCTGGTTCGGGTTTCCCGCCCAGGCAAACTAAGCGTTCCTTCCCTCCGGGAACGGTGAATTGGTACCAGACTTGTCTGGGAAGGATAAACCGCTGACTTGTTCATCGACTGGCCACCGCAAGTCATTGCATGGCCGAATACGCATTCGCCTCCACGACATCCCTAGTATGTAGTAGAATGCGTGGCGCATCCCAAAAGGAATTGAGTATAGCCGTTCTTTATCTTTTTATTACTACTGACGCACTAGGCGGGAGGCACCATTTCGCTAATATCAGAGCAAATATCGATTTGAATTTTTTCAATTTTTAGATGTCCAATTTGACGTGAAAATTGTATACTCGTACGTAAACACCATGCACTCCAACAGGCAGAGTATTATGTAGGACGAATGCACGAAGCAATCTCTGTGTATAACTCGCCAGCAAATTTCTTGCTTCCAAGATCCTTAGAGTGAAGTCCAAAATCTGTTGTTTTTTTTTTGCCAAAAAACTGTATCTGCTCAAAGATTATATAGCTCTTCCTACTGACATCCTGCAATGACAAATTTTTAATATAAAATTCGATAGTCTACTTTGATCTGAGGAATCTCCAGTTTAGTTTGAAAGTGCCAAGCTTAAAGTGAAAATGGTATCTCAGAGACCTCAGAGAAAGTTCTGTGAAACGAGCCTAAAGCCGATTTGCGTTGCGTACGAAATCAGCGAGTCCTTCGCGGTTCCCATCTGTCTCTCTCCACTCCGAATTTCCCAAGCCACAGGGTATAAAGAACCCTGAGACGAAAAATAAGAAGCGCCTCGCTCGCTTGCCCCTCAAGCACTAGCAGCTCCACTCTCACGCCTTTCTCTGTCACGCTCGTCGCACATCTGGTTCGGGGGCATGAACGTTTTTTCTTGCGGCCGAGGCGAACAGACAGCAATGGCTTCACAGCTGCTTCCCCATTGGCATCGAACTTAACTGCATCGAAGTCAAAGGAACAGCTAATGGGGACGTAGCCAAGAAATGAAGAGCAGCATCGTCTCGAAGGGAACGGGGCCTTGGATCTCAACGTCAACGTCAACTCTTGTTAGTCGACTAATTCGGCAAAAACTCTGCCTTCAAATATTGTTTCCTTCAGCGGGCTTGCTGGGAGAGGTCAGAGAAGACAGAGGGATTCCAGAAGACCTTTGGCTCACAGAATCATCGAAAGAGGCCTGAGAAGCTTGACTCAAAGTAGGATGGAGTGAAGGCGGACCGCCGAGCAGCAATCGGCGCCCTCTCACACGTCGACAATTACACGAACGGCGGCGGAGGCCATGCCGTCCGTCCGTCGGGGACCGCCGTCGGCGCGCTGAGAAGAACGCCGTCAGCTTTTCGGCGAAGAGTAAACATTCACTCAGCGCTCTCCTCTCAGCACGACGTACTTCTCGCGCCATTGACGCGCCCCCTACCCTGCGCCAACACACAACGAGGCACCTTCCTTCTTTCACAGAACCCATAGTGGAGTTGGCGCTGTTTTTTCTTGACGCCACGAATGGACTCTTAAAGGGAAAACGGACGGCGTTACTCATTCCCCTTTGGAGTGCGCCACGCATGCTACTTCTACGGGATGTCGTGGGGGCGATTTGAATGCGTATTTGGCCTACAATGACTTGCAGTGGCCAGCCGATGAACCAATCAGCGCTTTATCCTTCCCAGACAAGTCTGGTACCAATTCACTGACCCCAAAGGGATGGAAGGCTTGGCTGGCCAGAGCGGCAGTCACCAGGATCCCGGTGTCGGCTGCACGCGAGAGAAAGCACCTTCTCCGACTGCGCTACACGCACCCCACAATGGATACTTACAAGGGGAAGGTCTGAAGCGTATGCCTGAACGGGGGGAGCGCGTCATATTGGGAGAATCCCCACCCCTCAATTAGTGCAAAAATTTGATTATTTTTTGCCAATTCGCTAAACCCAAGAAGTGGGGGGGGGGAGGGTCCTTGAAGTCACAATGGGATACGGCGCAGCACGAGTTTGGGGTCTTGTACGCCCGCGATGGCTCTGCCGGCAAGCGGATCGGAGCGCAGTGGAAGTAGGGTTGCTTCATGCGAGGAAGGTAGGGGGTTTGGTTTTTGTGCGCTGCTGCATTTTTGCATTTCAACTGACTGGTTGAGATTTGGGGGATTCTGACGTCTATACCATTTTCAGACGTTTTCTGCGAATTTTTCCAGCTGTACGCTGTGGAGAGAACCTTTCTTACGACTTGCTTATTACTGAACGGATTGTTCATACCACAGCATTCAGCTGGAAAATGCGCAGAAAACATCTGAAAATTGTATAGGCGTCAGAATTCTCCAAATCTCAACCAGTCTGTCGAAATGGAAAAATGCAGCAGCGCACAAGAACCAAACCCCCGACCTTCCTCGCATGAAGCAACCCCACTTTCACTGCGCTCCGAGCCACTTGCCGGCAGAGCCGGGCGTACAAGACCCACAAACTCATGACTTGCCGATTCCACTGTAACTTCAAGGATCCTTACTCTTTAGGTTTAACGACTTGGAAAAACTAAACACATTTTTACACTAATTGAGGAGTGAGGATTCTCCCTATATCACTCGCTCCCTCCGTTCAGATATACGCTTCAGACCCTTCTCTTGTTAGGGAAAGAAAACAAGTCCGGCTGACCAACCTCTTCTTGGATGGCACACGCATTTAGCTTCAAGGCTTGGCACCGATTCAGTGACCAAAATGATTGAAATGTTGTTAGTTTCCAGTCATGTTATCGCCATCGGAGCGTGTGGTAGAACCTGCAGTCGGAGGAGGCGCCGGCTGTCGCACCCGAGTTCAGATCCTTGGTACTGGTTTCCCGCCCGCCCAGGTCAACCAAGCCTTCCATCCTTTCGGGCTCGGCGAATTGATATCATACCTGTCTGGAAAGGATGAAACACTGACTTTTCCATCTGCTGGACACCCTTGGTTATTGTCAAGGACTTATACGCATTTAAAATTCCTCCACCACAGCCCGTAGAAGTAGAATGCGTGACACATCCCAAACAGGTGCTCAGTAACGCCGTCCTTTTATCGTTTGTTGTTGCAATCGCATAATTTTTTCATCTATTTCTAGGATCATCAGAACAAGTCTTTTCAACTGGGCCATTTTGGCACGACGCAAAAATGGAAAAATACGCAGCTAGCGTTTGAAAATGTCTTACGTTGACAAGTGCCTGATGCGTGATTGAGATATTACAAGTGCAGCAAGTTGACCCCACAGTCGTTTCAACCCGCTAGTCCAACCTTATAGCGTGCCAAAATGACTCAATTGAAAAGCCTTTCAAAATGCTTCACGTGGACAACGTCTCACAGATGACCGGCGGTCTAGCCGGTTTTCTTTCCAATGTTCAGCCATTTCAATTTCCTCGGAAGGGGAGAATGTTCCTCCCTAATATCTCGTTCGCAGCATTGCCCAGATCAGAGAATGACAGATAGCGCTTGAAATACGCCACGTTCGTCACGTCCAATGGGACTTTGTTCGTTTCCAATGCTAAAGTAGACCCCACCATCTGGAAATACCAACTGCTGACGATCACATAGTCAGACCAATAATACACAGGACTGGGAAACGTTACCCACGCAAATAGTGGTACTAATCGTTTTTCTGAGCGAAACAACGAGCGTCCATCAAACACTGTTCACTCAGCCATATCGCTCATAACCGCTCTTTATTGTCACACGCTGCAGAGCGCTCCTGCTCACTTAGAGACGCTCTCGTCATGGTCGTGACTTCAGAGGAGCGCCCAACCACAGAACGAACCCACCTCAGAAGATGAATTGCCCCGGAGATGGATATGGCGCTCATTTCCATGGTTATGCCACCATCTCGAACGACACACAGGGAAGAGACAGAGACAATCAACTGGACGATGAATTCTACGAGTTCGCCGCTAAGTCGTTTCCCTGTCGCGGTGGCAATCTCGGTGCTCGGAACTCTCCTCGTACATCGACGAAGGAAGGGAGGAGGAGGGACCCATCAAAGGCTTTTAGCATCTCGCTTTGAGTAGTTACAAGACACCGGACTAGTGCTATCAAAGATCCCCTAAACGAAAACCCGCGCGACAACCGATGACGTGTGTAGAGAAAATAATGGACATAGTATCTATTTTTGTAATCACATTCTATTTATCTGCTTCAACAGGCCCGTTTACAAACAAACAAGTTTCACTGTCTTTGTCGTTTAGTCTACTTTCACTCTTTGATTAACATCTTTTTCAATGAAAAATCAATGTTTAATTATCCAAATATGAGGAGTGGACGGAATACGGTCAACTCCCATACGGCTAGCACTTTAAAGAGCACTTTCTTTAAAAACCTTCTTTCATGCTTACCAACGGCTAATTCTTGGCAGTGAAATTATTACTTAAAAACCTTAGCATGAAATAACGAACTTGAGGCTAATCCTCCTGAACAAAGAGCCTTCACATTTGTAGAACGACAAAGCAGAACAAACCGGGAACACAGTCGCTTTCTGCAATGTTAAGCACATTTGCTTAAGCCTGGAGCGGCTGGAGAGAGGCTATGTCTTGTTACAGGATGTTTTGTTGCGATCAAAACTCTTGCGCCAGGCTGGACTCCAACCCGCACCTTCTGCTTTCCGGGCAGCGATGTTCGCCTTACACCACTGGCGTTGTTTGACCACATGTAACATCTGCGATATCCTCGAGGTCTGTCAGCACCCACCCGTGATACGTTAAAACATTGTTACTAGTAAGGTCTTCAGCTTAACCGGTTCCATGCTGATATCAGCGGCCGGCCCATCCCCGTATCACGGGTGGGTGCTGACAGACCTCGAGGATATCGCGGATGTTACGTGCGGTCAAACAGCGCCAGTGGTGTAAGGCGAACATCGCTGCTCGGAAAGCAGAAGGTGCAGGTTCGATTCCCGCCTGGCGCAAGAGTTTTGATCGCAACAAAACATCCTGTAACAACATCTAGCTTTCTGCAATGTTGGTCGAACACACTACTGGAAGTCCTTTAGGGGACGAAGCGCAACGATACCATCTTGCCTTTGGCCTTCTGAGAATCGCTTCTGCTAACTAAACTACCTTAAACCCGTTCAGAAAACTTCATCATTAACTAGAAGTCCAGCAAATACATATACCTTATAAAGATACACAACACTGCGATAAACGATAAATGAAGCATATAACGAGTCGTTAGTCAATCCCTTTGCGGAATGCACCTAGCATTCTACTTATGTAGGGTATCGTAAAGGCATTTCGATGCTTATTTAACCTATACTAACTCACGATGCCCATCGGGTTGGTCTAACCGGGACCGAAACTTAAATCATCGGGGTGCACACTCCTTTGACTGCGTTACCCGGGTACACCAGCCGCTTGAACGATTTACCATAGCAATATCAACGACAGACTCATAGCAACTATCGTGGGTCGTCGTATCCTCTCAACAAGAGCACCCCTTCTCGTCTCTCATTTCTTCAAGAAATAGACTGGAACATAATCCAATGTTTTCAACAAAATGCTAAGCTATTAAAGCAGTTATACTAGTCAACGACGAAGAAAAGAAGCTGGGCGACCGCCGACGCTGTAACTCTGCACAGCAGCAGCATCAGCATCTGCAGCAACCAGAACGATTGATAAGCCATTGTGGATGAGCAGAGCATGCGGCGACGATGGAGCGGGCGAAATCGCGACGATCAGACGGTGAACGGACAACCAGAGAGTCAACACGCATCCAAAACTCGACCAAAACAACAATAACCGGCCGCTCGGCTCGTCCGCCTGCTGTGGCTTGGTAGTGGCTTCCGCGGCGGCGGCGGCGGCGGCGGGGACGACGTCGCCAGCACTCTCGCCGAAAGGCATCGTCGATCGAAAACACCGGCATCGGGGTTAGTCTAGGCGGACGACGGCAGCAAAACACTATTAGTTGGGTGTGAGTGGGACTAGACTTTGATCCGAGGCGAACGGCGGGGCGCGTACGGGTGTAGGGGAGGGGGAGGGAGGGGGTGCAGAATCCTTCAGGTTCACCTGGCTCTTTACTACGAGATTACAAACCTCAAACGAAAAGGAGCACAGATACGCTTGGAACAGAGCACGGATGGTGGAGGATGCAGCTCAAGTCGAGTGAGCCGGAGCTGTACAATCCTAGTAGGCAGCTCCATCCCATCTTCTACTCTGTCAGACTTGCTAGTAGCGTCAGATTATACAGAACCATTTTATGCAACTTCTCCTTTCTTGCCATGTCAACCAGATCGCTGTGATCGGTGGTCTATACGAACATTGCACTCAAACCCGGCTACATTCAAAGTGATCCTACGGAACAGAATAGGAGTGCAACAAAAACAGGACAAGTGCTGGCTCCAGTGCTTGCGTAGCATTCAAACTGGAAGTGGAAACTTCGCTACCAGAGTGCAGACGTGTAGGTACGTATGTAGGCCTCAAAGTCCGCTCCACTCGACCCGACATTGAGATCAACATCTGCTTCAACCTCTTAAATGAGCGCTCTGAGCATATAAAGCTCACCAGAGGAGAGCACAGAAAATTTCCTTCCATTTTTAAACGTGCAAGTTTTCCTCTCTGGAATTTTCAGGACGACCATGCTACCTCAAGCGCAGCAGTAACAATATTCTTATCCACCTACCAATTCATCTTATCATTACGAAAAGTGGAATTGTGACTTGTACAAAATATGCACCAAACGGTGGGTATAGTCTCGCCGGATGCGAAATGCTAGGCCATCTCAAACTATCTGGGTAGTGATTTACATTGCCCGAACTAACGGATATGCCGCAATCGGTTTCGTGGAAGGAGGGGTAAACTGATGTGGGTCATCTTCAAGAAGAAAGAAGGTATCCGGATCTATAGTAGGGGAGATGGGGCACTCAACTCTGACTCTTTGGCATCGACGGCAAACAAGTTTACAAAGAGAATATCGTGAAATGACCTACGAGAGGGCCTTCGCTTGAAATTTGCTAGTCCCCACACGGTTAACACTTCTTTTGCTTTTCTAGCAGTACGCACGTCCGACTAGGATAGGTCCAGGTATCCTTCTGCATCCCTTTTCTGTTAGACGGAGCCAGTGCGTTCTTTTCGCATATTTTTAGGCAAGGCACGCATGTAGGACTTCGTGAAAATGGTCCAGATCCCTCCTCCAAAACGAACCATGAATAATTATTAAGCTCATAACCGAGTTAACTCGCGTCCAATTAGGATCTGGGCCCGGATTCATGAACGATTTACCGGCTGGTAAGTGCAAAATTTACCCCCACTCCCCACTTACGCGCGATTCATGAACGCGCGGCGAGAAAAATCCGAGGTAAGTGTCGAGGTAAATGCTACCCCGTCAGCGCGTCGGGGAACATTTACCTCCAAGGCGAGGGGTTTTGCTCCGCGGCCAACTTCTGACCCAATGCATGCCTCCGCTGGTCCTTAGCCAGCTCTGAGCTGGCCGCCAGCCGCAAATTCAATGCCTGGCAGGGGCACCTAGTTGCCGTCGCCATTCGCACGTCTTTTGCCGCACTTCGGTGAGTTGTTTTACCTTTTGTTTTTCTCTATTAGGTTTGCATTCCATGATTTTTTGGGCTCTGTGGACCATGGCGGCCCACAATGCCACTTATTTTTAAGTGAATTGCTTCCTTTAGTGGCATTGTGGGTCGGCTTGGGCCACCATGAGCCTAGTCCACTACGCAAATCGTAATTTACGATTTGCGTGGGTGGACTATGCCGGTCCGCCACCTTAGCTTTCCTTGGCATATGTTGTCTATGGAGGCTACTGTGGTGGATGGCACCCATTATTAGTCATGTAAGCCCACATTTACCATTGTTTCTCTACTACCTGCTATGCCACTAGTTTCCACCCCTCTCCCTCCCCCTCGCCCCTCGCCTTACCCCACATTTCACATTTCATTTCCCCTAAATACGATGCTGCTAGTGTTGGTGGCAGCGACGTCCCAGCAGCAAGTGTGACTGCTTGGTTTCGCTGTTAGCTGATGCCAACGGGCCAGCGGAGGCATGCACATTGGGTCAGAAATTGGCCGCGGAGCAAAACCCTCGCCTTGGCCGTCATGAATCAGAAAACGGAGGTAAGTTCGAGGAAAGTGGCGGGTAAATGGCCGTCGAGGTAAGTGGGGGTAGAATTTACCTCCGGCCGCGTTCATGAATCCGGCCCCTGCTTGCGCTTCAACTCGACCCCATATTACTGTGTTTTATGACATCACCTATTCACTTTCCGCCTCCTTCACTGCTCTCTTCTGCGGAATGAAATGGTGTTTGAGCAAGTAGTTTCCCAGTACCCACTATTTTTCCAAGTTCTGACGAAGGCTACGAAGCTAGGGGCCAGATTCATCAACCGCTTACCGCCCTTTAACGGTGAAAATACCGCCAAACCTGGGCCCGGATTCATGAACGCGCCGGAGGTAAATCCAACCACGATTTACCTCGACGGCCACTTTCCCGCTAATTTCCGGGAACTTACCTCTCTCTGTTTCTGATTCATGACAGCCATCGCAAGGGTTTCCCTCCGCTGCCAGGGAAAGATTGATTGGGTTAGAAATTAGCAGCGGAGCAAAACCCTTGCTATGGAGGTAAATGTTCCCCTACGAGCTGACGAGGAAGCTTTTACCTCGAAACTTACTTCTAGTTTTCCCCGCCGCGCGTTCATGAATCGCGCGTAAGTGGGAAGTGGCGGTAGTTTCTGCAATTACCTGCCGATAAGTCGTTCATGTATCCGGACCGTGGTGAGATCAGCGGCAATCCTCAAAAGTCTACCACCAGCTGAACTGAAGACGCTGGACACAGATAGCCTAACCTCTGTGCGCACCTACCGCTGGTTTAAGCGCAGCTCAAGTTGGGAAGAACTAGGAAAACATGTGCAGCATGTGATATAAAGAAGGCAATGACGTACAATGAGAACAAGCGGCTCGAACAAGCGACAAATTCTACTACTAGAGCAACACGGCTTCATATTGGTTGCGCCCAGCTAGCTTGAACTGCTCCAAGCTTAAACCCCGACATGTACTAAACTTAGGTTAGAATAGAATTAAATTATTCTGAATTATTTCGTCGAATGGCCAGACTACCATTCTACTGCAAAGCGAGTATAAAAGCAGCACGTGAAACTCTACTCCGTTATTAAATGCAATCATAAATAACCCAATAATAACGTACCATTACTACAGTACCCTGAACTCCCTACAAGAAAAACATCAGAGGAGAGCGCACTGTCGTAAATCAACAGAAAGTGATGTCGTTGAAGTGCAGTGGGTGAGAAAGAGGTGGACCAGCGTCGAATACCAGGGCCCGAAGTGATTTCGAAACACAAAAGGCGGTCCAGCCCATCAAATCGATATGGCTCTTTCTGGGCGCACTCCTTCCTCAGCCGGGTTCTTTCGCAAGATTAAGTCATTTGGAAGCCATAATTTCTGAGAAACCACCACAGCAGTACAACAATTCGACACTCTTGAATATGTAGACGTCAAATTGAGGCTTTTAGTAGCCTCAAAAAGTAATTTACTCTTTACAAAGTTTAGATCCCAGTCCACCGGTCGCTTTCCAAAAGTCAACCGAAGAGCCAGCCTTTCTTCTGAACAGAAAGATTAACTGGCTCACCAAGAAGCAGTAGTGACACAAATTTAGTTCCGTCTCCGTTTCAGTGCTTTCCTTGACTCCTACTTCTCAATCCCATTTTCAAAAAAGAAGTTCCTTGTCCTTCTCCGTTAGTAAAGGACCACATTAAGAAAAGAAATTGCCTCCAAACTGAGCTTGACCTGCATCTGAGCAGGCGCTGGGTAGCAGTAAAAGTTCTCCAGCGATGGACGACCTTGTCTCGAAATGTACAGGATGCTAGTTAGAATCCCGCACGAGGTTTATAACATCATTGCATCGGATGCCTTTTACAGGGAGAACTTTGCTCACTAGTTCTCACCTCTGCCAGTAATACGAACTTTCTCTTACGTATGAGGATAAGCATGAAGAATGAAGGACGGTGTTAATCAATCCGTCATAGGATGGGCCACGCATTCTACATCTAGACGATTTCGTGGAGGTAATTTGAAGGCGTCCTTGATCTATAATATGACTTCTATACGCTGGCCAGCTAAGACAAGTTAGTATTTCATCCGTCCCAACAAGTCTGCTACACCGACTTCGGAGGGATGGAAACAAGGGCTCCAGGACCTAACTCCAACGCGATGTCGCGCGCTAGCCGCGTGCGACGTCGCGGCGCTGAAACACGGACGTGCGCTAGGTGACGCATGGTTAGCCGCGGAGCTCGAAATGTTCTCAGTGTTTAAGCTCCCAGGCCACATTTCTAGCAAGGAACTTAAGATCCCACAGAATGTGGTAGGCAACAGTCTGCAGTAGGACAATTGATCCGAGAATGGGTGATTGTGACCTTTTTCCGCAGTATAACCATAATCACGGGTAAAAATTGACCGAAGAAGTTGCAGTTGGCAAATACTGACGCTAGAAACCATCTACATGACCAGAATTCCTGTATAAACTGCCGCTGATAGTCCTATTGAAACCACATTCATATACCACCTCCAAGAAACGTTGAAATAAGGCAAAGGCGTGCCGCATGTCCGTGTAGGAAGCGTTTCTAGCCGTCGGAAGCGTCGGACAACTCGTCCAATTTCGTCGCGCATCGTGCGCGACTCCAGGGGGGTTCGCGCGGCGTTGGAGTTATGTCTGCCGTCGGGAAACAAGAGGTCGAGCTCCTTGAAGTTCCAGTAAGTGAGAAACTTGACCCCGCTTTTGACATAGAACTGACATACACAGTCTGGGAATCCATCGGCGGAGCCCGCAACCGACGCTGGTTCAAAAGATAAAGGACGGTATTATTCAATCCTTTTTTGATGTGCCACGCATTCTACTTCTACTGGATGTCGTGGAGGCGATTTGAATGCGTACTTGGCCTCGACAGTGACTTGCGCTGGCCAACCGATGAACAGGTTAGCGCCTTATCTTTCCCAGAGAAGTCTGGTATCAATCACCGACTTCGGAGGGTGGAATGCTTGGTTGGCCTGGGCGGGAAATCCGAACCAAGAACTTGGAATCGGGTGCACGCGACAGCCGGTTCTCCTCCGACTGCGCTACACGCGCCTTCAGCAGCAGTCGACAGACGGAGAAATCCTGACCCTTCCCAAAACAAGTTCGGCCGCATCTCAACGAATTATGAGAAACCGACAGTCTTCGCTAGTCAGGCTACACTGTGAGCTTGAACGAATCGCTGCAATACATCCTGCCAATCAGACGTCGTCGAAGTTGGGTGAGGCCAATCGTACAGTTCGACGACGTCACATAAGAGAGCAAGTGTGACATGTTCGAACATCCGACAATGTTGCCTAAGGCCTATGTTATACTTCGGCGACGCGTTGTCGGCGACTTCGCCGACAACAGCGTCGCCGAAGTATAACACAGGCCTAACGAAGCCAATACAGGTTCAGACACCTCAGATTCGCTAGAACGCGGTCCTTCTATGTAGAAGGGTAGCGAGCACAGTTCTCCCTGTAAAAGGTTCCTGATGCAATGGTGTTGTAAACCTCATGCGTAGGATGTAGGTATAAGCACCCTCAATCAGCTCCTAATGTTTTCATGTCACTGGAACACTTGCCCATAGGCGACGCAATGAACTCCTCTGGAACCTGATGACTTTTTGAGCCTCGTCCCGGCACCAAGAAACACTTCGAAATTTCCATGAAGGTAATCGCTGAATATGGCGCATGCTTACAAAGGACTAGGACCCATTACCTTTTCCAATATGGGAGGAAGGCCTCAAAGATCCCTCTACATCTCTTCCAGTGCACATCGCATGCTTCTCACGAAATATTCGTGGACAAAGCCGGTTTGGTGAAACGAAGGTTATCTATCCAGCAAGGTTTCTGAACATATACTTGCATAAAACCCTTTGCCGAACTATCATACGAACGATCACCATTAATCCAACCCTTTGTAGGGGGCGCCACCCATTCTATTCCAATTTGGACAGCTTGAGGGTAAGCTGAACTAACCTAGGGGCGAACAGCAAGTTAATATCTCATGGTCAGTGTTTTATCCCTCTTGAAAATCTGGTGCCAATTCATCGGCGCTGAATAAGACTTTATTGACCCTGACCGTTGAACCACAGCTACTTAACCACAAGTTCCCATCTGTGCTTTCCCACTAATCTCTATGCTACAGTATCACTTCGGGCGCGATTTCATCGCATACAGCAAATGTCAAGTTACCGTATGTCACATTACCGCTCTGCACCAACATGACTAGTCAACGTAAGTGCATAATGGGAAGAACTTCCCGCTGGAAAAAAACCGTGCTGACACCAACAATCGGAGCTCGCGGCAGACGGCTTCCGGCACGACATGAAGAGGGGCGAGTCGGGATCGTTTGAACGGGCACTCACAGAGAATTTTGGCTGGCGTTCGATACCCCTGTAGATAAAATGTCCTACACAGTTCTGGTACCTATCATAATTGGAAGGGGACAATCCTGAAGCGGAGGTTGCATCAAACCTTCAATGTCAAATCCCCTGGTTTCCGAAAATTGCCCCGGAGCCCTCATATCGTGAAACGGTTTGGACGAATTCAGGGTAGAGTATGGTGTGACAGAAGACTCTGTGCCTGCCCCAATTAGAACTGATCGCAACTCACAATCCGCTTTGTGATGCGCCACGCATTTTACTTCTGTCTTCTGTTGGATGTCGTAGAGGCTATCTGAATGTGTATTTCCCTGGCTGGCTCGAATGACTTATGGTGGCCTTCCGACGGACACGTCAGTGTTTTATCCTTCCCAAAGAAGCCTGGTACCAAATTACTGAGCATAAAATAGAAATAGAAGGCTTAGTTGGTCTCGGCGGGAAATCCGAACTAGGCAGCTGGAATCGAATGCATGCGAAAACTGCACTTCACGCGACCCTATTTGGGATACGCCACGCATTCTTCTCATTCTGTTCCAAGGAACAACTGAAATTCTGAACATCTACTTCGGTTACACTCACTAGGGGAGGATCTCCGGAGTATGTCAGAAGGGTGAAAATGAATACCACTATGAGAACCTACACTCTTCATGTCATAGAAAAGTGTGTTCAATTTTTGCAAAGACTTGAAAGTTTATTATGGAATCGCAAAAAAGCAGTACCTTCCCAAAATCGAATATGCAGCATACGCAAAAATACGGTAAGGGCAAGAAAATAAACCTATAATCCCGCCACTTTGAATCAGTGCTTTTTTCTGCAAATTCGATGCTTGGAAGGCATTGCATTGTGCGACGGGACGACTTCATAGTTGTAGTCACATTGCCACACTCAGTGGTGAAAGGTCGTCTTCTGAAGGTGACGAAATGATCGAAAAGTCAGGCTAAAAGGCCCCACAGAGTTCTGCGGCGACGCCGCTCGCCGCTATGGTTAAGGATAGGGCAGGGACGCTGCCGGCGGCGAGCTCTGCGTCTCTGCCCTATGGTTAAGCATAGGGCCGCGGCGCTGCAGCAGAACTCTGTGGGGCCTTAAGAATAAACTTTTCCACCTACGAAACTCGTTGGCACAGAAGCAGAAGCATAACAGCTGATTCCATGGTTAATTCTCAGGCCCCTTAGCTCGGTAGTTTGAAGGCACTACGCTGCTCCGCTGTTTTCTTCAAGTACATCTTGCTGCAATGCACTATCTCCCTTCCCCTCTTATCACTTGTCGGAACTCTCCTCACTACTTATTACTCTACGACTTCTCATGTGTTTTTATGTCCGAAATAAATCGAAATCAAAATTTAAAAAAGGGCTAACTACCTTGGAACAATTAGGAGGGTGGAGATTCTCGTTTTCATCATCGCCGTTCAAATATACTTCTGAGATACTTCCCCAGTCAGCTACTGGTATGTTACAACATTAAACGGCGGACTCTGTATAACCTGACTTTCCCTGAGCTAAGTGTGTTGAATAAAAGGTGTTAAAGGTGTAAGGTTAGAACATGCGATGAAATCGCCTTCTAGGGCAATACAGGTTCCCGAACGTTTGCCGCACCAAGCTTAAGCTTCACACAGCTTCAACTTCTCTCCCACCCCTCTAGTTTTATTCTAAAACTCCAGGGCATGTACCGCTCCCGCCGCATCCGTCAGTTTTGACGACTGAAGCAGCGCTGCTGCGATGCCGACACACGAGTGTACACCAGTGCTATCGGGTTTCACATGGAAATTATGTCAATGAAATACACCACAAGGCCTGGGAGAGACAAGCGGAGGCTGCGAGTAGCTCTTCATTCTCTAGCACAAAAACGGCATCAGAATACGTCTACTTGTCTTCTTATCATTGCCCTTATTTCTTACCTCCTGTCGGCTGGAAAGCATTTCGAGTCCGCTCTATCACGTCACACAGTAGTAAGCTGTGAGAAATAAGCCTCTCTCGTCAGGCTAGAGGTTATACATAGAAGGCAAGAAGACGCTGACCAACTCTTCAGGTTGCGCCGTGCATTCTAGTTCCTTGGTATTAAGTCGAAGTAAAATCGGATTGGCCCGCAAATACCGTCTCGGAGGGAATGTTATAGTGCTACCTCTCAACCCGCAATCAGCAGGAGTACAACGCCGCTCCTGTCTTTTGGTTTGGGGGCGGAAAAGGCGCAAAAACTGTCATTTTCGCCGTTTTCCCATAACTCTCTTCAAAGGGGCTAATCAAAAATCAGAGTTTACATCCGAATCCAATGTGGGGATCTATCCAATGATATAGGTATCATACAGTTGTTTTATAAAGGAATATGTAGATTTTAGTCCTATAAACCCAGGCCCTATCGGTGCAATTATTTGGAGCGCTAGGAGGGTCGCTTTCGTCAGGTTTTATAGGCACTAAAACTAAATCTTTCTAAAACCACTGGACGATACCCACATCAATGGATAGATCACCCACATTGGATTCCGACGGTAATATTTATTTTTTGAATAGGCCACTTTGAACGGAGTTAAGGTAAAACGGTCGAAACCTGCAGTTCTTTGTGTTTATTGAGGAAAAAAGCGTCGGACTGAATACTTACTGCAGCCTTGGCCCAGAATTCCACTGCAGTTGATCAATATTGTTGAAAAGCTGCCAAACGATCACAAGACTTCCTTCACTCGTTCTTCCACGAGTTGAATCTAGGTAAATCGATAACACCTATCAATTTCAATTGTTCAACCAATGCTGAACCCTTTTTGCAAAATCCTCCCATCAGTCACCATATTCGCGTTATCCCCTCCAAAATGAGAACCGCTGGATAAGACCTTATCCTCTGACAGGTCGATACTGTTTGCTTAAAGCTGGAGAAAAATCGATAATAAGCCGAATAAATCGATATCGGTTGTCCGATCACTATCGATCGATATTTCAAATCTTGTCGATCCCCTTCAGCGGTTGCTATCATGACGTCGTTTGGAGGGTCGATTGGCTGACTATTCACATAATGTGAAACCTCAACAACGTATCCAACGTGTCCAAGGATGGTCTATGATATGAGATTCAACCGGTTTCCCGAACTCACTTTTTATTTTTATTTTCCAGTTTCATTCTTATTCATACGCTCTACACATGTGGCAGCTTTATACCGGTTTGTCACACACATATGGACTAGCTCTTATACCAGGGTACTATGATATCCTCAATTGTTCCAGAGAAACCTATGTCGAAAAGAAAAGCGTTTGCGCAAGGAATAAAAGCTCAACTGAGAAAAAAAAAACGAAAACTGAATTCGTTGGTTAAGCATTCCAACCGGACGAAAATCGAACTAAAGTAATCTGGGATCATTGCTATGAATCAGCGTTTACTTCACATTTTGGGCGCCCATTTTCATTAACTATTTTCATCGAGTTAATCGATTCGTAAGATTGTATTACAAGTTGTCGTATCGCCCATAAAGCATGTATAGGGTGTCCCGAAAAACCTCCCCAACATATAATAGTACGTTGTCATTACGTATTAATTTTAAGAATAACATGGGAACAGCGATATGGTCAGTTTACTACAGAAGGCAATCAGTATACTAAATCAATCGAGTGCAAAATTTGGAGCCTTGGACAACTTCATGGTGCAATCCGCAGCATTCTCTGTCATAAGGAGCTTATTTTTTGTATTTATACGTGCGAATTATGTTCCTTAAAAAGCTCTGTTAGCAGCAAGTTATGACTTTTCAAAGAGCGCATAAATTTTTGAGACATTTTTTTGAGATCCAGTACAAATGGGCTATGAGGTTAAAAGTAAATATTTTGTTACAGGATGTTTTGCTGCGATCGAAACTCTTTCGCCAGACGGGATTCAAGCCCCCACCTGCTTTCCGGGCATCGATGCTACGCCTTACACCACCGGCGGGCGCTGTTTGACCGCACGTAACATTCGCGATATACTCGAGGCCTATCGGCACCCAACGGTGATATCGGGATAGGCCGGCTGTTGATATCAGCATGGAACCGGTCAAGCTAAAGGCCTGCCTACTAACAATAATATTGCGAATGTTACATCCGGATAAACAGCGCCGGTGGTGTGAGGCGTAGCACCGCTGCCCAGAAAGCCGAAGATGCGAGTTCGAATCCCGCCTGCGCAAGTTTTGATCGCAACAATACATCCTATAACAGCATATAGGCTCTCTGCCGCCGCTCCAGGCCTAACAAACGTGTTAAGAGTAAGTAGTTCGGCACATCAATACCCAAGAACCTTGTACTACCACGGTAATACACTACAAAGTCTTCGCTGACAGTTAAGGCACCTCCTCAAAGAGCCAGGAAAGTACGCTTGAGACAATGGACCTAGGAGAACCGCAATGCTCATCTGCAGACCGTCCTCTCCACGTGAAATGTCACGCCACATGCAGCGCGCTCCGCACTACGCCGCTGATGACGCAGAAAAAGCGTGGCGGCTGCCATCCAGATCGTCTGGCGATTCCGCCGTCAGGTACAGAAGACACGCCATAGGATGTCTCCATCTAACAGAAGAACAAAGAAAAACAGCAACAATGAAGGGAACTCACACTCTACGAAAAGCTGAAGATGGATAGAATGTAGACTACAAGGCGAGCGGGCAGCGTAGAGCCGTCCACTATGGCCACGCGCTGAAAACTGAGCAACTGATTAGACAGCTAGACGAGATGAAATTGGACACGGACGGGTAGTAACGGCAAGATCCACATCATCACGATCAACTACCAAGAATGGCACGAAATCGTCCAAACACCATAAAGGAAGGGTAGAAGTTCGACAGAACGACGAGAAAGACCAGAAAATTTGATCAAAACAGTGGATTTACAACAGAAATTGAAAAGGTCCAAGGAATAAAATGCCACATATATCTTCTTCCCTAAGTATACTGTTCATAGATACTTGTCTGTGCGCAAAATTATGCGTACAAAAATAAATAAATATCGTTCATTCTATCGCTGTGGCATAATGCATTTCCCATACCAGTAGTGTCTATCCCAACCTGGAGCCAACTATTCGGAACTCAGAAGAAAAATTGCGTATCGTGCTGTGATATACAAATTGAGCACAATACAAGACCAGTCAGAGTTAGATAGCATCCCTGATAATATCTGCTTGAAATTTCCCAGACTACTGGCAGTATTAGAGGACATCAAGACATCAACATCGGATCATACCCGACGAACCAAATACCGGTGCAAAATTATAGATTCACTCCCCCCCCCCCGATTTGTCCATTAGCACCCGAAAAACTCCCTGCCGAGGTTCAATGGTTTACCATCGTATTCCTCAGTATCGAAAACCTTTATAGAAAAAAATATAAGCAGCGTATCTTATCAGTGCTGGATACCACGAACTTTTATTGAAGAAGTACCGAATAGAGGCCGATGTAAAATATAGGTTCACTTGAGGAAATTTCCCGCGTTCAGCATTTTCCCTCGCAAAACTCGATATAAATAGATCAACAATGTCACGAAAAGCATCACTGTTATCAATCGATACAACGGCAAAGAACCCCAAGCTTTCTACATGTGAGCAAGTTCAAGTCAATGCCCTTCATGCGGCCGGCCTTTCAAACAGGAAGGTCAACTAGGGAGGTCGTTGAACTGCATCAATCGTTATCTAAAGGGCACGGAAGCCTGCAAGCGAAAATCGAAAGCTGGCCGTCCAAGGAAGCTGTCTGCAAGAGATGAGAGCGGCCTGCTCCGGACGGCTTCCAGCAGCACCCAGTCCGCGGAGGACCTCTGACGTCATATAGACCTCCCTGTATCGAAATGCACACTAATACGAAGCTTGAATCGCAGCACGCACATTGTTCATCAGGTTATGAAGCGTGTTCCTCGTTTGACGGACTGCCGCAAGGCCGCCAGAGTCAAGTTCGCTCGTGCGCCAATGAGCACTAATTGGAAGAAGGTGAAGTGAGACTGCATCTACTCTGACATGCAAGCAGAAGTGCGTTTTCAATTTTTAGGTGGTACTCTCTGACGAAGAGAAGTGGAATATTGATGGACCCGATAGATACAGACACTACTGGAAAAATCTGAAGAAAGAGGAGCGAGTATTCTCCAGGGGCAACTTCGGCGGTGGAAGTATCATGGTTTGCGCTGCATTTTCTGGACACGGACTTGTTGTCTTGGAGTTCGTCTCGGGTAGGATGAACAGTGAAGACTACCAAAAATTGCTCGGAGATCAACTTCTGCCATATTTCAGAAGATTTCGTAGGCACAACCTTATTTTCCAGCAAGACATTGCATCCATTCACATATTACAGTCAACTACAGATTGGCTTAACTCCAAAAGAATTCGACTTTTGGAGTGGCCTAGTTTTTCTCCAGATAGAGAACTTGTAGATCATTCTTCTACACAAACTATACAAAAATGGAACCACTTACGCTTCGGTTTCTGATCTGAAGAACGCCATACTTGATGCATGGACCAATGTGGAGCAAACTGCTATTGGTAACCTTGTCAGTAGTATGGCATATAAAATTCTCCAAAATTCTGTTGTTTACAACAAAGTTGATATGGCGAATTACTAATCTTACTTTGTCTGTAGGTACTTTTGTGATTAATCAGGTTTTTTATGAAGTGAACCTTTAATTTTGCACCGGGGTGTAGTAAGAGTAGTGGCCCCATAGAATAGTTTCCACACCGATATCTTGGTCTATAGAAATTCCCATTTCTTCCAGACTCGCTCAGCCCAGCAATTAAAATAATAAGCTAGTGGAAAAGTTTCCTGTCTCTTTTACAATTTTTCAGAATTTGTTTATCTTACCATTTACCAGGTATTGGATACCGCTTTTACAAAAATCCATGGGTTCGCAGAGAAAAAGTCGTTGGTGCGTGCACTTTTCGAGTTATTTCACGTCGTCAAAGGTCCGACCACTCGAACTTACGTGGAGTCAACGTCGGTTTTTACAGGCATACTCGCAGCGGAACACTAGGAAAATCCGAGTAGATTTAGACAACTGGCCAGTCTCTATCCACATTTTAGTCAGAAGGTCTCAGAAAATTTTTCAAAAACTTGGCAAGGTGCAGAAATGAGTGGCGTGAAACTTTTCCACGAACTAATAATATTTTCGGTTATGTATTGAACAAGTGCTTCGTCAAGCATGCCTCGCACTTGCTGGCTTCGCGTGATGTTGCAGTATCACAAAGCCTAAGACAATCACAGCACGCTAGCTGCTCTGTTTATGCAGCTTTCTTCCCTCCCTAGCAGTACGAAATGGAATAATTGAAGAGCTTATTATGTTCCAGCCCTGCTCTACATCCCTTAAGATCAGGTGAGTAGTTTTGCGGTTTGAAGCCATCCAGACCCCACCCCCCCCCCCCTACCACTACGCTCAACATCGGCATCATCTCCAGGCGGTTCAGTTATGTCGCTGCTCTATCTGTGACACCTTGCCGTAACAACTCCATTTTACTGCTACTGGTCTCCCTCAATGATCCCCCTTAGCGGACGATGTCTTCGGCACGTCTTCTAAATCTCAGGCACGTTGGATGAGGTCTTCGGCATGTGTTCTGAATCCCCAAACACGTTGAGCGACGTCTTTGGCACGTCTTCTGAATTACCAGGCACGTTGGGCGACGGATTCGGCACGTCTTCTGAATCCCCTGGCACGTAGAAGACGTTTAAATATCTTCCGCTATTTTCTCGCCCTGTAAAGCCCCAGGACTGAAGTTTTGAACCACTTGAACGACATCCGCAAAAAATCGATAATTTAATCAATATCGATTGATAGCAATCGATACTTCAAAAACGGACCTCAATCCGTGTTCATTCAACCTCGACTACCCCCAGAGCTAATGTTTCGGACCGCTTGAACGGCATCCACAAAATATCGATAATTTGATCAGTATCGATTGACGGTGATCGATTCTTCAAAAACGAACTTCAGATTCGTGTTCAGCGACCTCGACTACCCAAGGGCTAAAGTTTCCAGTCAGGTAGAAGATGTCTCGACATCTTCCGCTATTTTCGCGACCCGCAATTTGATCAATATCGATTGATGGTGATCGATACCTCGAAACGAACTCCAGATTCGTGTTCACCGACCTCGATTACCCCTAGGACTGATGTTCCCAGGCAGATAGAAGACGTCTAGGTATTTCCCGTAATCCCCCCCCCCCCATTTTGCACCCGATTCCCCCCCCCCCCCCCCGATTTTATGACTAATTTCCGTCCTATTTTATGACTCATCGCTTAGCGGATTATTATATAGTATGATTACTTATTTATTCGGTTCACAATGATTTACGCCATAATAAGGAACGAGCCAAATGGACAAAAATGAAATACAATAACACCAGGCAGTTGAAAAAATGAAAAATGGCAGTAAGAGTAACACTAGGGTAGCCAGACCCGAGAAGCAAAGGACAAAGAAACGACATGTCATCACAAACGTGTGAGAGAAAATTACGCGAATATAAGTTATTCGGATACGCCAATTCCCCTTGAAAGCGATATGCTGGATGGTGCAAGGGGGATGACATCCTCTACTAGCATCCGCGCATAAGCGAAGAATCTTAGGGTCCGATTTTCAGATGACAGACACTCCCTACTAGCACTCCACCCCTAGGCCGAGATCCTACTATGTATAATCGGCTAATGTCACGTGTCCGTCACGGGGAGGGGGACTGAAGCCAAAAGATGCGTACGACAATGCGGCGTATGCCAGCCGGGCTATCTTTGAGCTTAACCATGGGCGATTGCTGGCGAACTATATCCTTGGCGGCTGATCGTCCAAGTTTACGAGATACTCAAGGGGCAGCGCGTCAGGATATGAATGGGGATCGAGTGCAGAGTGTAGGGATTCAGGAGGCGTGCCCTAGACGTCGTTCAGTGTGCGTCTGGATCCAGAAGACGTGCTGAAGACGTCGTCCAACGTGCGTAGGGATTCAGAAGACGTGCTGAAGACGTCGTTCAACGTTGTTCAACGTCGTCCAACTTGGATTCGGAGGAATATTATTGTCGTAGGATAGTAAGCGGTGTCGACCAATACCGATTAATTTTAATTATGATTTTGCTGATTAAGCACCGGATTGGGAGTCTCATTACCTGTTTCTCGACACCTAGTGAACGAGCGCTTCGGAGAGTAAATCGCTTGTATGTGATGGAGGGTGGATGGGCTTCATATGCGCAGTGAAAATTCTGCCCTACCATATCCCACTGCACTAATCTATATAGTAAAGCCAGTTTTTTCTACTGTAAGAAGGCCTAAAGAAGAAAGGAGGAAGATTGGGGTTGTTTTATTCTCGGGGGTTGGGGCGATGCCGCTAGGTCGCTGAACGTCTGGTTGGAAAATGAATGTAATAAAGTTAGAATTTTACTAAAAAATCTCTATTTTTAGTGCTTCTGAATAGAGAGTTCGCGTTATCGTAACAACGATAACGCGAACTCTCTATTCAGAAGGAGAGCGATAAGGACTATATCGCGTCTTACTTCACTGCTATAAAAAACATCAATTTATTATATTGAAGGATTAGTTACTGTAATGAGCATATTTATGGTCAGCGAGCGCAGTGCAGCTACTGAACTGCCGCCGTGTTGAAAAGAAAGGCAAATACTGTGCACCACACCTCGCTAACACCCATGTTGCTGAATATAACCGGGACAACAAATATGAATATGAATATGAATATGAATTGAAAGACGAAAAATCGCACCATGTACCGCCAGCAACATGTTTTCCATTGACAACGCTCCGTTCGACTTCTAGAAACTTCAGAAGCGGAGCGTTCTCAGGGCGTGAAACAACCATCCGATGAGTCGGCTACATGAATCAGAACGAGATGTAGCAGTAGCACAATGGAAGAAAGAATTGTGCAGAAGTGAAAGGCGCCGTGCGACTGAACTCCGGAAAACACCCGCTTCGGACACATATAGGCAGCGTCCGGCCACCTGCGAACACAATCGCCACGCCATCTGGCTACAGACGTCCAACAAGGGACCAGGAGGAAAAAACGAAAGATGCGAATGAAAAACAGCGTAGACAGTAGCAGAGGCATTGTTCAACATACAACAATAGCTAACATACTAATGTGTGCAATTACAGTGCGGTTAGTTTGACCACTTTTTTGCTGTGGAACTTCTGGGAAAGTCAGAAAAACCACACAGTTGAGATTTACTGCGAAATGATAAATGGTAAAGCTATTTCTCTAACAAGGAAAGGTTCCCAATTCAAGGTGGGCTTTTGCGATGCCATTTTGGCAGGATGTAGGGCCCTGTGAGTGGAGTCCAGAACAACAGTTAGTTTTTGCTGAACGCTTCTTTAAAGACCTGGAAAAGCGTGTGCGCAACTATCATCAACTCCTACGACGTCCCACGAGATGTGCCTCGGCGGCGCAGTTGGTAGGAGTGCCGCCTTATAGGGACACACCGGCGGCTTTTGAGTTCGAGCCCACGTACTGCCAATGTTTTTGCGCATATTAGTTTGTTGTTATTACGCTTTCTTAAGATCACAGGAGTCAATCGTAGACCATTAGCGCTTACAGCAAACCAAGGCTGTCCATTTCCGCCCTCATATTTGCAAGTTTTTCAACGATACGTATCTGCATGGAAACGATGCGTATCTGCATTCTCTGGAAATAAAAGGTCTTATTGCTCTTCCCTTCTAGTCAACAGCTATGGTACAAAACTATGAAACAAGTAAAACACAAGCGCGTTTCACAACAACAGCATCTTACAAAAGCCAATGAGGAACAATCCTCTCCCCGGCAAGGAATGACCACTTCTTCTGGAATGACCAACGCGTAATCCGTGGATGTAGAGAAGATTCCTGGGTGAGCATCGACGTAACCAACTGCCACCCACGAAAAAACTAACACATATGAAAGGCCGAATAGACAGCCTTGGTTCGTTGTAAGCACTGATGGTCTAAAACTGACTCCCGTGATCATGAGAAAGCGTAATAACAACAAACTAATCGATACTGTCTACATATCTTGTCTAGACATCCACTAAATCGCGCCTGCATACGGCCGTCTATAACTCGATCACGGAGACCATGTTCGCTGGAACGCTGGAACCTTTTAAACGAAGGTAGGTAATGAATTTTCTACTTCGAGAGATGAAAGACATCTACAGAAGTGTCTCATTGAATGCAAAAGTTATCTTCACTTTAACCATTGATGCATGTGCCTCAATGTGGGATATTATCCCGGATTGTCCTTCTGATGTACACTTTTGATATCGAGCGACGGGTGGAAAACAATGGAGTATTTATGAGAGTTTGCAGATAAGTTTGCAGAAGTTATCTCATTAAACTACATTAGGAAGCGACCTCTAGTAATGACCACGGAGATTTGCACTCTGCAATTGATAAGGTTGTCAAATCGACGATAGAGCGGTATTTACCTTTTTCTTCAGAGAAGAGGGTCTATATAAGGGTAGGAGGATTGAGTGATGCCACTACGAAGTTGGAAACTGTAGCACTTCTACAGAGGGGTGGGCGGAAGCCTTAACACATTGACGACTATATTCGCGTGTCTGGCCCGTGGACGAAGCACGCCGCACAAATGTGGCACGACATGCTGTGACCCAAACGTCATCTAAGAATAAATTTGGGATGCCAGACACGATCGTAACTGTTCGCCTCAACAGTTACGATCGGTTACCCCCTCTCCATAGTTCTGTTTTTATTTTTATTTTTATTAATTGTTATTTTTTATATTTATTAGGGTGTCCAGAAAGTATCTGCAGAAAACTTCGCAATGTTGCAGATTTTTTCTGTTCTGAAGATTTCAACATAAGTGCTATATAAAGACACTTTCCTGCTGCATCTGCATAACATATCCAACTCCGTCTTCCTCGCCGATTTCAATGTACGATGGCCGAACTGTCTACCCATATTAGACACGTACTCCTTCACGACTTTGAATCTGGGCACTCCGCTGCAGAAGCCTATCGAAACTTGTGTCGTGTATTCGGCTCTGAAGCTTCTTCTGTACGGTCTGTGCATAGCTGGTTCGAACGCTTCAGAAGCGGGAACAGGAGTCTCGAGGATGAGCCTCGCTCTTATCGACCGACAGCGACATCTTTGGACGAACTGAGGAAACTGGCGGAGCAGCATCCTTATGAAGGTGTGCGTCATTTTGCTGCTGCTCTTGGCTGTTCCCGATCCACCGTGTACAATGGACTGCGATCTCTTGGAATGGTTAAAAAGCTCTGTCAGTGGCTCCCACACGAACTGACCGACTACACAGGCGGAGACGTCTGGACATATGCACTCAGCTGCTCTCCCGAACACCATCGTCACAGGAGGCAAAAAATGGATCCTCTATGTCAACCACGCTCGTAAACGTGCGTGGTACCAACGCGGCGAAGTGCCGAAATCTTTCGTAAAAAGTGAAATTCATGCTGAGCGTCTGGTGGAGAGTTTATGGGGTCTTCCATTTCGAGCTGCTGCCTGACAGCACGACAGTCACTGTCGAGGTCTACGCTACCCAACTGCAGAGACTGGCCGACAAGATACGCAAGGAACAGCCCAGGCTCGACAAAGTTCGCTTGCTGCACGATAACGCGCGCCCACACATCGCGAAGACGACTTCTCAGAAAATTTTCGAACTCGGATGGGAAGTTCTGCCGCACCCACCGTACAGCACAGATCTGGCCCCAAGTGACTACCACCTTTTTCTATTACTTCAGCATCATCTGGAAGGGAAGCGCTATGAAGATCGTGACCACCTCGAAAATGACCTCCGAGCTTTTTTCGCCTCTAAGTTGCCGGATTTGTACGCCAGAGGAATTCGAAGTCTTGTGGAACGTTGGCGGAGAGTGGTCGATGTTGATGGAAATTATTTGGTTGATTAATAAAATGTTGATAAAAAATGTCATTTTGAAAAAATTGTCGTATTTTTGCAGATACTTTCTGGACACCCTAGTAGAAAAGAAGCCCTGAAACTCACTTCCTCTTCATCTACCGCATCGTCTTTTCCCTTGACCGCTGCCTTTCCAAGGGCATTCTCCAGACGTCCGAGTCCACGCCCTTCAACAAGCCCCTTTCATTTTCTCAAATAACTTCTACACCGAGTTTGGGAAGTCGGTGGTTCTGACACGACTATCGATTAAGAAGGAAATCGGACATAATCACAAAAGGACCTCTCCATCGTGTTCAGCTTCCTGAATAACCTCTCTGGACGATGTTTGGATGGACCGGATATCACTCTCGTTAAAATAATATACCGTCGCGCACCATTTAGCGACATTGTTGTCGATTAGTCATAAATTAGATTTTTCCGAACATTTTAAGAAATGACATCACAAAGCAGTTTCTCGCACGTTCCAAATTTTGAAGAAAATGACCACGAAGAATAAGCTCGTCTTAGTTAACGTCTACAAAACATATGTGAAACGGACAGTGGAAAATTGTGTACGTTTTTTTTTTTCATCCAAGGAAAAATGGGTGCTTTGCATTGCAAAATTGCTTGAAATAGTACAGAATAACTATATCACAGAGGCTTTAATTAGAACGCGATTTTTTGTCAAGATCACTT
This sequence comes from Heligmosomoides polygyrus bakeri, assembly GCA_947359475.1. Taxonomy (NCBI): domain Eukaryota; kingdom Metazoa; phylum Nematoda; class Chromadorea; order Rhabditida; family Heligmosomidae; genus Heligmosomoides; species Heligmosomoides polygyrus. The sequence continues at coordinate 95,916,930 of OX375867.1, read as the reverse complement.
TTTCTGGAGTTCGGAAAGCGCTCCTAAATTTAGGTACTTTAGCGTCTCGACGCAAGTTCAGAGACATCGGCATAATTCCTGCCGATGTACATTGACGTTCCTCAATTCTCTACACTTACTGTTTCCAAAACTCGTGGTTGTTCGGAGAACACTTCATGTAAAAAACCATGTTTCAGGGTCTCATAGTTCAGCAAGAACTGCATCTTTATACATCCCCTTTAGAAATTGCATACCAATACTTTTGCCCAGCCTTTACGCTGTGTCTCATCACACATGCTGCTTGGAGTAAATTTATTTCTCTTTCCGGGTGTACTTCATGTATCTTTTGTAATCAATATATCGTATTTATATAACTTTTGATGCGTTGGTATCATCTTTTTTCTTACGCATGCCTTGCGTGGCGGAATAAATAAATTAGTTAACATGACATTTCTACATTGACAAGGACGCTCTTTAAACCAAACGAGACACTTTTAAAGTTAAATTTAACCCATCTTAACTAAAATGGATGCCTTCTCAAATTATGCTAGACATACACAAAGACCGTCAACATAAATTTTTGACTAAAACAATCATTTCGACTACCTCCGAAAATTACTTACTATTAGTCGCATGGACAGTGTTCTATGACAAAGAATACACTGAACAAATATTCATGTATTTACCTTTATTTATTTGTTATGCGAGTGCAAGTACATTAATGTGCACTCTGCAAATAGAAATATACAGAAGAAATAATGCAAATACAAACTGTAAACATCATATAACAAGGGAATTAAGTCAAGTCAAGTCAGGTTTCGCGTGACGAAATGGCCAATTTTTGCTCTTTCGTACTTCAAAAATACCCCTGCAGCTGGAAGCGTAAGGATTCTGCCAACATTTCAAACTATTAGGTTGTCCCATAAGTCCCCGCCGTTTTTTTCAATGATTCACTGCAGATTTCGCCGGCGGTCTCTTGCATAGCGCTGCATAGCTTTCGAAAGGGAATGAATTGCTCTATCAGACCATGTATTGCATTTCTTTTTTCATCATGAGTTTTGTCAATTTTTAGGTCGTTGAAGTGAAAAGTGAAAAAGTGAAAAAGTAGCCATTTGCGCACTTGTTCTCTCCGCTTAGGTTTGTAATTTTTGCGCAGTTTTTTTTACAGCACTTGAAAGAGAATGTTCTGTGCTACAAGAATGTGTTGGTCCTATTTTCTCACTTGCCCGTTACTGATTTTTAGGCCATCAAATTGGGAATTCCGACTTTTCCGTCCGAATTTTTACCAAAACTCCGGTTCTGCGGTTGGACTTTCTTGCTTGGTGTCATATGTCGTTTGGAAGAGGATGTCTTGCTCAGTAAGAAATTGTGTCGCGTTTATTGGCTCATGCTGATTTCTGTCGAATATCAACAACTGAAGAAGGAGATGGAGTTGTTGGAGAAGACGATTTTTCTCTTTTTGGCATTTTGTTGACATTCAATAGAAATCAATAAACGCGACACATGTTCCAATAGAGCAAGACATTTTCTTTCGAGTGACATATAACACCAACCCAAAAAGTCCAACCACAGAGCAGGAGCTGTCGGCAAAAACAACCACCCTCCTTCGGACGTCCCAATTTGATGACCTAAAAATCAATAAAGGACAAATGAGCAAATAGCACTAACACACATTCTTGTAGTACAAAACATTGTCTTCAAGGTGCTATAAAAAATTACAAACCTAAGCGGAGAGAACAAGTGCGCAAATGGCTACTTTTTCACTTTTTTACTTTTCACTTCAACGACCTAAAAATTGACAAAATTCATGATGAAAAAAGAAATGCAATACATGGTCTGATAGAGCAATTCATTCTCTTTCGAAAGCTATGCAGCGCTATGCAAGAGACCGCCGGCGAAATCTGCAGTGAATCATTGAAAAAACGGCGGGCACTTATGGGACAACCTAATACTTCCACTTTGTTGGGACACTGTGTGCAGGCGACTAGTAAATTCTTGAAGAAAGTCAGAACAAATTTCTTGAAACTGTCGTAAAGCGTGTTTAATTCACTCCGCAAGAAGCTTTCTTATGCTGCTCTGAAGTGTGATACAGGTTTTGTGAGCTGTTGTAGTGTATAGTCCTCCACTTTCTCACTTTCCTTTGCTCATAGTAATGAATCCTTCCAAACCGCCGTCCTCTGTTTGTTTCATAGAGCTATCATAGCCAAGTCTTCAACGGCTGTGAGGTCAGTATTGTTCTTAAGGAAAATGCAAACAAGATCAAGACGGCGCAAGGAGGGTTAAACTTACAGCCGGTTGATGAGAAGACTGCCAACCTACCAGCTACGCTACCAGTATTTGCAAGAAACGCGAGAAGAAAAGAGAGTCAATCCTAGCGGAGGTAATGTGCAACACTGAAAAACCGAATCGGTCATAGCCAGGGTGGCGTCCATCGAATGGAAAGTTGCAAAACACTGTTATCTCATAGGCTTATTCGTTGTATTGCCTTTGTATAATGGTCTATTTTCCGTGTTGTCGCCGTTGTCGAACAGACACAATGAAGTGCTCCCACATAACTCCAAAAAGGTAATATCAAGGGTCGTAAAGTGTCAGTGAGACAATACAATCTTGCTGCAGGTACAGCCACTTGGTGTGGTAAAACTAATCGCTACTGAGCGGACCTATGCTCGCATTGAGATTGAATGCGCTCTCGAGCCTAGTCACAGAAGAGATCCACTTGCCTTTCGAATAACGTGTACGCAAAACGTAACGTGACGTAACAACAGGACACAATGTGACCCCTTAACCTTTTTGCAAAACCGGGCCCCAACCGAAAACCGGGTTACGGTGTCAAAGTTAGGAGTCGGATTTAAAAAAAAAATGGTTTATGGGCAAAGCCCGACCAGCCGCTTAGCTGCCGGTAGGCTGCTGAATGGTTGGTGACGTACAGAGGAGAAATTCGAAACTCTCCAGAAATCATCAAAAACTCCCGTAAGATAGAAACTGAAGAAGACATTTCAGCCCTTATCGCGAAGATAGACAGAATTCGGAGGTGAGAGCGAACAGAGCAGCGACCGCGCACACACCAATCAATCAGAATGCGGACAATACGTCTCCTCCCTGAATGGCTCGCCCAACCAATGTAGTCCGATTGGCTTGCACGTTCCCGTCTCCCAATGCTGTCCACTTTCGGGACATTGACCAAAAATTTTCGAAGAACACCCTCTGCAAGAAAACAAAAAATCTTGAAAAATTAATACATTCAAAGTTACTAGGTCATGCTCAACAAGTAGATGCTAGATGCTAACAATCCCGAAGACACGAGCATATCATTGACAGCAGCACAATTTCACTTTGAAGAGGCTACGAATGAGAATGATGCAGGTTTGGGAGCGTTAATGCTCATGCGACTCTCGACACGATGTAGTGATGTGCTCCCATATCGATCGCGCGACGCGATAAATCGATATGGGCGCTTGCCGTCACATCGCGTCGCGCGCCGCGTGCACACTAAACGCTCCCTTTAGCATCCAACCCATTAGGCCCCGTTTATACTTCGTCGCGCGGCGACGAAGTATAAACGGGGCCTTACGGACACGCCAAGAATTCACTCCAACGCGAATTCGTGGATGCACTTTTAATTAGTTAGGACAAGCCATCGTTTCACCCACGCCAAAGAAACCGTATTGTACTGATGCACTTAAAGAGTAATAATAGACCAGACCGCCTGTGTGCAATATCAAAACTAGAAACTCGTGCCGGAGCTACGAGCTAATTACTTCGCGTTCATTCAAAGGCAACGAAAAAACCGAACCTTTTAAATAAATCGCAAAAAGAATCTCGGCGTCTTATTGTCGTTGATAGTTCAAAGGCCTAAAACTCATTGGAATATGTTAACCAAGGAGTAACAGCACTCGGTTCACATGGAAAAATGCCATGAGTTTTATGATCAACTACTGCTTCTTTTTTGCTTGCTCCTAAAAAGTTTATTGGTTTGAACAACTTTTTTCGGCACTATTGTACTTTACGGAGGACGAGGAGAGGTCGAAAAAAAATTCGCCCAAACTTCGCCCAGAGGGGTTATTTGGGGTGCTGACCACGAATCTGACATCCGTTTTTGAAATTTCGGCCGATTACGGTAGGTTACGGTAGATAAGGCTGACTAAGGCTGTCAATGTCACAGTCACCAATTTTGCCCAAGCTTTGCCTAGAGGGCTATTTGGGGTGCTGATCACGAATCTGACATCCGTTTTTCGTTTTACGCTGGAGTACGGTAGGCACGGGTAACTCAGGTAATGGTCACCGATTTCGCCCAAACTCCAGCGTAGAACGAAAACCGGATGTCAGATTCGTGACCAGCACCCCAAATAACCCTCTAGGCAAAGTTTGGGCGAAATCGGTGATTATGACCTCGACAGTCTTAATCACCGGTACCTACCGTAGTCTACAGTACTCCAGCGTAAAATGAAAAACGGATCTCAGATTCGTGATCAGCATCCCAAATAACCCCCCCCCCCCAGGCGAAGATTGGGCAAAATTGGTGACTATGACCTCGACGGGCCTTAGTCACACTTACCTACCGTAATCGGCCGAAATTTCAAAAACGGATGTCAATTTCGTGACCAGCACCCCAAATAACCCTCTAGGCAAAGTTTGGGCGAAATCGGTGATTATGACCTCGACAGTCTTAATCACCGGTACCTACCGTAGTCTACAGTACTCCAGCGTAAAATGAAAAACGGATCTCAGATTCGTGATCAGCATCCCAAATAACCCCCCCCAGGCGAAGATTGGGCAAAATTGGTGACTATGACCTCGACGGGCCTTAGTCACACTTACCTACCGTAATCGGCCGAAATTTCAAAAACGGATGTCAATTTCGTGATCAGCACCCCAAATAACCCCCCTGGGCGAAGTTTGGGCGAAAAAAAAATCGACCTCTCCTCGTCCTCTGGAGTCCGTAAGGTACAATAGTGCCCTTTTCTCAACTTAAAAAAATGACTAAAGCGCCTTAACGAAGCTGAGAAACGAGCTTTATTGCATCATCAGATTGAACAAAGAAGGCAGAAAAGGGCATTAATCAGTAAACCAACGAAAAGAATCAGCTTAATAAAACTGCGAAAAATTCACGATGAGACGTGGAGGAGAGCACAGAACTAGGCAAGGGAAGAAACTCCGGGGTGTGGCTGATTTAACTTGCCCGTTTTAACCCTTTCACGACATTGTCCGACGATGGTCGGACACTTTTTTTGCCGCGTGGGACAATGTTCGACGATGTCGTCGGACACCATCATGAAATATAGTTCATGGAAAATTATCACACATTCAAAATCGCGCATGTCGTGAAAAGGTTAAGATACTTTGCCGGTCCGGACCGGGCACCAGCCCGCTTTGTACCAAAATTTCATTAAACGAAAGTTCTACGGTAAAGAGGTGTCAGTGGTACGATCCACTAGGACCCTGCTAATCAGAAAATAAAAGAAATTTTGATTTAAAAAAAAAGTTAAGAGCAAAGAAGAATGGACAGGAAAAGTTATACAAAATAAAGACTAACACAGCAATAAAATGAAGAAAAGAGGGCACTGTAAAACGAAAGAAGGCGCAACCTGGTTTGGAAGAGGAGTCCCGGGGCCGGATTCATCAACAACTCGTGGGTATAAGGGGTAGAGATAAGATAAGAGTCATGTAGAGATAAAGTAAGTGTCAGAGACGCAGCTATCCTAGTCGGTTGGGGGGCACATAACTAAAAAGTATGTAACAAAATGAATTGAGATTTACCGAGCGACTCCTAGAAAACAAGATAGGACCTAATAGAAACGAAAAAACAACAGACAAGCAAAAGATAATAAATCTGCGGTTTTACATCCGTCTCGGCGGGCAAAGAGCGATGGAATGGAGGCAGCGTGCTAACTGCCACCTGACATGTTATAACCAGGATCTAACATGGTGAGGAGGGCACATAGCTTCGCCTGCTTCCAACCGCTGCGAAAACAAATGTAATTTTGTCGTTTTTTTTTTCGTGAATTTTTCCAGTTTACGTCCTATCTTGTTCTGTAGGAGCCGCTCGGTAAGTCTCAAGTCGATTTGTTACATACCTCAAGTTATGTGCCCCCCCCCCCCTTCGACTTGAATAGATCCGGGGTCCACCTTAGCATTCGTTACTTTCGATACCACATATGCTGCAATCATGTTGATGTTAGCCGCTCTCAAACGATTTGGCGACATAACGAAACACAATAAATCGGCAACAGCATGTAGAAATAAATAAACTACACCAATCTGGTTGCCCAGATAGACCCAGTTTCCGACTTCCAGGTCAAGAAAAGGGAACCTAAAAAAGACTACGCTCAGTGCAGTTCTAGTAAGGAGGACCCTTACTAGATTCGCACCGAGAGCGGATCATCTTCAAGCAGATAAAATCAGTAAAATAAATTACAAGTAGGCCAAGACATCACTAAACGTTTTGGAAACAGGCAGAGCAATGTACTTCGCGTCCTAATCATTTGCAAACGTTCCGACCTAGCTCACAAACGTTATATATTTCCATGTTTTCTGCGTTATTGAATACATTCAGTTCTTATGAAATCGTTTAAAAGTAGCCACCACCAACTAGGATTGCACCCAGCATACGACAGGATGAAATAGCATTGAGGAAAAGGATCGTTTCGTCACTATCTCCAGACGAACCTTCTTGAGGCTCTTCAGTGAGGAGGAGGACTTCAAGGACCAGCTTCTTAAAAGCCGTGCAGGGCGTGTTTCGAGCAGAGAGCGCTGATCAGAGGAAAAATCACCGGAAAAATCCCGCAGGCGGACCAAGGGAATCAGCGGAGAAATCGGCGGCACATCAATCAATCAATAACGCGCACCCCGTCGACTGCCGAGAGCTGTCGGCCGGACGGTGACAGCGACTGGTTTGGTTTGAATCCACAACGAGACTCGGTTGAGCAGCCCAAACGGATCTATCCTAGTCCGGGGGGGGGGGGGCACATAACTAAAAGGTGTGTAATAACTCGACTTGAGACTTGCCGAACGGCTTCTGCAGAACAAAACAGGTTCTAAACTAGAAAAATTCACGAAGAAAAAAACGAAAAATACATTTGTTTTCGTCGCAATTGCAAGCAGGTAAAGTTATGGCCCTCCTCACCATGTTAGAACCTGGTTATAACATGTCAGACGCTGATAGCACGCGGGAATTCTCCATTGCGTTGCTCTTTGCCCGCAGAGACGGTTCTAAAACCGCGGCGATTTTATTTTTTGTTTGTCTGTTGGTTTTTTTTTGTTTCATTTAGGTCCTATCTTCTTCTGCAGGAGCTGGTCATTAGGTCTCAAGTCGATTTATTACACGCTTTTTGGTTATGTGCCCCCCCGGGCTAGAATAGATTCGCCCAAACCCATCTGGAGGTGAGGGTTCTAAATCCCAACGGCGCAAGTAGACTAGGGGGGGGGGGGGTCACCATGTAGGGCGGCCCTACATGGTGACCATCCCCCTGAGCTCGCTAACCTTTGCGCTCTACGAAACAAGAAATTTTATGCAGCACCGGCGTGTTCCACCCCTACGATGAACTAAGATAGGTCAATTCTGATTTAACTGGATGTGCACGTGCTTTCCTACTAAGACGGACAACCACTGAGTACAAGGAGACCCCCACCCCTCAAGCCTATTTGCGCCATCTGAAAACATAGCGCCAAGTGGAAAGAAATTCGTTAAAAAAAGACAGAAAGACTCAAAAGGCAAGCACTTACCTCTGATGATGATTACAGCCACTCGCCGTTAAACGTTCAAAGAAAAGGCATGAATAAGCTTTCAGAGGATCTAGACCCTCGATACTAAGCGGGCTGGTGCCCGCCCGATGCACACCGGAACGAATCCGCAAACCACAGCACGGTTTTCGCGCGACACAAACTCCTCCAAATGGGGCGGCGCGGGCAGGACGAGGAGTGGGCGGCGGGCGGGATCGTGTAGGAAGTGCACGTCTCCTTTTGGTTCAACAAAACACCAACAGTACACAATTTCGTTGCAGAACCGAAGATATACAAACTATAACGGCGCCGCAGCGTGGCAACGGCGTCGCTATTAGAATTTGATCTATAGACGATGTCCCACTTTGTAAGAGCCTGGAGCTAACGCTGGGCTCTAGGAGTTGGGAGACGAACATCTGAAACAGTGACAAAGAACAGCGTTGATCAGTCACTTTGTTCGATGAGCCACGCATTCCATTCTTACGTGATGTCGTGGAAGCAACTTGAAGGTCTATCTAGCTCATGCACTCGTGGTGTCAGTTATTTATCCTTCCCAGACAACTCCGGTACCAGTTCACCGACCCCGAAAGGATGGAACTCCTTATCCGCCTAGGCGGGATCTGAACCGAGAACCTCAATTCAGGATGCACGTAACAGTCGGCGCCTCTTCCCACTGCGCTACCACATGCCCTTAACAATGATAGCTCACCTAAATTACACCCAAGAGTACACGGAACCCTATAGCTCATGTTAGTGTAGCACTCAGAAGTACTTCCAACGGAAAGAATGAAGATTGCAAGGTACAGGCGTAGGGACGAAAAAGTAATTGAAATCTGTAGATTGTTCAGAAAGTCGAAAAGAAATGGATAGCAAAACGTATATTCAGAAAAAAAAAAACGAGCTCCTTAGGAAGCAGGACGACAAACTGCTAAAGGAGGGTGATACGGAATCGTAAACGCTCGTGATAGCGCCCCATCTTGGCCTAGTGCTACGAAGATGACAGGCGGTAAGTACGGGTACTCTAGACAGCTCCCATATAACGGAACAACTCGGAATACAAAAACATTCACTTAATCCGCTTATGGTTATGGCCATATTGATAAGCAACCGCGAGGCGGGAAGTTATTCGCGGTGGGACCCAGTTCGTTCGTCGTCCTTATCGATATTTGCGATAACGAAGAAGAGCCCCTGTTTATGGCCCTGCGCTTCTACGTGCCGTCGATTTTTGATCGTACGTAGTCGTGTTCTTAGAACACACAGCAGGAGCCCCAACTCGGAGTTGGGCGGTACGAGCTGCTACGACGTACGGTGTCATAACAACTCGTACCGCTGTGTATAATATCCTAAGGATGACCCCCTGCTTGAGCGCCCGCGCCCATGAGAACTCGCTCGTCCTTTGCCTGTACTGCTAGGCGCGCTTCATCCTCCAGTTTCATAGCATTCTCTATGCGCTGTTTATAGAGCTGTCCGGGTACCTATCGGCCCCAATATTGGCCACCTAAGGGACGCAGGTACTCCTCCTCGCCCTTTCTAAGCCTTGAGCATCGTTCATACTTCCCGCCTTCGCGAAGGAATCGCGGCTATGGATCTGGGAGAACGACGTGAGAACGTGACCGCTCATCGCTCTGCAAGCGAACGCGACAGCGTGCGCAGAGCGAAAAGTATGCCGCACCTGCGATAGACCCGTGAAGACATCGCGAACGCCGACCGATAGGCCTATGCTATACTCCCGCGGGATTATCCGCGGACGGGCGGGAATCGCGCCGGGATCCATGAGCTGGCCAATCGGCGCGCCTCGCCACGCCCGCCGTCAGCAGATCGCCGCCGACAGACGACGAGAGGGCTGTTAGGGGTCGTTTAGTGTGCGCGCGACGCGCGACGCGATGCATGCGTAGTGGCCAAATTGATCGAGCGACGCGATTGATCAATTCGGCCACTACGCATGGCATCGCGTCGCGCGTCGCGCACACACTAAACGACCCCTTAAGGCCCCCACACAGTTCTGCGGCAGCGCCGCGGCCCTATGCTTAACCATAGGGCAGAGACGCAGAGCTCGCCGCCGGTGGCGTCCCTGCCCTATCCTTAACCATTGCGGCGGGCGACGTTGCCGCAGAACTCTGTGGGGGCCTTTATACTTCCCGCCCGCGGGACGGCAGCCGTCCGCAGCGCACTGAACCCGTACGGGAGCAAGCTGAACATACAAAAACACGCGGCAGCCGCGGAGACTGCTGCGGCAAGCGCGACATCGACATAATGTGTGCTGCTACAGTTACGAAGTCTAACGCTCTTGTAACTGGATAAACTGCTTTGGATATCTCTGCTCAGCTACGTGGGTCCTCCGGTGCACTTAATTAGAGGAAATGGTTATTTTGGGTGGAATTGGATGACCTAATACAAGCAGCAGACATTTGCTGCTATCGTGAAACGATTTTGTGTTCTTTCACGGCACGAAGCTTTATTTCTAAAAGCCACATATCTAGATACAATACATCATAACTCGGGAGTTTTTTAGAGCTCCGTTTCCCCCATAAAAGCCCACCAAGGAGCGACTCGTCAGTGGCGATTCATCGCGCGTGCGGCAGAGGACGCCGCGCGCGCGGCGAAAACTTGTATGTTCGTACTACCAGCCAACGCGTACTACTCTCGCGGGAGTATAACATAGGCCATACTTTTGTAGCGACTGCTGCGCGGCTGCCGTGGACACGGTACCCGGAGGATGGTCAGCGGGGACGGGTAGAAGGCACAAAATATGCCACGCCCTTCGCTGGTGAGCATGCGATCTTCCACCCATCCCCCTTGCTTACCCAGCCCCAACCCCTAGGCTTCACCGAGAGTCTAACGGCTGAAGTATGTGCCATGCCTAAGAGCTTCCTTATAGTTCGCGGCTCAATCGCCTGCGCAAAACAGGGCGAACATCGCCTTTCTGGCGAGCTATGTGAAACTCCTTATGTGGCAGAGCGAACGTGATAGCTTCGACTGGAGCAAGGGCCTGTTCATAAACGGCAGCGACTGGAACGATTGGCCAGCCAGGCAAATCATGCGTACCGATTTTTGATGGGCGATCGCTCGTACGATCCGCTTACCCGGCCGATTGCTCCTGTCGCGAAGTATGAGCAAGCCCCAAGACGTTCCATCATAAGCTTTAGGTGTTACCACGTAACTCGTTCAAAGGGGAAGTGAACGACAAAAAGTCGGTGTTATTCAAACCATTGTGGTGACGAGCATTCTATACTTCTACAGGGTGTCTTGGAGGTCGTTGCGTATTTGGCCTATATATAATGAATTGCGGGGCCAGCCAATAGACAGGCCAGCATTTTATCATTCCCAAACAGCTGGTTCCAATTCACCGACCTCCGACGGTTGGAGGGCTTGATTGGCATGGGCGAGAAATCCGAACCAAGAACCTGCAGTCGATTGCACGCGACTGCCGGCGCCTCCTCCGACTGCGCCAACACGCGCCCAAACCCGTGCTCGGATGACCTCTTTGAATATTCAGAAAACCTGACTTAGGCCTATCGTATACTCCCGTTCACCGCAGTGCGCAGCGCACAGCGACGAGCGATGGCCGTAGCGCAGGACTATGCTCCTTCTCCGCCACACGGATGTATAAGGCCGGGGGCATACTTCCATCGCCGCGATGCCATCGCGGCGCTCGGTTCATGGCCATTCCGCCGCATCGAAGCCATTCGAACATTCGAAACAATTAAGAGAGCACAACTATACCAAGGGCGAACAAATTAAATTTCCGCGAATTCAACAACGAGTGCAGGTCAATCAGGCAGCTGTGGGGAATTCTTGGGGGACGAGCGTTCTACCCCCTCGTCCCCTGGCCCGCCCGCCCACCCCAACCCCCTGGGCTTGCTCGAGAGTCCAGTGGCTGCCTTACGAGATAGTGAAGACGCAGACATTTGCCACGCCTCCGTTTAAACGGCGGGGGGGGGGGGGGTAGAACGCCACTCCGCCGGAATTCTTGTATATCGCCAGAGGAGGCGTATGTGATATATTCGGGTAGAAATGACGTAATTTGGCTGGTCGAACGTCAACATATGGGCAATATGCCTAACGCTTGCATCCTTCAGACTAAACAAGCTTTCAAGTCCGGGCACTACTTAAAAGCTCCGACTCCACCGACAAGACTTCGGTCGAAAAAAAAATTTTTCGCTGAAACTTTGTCTAGGGGGGTTATTTGGGGTGCTGATCACGAATCTGGCATCCGTTTTTCGTTTTACGCTGGAGTACGGTAGGTTACAGAAGGTACGGGTGACTAAGGTAAGGATCACCGATTTCGTCCAAACTCCGGCGTAAAACGAAAAACGGATGTCAGATTCGTTATCACGACCCCAAGTAACCCCCTAAGCGAAGTTTGGGCAAAATCGATGATTATGACCTCAGCAGACTTAGTTACCTTTAGCTACCGTAACCTACCGTAATTGGCCGCACTTTCAAAAACGGATGTCAAATTCGTGATCAGCACCCCAAATAACCCCCCTAGACGAAGCTTCGGCGAAATCGGTGACCTTGCCTGGACCACCCATGTTAACGGTATGGGTGGTCTCCGACCGAATCGTGAAAAACGGATATCAGATTCGTGATCAGCAAGTAACCTCCCTAGACAAAGTTTCAGCGAAAAAAATTTTTTCGACCGAAGTCTTGTCGGTGGAGTCGGAACTTTTAACTAGTGCCCAAGTCCGTATGGCCCCGTTTATACTTCGACGCCGAGCGACGCGACGCCACGTATAGTGGCCATATGGCCTATGTCATACCTTCGCTCACCCCGAGCGAAGGCGACGAACAGAGCGATGAGCGAAGTCTCTTCACTAGCGTGAAGCTAGCGAATAGGCGCGCAGTTAATAGCGTTGTGTGCAGCTGCGTCGTAGCATCGCTACCGATGCTGCCCGACGCTCTGCTCAGCTCAGCGACGCGATCGCATCGGTAGCGATGCCATATCGCTCGAAAGTATGACACCTCAATAGCGAGGCTTCGCTAGATCGGACAACTGCTACAGGCGTCTGCCCCTCCACAACGTCTGATACCAAAACTTCCATAATTATGTTAGTTGTCCATCGCCTTCGCTAGCGATGAGCGATGGTATGACATAGGCCTATTGATTGAGCGACGCGATCGACCAATTTGGCCACTTTACATGCCGTCGCGTCGCTCGGCGTCGAAGTATAAACGGGCCCTACTCTGGACCGTAGGCGTCGCATCGTCTCTTATAGGAAAGTGAAGATGTGAACTCCCCCACCCCTGAGGGACTAGGATTTATACCTCAAGCGAGTCTTCACAGTGAGCCTGAGATAACACGTAGTGGGCATTCTAGCTAATACTCTTCGACAGAACCGTGGATAGTGGTTAAAGCTTCGATAGAAGCAAGGATACATTCCATGAAAAACATCAGAAGTGGTGAAGTCGACTGGTTTACGTTTCAGAAGGAAGACGGGCAAGAAGTTTTCACAGGGGAGGAGTTCCCCCCTCCCCCACCCCCCCCCCCCCCCCCCCGCAGCCCTTCCCCTGCGATAAATCTCTACACTGCTCACTACATTTGAAGTCTGCGTGGTTGACGCGATTTTCAAGAAAAAACGTCTTGAGGGACGCATCGGCCGCCTACGCTGGAGCACGTTAATCGGGGGACGGAAGCGACAGCTATGAAGAAATGCTCCACTCATGGCACAAACTCGGCTGCAATAAGTGTCCGCAGTCACGAACGCATCACAGCTGAACGCATGCGCCATGACGTGAGTCACTTGGCAAATAACCGTACGACCGTCGCAGAAACACAGAGACTGCAGGCAGAGCAGTTGGGCAAAGTTAGCCGGTCACTGGGCTAGGGTGCGTTTCGAGCTAGAACAGTTTTTCTCCGGAATATGAATCAGCACTCGTGTTCAACTGTGTGTTTTGTCAACGCGAATATACTGTCATAAAGTCGCAGCGTTCGTCCTTCAAATCGATTAGCGGCGCGCTTCAATCGATATAGATGGAAAACACCTGACGCGTAGCGCTACAACAGAATCACGAAAACAGTCCTAAAGGCCCATGCACACTTCTGCGACACCGCGGCGCGGCAAGAGGGGCGACTGCCACTTCCGCGAAAACCGGCGGTCGCGGCGCGTTCGCGTTAGAGCATCGTTATAGGCAACGGGACCGACGTCCCAGTGCATGTCGCGCCGCCAGAAATTTCATTTCATTTATTACGCTGTTTAAGACAGACGTTATACAGAACCCAAACCACATCAACACAACCAGAACAACAATAGGATAATAGAGCGTCTGTAGACATGGAGGATCAATAGGATAGTAAATGGTTGGATGACTGGAAACGTGGAGAACGCACCACCGGATTTCCTATTTTGCACTGAATATAGTCGCTTTTGCCATACGTTTGAACGAAGGAAGAGAAGTCGGCACAGTCCTCGTCTTACTCCATTTGAGATACCTCAAACCAGCTCTAACCGTAAAGAAGGTGGCTCTTAGTGAGGTTTTAGGTGATTTAAAAAACAGCTTATCGGTTCCACCCCTAGTGACTGAGGGTCGTAGGGTGTAAAATTTTGTGCAGGAAACTGGGATCAGGTGGTTGATTAGTTTATAGACCATAACTATATCGAAGTAGTATCTCCTTGACTTGAGTGACGGAATACCCAGATAAGCATTCCTAATGCTAGCTCTAGGGATTCTGCCATACAGAAATCCACCATTTCGCAATAGAATCTTCCTGGTGAAATTGTTCTGAATCTTCTCTATCATCAGAACATCTTTCTGTTTAGCAGGGGAGAACACGGAACATGAACTCTCGACGAGCGGTCTCACGTACACCTTGTAAGCTTTAAGAAGTACTTCTTTATCCCTAGTCGTCAATGCCTTAAATATATGGAAGATTCTAACGCTAGCCTTTCTGCAAATGGCTTTTATATGAGGACTGAAGTCTAGCTTCTCCGTATAAGAAAAGCCTAAGTCCTTAATCTCATTCACTCTAGAGATTGGCTGACCAGATACTGAGTATGAACAAGGCAGCTCAGAGGAGCCAATTCGTAAATGATACGTTTTCTGTAGAGCAAGTGGTAACTGCCAAGTAACGGAAAACATGTAAAGCTTGTCAATGGCAGATTGAATAGCATCAGTGTCCCGAGCAGAGAAACTTCTCTGTAAATCTTCAAGTCATCGGCATATTGCACGGAGGTTACGCCTTCTTTCAAGAAAAGATCCTCAAGTTCTGCGACGTAAATGTTGAATATAGTAGGTGAAAGGACGCCACCTTGGGGAACACCGCTATGGAGGCTATAAACATTAGAAAAGGTTCCGTTTACACACACTTGATATGTTCTACCTGATAAGAACTCACGTACCCAGCTGACAACTTTATCATGTATTCCGAGAGCTTTCAGGCGGTGAATCAGTTTGGGATGGCTAACCCTATCGAATGCCTTAGCAAAGTCAAAATACACCACGTCTATGGTTTTATTATTATCTATAGCCGCAGTCCAGTCATTTAGGCATTCCAGCATATTAGTTTCGATAGATTTACCGCTTACAAACCCATGTTGAGACGCAGGAAAGATTCTGTTGGAATTCAGGTGCTCCAAGATATGCTTATTCAATATCTTTTCGAACAACCTGCAAAATATTGAGGTAATACTCACTGGTCTATAATTTGAAGGATCAGAAACAGGCTCTTTTTTCAAAATGGGAGTAACGTAGGAATGCTTCCACAAAGACGGGACTTCTGAGAAGGTGATGGACTGGTTGAAGAGATAGGCCAAGGGGAAGGCAATTGCATGTGTTATATTCCTAATAAAGGTGAAAGGAATTTCGTCAGGAGTAACAGAGTTTGAAGCTGGCCATCTAGAGAGGTGCTCATAGATGGTAGTAGCGTCGAAATAAGGGTAATCCGTCATTTTATTTTGAATGGAAAAGCTAATAGGAGGAAGGGTTCCATCATCTTTAGAAAAAACTTTGGCAAATTCGTCTGCAAGCGCATTAGCTTTGTCGAAATCTGTGGGAAAGTACCGTCCATCCACCTTAAGACCAGACAGGTGCTGCCTTTCAGATAATTTGCTTTTTAGGTACCGGAAGAAGGCACCTTTCTGTTTTGAATTCGTTATCCTTTTTTCCAGGTTTTTATTATACTTATCTAATTCTCTATTGAACCGAGTGGAAAATACTTTGTAACCAGACCAATCCCCGCTTTGTTTTGCGTAATTGCAAAGATAATCCCTGTGCCTGGACATATTAAGTGACGAGGCAAAAAGGATCGAGTTGGATATACCAGTGACCACGGAACGAACATATCTACAGTATGGTGCAAAATCGATAGAAACATGCGATACTTCTCATCTACTCCTTTTACCGACTCAAATGAGTCAATCCACAGGACACTGTACAGATAACTAGTAACCTCAGCGTAGTCGCACTTGGAAAAGAGTCTACGAATTATTGGACGCTGTTCAATTAACCCGGTATGGATGCCAAACACTATGCTCATGTGGTCACTATTACCTAGTGGAGGCTGAAGAGTAAGATCAGCTATCAATTGCAAATTGTTCGTACAAATCAAGTCCAGTACATGGTTTTCCCTTGTGGGCTCTTTTACAAGTTGTTGGAAGTCATGCGAGATAAGCATTTCAATGAAACTATTGCTCTCGTCTAGATCCGGGAACATTGTCCAGTTCTGATCAGGCATATTAAAGTCCCCTGCAATAACAGTAGGTAAGGGAGTGCACGAAAGGTCACTGAGTACTTGAGCTAGCTGCTCAGTCAAGTAAGATTCCGAAGATGGTGGTCTATAAACTAATACCAACCTGAACGCACAGTTGTCATAGGAAATGTCGGCTGCAAGGATTTCATACCCATTGTGAATTGACTCCGATAAGACAAGCAAGTAAGAAATGTTCTTCCTTAAAAGCATAGCCACACCCCCGCCCGCTTTTTTGTTACGGTCACATCGTAAAATCGAATAATCTGCGATCCAATTCCCAGTCATCGTTTGCAAAGAGTGATGACTTTTCAACCACGTTTCCGTAAAGAGGTACACGTCATAATGAGAGCCGTATACGAAATTAAGAAATCGAGAATTCTTTGACAACGAACGAACATTAGAGTAGTAACATTTAAGAGATAGAGTGTAACAAGAGTCAGCATTCCTTGACATGTGGCACCACGGATGACCTATTCGTTTCCCTGATGAGGTGTACCCGCCAATGAAGTTTGAGAGGACTGCAACACATTAAGAGAACATTCTTGAGATAGAACGGGCACAGATAATACATTGTCGGCGACATTATTATGAGCATATGAGGACATTCTTGCATTCCTAATACGGTCTCTTTCCGATTTGGTAAGAGAGGGTCTTACATAGATTCCTTTAAGAGAGAAAGTCCTCAACCTGGGAGCTCTGCGTATGACAAGATTAGCATAAAACGAAGACGGTAGGACCACCTTAAGTAGGCGAGGTCTGCCCACGATAATGCGGCCCATGCGGAAAACACTGACAGGATAGGAATCAATTTGAAGAAAATCAAACATTTCTCGAACAATACCAAAATCATGTACTACTCTTAAAGACGGAACAGCTGCGAAGCTTTCGGGGGCACCAGAGACAACAATGGACCTTTTGCGCTCAATCTCATCATAGGATAAATTAGGCGAGGCAACGTCAAGAGATTTGGCGGAAGCACTATCCTTAGACGACAACTGAGACTTAAGAGCAACAATCTCAGAATGGAGGTTGGAGTTTTCTTTCTGCAGTTCCTCATTTCTGAGTCGAACCATTTTCATCTCCTCCACTAGGTCTTGATTACGACTTAGAATACTCGTATATTCCTTCTTCATTTCTAACAAATGGCAAACCACGACCCTTAGATGGGGAGGTAAGCTGGCATCGTTCACGAGAAGGTCGACGGCCGAGTCGATATCAGTAGTCGGAGACGGCGACTGTGTCGAAGCCTTTACCCTCTTCGAACGGCGGTTCTGAATCGAAGTAGGGACAGAAGAGCTCGCCATATGAGAATCAAGACAGTGATCGAACACAATAAACCTAAGAGGGCGGCTTGGATCAGATATTTTGGAAGTTAGTCCCAGCCGCTAGGACAGACGCAATCGAATTGACCAGCTATTGATCACCAAAAGGCCGCGGACGAGGCCCGTGCACGAAGAAAAATGAAAAATAGACCTTTTTCGGTGGCCGAATCTAGCAGTAGAAGCCACACCTCGCCACTAAGGTGTTCCTGTATCCAAATCGCGGAGCAGGAAGAGAATTGGTCCGTAGTAAGGCTGAGTACAGCTTCAGGAGTCGACTGAATAGCAGTGCGCCAGAGAACCGACCGCTCGGTGGCCTGCCCGCCGCGAAATGATTTGAACCATTCCACCCTGCGGCACTCAGCGCGGCATCGCCAGCGATAAGGCCCATGCACACTTCTGCGACAGCGCGGCGCGACCATGATGAAGCACAGGGCCGCGCCCGTCGCGGCCCTATCCTTCATCATGGCTGTGCCGCGCTGTAGCAGAAGTGTGCATGGGCCTTAACGCAACAGATTTGCGACTGAAACACAATCAGGCCCGGTAAGAAATATGTACCATGGTTTTCATCGCTTGTTAGTCACCATGCTGTTCTCTAAACGGGATCTAATGCAAATGCGTGGCACAATCTGATCTGCGTCGGTCATCATAAAAGTTACCCTAACAAGCTAACGACAGATATAAAGATAATGGATAAAGAACGGCGTTAATCGACTCCGTTTTGGGATGTGCCACGTACTCTACTTCTAGGGAGCATCGTGAAGGCTATTTGAGCGCATACTTCGCCCATTCAATGACTTGCAATGGCTAAAAGATGGACAAGTCAATATCCGGGCCCGCAAAATTATCGTTATCCGCATTATCCAGAAATCCGAGGTCGAAGAGCGGCAAATTCGAGCGAGCAATCTGGTATCGGGTGCACTCGACAGCTGGCACCACCTCCGATTGCGCTCCACGCTGTCTATGCCATAAAGCATAAAAGAATAAAGAGTGGCGTCACTCAATCTCTTTTGGGATGCGCCACGCATTCCATTTCAACTGGATGTCGTGGAGAGGATATGAATGTGTATTTTGGCTATACAATGACCTCCGAAGGCCAAACGATAAACAAGCCGGCCCTTTGTCCTTCACAAACAAGTTTAGTACCAATTGACCGACCCCGGAGGGATGGGGGCTTGGTTGGCCTGGGTGGCAAATCCGAACCAAGAACCTGGTATCGGGTGCACGCGACAGCCGGCACTTTCTCCGACTGCGCTACACGCGCCCGTGCCTTGCAGTAAATAAAATAAACGCATTGATGCGAAAGAATTAAATTAGAGCAGAACATGCAGATAAAAATATGAGAAAAAAGCATGAAAATCTACAGAAAACGCGCCCTGCTCTGGTAAAATAAAAGCTACTACCCCTCCGAGCGGCAACTTTATATACCACATTGTTAATTTTATTCATACAAAAACTGTAACGTTTGCAGTTAAGGGTTATTTTCGATTCTGAGGGATCGCCGTATAAGTCGCCTCTACAGCGTTATTTTTCCGTATTTCTTCGAATGCTTTTAGAGGAGATTTCTCAACGTGTACAAAAGGACGCAAAAATGCTTCCTGACATTCCATGCGTTCTAATTTTCGAATCCGCTCACAACTAAAAAAACAGTTACTAGCAGCGCCTATTGGCAGCGACAAGCAGAACCTTTGGAAACTTCCGGTACGGCCTAACGGAAGAGCTCTCCCCCCCCCCCTCTTGAAGCCCATGCTTCCGGAAGAGGTGGACAAAAGAATCGACCACTTCGAGGTCTTCTCCGGTTGCCATGTGCTGCAGCGGCCAGCCCCTGCCACGTCCGCGTTTGGTGGAAATTCGATAGCGTTTCGCACCGCTGTGCTCGCGAAAAAGCCCCGTCGGCTCCACTGCACTGCAGGCCGCTGCATGCTTTCCGGCCTTCTCCATTTGCACAGCAGACGCATGGAAGAACGATGAGGATTACGTGACAATCGATGACGTCTGCGCAGCATCAGGTGTCACGTCTTCGACACTTGCGTAACTGCCGAGGCCGCTTGGGATTCGAAGAACTCCCATCAGGCCGTACATTTCCTTACGAAAAGGTGGCTCTGGGCTGCATTTTCTGATTCTGAACCTACCATTGTAGCTATCATAAAGTTTCCAAATGGTTATTACGACCAAACCCGCCTTGGAATGCGCCATGCATTCTGCTTCTCCCAGCCTCGCTGACAATGACCGTCTAAGCCCTCCACCCCTTCGGATCAGTCTTTCGACCGCTTGAGCATAGAAAATTGCTGAGCACCTGCATTCCTAACAACATACTATGATTACTCATTAAGTAGCACTGCGCATAGATGGGGTAAACCGCTGAAAAGAAAAGTGCATGGGCAGTAGACAATGGCTTTCTTTTCCAGTATTCACAGCACTTCCAAACAGCCAGCATGGTAAATGGCGCGCAGTAGCACGACCGAAGGAGTTGACGTCTATCGCGTCCAGTTCGAATCAGCGTTCTCATTCGGGTCCCGCCCAGGCCAACCAAGACTTTCATCCGAGGTCGACGAATTGGCACCAAACTTGTGTGGGAGGGATGAGGCACTGACCTGTCCATTTGTCCATCGGCTGGGCACCTCAATTTATTCTATCGATCAGCTGCCCATTAAATTGGACCTCCTACGTTCCGTAAAGTAGAACGTGTGGCGCATCCAATAGAGACGCCTGATCAACGCAATCCTTTCCCCATTATCCTTTGTCTTTATGCAAACTTGACGTTAAGAAGAAAAAGTAAAGGCGAAAGAGTATTAATTTAGGCAGAGCGGATTTTAGTAGCTTCCATTCAAATAAAAAAGCAACCTTCAAATTAACAGAGAAAAGCTAAGAATAAAAGTATGCTGCCAAACACCGAAATAAAAAATCCGAAAAAATCACAAGGGCAAAGAACGGCGTAAAGCAATCCCTTCTAGGATGCGCCACGCATTCCACTTCTGCGGGAAGTCGTGGAGGCGATTTGAATGCTTTTTTGCCCTATACAATGGCAAGCCATGAACTAGTCGTGTTTTATGCTTCCCAGAAAAGTCTGGTGCCAATCCATCGATCCTCAGAGGGACGGAAGGCTAGGCTGACCCCCGCGAGAAGATCGAACCAAGAAGCTTGAGTCGGAATGCACGGAACAGCCGGCTCTCCTCCAACTGCGCTACCACGCGTCCACAAAGAAATCGCAGAACTAATGCTTAATCCGAAAGCTAAAAGCCAAAGCGATGAAACATTACGATAATAGGAAAGCGATTAGCAAAAAAAGAACGAAATCGAAACCTTCATGGGAAAGCATAAGTAAACCACCAAACTGCGATACTATAATAGAAAGACGCCGCGGATATGAAGAAGTTTCGGATTTATCCTACCGGAGGAGTCAAGGAAAGCGAAGTAAACACCAGCAGGATAGCGTATGTCCGGTAGGAAAAAACTAGAATAGAAAAGTCCCCTCGTAGATTAGTTCTGTGAACAGCCTCTTTAAATTAGTGCGCTTTCAATTCTATCGTCATTGTCAGAAATGCTGAGTGAGGGCCACCCCCCCCCCCCCCACTGGACAGAATCGAAATTTTTGTACCATAACTAAATGTCATAAAGCGCTGATAAGGACTTTAAAAGACTTTTTCTTCACAGTCCGTATTATAGTGTAGCAGGAAGTTTAAATAGGAATATCTGCAGCGTTTGAGTTTTTAGCGGAAAACTTTTTCCTACTGTCTTATAAGCGTGCAAAAGTGGAGCGAAAAACGGTCACTATTTTTGCTTCACCGACCGCATGATGCTAAAAGCGTCATTTCGCTGCACAACGATGATAATGAACTCCGCGAAAAAAAAGGTGCCACGGCGACTATGAGTAGTCAGAACACGGCGGGGCCGGTGGTGTAATGGCAACATTCCGTGCTGCTGCGATAGTGTGTTTGAGCAGCGGGATGAGTCTACTCATCGGAACTATGCGATTCCTAAGCTATCACGTCCTCAATGTTCGTCGCACAACGGATGAAGCATAAACGTCGGCGTTGATTCGTCCTCCTATGGGATGCGCCACACATTCCACTTGCACGTGATAGGGTGGGGGGCAATCTGAGCCCGTATTTTGCCCACGACTGACTATAGAGGCCATCAGGTGGTCGAAAGATAGACAAGCTTCCTGGTGGCCGAAAGATAGACAATCCTATGTCACCTCTTTCTATGGCAAGTTTGGTACCAATCCGTTGGATAGAAGACTTGCTTGGCCGACGCCACGACTGACTATGGAGCCCATTACTTGGCCAAAACATAGACAAGCCTTTAGATGGCCGAAAGATAGACAAGCCTATGTGTCCTCTTTCTGTGAAAAGTTTGGTACCGATCCGTTGGATGGAAGATTTGCTTGGCCGATGCGTGACCTAGACCAAGAACCTCGATTAGGACTGCAAGTCACAACCAGCACCCTTCCTTTATCGCACTCAAGCGGCAGTATAGACGAATTAAGGCACGATAGTAGACGCCATATAGCCTCACCTATGATGTTAAAGGTGAAAATCGCTCCATACTAGACATTGGATCCCACGCTAAGTCGGATAGTTCGAATCCGTCATTTCTTTTTTGCAAAAAGAATGACGCGAATAATGACATTTTTGAAAATTCCCGGATCTTGGGATCATTCAAGTAAGTGTGCTTTAGCAAGAACGGATTTTCTGTCGACCAAGTAGATCAAGACTTATTTATCTTAGAATTTCACATCGGATATCGGGGTCGGATAGGACCTCAGATTTCTGAGCAAAATCTGTTACCTGGATTAACCGAAAATCCGCTCTCATGAAAATCATCCCTATCTGAAGAACTCTAGGATTCGAGCTTTTCCCACAATCCTTCTAACCGGGGCTTGAAAATGCGACAGATCCGAAATATCCGAATCAGCGTCGGATCAATGTCTACTGCATACATATCAAGCCCAGGTGTCGCACTCGGAGCAGGCTGTCATCTGTGCCCCGGATCGAGGTTCTTGGTTCGGGTCTCGTCCAGCCTCCATCCCTGCGGACCCTGCGAATTGGCAAAAAGCTGTCTGGGAGCTTAAAACTCAGACAGTCGGGATGCATCGGCGCATCTGTAGCTCGCTACAGTCTCTTTTCTGTTAAAAACAGGAAGTTCATTTTGCCTCTATGAAAGATGCGCCCATGTGGTTTCACCATCAGCCCCGATCAGCTCTTCTGCTCTGGTAATTCGTGTTTTTGTTGTAATTAGAATTAACCAATAAACTCATTGAGGGATAAATGATAAAGGACGGCATTACTCAATCCCTTTTAGGATGCGCCATGCATTTTACTTTTACGGGGTGTCGTGGAGGAGATTCGGATGAGTATGTGGCCATACAATGACTTGCGGTGGGCAGCCGATGAACAAGTCAGCGCTCCACCCTTCTCAGACAAGTCTTGTACCAATTCGCTGACCCTGGAGGGATGGAAGAATTGCTTGGCCTGGGCGGGAACTCCGAACCAGGAACCTGGTATCGGGCGCACACGACAGCCGGCGCCTCCTCCGACTGCGCAACACGCGCCCCAGCCGAAATAAAGCTGTTAAAATCTCATAGAAACGCTGAAGTGCTCAAAGTGTTTCAAAAGTGAAACGTAGGATTTTGAATAGAAACTTAATTAGAAATGCTAAGGATAAATAACGACGTTAATCAATGAATTTGGGCGATGCGCCACGCATTCTACTTCTGTGAAACATCCTGGAGGTAGTTTGAATGCGTGTTTGTCCTATACAACGAGTTGTGTTGGCCAACCGACAAATCAAGATTTACTTTTCTCAGTAAGCCTGGATGGAAAGTGCAGTTGACCTGGGTGGGACACGAACCCTGAGCATACTTATGTTCTCGCAGGTTTCGAATATTCAAATGGTTTCAAATACTGATATTTTTTGAGTATTTGGTTTCGAATACAATCGAAAAAAGTGATTTTTTCTGAATATTCGAATTCGAATACATTCGAAAAACCCGATTTTTTGAATAATCGATTTCTAACTCGAATAAATATCACTCGAAATAATATACCTATTCTAATAAGTCATTCGAGCCTAAGTATAGCCATGAGCAAAGGATTCTCGACATGGAGTGCCCACAAGAACCGTGCCATTCTCCAAGTGCGCTACACTGCTCCCAGAAGAGAGAAGAAGTCAAATATTAAAGACTAATCCTACGGAGGGTATGCGCCGCGTTCCACGTCATGTTCTGACGCTAGGACATGTACATATTTGATGTGTGAAATTGTGTTCTCGAATAGTTCGTTGCCACAGACCGCTTTATCACACAACTTCAGCAAGAATTCATTAACTGTAGGAGTATGGAAGGATTGGCTAGAAGCCAAGGTAAATGCTGTTTAGTAGCCATTGGATTCGAATAATTCGAAATTCGTAATTTTTTTTTCAAAGCTGGTTAAAAAGATTACGCATAATTTTTGCTTCGGAATGCTTCGTATAAGAGCGGATTCAACAATACGGATTTTCAGGTGATCCAAATAACTGATTTGTCTTCGGAAAATTCAGATAATTAAGTTTGAACAGAAACCTTATGCCCTATTCTATTTGGATCTCATCGGATATCCGAATCGAATAGGACATCAGATTTCTGCTCAAAATCATAATCAATTATATTTGAATTTTCTGAAAATCTTATCTAGTAAAAATTACCGCTATCTGAATCGCCCTAAGATCCAAGCTTTTCAAAGATTCCATTATCCGCACCATCCTTTTAATCAAGATTCGAAAAAAATGACGGATCCGAATTATTCGAATCGGTTTCGGATCCAATATCAACGGTCTAGCGAGATAATGCCGCCCTCTTGCCACTACGTCACGTCGTTAGAAGAAAAAGAAAACAAACAAAAGTACAGAGTAAATTTCAAGGACGCTACTATGGTGGGGAGCTACCGCATGTACATCAGTTGCTATATGTAGCTGTGGTTTCTCTGTTACAAATACATGAAAAACGATACATTCTACCGCTCGACTTTGCATGTAACATCCAATGCAGTATTTCAGAATAGCAATACTAGTAGACATACCTAAGCATGGAAAAAAATTAGATGCAAGTCTAGAAAGGGGAATCACTGTGTCTACTCCTTGTAATATCCAGTGAATTTGTCCAAAAAGAAAACTTTGGCTGAAATGTAATCACGCTATACCTGAACAGAATGGAAAAGGGCAGGTAATTTTACCCTTCTCTCCAGTTTGGAGCCGAAAATTGTTATGAAAAAAATGAAAAAAACGTAGAATAAGACAGACAGAAGGCGGATAAGCACGAATCCATGACAAACGGCGGGTGATTAGGAAAGGATGTTCCGCCAGGAAAATCCCCCCGTCTGTGGCGATTATGTAGGTGGAGAGGCGTTCGCCGTCGGCGGGAGTATCATAATCGAATGCACGGAGAAGCCCGCAGCCGTCGCAATGAAAGCGACGAGCGCCGGCCTGCTTCTACAGAAAAACAAGCCACACATAGAGCCAGGCTAGCCGGCAGACGACGGGCGGCAGTATCCAGAGGCACCGCGTCCCGGCTTCTCCTGGACGAAGACGTCGACCGGGGAACACCGGAAGGCTGACGGTGACGTCGAAGTCGAGTGGTCGGACGTCGAGAGGACGACGAAAAGAGCGCTCGATAGGCGTGGGCCGAGAAAAAACGTCGCTGCCGGCTGCAGCGGCCGAGGCTGAGAGCACTGCTCCCCGCCTTTGCCGTCGACGCGGGGCTGGCTGGGCTGGCCCGTCCGCCGGCCGCTCCGACGAGGGCGACGACGGAGACGTCGCCATCGTCGGCGGCGACGATCTCACGCAAACATCACCGCCGTTGCGCGGACCAAACCAACGGCAGCTATCGATCTGGATCTCAAGCAGTTTTCTACGATTTTTTCAGGTCTCGAATGACTGGGACTGGAGACGAGAGTGAGGGAAAGCTCTGCTCCTCATGGCAAGAACTAGTCCACCACTCACCATATATTGCCTCCATCTGCAAAGCAACCCCTGACGATGGCTCGCCCGAGTTTAAAATTGGTCCCACTTATCTCAGTTATTTATTTTATTTATTGCAAGGCATGGATCCTAATCACATGCGCTAAGGAGAAGCAATAAAGCACTGAAGGAGATGCACAACACTAGATGACGGATGCAGCGAAGCAGAATGAAACTTAACAAGGGAAGGGTCTGAAGCGTATGTCTGAACGGGGAGAGTAAGTAATATAGGAAGAATCCCCACCCCTCAATTAGTATAAAAATTGGTTTCCTTTTTGCCATGTCGTTAAGCCCTAGGAGTGGGGGTACTTCTTCGTGCGAGGGAGGTCGGGGGATTCGGTTCGCCTGCGATGCGGCGTTTTTGCATTTCAACTGACTGGTTGATATTTGAGGGGCCCTGGCGTCTATACAACCTTCAAGCGTTAACTGCGCATTTTTCTAGCTGTATTGACCGGTTTTAACCAAAAGGCAGTGAGAAAGGTATTTAGCATGCTATGCTCTCCTTCTTTGAGCATGTCTGTCGTGACGTTCACCACGCTCCATCACGACTGTTCAAGGACACGTACGCGTGGAGGCGCCCAGGTTCCGACGCGGACGGCATACGGTCACGCGCACGCGTCTTCACGCAGTATAAACGCCTTCCCGCGCGCGCCCAGCAGCCTTCGACTTCGACGTCGCGGTGAGCGGTCGATCCGCTCCTCACTCCGCCGCAGCCAGTGCCCGGCACTCCATCGTCAGCGCAGTTCCATTGTCATCGGGACATCGACTGGACCATCGGCGCAGGACATCCGGACGACCAGGACGGGACGTGCACGAGCATCGAATCGGAGGCAACTGCAGAGTGCAACCGAGCCACTGCTCTCGTGAGCGCAGTCTCCAGAGTATGAGCCGGACAGGATATTCGGGTTGCGCTTGGAGCTTACCCGTAGGTGAGGTGGCGGTGCTCAGCCTTGACTCGTAGGATGTTGTGTTCCTCTTTAGATATGCATTGTCTGTATTGGAGTTGCTATGAAGTGTAGTGTCTTGTGCAATGTCAATCGACTCGAGTCGTGAGAAAAAGTTTAGCTCAATTGTACAACGTGAGTGGTGTGAAGATGGGCGAGGTTGTCGCGGCCGGCGCAGGAGGAATGATCCTAAATAACATCCTCATTGGCGTGAGGTGTGCTTGAGTCTAGGAAACAAGGATCTATCCCCTTAATCGTGGCAGGCAGGTAAGAGCAAGCGCGCAGGGTAAGACCTCGACTCTGATTGTGCCTCAACACGTGGCCTCGGGTTGAAGGCTGCATGATGTATACCAGCGGTGCAACGACAGTGTCCTCGTTCAACAGACGCCCAATAGCTGTGTACTCCTACCTGGATCACGGCCAGCTTCTCGAATCACATGGCGATTTAAGCCACTATACCATGAGGAAGATCTTGAGTATTCGGCTGCCACCGGCCAGATTCAGCAAGCCGACGTGGACTTCTTCAGGTACATGAAGTCCCTTATAAAGCGATTTCACTGCACTGATTTCACATTATTGTGACTAGTTCCTCTGCTTCAAGCACTCTATGCCTGTGTATCACTGGTGTAGAACGTTCATACACCATCATGTTGAATACCTTTCTCATTGTCTTTTGGTTAAAAACCGGTCAGTAATAAACAGAAGAAACGATTCAAATCAGCTTCCTTAAGCCTCAAGTGGCTGGTATCGAGGTTGTACGCTTTATTACGGTATTTTGTTGCGATTAAAACTTCTAGCGCCAGGCGGGACTCGGACCCGCACATCCCTCTAACCGGGCGGGAATGCTCTACGCCATTACACCACCGGCGCCGTTTTATCGAACGCAACATGCACACCCGTGGGACCGATCAGCACTCACCCGTATATCGGGATTTGATCGGTCCCACGAGGTGTGGATGTTACGTTCGATCAAACGGCGCCGGTGGTGTAATGGTGTAGAGCATTCCCGCCCGGTTAGAGGGAGGTGCGGGTTCGAGTCCCACGTAGCGCTAGAAGTCTTGATCGTGACAAAACAGAAGAAAGTTTCTTTCCACAGCATAAGAGGAAGATGTGCAAAAAACGCCTGATACTTGTGTATATGTCAGGGCTCCTCAAATCCCAACGAGTGAGTTGAAATGCAGAAGACCACAACGCAGAAGGACCGAACCCACGACCTCCCTCACATGAACCAACGCCACTATTCACCGCGCTCCTAACCGCTTGCTGGGATTGACATCGCAGGTGTGCAAAAGACCCCTCAGCGCTCGTGAGACACCACTTCCATAGTAACTTCAAGGACATCCTACTCCTTGGGTTTAACGACTTGGTAAAAAGAAAACCAATTTTTGTACTAATTGAGGGGTGGGGATTCTTCTATATGACTCGCTTCCCCCATTCAGACATACGCTTCAGACCCTTTCCTTGTAAGTGCAACTATTGGTTTAGGTGAGAACAGCGACGTACTAACAACGTTCTCATTCTCAGAAAGCAAGTGGTTGAGCTCCCTGAGACTCTTGTACATGAAGAAACGTGACCTCGCTTTTGATCTTACAACTTGTTAGAACTGGCACAGGTGAAGTCGGAGACTTCCTTATCTACTAGTTGTCACGGAGGCACCAAAAAACTCTAATGGGTCAATGGGAAGAATTGCTGTTAGAACTTTTGACAACATAAGTATGATTACGATTACCACCATACCTTCATACGTCTGCCTTACACTATACTAATATAGAATACGGTACCACAGACTTCTGCCCTCGCTTGAAGAGGTGTGTACAAAGGCTTGAAGCAGTTCAGAATACTTTTTGTTTTCTTTTTCTGTCTTTTTTCTAGAAAGCTCTGGATATGCTCATATGGTTGTGATTACACCAGCATTCTCGCAGCTTCTAATCGCCACAAAACCTTCAACATGCCTTGTCCTGAGCCTCGAAGGAAATGGAATCATCTGCTGATGATATTCAAAATGATTATTGATGTGGTGGCACTACCATTTAATGAGTTCTACACGATGCAGAAATCTATTAGGTGACTGCAAAAATAGTCTCAGTTTTTCAGCCTTAGAAGGCGAAAACATTTTTATAATAGATAAATTTCGTTAATCGAAGTAAAAAAAACATTTGAATCACTTAGAATCAATACATCTTTGCCAGCGAGAAACGAGTTTAATTATTCCGGTAGCATGGAAATTCGCGCTTCTGGAAGCGATAAAATCGCGCTAGGCGCTATTTGCATCCCTCCTGGTTCTTGTTTATTTATTTACTTATACTTGCACTAAATTGTGCAACAATAACAAAGACACATTTAACATGGACACGGCCTAAGCAACATAATGACTATGAAGTGAAAAAAAAAACTAAATTCTTGAACTCAACATTTCACGCTAATAAATGGTGATGGCAAACTTTAAGCAAACAAGAAACACAAAGCAATAAACAAATAGAGACACCAAAAGCCAAAAATACATAAAGCCGAGGGTTTCGAGAACTTGGGGCAAATTGGAGGAAACGAGCAGTGGCCCGCCAACACTGGAAGTCGCAAGAGAAAACGGCTTCTGATACCATCTTAGTAGGCCTGCCCCCTCTATCGACGCGTACATAACGGTTGATAAGGGAAGTCGTAAGAAGAAAAGCGAGCAAAAACATCTAGAAATGGCAGCAAAATAAAAAGAAATAAACCAATTAAGCAAAGAAAAAAGTAGGGAATCAAGCAATTACAAAGGTAAGCTCATCACTTCAGAGTAGGAAGGAAAATAGCACCGGCCAAAAGAACCTAGCAATACCTCAAAAAAAGTAGGAACAATCGTTCTTCAATTTCCTACGGAATAGGCGTTTTGAGCATCCAGTAAGGGTGGAGGTAACATTTGTAACCAGCGAGCCCCGCGGTAGAAAAAGGAATTGAAGAACTTTTCACGACTTTTTGAAGCATTTCTCGCGCAGAAAGCTGTTGAGGTGCTTGAAAAAGTATTAGTTGGCGGGCAAGAGGTCTGGTAAGTACGCGTTTCGTATCCCGAGCGAAGAGAATCCGCTGGACCACTCTGGCACCGACAGAGATGAATAGAAACGTTGCTGGCGCTCGTTCGCGGAATCCATGACCAATCTGGGAAGAAATTTGAGCGACCAAAGATTACATACAGAACTGTGACCCAACACTGAAGTTTCAACTTAGACCTTGGACTGGGGAGATACGCAATCTTGAGGTGGTAGTATATTGATACCGGCACTCATCTAACACTCACTACATACGTCTTGCTGCTACCATTCAACGACCAGAATATCTGATCTAATGGTAAGCTCTACTTCCTGGCCAATAAGAATTTAAATTAGTTATTGTTGTTGTTGTTGTTCAGAGAAGATCAGAGACGCTGTCGCATGGGCCAAGTCGTCGAAAATTGGGTGGGCCGGCCACGTAATGCGCTTCGCAGACACTCGCTGAATAAGAGCCGCCACCGAATGGATTCCGCGAAAATTTCAAGAGAACAGCAGGGGCCGGATTCACGAATGACTTTACCCAGAGTTATTTCGATAGAGCGTAGTAACTGAAGCTTCACTTGGAATTCACAAGACCGTGGAGGTGGCGAATGGTAGGGAGAATTATACTATTCAGCGAATTATATCATATCATGGATACCATACCTGTCCTCTGCCCACTACCCTCGGTTGCTAAACTCATCCATTACCATTAACCCATTACCTTACCAGTTGTGAATCCGGCCTCAAGACGCCCACCAGCGCGTTGGTCGGACCTCTTCGTGGAAGTCTGAACGGACGACATAAAGCTCTTCGTGTCCCTCGGTCGAGGAGCATCCGTTGAAGCACTCTGGCACGCGAAGGGACGAATGGAGACGCTGCTGGCGCCCGCTCGAGCATCTCGATGATCAACGAGACAACAGGTGGTGCAGGTGATACAGGTGCTGTTGTTGTTGTTCAGCTGTTCCCATATCAGAACAGTGATCATCTGTAGAAGTGACCCTTTCGAAGACAACAGGTGAATAGTCCATGCAGAACAGGCGACGCTGATTCCTAACCCACGGTAGTTGAGCCGTTTTCGAATCCAAAAAACGGAGCACGAAACATGAAACGGAAGGTCTCAAAGTGGGCAAAAAGCGTATTTCCGAACACGGAAACGCAAATTCTGCACAACCCTGGTCGGGAGGTACTGCTGCTTAGGTCGTCTAAGTTCCTACTCAAAGGCGCGTGAGGCGCAGTCGGAGAAGTTTCCGGCTATCGCATGCACCATTCGATACTAAGTTCTTGGTTCGGATTTCTCGCCTAGGCCAACCAAGCCTTGCATCCCTGGGGATAGGGGGGGTCGGTGAATAGGTACCAGCCCTGTTTGGGAATGATAAAGCACTGGCTTGCTCATGGCCTGGTCACTGCAACTAACTGTAGGCCAAATACGCACTGAAATTGCCTCCTTGACATCCATTAGGAGTAGAATACGTGGCGCCTCCCAAAAGGGACTGAGTAATCGACGAGTGTTTTCTTCAGCGTGACCAAGATTGCGGCTTACGTTTCGGCGTCGTCGCCTTCTTCAGAGCCTGGAAAAGTCGAAGTCATCTGAGAAACTACCCTCCCAAATGCCATTTCATTCTGCAGGAATCCATCCAAAAAGCTAAGAGGCTACGAAAACGATGCCGAAAGAAGTCGAAAACGTGGCTAACCTTAGATGCGGACAAAAGGCGTCCACCGTCACCCTGGCTGGACGAAAGATGGGTGAATGAGCTTAGAGCCCTTGAGACCACCCGCCCTAGGGACCAAACGGGTCATGACCCAGAGGTCAAAACCCGCAGAGGGCGACGTGCGGCGCCAGCCATCTTTCGTTCAGCCAGGGTGACGGTGGACGCCTTTTGTCCGCATCTAAGGTTAGCCACGTTTTCGATTTCTTTCGGCATCGTTTTCTAGTCTCTTAGCCTTTTGGATGGGTTCCTGCAGAATGAAATGGCATTTGGGAGGGTAGTTTCTCAAATGACTTCGACTTTTCCAGGCTCTGAAGAAGGCGACGACGCCGAAACGTGAGCCGCAATAAAGAGCTATACCAATCTTGGTCACGCTGAAGAAAACACTCGTCAATTACAACGTCAAAGATGCCAAGATTCGCCGAGGGTCGGACGTGGAATGAACTGAGTAATGCCGTCCCTATTCCTTCGTTCTTTAAGTTCCTACTCTTCTAGATGAGATTTTAGCTAAGTATGGCATCAGAGGTTTCACAAATGCCATCGAAAACGGCCTAAAGAACATGCTCGCTATCGTCTCGATTCGGCACAGGGCCAATTTCTGCACCAACCTCTTCTTCGGCCATAGTGTCTCTGAATTCTTGCTGCTGCATGTGAATGCACTTTTGTGTACGACAAAAAGTACACTTTTTCGATCCTTCGTCGATACACCATCGCGAGGAAAACAACGTGCTGCGGTGCCCGACCTTAAGCGTTCGAATTTGCAAGAGCTGGGGTTCGAGGACGAGGGTCTGCGGTTTGACCAAGCGGCTGATAGGGCTTCTCATCATATTCATCCGTCCATAGCGTTTAAAAGCACCTTAATAGAGAGTCGTTTACTTGAAGGTGATGTAGTACGTGTCTAGAAAGAGCAGAATGGAAATTAATAAAATATAGATGAAGGACGGCGTTAATCCATCCCTTTTGGGATGCGCCATGCATTCTACTTCTACACGATGTTGAGGAGACGATTGGGATGTGTACTTAGCCTTGCGGTGATCAGTCATTGGAAAACTTATCGTGAAATATACTAAAAGAAATGTCAACAAAAAAGTCATCTCAAAAGGAGATCGTGATGAACAAGAAGTAAGATTGATAGAATATAGATTTGGAAGATTCCTATAGGAAGGTAAGCAATCAAGCGTTTCTGAAATCACTGTCTAAAAGCCTCCTAAGTTTACTTAAGGGAGCCAGGGATTGGAGATGTTTTTGATAATTGCATGAATTCGGAATCCACAATTCTCGAAAGGAACGAAAGGCTTCGCCTGAGAGGGAAATCCGAACCAAGAACCTGGAATCGGGTGCACACGGCAGCCAGCACGCCATTTAACTGATCTATCAGGCGACTTAAAATATTTATGGATACCATAGTAGGACATAATTAAATGAAATCCGAATCAAAACAATGTTCAGGTGTTCCATTAGGAGAACAAGTTTAAGTTTCATAATTACACGGGTGCACTCCTTTAACCCGCAGATGTAGCACGATCGGTAGGTGCTTTCTACCGTTTTCGCATAGGAGTGTGATGCGTGGCCCATTCCAAAATTAATTAATTGTTCGGTAGTAAAATTTATAAAATTCTGAACAGGCGCAAACCATAATTAGAACCAATCATCTAAGGATCTGAATTCGAGTGGTAACGCAGTCGGAATAGGGGCCGGCTGTCCCGTAAGCTGCGAGAGTTCTTGATTCGAACCTCGCTCGGGCCAGCCAAGCCTTTCATCCTTCCGATATTGATGAATCAGTAGCAGGCTTGTCTGGAAAGGATAAAGCACTGAGTTGCCTTCCGACTGGCCGGCAAAAGTCCGTCAAGAAATCCCAAAGACGATATCTCGAAGGAGTAAGATGCATGGCGCATACCAAATAGGGAGTCGCTAACGCCGTACACAGATATAAACATTCACTTAAAGTTTTCTCCCGAAGGGAGGCGGAGCCAGCAGAACACTGAAAATACCCACACTTCTCGAATTAATCGCTGCAGTGAGTATTTTTTACGTAAAAATAGAGAATCTCGGCTGTTCTTCTTCTTCTTCGAGTGACGGGCAGAGAATCTTTGACCGTTGTGCACTGCCGGGGTCCACCCGGCTCTTAACGAGGGAACTCATCGGAAGCTGACACCTCGACTCCACGGGCGTTTATGCCGATGTCTGTCGATAGGGGAAGATAGAGCAACGACCACCCTCCTCTTCCCATATGTTGAGCGCAGAGCTCATGTCTCGCCAATAAGCACACAATACTCAAGCATTGCCTTCTGAAATAAACGGTCTGAAGTGAACCTGAATTTCAGCACTTATCCAGAAGATCGTTAGAATAACAAAACTCTCGGCTCAGACCAGACTTGCACCCATGGCCAGGATGTTATCATGAAGAGAATCAAAAAATATTAGGTTGTAACGAATTGAATGGCACTGGCTCGCGCCATTTTTTGGCGCGTCTTTACGCGTTTGATCAAGAACAAACCGTAACATGTGGCATATCATTTAGAAGCGCAAACTTTGCTCTACCGGTGAGTACCAAATTTTCTATGTAAAAGTGGGAAAACTTTAGAGTTTTAATGACTTTTTTGCAGATGGACAAAAGGGTAATCCGAGGCATTTACTTGTATGAATTCAAGCTGGGCACTACAGCTAAGGAGGCGGACGAGAAGATGAACGCCACATTCGGTAGGATGTTCCACAATTCGGACGGCGTATCGTTGGTATCGGAAGTTCCGGAATGGAGATGAGGGCTTGGAAGAACATGAAGGTCGTGGGAGGCATAGTGATGTTGTTGAGGACAAGCTGAGAGATGTGCTAGAGGAGGATCCACACAAAGGTACCAGGGATATAGCGAAGGTTCTTGGCGTCAGTCACAACACGGCTGCCCGGCATCTGAAGGAAATTGGAAAGACCAAAAAGCTGGAAAGATGGGTGCCTCACGAGCTGTCTGAGGAGCAAAGAAACCGACGATATGAGATCTCGTGCGCACTGCTTCTACGGAACGAAACGGACCCATTCCTTGATCGCATCGTAACCTGTGACGAGAAATGGATAATGTACGACAACAGGCGACGATCGGCACAGTGGGTGGACAGCGATGAGAGCCCCAAGGTTTTTGCGAAGCCGGAATTGCACCAAAAGAAGTAATGGTGACAGTATGGTGGTGTTCGCTGGGAATTATTCACCACAGCTTCCTCCCTCCCGGTGAATCCATCACGGCAGAGAAGTAGTGCATTGAAATTGAAGAAATGATGAAAAAGTTGAAGGATATCCGGCCGGCCTTGGTAAACCGAAGGCGAGTTCTCCTTCTGCACGACAATGCTCGCCCCCATGTAGCACGAATGACGTTGCAGAAATTGAATGAGCTGAGCATTGAAACTCTACCACATCCTCCGTTTTCTCCCGACCTCTCCCCAACAGACTACCATTTCTTCAAGCATCTTGGCGACTTCTTGGTAGGGAAAATATTCAAATACCAACAGGATGCCGAAGGTGCCTTCGAAGATTTCGTCCATTCCAGAACTCCTGATTTTTATGCTACTGGGATAAAAAGCTTGTGTCACGTTGGCAAAGATGTGTAGAATCAGAAGGTTTTTATTTCGATTAATAAACTTGCCTACAAGCCGAGATATTAACTGTTTAAATTTACAGTGGTTCAGTGCCATTTATTTCGTTACAACCTAATATGAGCGTTCGAACCCCAGTCAGATCTTTTCAATGATCTGGTAAGACTTCCATATCCAGCACAACTTCCAAATCCAAAAATGCGAAGCGATACGTGACGGCACAATCTGAGGAGGCGCCGGTCGTCGCGTGCACCTCAAAACCTCGATTCGGGTCCTACCTATGCCAACTAACACTTCCATCCTTCCGCTCTGTAGTCGATGATTAGGCACCCTGCTTGCCTACGAAAAGTAAAAGCATTTATTTGTAGACCAGCTGGACTCGGTAAGCCACTGCATTGACCAAATTTATTCATTTATTTGTTGTAGGTACCAATCCACACAAACAAAAATCAACGCAGAATATGTGGGCATAACCAGCAGAAAAATGACATCATTACAATAATATTATCGATTAAAACAAAATATTAAGCAACTTCGTGCAGATACTTTTTGAATTCAATTCATTTATGCATCCTACGATGCGCTTATGATCACAATACGTAAAGGTTAGCAATGTAATTAAACTCGATAAAAAGGATAAAGGATAAAGGACGGCTTTATTCAATCCCTTTCGGGATGCGCTACGCATTCTACTTCTACGGGATATCGTGGAGGCGACTTAAATGCGTATTTGGCGATACGATGACTTGCGGTGGCCAGCCGATGAACAAGTCAGCGCTCTGTCCTTCCCAGACAAGTCTGGTACCAATTCACCGACCCCGGAAAGATAGAAGGCTTGGTTGGCCTGGGCGGTAAATCCGAATCAGAAACCTGGTATCGGGTGCACGCGACAATCGGCGCCTCCTCCGACTGCGCTACACGCGCCCAAACTCGATAAAACATACAAAAAACAGGTAAGAAACCTATAGAAATAACTGTGGTAAGGAAGAGGAACCAACAAACCAAAAAAGCTTAAGAGAAGGTTGGCTTGCTGGCAATCAATCATCAGAATCTAGTTACAAGAAGATGTCTGGAGAACGTAATGCTAGCAGCACCGCATAAACAAAGACTTCTGAACACCATCTTCCCGAAAATACTCGTCAATAAGGACTTTTAACATAGTATTTGGTAATACATGTTTCTTGGAACATTTCAAACACGAAATTATGCATTAAAGTCGACACCACAACTTCCCAAAGGAGTAGAGTGCACGGCGCATCTAAAACAAGAATAGATTAGTGCTGTTTGCTATCTATTATGCATATTTTAGATCTCTGGAATTCTGAAACAACGCCTATAGGTTCTTGGCAATTTGAAGCCGAAAATAATTCCAATGCAATTATTATATTTCTAACGGGTAGAAAGGATATAGGATACGGGAAGTGGACAACTCCTTTCTGAAACAAGCAGCGTACATAGTTTTATGCGTCATCGTGGAGGCCTTTTGAACATATCCATAATTTTTTTCTCCATCCACAGCCTCTTTAAGATCTGAGAGAACCTCGTTCTTCAAGGTCTTCTAGGCTGAAGTGTAGCTTTAACTATCATTAAAAAAGTGCTGTGACACACCTATCGGTGTGTCTGGCACTTTTCTGTTTCTAGAAATAATGGCGTAAGGCCCAGATTTTCTCATGCGTGAGATAAGTGCAACCCTCAAGGAC
Organism: Heligmosomoides polygyrus bakeri; assembly: GCA_947359475.1. Taxonomy (NCBI): domain Eukaryota; kingdom Metazoa; phylum Nematoda; class Chromadorea; order Rhabditida; family Heligmosomidae; genus Heligmosomoides; species Heligmosomoides polygyrus. The sequence goes on along the minus strand of OX375867.1, from coordinate 95,880,290 downwards.
TTTGTTATCCCTGGAGTGATCAAAAATATGGTTTGTTGAAGGATTTCGTTGAACCCTATGCTTTATGTGGTCTTTTGCCTTAGCGGGGTCCTAAAGAGAGGATTCCTCTGCTAAATTCGGAAGCACGCTATATGTAGGCGAATGTGAAAATATTAGGCGTGTTCCAGGCCTTTCCAGGCAGCTCAATCACCCGATGTTCAGCTGTGTCGTTCTGTTGGGCCTGGATAGTCAATTCTCTTCTCCTCGTTGTTCAACGCTTCAATGACCTCCTAAAGCCCTGATCTTGTTCCGAGCGAGCTACTCCTTCAAAATGTTACAGGGTGAACCAAAATGACGTGGATAAGATTTTTTCGTCATAATTATAAAACAACCAACAATGCGAGAAAACGACTACTAAATTACAATAATACAAACATTAAGGTACATCATGTTCAAGTGGTTTCGAAGTGGCCTCCCTTATAGCGGATGCAGAGGACCATACGTTTCAAGAATTTTTCGACGATGGGCCGCAGGTCATCAGGAGACAACCGTTCCCACTCCTGGCGCAAGGATTCTTTCAGGGACTCGAGACTGCGGTGGCGTTTCACGCGTTTGACGCCGGCCCTAGCCCCTAAAATACCCACACACTGTACTCCATCGGATTCAAATCCGGAGAATACGGCGGCCATTCCGAAGGCGTGATGAAGTCGGGGAAATTGGCCTTGCACCATGCCTGTGCATTCTTCACACTATGTGCGGGTGCAGCGCAGTCGGAGGAGGTGCGACCGTCGCGTGCACCCGATACCAGGTTTCTCGTTCGGATTTCCCGCCCAGGCCAACCAAGCCTTCCATCCCTCCGGGGTAGGTGAATTGGTACCAGACTTGTCTGGGAAGGATAAAGCGCTGACTTTTTCATCGGCTGGCCACCGCAAGTCATTGTATGGCCAAATACGCATTCATGTCGCCTCCACGACATCCCGTAGAAGTAGAATACGCTGGCGCATCCCAGAAGGGATTGAGTAACGCCGTCCTTTATCCTTATGTGGGCGCGTGTAGCGCAGTCGGAGGAGGCGCGACTGCCGCGAGCAGCCGATACCAGGTTCCTGGTTCGGATTAACCGCCCAGGCCAACCAAGCCTTCCATCCCTCCGGGGTCGGTGAATTGGTACCAGACGTGTCTGGGAAGGATAAAGCGCTGACTTGTTCATCGGCTGGCCACCGCAAGTCATTGTATGGCCAAATACGCATTCATGTCGCCTCCACGACATCCCGTAGAAGTAGAATGCGCTGGCGCATCCCAGAAGGGATTGAGTAACGCCGTCCTTTATCCTTTATCCTTTATGTGCGGGTGCGGAGTCCTGTTGAAACGTCCAATGGGCATCACCAAAATGCCGGTGGGCCCAAGGAAGAACTACGGACTCGAGAATGTCTCGCTGGTACACATCTTCGTCGATTTTCACTCCTTTATCCATTAAAACCAGGGGTCTGGCCGCTGGCGCAGATTCCGCCCCAAACCATGACAGATTGTGGGATTCGGACGACATCAGAGGTGCTTGGAGCCCCTGTAGACCACATCCTACCATTTTGGCGATTGTGCGCCTGCTCCACGGTGAACAGCTTCTCATCCATGAACAGAATCTGTTCCCAGGTACGACCTGCGGCCCATCGTCGAAAAATTCGCGAAACGTTTGGCCCCTGCATCCGCTCCAAGGGAGGCCACTACGAAACCACTTGAACATAACGTACCCTAATGTTTGTATTGTCGTAATTTAGTCGACGTTTTTTCGAATTGTTGCTTGTTTTATAATTATGACGAAAAAATCTTGTCCACGTTCTAACACATTTGCTTAAGCCTGGAGCGGCTGGTAGAGAGGCTATATTTATTTATTTATTTATTTATTAATACATCCATAGGGATGTGCCACTAATGATCGAGAACAGGCCACGAACAAATTGCCCGGAAAGAACATGAATAGGAAAAAAACTCAAAACTCAACTTACAATCAGTTTAAGCGCTAAAAAAGCTATCGAGAACATTGAGGAAAGGCCCACCATCTATGAACCTGCGCATCTATGAAGGAGAAAATAACCAGAGAAGGGTAGGACAGCCAACCCACAAGTAACATGATCACTACAGAAAACCAGACGAGCTTGCCCATGGTATACTATGGTGTCATTATGCACCTCAATAAGAAAAAAGCAACAGTAATAAGTGCTATATAGTGCCTACGAAGATGACTATCCATAGGCCAGTTGTATTTGTATGAGAGACAGCACTTTTGCCTGATGCATGTAACAAGCTGTCAGAACTGGTAGTATTATTATGATAGTGATCCTGAGGCACATGAAGATTTGGCAATAAATAAGCCATTTCAAAGTGATGGTGCTCCAGACCTCCATAGTATTAGAATCACAGCAAGGAGCCTGATGGGAAAACGTAGTGAAACATGAAAACCAATAGGTGGTTAATAACCCAACCCTGGCACTTCACAACGCGCTAATTCATCGACGGTATCACCATCATTCTCTCAGCCCCTACAAAACAAAAATACGGAGAGTGGGCACCAAGAAATACAGAGCATATGAAGAAGAAAATTCAACTCCTTAATGACAGAAAAACAATCATCGTCTAGCCGATAGCACACAATATAGCAATTCAACATGAATCAAAACGGAAGAATAATAAATACGAGTATTATCATGACTATCAAGCTATAATGATAAAGAGATCTGTAGTAATAGGCTTTCAAAAGTTTTGCCATAAGAATCATCAGCCATCCCTGAGCAATTCAGATACATTGACACCAAACACTGACTGCCACAGCCTGACTGCCACAGCCTGAATCGTAGCTCTGTTAAATACTCAGGAATATTAAGAAATGAAACCAAGACAACTTTCCTCATTTTTCGCCAAAAAAGCAGTGTAACAGAGAAAGAGTAGGCTAGTCAGCATTAGCCAACTGGCAGCTCAGAAGTAGGAAAAACTGTAAATTTTTGGTCAAGAAAAACTGAACCCACAGTATGGTATAGCTGTTATGGTATAGCTATATGTTGTTACAGGATGTTTTGTTGCGATCAAAACTCTTGCGCCAGGCGGGACTCGAACCCGCATCTTCTGCTGGGTGCACGGGTGGGTGCTGACGGACCTCGAGGATATCGCGGATGTTACGTACGGTCAAACAGCGCCGGTGGTGTAAGGCGAACATCGCTGCCCAGAAAGCAGAAGATGCGGGTTCGAGTCCCGCCTGGCGCAAGAGTTTTGATCGCAACAAAACATCCTGTAACAACATCTTGTCCATGTTATTTTGGTTCACCCTGTAAAATGTTTGCCAACAATCCCCTCCTTTAGTTCCATTCGTTGATAGCGCTTAAAAAGATTGCATAAGCTTCGACTCTGCTGCTCGGAACTACTTTTGAAAAGCTTTCAGTGGAAAATTGGGTAGTCCTTGCCCCTCTCCATGTGTTCGACTTCAGCAATATCGACGTGACTGTAAACGTGCCAGTATTCTTCAAATTTGGATGAGGAAATTGAGTGGTAGTTGTATAGCGCCATGCGATTTTTATTTGACTGACAGTGTAAATGCTGCCTACAGGAAACGCTAAAGTTGAGGATATGCGTGTTTTTGTTTTGCTGATAGTCTACACGTGTGTGAAATTCTATGCAAACAGAAAGTTTTCTATCAATCGAGCAAAAATCGCAATGTCCTGCACGACGGCATGGCCCACGCTCTTCTTTTCGCAATAAAACGGCCGCTTTTCTGCTCTTTAAAACAAGTTTAGAACCATGATTTTCCCCAAAAATTAGAAATTTATAAAATTTCAAACAATGTGTTCACATACACGCGGGCACGTGAATTAAAACTATAAAGAAATTCACACTAAATTTTCTTTTAACAAAGAATTCAGTTTGATTTCAAATCGTGAGGTTTGTTTAGAAGAGTGTAAGAAGGTATAATAAAGAGGTATAGTCGTCCATGATAAACCTCACGGGAACACCCAGATGGCAAGCGCCGTGGCTGCCAAGCAATACCTAATCCTTGCTGCGGACAACTTCAATTCTGTAGAGTAGAGGTTAGTCAAACTGGCAACGATGGAGCAATATCTTGTGTATAGTCGAGGTGTAGACGAGGAGAACGAGACATGAAGCAACGACCACGGATTAGGAACACTAATACGACGCCTAATCACTGGAAAACACGGCGACGACGACCAGGACGACGACGTGTGTTTTCTTCATTCATACGTTGGGGTCCAATACGTACGTACAAGGGGATTGATTGCTCTCCTTCAAAAATAGCGTATGTCGTTATAGTGTAAAGTGGTGCACGTTCCCTGATGAGTTAAACTACAAGACGCCTCAAAAAGTGAAGGAGAGGTCGTACACAGTTTTGCTACCACTAGGGCTTTTGCTAAAATTTATAACACAGATGGAAGCGCAGAATTTCAAATTACGTGAATGGTTGGGTTCTTGGTATCTTCACAAAGCTTCAACTTTTCGACTCGATTGAAAAAAATAAAAATAAAAAATCGCCTTTATCACTTGTCGTCCCGTTGATCATCGATTTGCTCGAGCGGGTGCCAGCAGTGTCTCCATTCGTCCCTGTCGCGTGCCAGAGTGGTCCAATGGATCCTCCTCGCTCGAGGGGCACGAAAAGCGTCATATCGGTCGTTCAGGGCTTTCATGAAGAAGTCCGACCAACGCGTTGGTGGGCGTCCCGGTGTTCTCGTGACATCCAGCGGAATCCAGTCGGTGATGGCTCTCGTCCAGCGGGTGTCTGCGAAGCGCATTACGTGGCCGGCCCACCTAATTTTCGACAACTTGGCCCACGCGACAGCGTCTCTGATCTTCGAACGTCAGCGAAGCTCGGAACTCCGGAGGCCTTCTCTCACTTGCGTGAGTCGTGTCACTCCGAGCATCGTCCTCTCGATTCCACGCTGCGCGACGCTGATCGCGTGTTCATCCTGCTTTCGTATAGCCCAGGTCTCTGAGGCGTATGTTAGGGCAGGAAGAACAGTGGAGTCGAATAGGTGGGCACGGAGTCGGACGTTCTTCGTTTTCTTCACGACTTCTTCGACGCTCTTGAAAGCTCCCCAAGCCGCTCGTTTCCTCCTGCTCAGCTCTGGTGCTAGGTCGTTGGCCATGTTGACTTCGCGACCCAGATACACATAGCTGGAGCATTCGGAGATGTTCGTTCCGATGAGCGAGAATGGGGCATCAGAAACCCATCCGTTCCTCATAAACATCGTCTTCATAAGATTCAGCTGTAGTCCAACGTTCCCACATACACGATCGAAGTCGGCCAGCATTCAGCCAAAAATAAAAAATAATAAAATAAATGAATAAAGTCGATGTACAGTAATGGGATAGGACGGAATTACATGAAAAATAACCAGAGGGGTCAACATAAATTGTTATTCTCTAAGCCTAAGACCACGGTAAGAGTCTTTCAATAAATAAATAAATAAATAAGTAAAATTGATTTTGTAGGAGGAAAAGCCAGGAGCGCTATACGCAGTGTTTAGGACAAATAAGAAAAACTGGAAGATGCGATTGTTATAGGTTAGAGATGTGCGCCATGTGGGCTTCTTGCTGGAAAAGCGATTGATTATGCATAGGCGAAATGCTCTCTTGAACTTTGTAGTTAAATAACTGCCTCCCTCGCAAAATTCCTTCGAAAAAATGAACGGATAAACGTCCACTACGCCAAACCAGGATTACATCACCTAAACGGCGAGCGTTCTCCAATGTTTTTTTTGTTTGAGCTATAGAACTCGATGTGTTGAACCCAATTTATACCATTTTCAAATCAAATTGGACACTTTTCACGTCAAATTGGACACTTTTCTAAACCAGCTTAAGACCTTTGAAATCAAAGCGAACTCTTCCAAATGACCTTTAGCCAGGTTAAACTACTGGCCCACTAAGATGGTTAGAATAATTTTTTTTTGTTCAAGGAAAACTCAGAATAACTTTTTTTGAATTTTTTTACTTTGACTGATGAATGAGTGAAATAATTTTATAATTTTTTTGTTCTTTAGGAAAAAATAATTAATTAAAATTATGTTAAGGAGCAGAAAGGCCGCCGCAATCATGTTCTGGTTCAAAAGACTGGATCGCGCCATGCACTCAAAAAGTTCAACGCAACATTTACTCTTGATTGATAGCGTAAATACTACTTACATGCAGCAAGAAACTTAGGATCTGTGTGTTTTTTACAATTGTTTGTGTTGCACCGCTTGCAGATGTTAAACTGCATTCAAACGGAAACGTTGCTATCAATCGAATAAAAATTGCGAAATTTCGGACGGGGCATGGCGCGGTCTTTGTTTCGGCAAAATAAAATGGCCGCCTTACTGCTCTTCAAAACTAGCTTTAATTCATTGTTTTTCCCCCAAAAAATAAAATTTTAATAAAATTTCAAACCAAGTGTTCTCTTATTGGGAAGTAAATTAAAACTTCAAAGAAAGTTACACTAAGATTTTCCTTGAACAAAAATTATTCTAACATTTTTAGAGAGTCTCTAGTTTAACGGTTAAGAAGTTCACTTCGATTTGGAAGAGTTCTCTTTGATTTGAAAAGTCTTAAGCCCCTTTCATACTCGTCCGAGGGGCGGCGGCGGCGGCGGCGGCCCAATGGTTTAGCATAGGAAGGCGGCGGCGATGACGTGCCCGAGCGGCGGCCACGGCGGTGGAGGGGTTTTCATACTGGCAGCGGCGACGTCGCCGCGGCCACGCCCCGCCACGCCCCTGGCGGCGCCGCCGCCGGGGCCGCTGCCCGAGATGGCTGGGGCCATTTCGGGCGGCGGCCACGAGGGGCAGCGAGAGCGGCGGCACATCGAGACGTGGAGTGTGCTGTCCTGTGTGCGCGCTGCGGACAACGCTCAGCCTCCACGTCAGGCAAGGGAATTGTCATCAAAAGTGAACTCGCGTCTAACCGATGTTCGTTTCGCTTCGGTTTTCCTTACATTTTCGATGTTTCACGCGTTCGTTGCTTGTTTGTATGTCTCTCTCTTGTTTCCTCCTCTCTTTACGCTCCTCTACCTTCGTTTTACCATTTGTTCTTTCGTATTTTGTTCTTCCTTTCCCAGTTTCGAGTGTTTCAGGTCTCACCGTTCCACTTTGGGCGTCAGCTGTGTTGATCCAGCAGTTCTTCGACTTCGACTACTTCGAGCTATTTTCTACTGCCCAATTCCTTGTCACAGCTAGCATTCTATTCTATTCTGCGACCTACCCTGCCTACTTATTCATCATTGTTCTCAGGTAAGTTGCATTTGTTCGCCCTCCACTAGAATTTTCTCCTTGTTGTTGATGTTACTGTTTTAATAAGAGAAGCCAGTATGGGGTGGATCTGAGGCAGAACTTTTTAAGATTCTGACCCATTTCTTCCTGGTGCTGGTCTTCTCACCTCGGGCTCACTACCGTTTAGAAGTGATGGTGAAAGTCGAGTGGGGGGGGCTCACATTTCTTAGGTTTATCGTACTCTTATCCTATTTTCTCTTACTTAGGTATTATTTTTAGTTTCCAGGGGATCTGAAGGTAGTATGTGTTATTCAAAAGTTCAATGTGGATATTTCTCTAAACACCCAAGAGATGCTTTCTACAAATCTAATCGGGGGGGGGGCTGCATTTGTGGCTTCGTATCAGTAATAGCGGATAACGTGTTGATAAACACTGCATAGCTTTAGTTATGAAATCCGTAAGGGTAGAAGTATAGAGAGCACCGCGCATCCACAAAATGTAGTGGTTTCCTGTATAATAGGCCGGTTTTATTAGAAAGGTCACTAATCAGAATCAACCTGCGTGTATTCTAACATCCGTGATTAATTCAGAGTAGTTTAAACGCTCCACTGAGAATACTAAGAACATTAAGATCGGAGAACATCAATGAAATGAATATCATTACGAACACATCACCATTATCAGCTGGAATGGGACAGAAAATGCTTCTATAGAACCGTTTCTGTAAAAAAATACTCCAAATAATTACAGGACCGGTTCGGTGAATTAGTAATATACTTGCCTGGGGACGGCAAAACACAGACGACAGAATCAAACACACCGTAGTGGAACCACAAATGACAGTACACTCTAGGGTGTGCCAGGCCGTCAATTTATTTGTGTCACTGTGTGTAATCCGAAACTGGGTTGTGAGGCATTGGCTGGTGCTGTTGAGATTTTCAAGGTATCACCGTCTTGCAAACCCGATGGTATGGAACCTGACTATTATGCGCTTTTGACTTGTAACCCATTTCATCAACGGGATTATTAATCAGTACGAGAATTGGGGCACGTGATAGCGCAGCTAGAGGCGCTGGCTATCGTCCGCACCCGAATCTGGTTCTCGGTTTGGATTTCCCGTCTAGGTCAACTATGCCTTCCATCCTTCCAGGGCCAGTAAATTGGTGCCAGACCTGTCTGGTAGGCATAAATCACGGAATTACGCATCGGCTGTCCTCTCCGAGGACAGTACGCGTTGCGGAAATGCTTTGCCGTGAAGCAGTACGTATCTCTGGACATTCAGAAGGATCTCTTCCATTGAAGGCAAGTACTGCGTTGCCCCATTGCGAGGCCGCTGCGCGCACGCGCGCGCCAAACGCAAGTAGCGCTGGCGGCGGCGGCCGCCACCCCTAGGCGGCGAGAACGGACACCGCCCCTCCACCTGCCGCTGAAGCGGCGGCCGCCGCCGCCGCCGCCCCTGGGAGAGTATGAAAGGGGCTTTAGGTTAGCTTAGAAGAGTGTCCAATTTGACGTGAAAAGTGTCCAATTTGAACATAGAACATAGAACGTAGAACATTTATTAAGCCGAAAAAGATACAAAAAGAGTTTCCACAAAAGTTTACAGCAAAAATTAACTTTTTGAACAATCGCAAAAGTGATCACTTCGAAAATTTGCAGATGTAGAAAGCGCTCATTTCACAAATCGATTTAGTATGAATTTCTTTGGTTTGAGAAGTGCCCAATTCGACGTGAAAATGGTATATATTAGTTATCATTATGATATCCATGTGATGGCATTGTATTTCGAGCTTAGTGAAACTTATAAAACAGCAACGTGGTCAGTTCTCAAAAAACTAAAACAAGCGTATAGTTTCCACATAGTCAATCTCCTCTTCAATTTGAAAACTTTGAAGAACACATGGCGCAATATTCACGCCATAGAGTACTTAACGATTGTATCCTTCTGCTATTTCATTCTAGATCTACGTAACTCTTGCTGATAGCGTTGCAGTGCGTCGATATCTAATAAGGGCCTTTGAAAATGGCGTAAAACAAAAATATGGTCCGCTTACCACGGAGCTGCGTTAATCTCACAGTCCATAGACTATAATCGAATCTAAAATTTGAAGCCCTGGAGAAGTGCATATCGCTATCACTACCACACATGTTGTAAAATTTTCATTTTCCTGCTGTTTCATGCGCTTTAAATTTTGCAATTTGAAAGTCAAAGTTACGTTTTTTTCAAAATTCTCGCTTTAAATTACTCCAAAGGCTTTATGCCAAGGAGTTGTGATCTCTCAGTGTGTGCATGATTTTAAGACACCCTCTACATGGAAGCGAAAGGTCCTGTTTCTACTTCCAACGCCGAGCGACGCGACGGCGTGTAAAGTGGCCACATTGATCGATCGCGTCGCTCAATCAATATGTCCATCATGCGTGGCGCCGCGTCGCTCGGCGTCGACGTATAAACGAGGCCAAATGGTCCGTGCTCAAAGGGGTTAACTGTGCAAAATCTGCGAAACAAGGCTGACCAGGTCCTTTCCATCGACTGAGATATCTACTAGTGATAATAACAATTATATTTAAAAAGATAAAAAGATAAAGGACGGCGTTATTCAATCTTCCTTGGGATGCGCCACGTACTCTACTTCTACGGTATGTCGTGGAGGAGAGATGAATGCGTATTTGGCTAGACAATGACTTGCGGTGGCCAGCTGATGAACAAGTCAGCGCTCTATCCTTCCCAGACAAGTCTGGTACCAATTCACCGACCCCGGAGGGATGGAAGGCTTGGTTGGCCTGGGCGGGAAATCCGAACCAAGAACCTGGTATCGGGTGCACGCGACAGCCGTCGCCTCTTCCGACTGCGCTCCACGCGCCCATTATATTTACTTACAGAAATATGTATATCATTTTCACGTCAAGTTGGAAAGTCTACCAAACAAGTTCAACGCTTACGAAGTCAGACTGAACATAAAAACCTCACTTTCAAAAGTTTCGAGTATCTTTTTCGGCTCGAGTTGTGAACATTTGAAATGAGCTTCTTGTATGAAATTCTTCGCCAAAAACATTCAAATACGAGTTAAAAACGTTCCTTAAACAGGCAGGACAATTGTGAAGTTAACAACAAAACTATTTCTAAGAGTAGGAGATATCATGCTGGGATATACAGTAGCTTTTCCAGTGAATGAAATACTAAACCGCTTTGAGAAAAAAACCTTCACTTTATGCAAATCGTAGAAGAAATCGCGGATCTATCCTAGTCCGGGGGGGGGGGGGCACATAACTAAAAGCTATTGTATGTAACAAATCCACTTTGAGACTTACCGAGCGGCTCCTACAGAACAAGGAAGAGAAGTCATGAAGAAAAAAAAACGAAAAAAAATACATTTGTTGCGGTTGTAAGCAGACAAAGGTGTGTGCCCTCCTCACCATGTTAGATCCTGGTTATAACATGTCAGGCGGGGGTCAGCACGCGGCATGCGGCTTTATGTGCCCTTCTCACCATGTTGGATCCTGGTCATAACATGTCAGGTGCTGGTCAGCAAGCGGCATGCCTCCATTGCGTCGCTCTTTGTCCGCCGAGACGGTTGTAAACCGCGGCGATTTTTTATTTTTCGTTTATTCGGTCGTTTTCGGTTTCTTTTAGGTTCGAGCTTTTCCTCTAGGAGCCGCTCGATAAGTTTCAATTCATCTTGTTTCCTACTTTTTAGTTATGTGCCCCCCCCCCGGACTAGGATAGATCCGAAATCGCTTTTGCTAATCTTCAAAAAGCCAAGTTTGTAATTAATCAGTTTGTGTTAGCCTACAATCATCTGCGCTACACTGATTTTGTATCACTTTGGCCCAATAAATGTTTATGCTCTGCAAACAAGGAAAATTGTCGTAGAGGGCATATTCACACTGAAAAGAAAACTCCAAAAGCTACAAGAGGCAGTCACTTCACTCTGCAGCCAGACGTCGAGGCGAATTGAGTGCCGTAATGAGACTAGATGTCTAAGAAAACAGAACAGAAAACACTCAATCAATGTGTCAAGCTGCGAGTGTCCAGAGCGGACAACTGTCCCCGACGACAGGATGCCGCGTTGCCGGCGCGGCCGAGAGCCACCGTTGGTTGGCCGGTTCGATTCCGCCAAGGCCGTCACCTTGGTTGCGGTGCAGCAAAAACGACTGCTGTTTGACGGTGAATGTTTGACTTTGGGCGAACCTGCCGAACAGTTCGTCCGAAAAAGTGAACAGTTCGACAGCGCACAGTCGCATTGGGGCTGGATGCGAATGCTTCGGTATACAGGGTGTCTCAAAACAATGTATACACTGTTTGAAAGGTGATAACTTAGCTCACAGTAAAGGCACCAAAGAAATTGATAGGTCATATGAAGGCTTAAGAAAATATAAATTTTCTCACATATGAGCGGCATGGATTGCGCCATGCACTCGTTCGAAATTTCGCCTTTTACACTTGACTGATTGCGTCTCGCTTGAACACTTGCCATATTTTCTTCGCAAAGATGTTGTATCAATTGAGTTGTGCTTCTTTTAAAGTTTAAAACTTAAAAACACACCACGCTTGTGAAAAATGCAGGGTATCATAAAAAATGCAGGTACCATTTGAAAGGTTCTAACATTGCTGGCAGTGAAGCTCTTGAAGATGCTTGAGACTCATATGAAAGCACAGGGTAACGAAATTACTGTAGCGTGTAAATAATCAGGTTTGTGCCATGCCCTCGCCCGAAACCTTGCATTTCAGACTCGATTGATTGTACATGGACTGAATGCTTGTTACAATCTTGTTACTACTTGGACAGATTAACCTGCCCCGCGCTTCTTTTACCTTTTAGAACTTGAAAATCACGTAAAAGACATGTGACAGGCGAGTTTATTGATTACACGATTTAAGTGTGAGCAGGAGCCCCCACTTTCCAAGACGGATTCTATGGACTAATGAAGCAACATTCAAGCTGAATGGAGAGGTTAAGCGGCATCTGCACCTACTGGGTGACGGAAAACGTTAAAGGAAGCACAGCACAGGTTAACGTGGCCAAGTATTGACAAGATTGTGACAAGCATTCAGTCCATGCACAACCAATCGAATCTGAAATGCAAGGTTTTGAGCGGAGGCATGGCGCAATCTTGATTATTTACACTTCGCAGAAATCCCGTTATTCTTTCATACGAGTCTTAAACCTCTTCAAAAACTTCACCAGCAGCAATATTAGAACCTTTCAACTAGCATCTGCACTTTTAGGATAACCTGCATTTTTAGCAAGCCGTAGTGTGTTTTTAAGTTTTAAACCCTAAAAGAAACGCAAATCAATCGAATGATTTGTGAAGAAATTATAACAAGTATTCAAGCGAAGCACAATCAATGTTGTATAAAATGCAGACTTTCAAACGAGCGCATGGCGCATTCCATGCCGCTCATACGTCAGAAAATTTCTATTTTCTTAAGCTTTCATATATGAGTCCCTAACTTCTTCAGCACCTTTACTGTGAGCAAAGTTATCAGCTTTCAAACAGTGCATACATTTTTCTGAGACACCCCCGTTTGTATAAATTTCTAAAATAGTGGCATGTTTACAGTAGTCTATAAAGTCGCCAGTTCCTCACTATGCCTTCCTTCTACCACACCTTCCTCACCATATTCACTCAGCTCTGCTATTTATCTTCTTCCTCCCTATTCCTTGCTTTATCTGCCATCTAATAAAAGGATAAAGGATAAAGAACGGCGTTACTCAATCCCTTTTGGCATGCGCCAGTGCATTCTACTTCTACGGGATCACCGACCCCGGAGGGATGGAAGGCTTGGTTGGCCTGGGCGGAAAATCCGAACCAGGAACCTGGTATCGGTGCACGCGACCGTCGGCGCCTCCTCCGACTGCGCCACACGCACCCTAAAATAGAATCGGCTCCGACGTTACTCTCCGAGCAGTCACCTCCTATACAAAGGAGAACAATTACTGGTGTTGTTCGAAGTGAAGAGTTTGCTAAGGAGCGCATCATTCTGGCAGATCGCCACCGAATGCAGCTCACGCATGTCCTCAAACTGGGTAATTAAACCGAGTAATTAAATTGTCGTATTCACCTTGTTTTCATCGATTCTGCCTCTCTCCATATTAGTGATGAGCTTGACCTGCTACGATTTTTTTCATTCAATTGGACAAACTGTTTCACTATTAATTCGACGAATAGGACCGAGAAGCATTATATTGAATTTCTCTCAGTGTTTAAATTTTGTTTCGTATGATGGAAGCGCACCTACGAGTACAATAAATAAATAAATAAATAAATATTTTCCTTCTTCTCTTCCCCCATATTTCTATGCATTTGTGCACTTCATGGAGCACCCACTGAAGTGTACAAAATAAATAAATAAATAAATGGTTATTTTATACCAAACCTATTGATCTTATCGCAGCGGGTTTTTGAATGCATATCGTAAACCTACCCACTCAGTTGTGGGTTTCCAGCGAAATTACTCCTGGTTTATAGTACGAGCTGGAAAACGAGTTAATGGCAGGAGAAAAGGATAAATGTTCACATGAATCGCGCACCTTTACTGGTGTGCCAGGTAACTTCCAGTGACCAATTGATAGAAACCCAGTCTTTTTTGCAAATAATTCCAGGTTCGCCTGTTATTCGAATACGGAATGCCGCTGAACAATAGTCGTTCTGTCGACTTAGACTTTATCCAGCTGTTTCGACACAATCACCTTCTTCAGAGGCTGAAAGGGCAAGAGAAGTTTGGGGGAATATTTTCCCAATGATTGGTGGCGATGTCCGTTCCTCCACGTGGTGCCACTGGAAACTGCTCGCTTTGTGAGCTAAGCTAAGCACGGACACTCGAATGCAGGCGACAGGCCCTTGTGACAGGCCGGCCTACGAAGACCCATGTCACATCACATGGTGTATGAATAGTCATGTTTTTCGAGATTGTGCTACGGCGTCCGCGGGAGCCGACGCGCACTCGCAGAGCCCGGCGAGTGTGGAAAGTATGCGAGGGTCCCTGATGCGAGGACGGCATCGGGGGGCAACTGAGCTAGTCCGAAAGTCCCGTAACGTAGGCAGGACCCGCGTAGCAACGCTGAATGTGGGTACGTTAACGGGCCGCTCGTGCGAGTTGGTTGAAGCACTGGAGCGTAGAAGAGTTGATTTCTGTGCGGTGCAGGAGACGAGGTGGTCCTGCAGCAAGTCAAGGGACATAGGACGTGGCTTCAAGGCCGTTCTATGTGGAAGTCCCAGGACCACCAGTGGTGTCGGAATAATCGTCTCCGAACGATTTCGTGACTCGATTGTAAGCGTCGAACGCTATGACGATCGGTTGATGAAGATCGTTGTCGCCGCGAAGGAGCGACTCTATCACTTCTTCTCTGCGTATGCTCCGCAGAGTGGCTGCTCCGATCAAGCCAAGGAAGAGTTTTGGAGCCTGCTTGATGAGAAGACAGCAGAGGTACCGCCGAAAGATGTCATCATAGTCGCTGGTGACCTTAATGGGCACGTAGGTGCTGCGAAGGACGGGTACAGCTGTCATGGTGGCTTCGGATACGGGTCTCGTAACGCCGATGGTGAGCGCATTCTTGAGTATGCGGAATCGCATAATCTCACCATTGTGAACACCGTTTTCCGAAAACGCGACTCCCACCTCATCTCATACTATAGTGGGAGCTCCAAGTCTCAGATAGACTTTGTCCTTGTCAAGGATCGCGACCGAAGCATTGTCACAGACGCGAAGATCGTGCCGTATGAGACGGTCGCCCCACAGCATCGACCGCTTGTCTGCACCTTTAAGATCACCCCTCCGAGGATGCAGCAAGTTGAGCGATGCGGTGCTGCGAGAATCAAGTGGTGGCGAATGAAAGAGAAGGAAGCAGCTGTGATTTCCCGCGTACGGTTACCGACAGTCACGACTGTCGACGAAACTTGGAAGAGAGCAACCGACGCGATACGCCAAGCTGCAAGGTTGGAACTCGGCATAACGAAGCCTGGGCGACGCAAGGTCGATAAGCAGACATGGCTGTGGACGGACGATGTGAAGGCAAAGGTTAGAGAGAAGAAGTCGCTCTATCACGTGTTTCTCAGCGATAAAACAGCCGACAACTGGCAGAAGTATCAGAAGGCGAAGAAGGCTGCAAAGAAAGCCGTGGCTGTTGCGAAAGCCACTCATTATAGTGATGTCCACGAAAAGCTCGAGTCACGCGATGGTGAGCGGTATTTGTACCGACTTGCTAAGACCCGCCATCGCCAAACCGAGGATATTGAAAAGTTTTTTGGCATCAATGATGAGGGCGGCCATCTTCTGACAGACCGCAAAAAGGCGCTGAAGCGATGGCGTGATTACTTTGAGGAAATTTCCACTATGGAATTTCCTCACCCGGCCATCCCTTCTGTGGGTTCTGTTCACGGTCCCGTTCACAAGATCACCGTGGAGGAAACAGAAGCGGCTCTAAAGAAGATGAAGCCATGCAAGGCGACAGGACCGGATGATCTGGCAGCCGATGTTTGGAAGTCGAAGCTCTGGTATCCTGCTGAGTGGTTGGCTGAGTTCTTCAACCAGGTAGTAAAGGAGAAGAAAATACCGGAGTGTTGGCACAACAGTACGACGATTCCAATTTGGAAGAAGAAGGGCAGTCCTGCAGACTGCTCCAATTACCGTCCGATTCGCTTGCTTTCGCACAGCATGAAGATCTTCGAGCGAATCCTCGATAGACGAATCCGTGAAATCGTCAAGCTCTCCGACAACCAGTGCGGCTTTGTGTCTGGTTGTGGGACCATTGATGCTATACACGCCGCCCGCCTCCTGGTGGAGAAGCATCGTGAGAAACAGAAGCCGGTGCATATAGCCTTTCTCGACTTGGAGAAGGCCTTCGACCGCGTACCGCGTGAGGTTATATGGTACTCCTTGCGACAACACAACGTACCTGAGGAACTCATAGAGTGGGTGCGGATGCTCTACTCTTGTCCAAAGAGTCGAGTTCAAGCTGCAGCTGGAACCTCGATGGAGTTTCCCATCTCTGTCGGGGTGCACCAAGGTTCTGCGCTTTCTCCACTCCTCTTTGTTGTCGTCATGGATGCCATTACGCGAGATCTTCAGCAGCCTGTTCCATGGACGCTTCTCTATGCTGATGACGTAATGCTCGCTTGCGAAGAGAAAGATGATCTCGAGCGGCAGGTGCAAGCTTGGTGCGACCGCCTGGCGATGTTCGGACTCAAATTGAACGTCAAGAAGACCGAGTACCTAACGACTGACGCAAACGAGTCCGGCTCCATTAAGATTAACGGTACTGAGCTTCCACGCACTGCGGTCTTTAAATACCTGGGATCAGCAATAGCGTCTGACGGCGGTCTGATGGTTGAAGTGAACTCACGAGTGAGTGCAGCTTGGTCCAAGTGGCGTTCGCTGACTGGTGTGCTCTGCGATAGGAAGATACCAGAGCACCTGAAGTCAAAGATCTACAGAACAGTCGTGCGGCCGGTAGCAATATACGGCGCTGAGTGTTGGCCTGCGACTAAGGAAGTTGAAACGCGCCTCAGCGTCATGGAGACGAAGATGCTGCGCTGGACGGCTGGAGTCACGCGCATGGACCGCATAAGAAATGATGCTATTCGGCAGAAGTTCGGTGTCGCGCCGATAGCCGACAAGATGCGCGAAGCTCGCTTGCGATGGTACGGCCACGTTCTGCGTGGTAAAGAAGACAGCGTCCGCAAGATTGGCCTTGAGTTGGAAGTAGCTGGAAAGCGGCCTAGAGGACGCCCGAAGCAGCGTTGGTCCGATACGTTACACAAGGACATGAAAGTAGCTGGTGTCCACCCTGATCAAGCGCAGGATCGGGAAAGGTGGCGTCGTAACACCAGAAGAGCGGACCCCGCGACGATGCGGGACAAACGCTGAAGAATAAGAAGAAGAAGAAGAAGATTTTCCCAATGATTACAGTGGGTTATAGCAGTTCCTTTGGGCGCATGTAGCGCAGTCGTAGGAGGCGCCGGCTGTCGCTTGCACCCGATACCAGGTTCCTGGTTCGGATCTCCCGCCCAGGCCAACCCAGCCTTCCATCCTCCGGGGTCGGTGAATTGGTACCAGACTCGTCTGGGAAGGATAGAGCGCTGACTTGTTCACGGCTGGCCACCGCAGGTCATTGTACGGCCAAATACGCATTCAAGTCGCCTCCACGACATCCCGTAGAAGTAGAATGCGTGGCGCATCCCAAAGGAATTGAATAACGCCGTCCTTTATCCTTTTATAGCAGTTTCTTTAATCCCACGCCGCTTTCATCTCATTCTCCCAACAGGACATGAAACTGCTTTACTTGAAATGATCATGGATCAACAGCTCCTCTGACTTCTCTGGTGTTTTCCAGGCTCTGAAGATGATCGCGGCAGACGAATGAAATCTGGTTCCACAGCATGACGATTTTACATCTATTCTTCCCAGGCACGATTGGTAGTACAATTCACCATCTTCGGAGTTAAGGAGCGTTTTGTTCGGCTTCGACACTAAACATTGGATCCGATACCGGGTCGGATAATTCGAATCCGTCAATTTTTTTTTTCAAACGCTGTTGAAAGGATGATGCCAATAAAGGCATCTTTGAAAAGCGCCGAATCTCGTGGTGATTCAGATAAGAGCAGCTTTAACAAGAAGGATTTCCTTATGGTGCAACTGACTGGTTTTGTCTTTGGACTTCACATCGGATATCGAAAAGGATAGGACATCAAATTTCTGGTCAAAATCAGTTATCTGCATTATCTGAAAATCCGATCCTGTGAAAATCACCCCTATCTGAATCACGCTAAGATCTGTGCTTTTCGAGAATCCCATTGAGCACAATCCATTAACCAGGGTCTGAAAAAAAATGAGTGGATCCCACTTATCCGAATTGACGTCGTATCCAATGTCTATTCGACACAAATTTAATATAAAATTCGGGGACCACACAGAAAGTGACTCTTTTCAACGACTGCCCACTCAGGTCGAAAAATCGCGTAGTACCTACTTAATGTGATGACTCAATTACAGTTGAAAAACATCAGCAAAAAAGCCAAAAATCTCTTATTTGACATTTGACGTGGACAGTGATAGAGTTCCTGACTTGTAATTAGAGAACATGCTTTAAAATCAGTTTTAATCTTTGTTGTTTGTTCGCTATCGACCATTTCTGGGCAAAATTATCCGTTACCCGGGCTTCAAAATATACCATTTTCAGGTCGAATTGGATACTTTTCAAAACAAATTGGACACTTCACGTCAAATTGGACACTCTTCTAAGCTGGCCTAAGAGTTTTGAAATCAAAGAGAACTGTTCCGAATTGAAACAATCTTCATACAGGTTGAACTACAGACTCAATAAGATGGCTAGAAAAATTTTTGTTCAATGGAAATTTAGAATAACTTTTTTGAATGTTTTTTTACTTTAGCTGCCCAAATAAGTGTAATAATTTTATAAAATTTTTTACTTTTGGAGAGAAAATAACAAACTTAATTATGTTTTAAAGCGCAGCAAAACGGCGACCAGAAGTGCAGTAAAAGACCAGATGGCGCCATGCACCTGAAAAGCTCGTCGCGATTTTTATTTGATTGATAGTGTAAATGCTGTTTACATGGAACAACGAGGTACGTGCGTTCTTAACAATTGTACTTGTTGCATTGTCTACAGTTTTTTTTGTTCGAGGAAAATTTCAGTATGATTTCTTCAAACCTTCAATTCACTTGCCCAATAAGTGAACACTTTGTTTGAAATTTTATAAAATTCCAATTTTTCGTGTAAAAATAATGCTTTATAGCTTGTTTTAAGGTACAGAAAGCCGGAAATTTTTAGTGCCAACAGAGAGATTACGCCATGCAATCGTCCAAGACGTCGCGATTTTCATTTGATTGATAGTGTAAATGCTGCTTACGTGAAACAGCAGGGAGGGGATATGCGCGTTCTTCACAATTGTAGTTGTTGCATAGTCTGTAAGTATGTATAAATCACCATATACATAATATAGTTTTTAACAACGCACATACCTCGTTGTTCCACGTAAACAGCATTTACACTACAATCGTAGTTTGTTGGTTAATAAATGAAGGTTTTTGATGTAGGCTAGAAAGTTATTTTGTATTGGCTGTCATTGTGTCAAGTACTCTATTTACTACTAGTACTTTATTTGAGTAACGCCTTATGTAGTTTTTTTTGTCTAGTTGAAACGTGAAATGGAGAAGGAGAATACTGCATGCGTAGATTCATATATATTATGTATATGTTGATTATATTTATATATTGATTTATACATACCTGTAGACAGTGCAACAAATACAATTGTTAACAACGCACATACATCGTTGTCCCATGCAAACAGCATTTACACTATCAATCAAATAAGAATCGCGATGAGCTTTTCGAGTGCATGGCGCAATCTGGCCTTCTAGTACTCTATCTTGTTGCTGCTTTGCTGCGCTTTAAAACAAAATTCTAATTTCTCCTAAAATTCTAATTCTAATTTCTTTGTTATTTTTTCCCCAAATGTAAAAATTTTATAAAATTATTACACTCATTTGGGCAGCTAAAGTAAAAGATTTCAAAAAAGTTATTCTAAATTTTCCTCGAACAAAAATTTTTTCTAGCCATCTTATTGAATCTGTAGTTCAACCTGTATGGAGGTTGTTCCAATTCGGAAGAGTTCTCCCTGAGTTCATAACTCTTAGGCGAGCTTAGAAGAGTGTCCAATTTGACGTAAGGAGTCCGATTTGATTTGAAAAGTGTACAATTCGACCTGAATATGGTATACATCCGTTCATTCCTCTCACTCCTAGCATACACCTATGAACATTTTGTAGCTATTTGCAATTAGCAGCTAACAAGGGAACTGTCTGAACGGTACGCCGGAACGGCAAGAGCGAGTACTATAGGGAGAACCCCCGCCCTCCAAATAGTAACAGAACATGTTTTGGTTTTGCCGAATCCTTGAGGCAAACGAGTACGAGGGTGTAATGGTTAAGGGTCCTCAGACCGAGCTCTTCACGGCAGTGCAAGCTATCGGTGTTGTGGACTGGGTGGCGCAGTGGTAGAAGGCACGCCTCATGCTTGCGAGGTCTAGGGTTCGGTTCCCATGCTATGTCGTGTTTCTGCGCTTTTACCATAGTATCGTATTTCCATAGAGATTTCCATATCTGAACTTGTTTTTGGAGTTTGCTGCGATAAGATGTTTTTATTACTTATTATTTGTTTTTATTACTTATTATTACTTATTATTTGTCGACATCTCGTAATTCACCAGCAATGTCCGAAATATGCCTAATGCGATTATATATGAAATATTTATGAAATAACTTCACCACCAATGATACACAGGCACAAAGTGCATAAAACAGTAAGACTGATCACAATAGGGGCAACGTATGAAGGCTACAGTTTCTTCGCATCCTGACCCATCACATGGCCCGAGGTCTTCTGGGAATGCATTTCCACTTGGATTTTCGAAGCAACCGAGATGTTGGTGATGATGAGGTTGGTGGTAATGCTTCATTTTCATTTTTTTTTTCAAAGAAATTCAAAGCAGTGGCTAGTACTTTCTCTGGTGCGAGATTGCCTCACAGTTCCTGCCCAGTGGTACTCCGCTGCAACCCAAACCTGGAATCGCGATACAGTCCACTTTCCCCAGTTCTCAAAGTTGTATAGGATAACAATTCTAATATAGCGTGATAGTGCCTTCACTGGTTAGTGGTGTCGTGACTCCGGCACATTCCTCTTCTGGTTGAAACTCTTGGGTCTCTTCCTCCACTACCTCCAAGTTCTCCACTTCGTCGATTTCCAGCTGTCGCAGTTCGAAATCCTGTAGGATACTTGCTATCCTTTCCGGCAGCTTCATCTCGTCTCTCGAAGGAACAGTATCCAGTGGAGATCCGCACTTCAGTGTCAGTATGTCAATGACCACTGGAGGGTTAGCAGTCATTGTAGAGTCAGTGTTGGCTGCAGCAGCTCACCGCGCGACTTTGTGAGCATAACAGAGGCGAGAATATTGATCGAGGTGGTAGGTCAAGTTGAAGATCATGTGGTCCCCTTCTACACTGTGAGTACACGGTGGCACTCACCTCACCGACACTAATAGATTTTTCATTTTTCTGGCATTCTGCCGCTGTTTTATGTTGTTCCAGCGTCAAAATTTCTTACATTGACAATGAGAGCAATTTATTGGAGTAAAAGTTTCATACAAGTAGCATTTGGCATATTTCGGACATTGCTAGTGAATTACGAGATGTCGACAAATAATAAGTAATAAAAACATCTTACCGCAGCAAACTCCAAAAACAAGTTCAAATATGGAAATCTCTATGGAAATACGATACTACGGTAAAAGTGCAAAAACGCGACGCAGCACGGGAACCGAACCCTAGACCTAACGGACATGGGGCCTGCCCTCTACCACTGCGCCAACCAGCCCACAACACCGGGATCGTGCGCTGCCGTGAAGAGCTCGCTCTGCGGACCCTTAACTATTACACCCTCGTACTCGTTTGCCTCAAGGATTCGGCAAAAACAAAACATGTTCTGTTACTATTTGGAGGACGGGGATTCTCCCTATAGTACTTGTTCTTGCCGTTCCGGCGTACCGTTCAGACAGTTCCCTTGTAAGAATTTTACGATCACTCAAACGTTGAGTGATTTTTTTTAACGAATAATCATTTCCACGGTTGTTACCACATTAGTCTTCCCTTTGGGCTAACCTTTTAGAGCGATGCTTCTCTTACGCTTGGAGGACAGCTTTTTTCTCCCTGTGATGAATAACGCCCAAATACGGCACCCTAAGCGTTAATTCGTAAACGATGACCAACACGATTTCCACCGTTCAGTCCAAAAAAGCGACCCATGAAACGTGGGACGGAGGAACGAAACCAATCCGAAAACCGGAATTCGAAATACGGGACGGAAATCTCGTAAATGCGATGGTCGACGGGCAGATTTCAAAACAAATCTCTTACAATGCAATTTATCTACTCCCAACAATCCGGGCGCTGGCCGGCTGATACCGAATACTCCCTTATTGTTCGTTTCACAACTGCAACACTGGTTTATTCAGCCTGGCAAGTGCAAACATAACAACTACAAACTGACAAAGATATAGTTCTGAAAGAAGAAAAACAACAGCAAAACCCGAGATCGACTCCGATCTTGAGCTAACCAGTTCCAGCGCTTCATACAGCAGATATCATGGACTTATCGACAACGAACGGCAAGCATCTGAGCAGTCGCCAACACATTAAGCGAAACGTTCTACTACGCAAGAGAAGAGTTAGATCAAGTAGGGCATCATCAGTAGGTTCAGCACAACTCGGAGCTATTTCGTAGCTGCTTCGATCTCGTCGAGCACTTTGCTTGCCTCCTTCGCCGACGGGAAACGTATCACATGTGTGGAGATCTCCTTCTCACTCGCTGGGCATATTAGCTAAAACAAAGCCATTAGCGGATAAAGGAAAAATGACGGCGTTACTCAATCTCCCTTGTGATGTGCCATGCATTTACTTCTACGGGATGTGGTGGAGGCGATCTGACTACACATTTGGCTTATACAGTGACTTGCGGTGGCCACCAGATGGAAAACAGTTTTTTAACCTTCCCAGACAGACCCTGTACCAATTCACCGCTCTGCTGAGGGATGAATAGCTTGGTTGGTCTGAGCATGAAATCCGATCCAAGAACCTGGAATCGGTTGCACACGACAGCCAGCACCTCCTCCCACTGCGCTACCACGCCCCAAAACAAACTGATTACTGTAACCTAATGCAATTTGAATATGGTTTTAATACAACGTGGTCAAGTCCCTTTACGGAACTTGGTGGAATGTCAATCCATGCGTGTACGACGAACTACATATTTGGCTAAGCCCTCGAGTTTCTCTTTGCTTACAAGGAAGGCTTCCCAACTCATTGTGAGCTTTCGCGATGCTATTTTCACAGGATGTAGTGGGGTCGTGTGAGCAGAGTCCACAACCACAGTTAGTTTTTGCTGAGCGCTTTTTTAAAGACCTGAAAACGCGGTGTCAAAACGTGTGCGCAACACTCATCAACCCTTATGACATCCCACGAGATCTACCTCGTGGCACAGTCGGTAGGAGTGCCGCCTCATAGGAGCACACCTGTGAGGTGAGTTCGAGTTCGCTACTGCCAATATTTTTGCACATATCAGTTTGTTGCTATTACGCTTTCTCATCATTACAAGAGTCAATATTAGACCATTTGCTACCCACGAAAAAATACTAGCACCTATGAAGGCGCAAATAGACAGTTTTGGTTTGTTGTAAGCACTGATGTTTTAAAATAGACTCCTGTGATCATGAGAAAGCGTAATAACGACAAACTACTATGGGCAAGAACATTGGCAGCACGCGGACTCGAGCTCGAAAGCCTCCCGGCGTGCTCCTATGAGGCGGCACTCCCACCGACCGCGCCACCATTCAGATCTGGTGGGGTGTCATAGAGGTTGATGAATGTTGCGATACGTTGTCACACCTCTTTTTTACGTCTTTAAAGAGCGTTCAGCAAAAACTAACTGTGGTTCAGTACTCCGCTCACACGGCCCTTCATCCTGTCAAAGTAGCATCGCAAAAGTCCACCTTGAGTTGGGAACCTTTCCTTGTTAGTACACGCTCTACACGCTCAAGCATAAAGCATCTCATGTACGCCATACGAGCCAAGATGCTAATAACTATGACAAAGTACAAGGGCAGTGATGCATATAAGCTCCGCTGCAGAGCTAAGCCAGGACCTGAAGCCTGTATAAGTAGCTAGATCGGTAGCAACCCTTCTCATTACTCTTCATCCTTCGTCTCCATAGTTCATGTGGGCCAGTAAACCCTTTCTACTATAGTATTGCAATATAAAATCGACGTTTAGTCAAGTGTTCCATTGATGATAAAAGACGAAAACCGGTGCAAAGGATGCGCTGCACAATCCACTTCTATATCGTGAGGGAGCCTAGAATCTGCTTGGCTCCCAAAAGGATCTATAACGTCCTCTATCTCACGAATGGGGCATTGCTAAACCACGTGTAGACATGAAGACCGCGAAACAACAAACAGTTCAACCAATTCACCGACTCTGGAGGGATGGAAGACTTGGTTGGCCTGGGCGAAAAATCCGAACCAGGGACCTGGTATCGGGTGCAGGCGACAGTGGGCGTCTCCACCCACTGACGTGCCCATTGATGAGGTATAGTAAAGGTAATTTGAGTGCGTATTGGGCTTACACATACAATCATTTGCGGTGCCTAGTCGATCGATAGTGTTTTCTCCTTGCCAGGCAGGTCTGGTACAAATTCACCGACTTCGAAGGGATGGGAGGTTTGGTCGATCTGGGCGTGACCAGAACCAGGAACCTCTTTGGGGACGCATGCGACAGCCTACCACTACGCTACAGGCGCCCTCATTGTATATAAATAGATACAATGGAAAATGCGTCGTTGTTCAACCATTCTCAATGTTCTAGACTTGTCTATCTTTACACTAACACTGCTTGAGGAACCTTTGCTCCACACAGAGGTCCCTTTAGTCAGGCTATAGACTGCGGTAGATTACTCGACGTTTCAATACTCCCGCACAACTCTAGTAGCACATTAATAGTGCTAGAGTCTTGCTTGTACGAAGGATTCACCCCCAGATTCTATTGGTGAGCATTTCTGCTTACCACAAGCTTAAACTACAAAGATTGCCCTTAACAGCAATGCAGAATACGTTACGCATTCTGACAAAAGATTCAAAAGTTCAAAAGCTTGGTTGCCTCCTTGAAACGAAGGACGCCCACGGCGCCATAGCAAGCACAACTCACCCTAATCTTCTCCCCTTTCTCGTCCGCTTTTGCAGCCTTCATCGTCTTGTTCATGAGAGCGTTTACCCACACGGTACCTGCAATATGAAAAGCGCTGCAGGAGAGCACACACTCAGCCTACCTCTGACTGCAAAAAGGCCACAAGCATTTGACTGGTCGTTTAGAACACTCAGAGATACAGACGGACCTATGGTCGTTGCCGCTCGTATCAACACACTCTTCTTTCCATCAATCTCCTTGAGGTGTAGCATACCAACGCCCAGCTTTGTGTACTGCTTATCGACCAGCTTGAATACAGAGCACCTGGAAAACGATCTTCGAGAGTGGTAGCTTTACATGGAATAAAAAACGACTTTAGAGGCCCACTTGGAGGAAAAAGTGGCTCCTGGCTCCTCAGTCTCCACAACCTCAGCCTTTGGGGGAACATACTCGCCTTCTTCTGAAACGGAACAAACATAACACATAACAAACACAATGCGCTTACTCTCAGAGACTTTAAGCTATTTCCACATCACTCCGCTAAATTAAGCGTTAGAATCTCAGAAGACTACTAACCATCTCCCTTCTCGCCGTCTGTACTCGACTTGGGCAGCGCGCCAAATGCGAACTGCAATCCACCAGACGGAGCCGTGCCTGTGTTAGTACTTCCGAACGACGGGAACGTTAGGGTAGGTCTAAAGCTAAGGATCTTATAACGTGCACCAAAATGAGTCTAAGACTTCCATTTCTCCTCACTTCTTGTCGCCATCCTTTTTATCATCTCCCCCTGAACCTCCAAATGTAGGGAAAGTTAGTGTCGACCTGGAAAACCATCTCATGAACCAAAATCTCAGCTGAAAAAGGTGAAAAACCGCCCTACTTCTTTTCCGATGAGTCACCGTCCTGCTTCGAGCCAAACGTCGGAAAACTCAGCGTAGATCTAAACCATAGAATCTCTTTTAAATCCAGGTTACACGCGGTCTGCTAATATCTTTCTAGAACGACTTACTTTTTTTCAGCACCTTCTTCGTCTTTCTTCGCTCCAAATGTTAACGACTGCGTCGACCTTAAGACAAGATAAAGTTTTAAATCCTATTATGATATGTTATTTCTAAACTAATGAAAAAATATGAATAATCATGATAATAATTAGATAAATAAAGTTTGCGTGAGCATAACAGAGGTCTAATGCTTCTCGGCAAACCAAATTTATACTGTCACGAAGGCGAATAGCGTTCATTATCTACCAGAAAACGAACGTCTTTCTCCTTTTTATTATATCCCTATCCATCTGTAAATATCGATGAGCTGAACCCAACTAGACAGCGAGCGACTGCTTTCTATCATGAGCGAACTTCGAGCTCTGTCAAGCGCACTCAATACCCCCTCCCCATTGCGAAAGAAAAACGGCTCTAGCACGATCCCAGAATAAACGCAATGCTAAGATTATCCACCACTCACTTCTTTTCAGAACCGTCTCCATCCTTCTTCGCTCCAAAGCCCGAAAAGGCAAACGTCGGCCTGAAACGTCGTGGTTAACAAATGCTTAGTCACGACAACATAAAGCTAATTAAATCAAAGGAAGGACGTTTCTCACTTCTTCTCCGAGCTGGAATCGTCGCTCTTCTTTTCCCCACCTTCTGATCCCGAAGACCTTGAAAATATGAGCGATTAGTTCACTGCAGCACTCTAGAGCTGTACAGTCGTTACCAAAAAAAAAGATAAACAAAATAAGGAACGAAACTCTTACTTCTCATCCTTATTCGATCCGAATGACAGTGGCTTTCCATTACCAAACGACACTTGCGGGACCTTTCTGAAATATACAATTCCTTCAAGATAACCATAAATGACGACGGTGATCAATCTTTTTCTCGCATGCACCACGCATCCTACTTCTACAGGATATTGTCTTTTTTTAACTGCGGGGATGATTTCGTTATAAATGGCAAGAGAAGTTTAGGCCACGCTGGTGTGCTGGCCACAACGCTTTATTTTTTGTATGTTGCGCAGGAAACTTTAATGTCTGGACTGTACGTCTGGATAAAAAGCCCAGCCAATGGATATGTCACTGTCATTTATCCTTCCAAGACAAGTCTGATACCAATATTTTCACCGACTACTGGGGGAGGAATGCTTGGCCTAGGCGAGACCCGAGCCATGAACTCGATTCGGGGTGCAAGCGACAGCCGGTACCTGGCTGGTAGTACGAACATACAAGTTTTATCCGCGCGCGCGGTGGCCTCTGCCGCACACGCGATGAATCGCCACTGACTCATCGCCCCTAAGTAGGCTGTAATGGGGGAAACGGAGCTCTAACAAACTCCCGAGTTATGCTGTATTGTATCTAGATATGTGACTTTTAGAAATGAAGCTTCGTGTCATGAAAGAATCCAAAATCGTTTCACAATAACAGCAATTGTCTATTGCTTGGATTAGGTCATCCAATTTCCACCCAGAATAACCATCTCCTCTAATTATGTGCACGAGGACTCCCAAATACCTGAGCAGAGCTATCCAGAGCAGTTTATGCAGTTACAAGAGCGTTAGACTTCGCAACTGTAGCAGCACACACTATGTAGATGTCGCGCTTGCCGCAGCAGTCGCCGCGGCTGCCGCGCGCTTTTGTATGTTCAGCTTGCTCCCCCCGGTACCTCATTCAGTTGCGCTAGCATGCAGAATTTTCAGAAATTTCGGCAAAAAAGGCACAGCCAGAACAGCAGAGTCGTGCATGCACATACAAGGAGAGCGGCACCGTCCTAAAAAATGGCCGATTTGTCATTTCGTAGACTAGTTATAACACACTATTTCAATTTTTCCCCCGCTATCTAACAGAGTGTAGTGCACTTCCCTTCCCCTCCAACTACGTAGATAACCTGATTTTCTCTGAAAAAAAAGCTCTTGGTCATCCTTCGCACTACTCTAAGGTTGATATCACAAACACGAGTCCTGGAATACCATAAAAGCAAAGACAATACGCAGCACCCTTCCTTCATACTACATTGAGCTACTATATGATTAAATCTGCGTAGCTTGTATTCCTGAAAGTCTACAATAACCCACAAGAAGTTGTTGTCATGGTCGGATTTGGCAGTCATCTTCGTCGAGCCAAACGTAAGCGATGGCTTGGATATGCTAAAAAAAATAGAGTTGCTTCCAAAGAATGTGTACGAATCCCAGTGCCGTACTCATTGATGTCGCTATCCTTCTTCTGACTTGACCAGAACCCGGGTGTCGGCTTCGGCAGGGTTGTCGTTGGCAGCACTGCCGCCGAAGTGGTCACGGCTGAAAGGTAATCTCTAAGCGCTGCTCTCAATAGTTAACAACATTTGAAAGAAGTCCAGTTCACAATGAAGAAAAGCTCCCCGCCCTGATAAGCTGACAATGAGCTGTGACCTAGTTCCATCTGGACCTACTTGTGCTGGTAGAATCAGTGCCTCGGAAAATAACCATCTCTGCTCCTCCTGCCGGTCCACCGCCACGAATCGCCCGCTTTCTTCCGCCCGTAGTACTACCACCAGTAGCCGACGGCTCAGAAGCCTGAAATGTATTGGATGAGTGCTTTACGGTTGTTGTTGTTGTTGTCGTCGTCGTCGTCGTCGTTGTTAACACCAATTCTTCCAATTACGCATATTTCTATTTCTATCAAATATCGTATAGCTCGAACTTGAAACAACAAGAATAACACAGGACTTATAACCATGCTAATAAATCACGGCAGCGCGACAGAAGGTTCAGCCGCTGTTCTGAGGACCGGAAACCTTTGTTTTGCGTGCCAAAGGTTTCGTAAGGTAGCCTTTAGACTCTCGGTGAAGTCTAGGGGGTTGGGGGTGAGTGAGCAAGAGGGGTGAGAGGAAGATCGCACGCCCCTCAGCAGGGGCGGGGTACCTCCTACCGTCCCCCATAAATCACCCATATAGCATCGACGAATATCTTTTAAAAAAACATCCTCAAGTCTTCGACCCAACGAATCCTTCCTACTACATATAATCGGCTAATTTCACGTGTCCGTCACGGGGACGGGGGGACTGAAGCCAAGAGATGCCTACGACAGCGCGGCGTATCTCAGCCGGGCTCTCTTTGAGCTTAACCATGGGCGATTGCTGGCGAACTATATCCATGGCGGCGGATCGTCCAAGTTTAAAATATATTCAGCAGGCAACGTGTCATGGTATGAATGAGGACCAAGTACGGAGCGCAGGGATTCAGAAGACGTGCTGAAGACTTCATCCAGCGTGCGTAGTCCGAGTAAGGGGGACCAGTAGAAGAGGGACCAGTGAAGAGGGGATCAGCAAAGGAGGGCTACTACAGGAGGGATAAGAGGGACCTGTATTTTCTCTCAATATTGTCCAATGTGCGTCGGGTTTCTGAAGACGGGTTACGGAAGTCGTGGCACGTCTGTCAGGGTGCAGGAGTGTCACAGACGTCGTGTCGACGGGGTGACACGTGAGTCGGGACTCAGTGTCACATGTATTGCCGTCGGACCATAAACCTGTCGACCAATACCGATGGATTTCGGTTATGTTTCTGCAGATTAAGCACTTCGAATTGGGACCTGTTTCCCGCCACATTGAGAGCGGGCACTTCGGAGAATAAATCGTGTACATGCGATAGAGGGTGGATGGGCTTCAAGAAGCAGAAAAAGCCCTACCATATCCCGCTGCACTAATCTATATATTAAAACCGGGTTTTGCTTAATAAAAGTAAGAAGAGCTAAGGGAGAATAGAGGAAGATTGGGATTGTTCTGTTCTCGGGGCTTGGGGGTGAAGCCCCCAACCAGAGGTTTGG
This sequence comes from Heligmosomoides polygyrus bakeri, assembly GCA_947359475.1. Taxonomy (NCBI): domain Eukaryota; kingdom Metazoa; phylum Nematoda; class Chromadorea; order Rhabditida; family Heligmosomidae; genus Heligmosomoides; species Heligmosomoides polygyrus. Next base: position 95,850,532 of record OX375867.1, on the reverse strand, counting down.
CGGCCGCTAGGCCGCTGAACGTCTTGAAGTAATAAGATTTCGTCACCCACACAGGCATATGGAACTTTTGACAGGAACCAATGAATCTATGCGTGCATCAGAGATCGATTTTGAGCTTTATTTTTGCCCGCAAAAATCAATCGTACTGTAGGAGCCGACCCTAACTGATTACTTACTAGGCTACGATCATTGACAACATATCACGTATTGGCCCGCCAATTTAGGCGTATGAAAGGGATTGTAGGCATCTATTCTTCTTCGTCTATTGTTCCCGAATAAACTCTACTATCAGATGGTTCCTGCAGCTACAAAACGTACCTCACCATCGGGATCAAGAGGATGCCAACAGGCTTATCTCATGATCAGAAGAATGAGACACTGACGTGAACTTCTCCTTTTGTTACTCCCATCCCCATTTTTAGGCTCAACTATGAAATGCTGAAGAAGGAGCATCCCGGACTCATATAACATCTTCAATTTTCCGGAGCGCCTAGCCGACTCCTTCATGCTGGCATCAAATCCCTTTTCAACAGAGTTCTTACCTTTGGCGTCGGCACAGTTAACGTGACGTCGTTAGGCTTGATGACAGACACATCACTGGAATTGCCATTAATAGGATTAATCTTCCCGAGCGAAGCCATATAAACACTTACCCTCCTAGACTGAATCGCGGTGGAGCACCTGATGGAGTAGAAATGCTCACTGAGTTGTTCAGCTCCTCTTTCTTAGATCCTCCCTCTATTCGTCGCTTCGCCTATAAAATTGCATTTTTTGTGTTCTTTAGACGTTAAGACCCATTCGTCCCACAGCGTTTTAATACAGCTAAAACCTTTAAATAAGTTTGTCCTGGCTGGAAAACCCAAATACTCGTACAGTACGACATCACCTGAACACGGAAAACCGAGCAAATAACACCTATTAGGCGCCTATTTCGCCCACCTCAAAATAACCTCGGTTAGTTGCGTTGCCCAGGCTGGCCTTAAGTATATCACACTTAATGGAACTTTACTTCACTTTATTCTGGAAGTAGCCCGAAGACTACGTATAAAACAACAAACAAACACAAACACAAACATCAGCATAATAGAACCAGAGAACAACATATGACAAAACAGCATCATTACTTACTGGATCAACAAAAACAAAAGTGAATAAAAAGAAAATCAGGACACCTCTGTCAGGGCCTTATTGGCCTTAGCTTTAAAAGAGCCAAGAGTCAGGTGTAGGAAGTCCTCCTCGAACGCCTTATTTAAGAGCACAGCAACCCAATTAGAAAAGAATTGTGCACTGACCTGTTTCCTACAAGGCGGAACTTCTTACCACCCTTAGTAGGGGAATCAACAACTTCTACTCCAATTTATGTTTACAAATATATTACCTTACTCTTAGTTCTTTCAATAGTTTCTTCTTAGTAGCTTTGTACTATAATTTAGCATCGTGAGTATTAGCACAGTTTAGGGAGTTTTAACAGCTCTTCTCCTCTACCAAAACTTTTGCCAGTGCAGTGCATTCTTTGTGGCATTTACATGGTTTATTATGTCCACAATACGTTCCATCCTTTTATGTTATTGTAATATTCGAGTTCCTGTTCTTAGTTCCTTCTTCTGTTGGTTCTATGTTCGTTGATCTGTCAAATGTGCACCTTGAGTGCAGATAAATAAATAAATAAATAAATAAATAAATAAATAAATAATAACACCGCAAGAATTCTGGGTGGAGGAGAAAGGTTGACACTAACAATATTCAAACCCGTGTCTCCTGCTTAGCCGGATAGGAAGGTTTCCAGACCACTACCACTTTCGCCCAATGGTAAGATCAATGGTAAGATTTTCCTACCTTAGCGATCACTCTACCAGACGACGACGTTGTAGGGGTCTCCGTGCCAACAGCTCTGGGTACCGGCTTTCCAGAATACATCTCATCAAGCCGCTTCATGTGCTCCAAGTACGATTTCACCGAATTCGACTGAAAACTACGACTGATTGGAAGCTGCTGGAAGTACAGAACTTGAATCTTATAAGAAAATCTTGGTTCCGAGCTAAAGGTATTTTTGCAACACTTGTAGAAAACTACCTCTTCATTCAACTTTTCGCCTTTTCATTCCATTGAAATGGAGAATATATTGGATTAATGAATAATTATTACCGCCCTCTTTGCTCTGGAACAATGGCGCTTTGTTTATTGTTCAAAAATGGCCAGAGATAATTCAACATTAACACCAACGTCTATCTGGCTCAGCTCAAGCGTCCTCATCCAGTAATTGAGATAAATGACTGCTCGAGAGGAACCATATTACCTTCCTCTACGATAATGCGCACCCACACGTTGACCGCCATGTCATCAAATTCATCGGAGATGGGATTCTACTCGGCTACTTTACTGATACTCACCAACCAAAGCGCCTACAGTCTACCATGCTAATTCTTCGTTGAAAACCTGCCAGGCGAACAGAATCTACGACGATTTAGATCGTCTTAGTGATCGATGTCCAAAGCAAATCCAGGAACCATGACTTCCTTGCATGCGGAATCGGCTGTTTAGCCAACCAATGGTTGGTAGTATTTAGGGAGGTAGTAATTTAAGTTGGCGGTGATGAGGTTCCAGAATAACCACTTAAACGTGGGTTTTTTGAATATTGGTACTATTCCCACCAACTAAAGTTGTTGTTAAAAGCCGCATCAATTTTTCATTAACCTAATACTCAAATGGAAGTCAATACATCAATACTTCAAGGACATCTCGTGGGTTGTCGCTCATAATGCATCAGTTTTCCAGGAACTCCAATGTTCGGCAGCATAGAAACCTTTTCTGTGACCTTCGAGAAAAAACCGAACTACGCTGAAACACTCACAAAGTCATAGTGAGCGCACTGCTTATACCACTCCTGTAACTGTCGAATGAACTCTCGATTAAGACGCGACACTTTGTCGTTGAACTGCAACGTGCGCATCTGTTGCTCGGACGTCTGTTTCACTTCATCGGCCGCCATTCCGATAGACTGAACCGCCGGATGCTGTGGAACCCTTGAAAGCATTCGAGCATATCAAATAATCAGTTCACAATGCATGACGGAACCTTCACACCCAATACTTTCAGTCTTTAAGAAGAAATTTTCGTTAGGAAGGCTGAGTGACAGGCAGATGTTCTCGGACTGACAATACACTACTGAGCAACTAAATGTATGCGTTCCCCCATAGAAAGCTGAGCAACGATCACAAAGAAGACGAATTCCAGCCTTGTAACAATGCTGGACATAGACAAAAAGGTTTTCGCCAAGTCCGCGTTCTTTCAGCACGCATTTTTACTAAATTCTTTCAAAAATAAGGTGCAATCCCAGAGAGAGAGGGGGTTCCACCTTACAACGAAATGTACACTCCACCCCTCTACCCCTCGTCTTAGCTTGTCCATCCCCCTCAACGCCCTGAGCGTCCTTGAGCGTTTATGTTTATGTTTATTACATGGGTGACCATGTAGGCAAAACGCCTGAGTAACGAAAACATAACACAGCACATCAACTCTAAAAGTACTCGAAGTAATGCTAGAATCGAAAATTACAACAAAAAATGGGCAAATAGGTGGTAGAACCTGACGAATTAGCCGTAAAATTGGAGCTGATATCAAGCATTTGTTAATTAACCATCCAGATAGAGACAATTATAAACGGCGGATATCAGGACCGGCTCACCGTAACCGCAGTGCGGGTCGCACCGAGACTTTGCTGTCTGCGCCCTCCTAGCTCAGAGATCGCGCGTCGGCGTCTACGCTGCGACGTCCGATCGATGTCTTGTGCGCCCGCGATGGCACCGTGGGCAAGTGGGTCGTGGTGCAGTAGGTAGAGGGTTCGCTTCATGCGAGGGATGTCGGGGGTTCGGTTCCCGTTTGTCGCGGCGTTCTTGCACTTCAGCTGAGTACCTGAGATCTGGGAGGTTTCGACGTCTACACGACGTTGCGCGCTTTTTGCGCATTGTTTCAGCCGTATGCGCTTCGCCGCTCGAAGAGCGCAGAACTCAGCCGCGGGTTCCCCCTGAGCGACGAAAGCAGTTTCCATACGAGCAGCTTGTATGGCACACACTCTAGAGTCCCCTCCCTAGCCTGGCTCTGCGCTCGAAGAGCGCAGAACCCAGCCGCGAACTCCCCTGAGCGAAGAAAGCAGTCTCCATACGAGCAGCTTATATGGCACACACCCTGGAGTCCCTTGCCTAGCCTGGCTCTGCGCTCGAAGAGCGCATAACCCAGCCGCGAACTCCCCTTGAGCGAAGAAAGCAGTCTCCATACGAGCAGCTTGGGGCCGTATGCTCGTCTTCCCCGGTTCGGGGCACCCTGAGCGAGCGCCCCGGTTCGGGGTGAATGCCCGGACCGGGGCACCCCGAGCGAGATGGCATGGCACGTCTCCCGGGGCTCCCCGGGGGAGGGGAAACTCGGAGTTTGACGCCATACTGCAGAAAATCTGCATTCCGAAATCTTAGGTGCTGCCGATAATGGCTTCCTTCTGTACACTCAGCTGTGAATGAGAACATCCTCGCCTCTTCCCTGAGATGAGGAAAGCAGGAGAGATGGAACGCTTGGTTAACCAAGGTTAGAACCGACCTTGAATCAACTTTTGGTGCATATAAGGACTTCGGCACCTCCAACTGTACTACAACTCCCTCAGTCCAATGGAAAACCTTTATTAATAAGACTTCCTTTCACGGGGTGTCTATGTCTTCTTAGTTTCCTCGCATTCCTTGTACCTTTTCCATGCGTTTTTAATGCATAGACTATTGATACATTGACCTGCATCTGACGCTTTTCTAGCATTTTCTTCATACTTTTCCTTGTTAGGTGATTATTTCATCCAAGCCTTCACCCTTCTCTTCCATTTCACCACCTATAGCAGTTAGCAAGTACGAAGGAAAAGAGAAAACGAATATGAAAATGCAAGGAAACGGTTTAGTGGGATTAAGAACTCAAAGAACTTCCTCATAAGCACGAAGAACTTGGAAAATGGCTTTTAGAAGATCCAAAAAAGGGAGAAAGTCTCACCAGTGACGGTTTTCCATTTGTCTTTGACCCCGAGGGATGAAAATTTTGCTTAGCCGGAGAGAGACCTGGACGATTAACCTTCGATAGGGGTGCGCGCGGCAACCGACGCCTCCTTCATCTGTGCTACCACGCGTCCGGAGTAAAATACACTCCTGCTATCAGAGAATAAAATATATGAGAGATATATCTCAAGAAAACCACTCTGAGCATGAAATAGGGCGTGGGCATCAATTACTACGACCTTAGTACCACTTTTTAACTGGCTTTTTTTGATGGTTGCCAGGAACACATTCCTTTTCAACCCGCAAGCCCTTGAAGACTAAGCAGACCGTGAGTAATTACAGAGAAGGCTCGATTTTATGGCTCATAATATACAGAACATAACTCAACACCAAGAAAAGATGGTGAATTAGAGCAGGAAATCCATTTTCATGCATCGCTGGCGCACGTTCAGCACGTCTGTATCCCAAACACGGTCAATACAGATCGTTTTCTGCTCTTCGTCCAGGTTCTCCATCTCAGCCGTTCGACACCAACGCGCTCCATCGCTAAATAAGCGCTCCATTCCGCCTCGCCCCCTACTCAATGCTTGGTGAAGATTTCCCCACTTCGGGGAGGGCGTGGCCTCACCCCGAACGGGGGCTGGGGGAGACGAGCATAGCGGGGAGACGCTCCGGGGCACCCCATCCCCCATCGGGGGTGGCTCGGGGTACACGAGCATACGGCCCCTGGAGTCGCTTCCCTAGCCTTGTTCTGCGATTGGACAATGGACGCCTCAGCCGACGCCTAAGGTTACGGTGAGCCGGTTCTGATATCCGCCGTTCCAGATAGTTATCTATCTGCTTTTAGATAACTATCTGGAAGGTTAATTACACAATGTACACAATGTGACCTGCCGCTTTTTGGTGAATTTACCAACTTCTGTGCCTCCTCTGTTCACGAAAAAATTCCTTAAGCTATTCTTGGCCTTGGGTACAAATACTTTTAAAGTTTCTTCTCGTGTGCGTGATGACATTAAATTAAATAGCTCACTGACTTTACATTCTGTCGGGCAGCATGTGATTTTATATAACATTAAGAGGTCATTCCTCATTTTCTCTTGGATAAAGATTGGAGTCCAAAATTGATAATTCTCGTCGCACCATCTGGGATTACGTTGTATGTAAACCGTAGAGATCTAGTCATCAATTTTCTCGTAAAACAATTTTGAACGCTTTCTAACTTCGATTTTTCTTGTAGGGACAGAATATCACCGTATCATACTCCAGAACCGGCCATGCGTAGAATTTATATGCTTGCAAAAGTACTTCATGTTTGCAAGTCGATAGAACTCTGAAGATGTAATATATCAATTGGGCTGCTTTAGCGGCAATACAGTCGCAGTGGCTATCAAAACTCAAATCCTCGCTCACTATAAACCCAATATCTCTGACATTGCTTGCTGAGTTAACTGTTGCGCCGCCAACATTCAAATACCTGTATAAGGTGGATTCCACATGTTGGGATTGCACCTCATTCTCTCTTCTCCATCACGAAATAGCGAACGATAAGGAAAACGAGTCTATGTAAGATATTATTGGACCAGAAGTGCTTCAATATAAAATACTATATCTCACTTATTGCGCTGTAAGTTAAAAGGATTATGAGTAGAATGAACTGATAAATAGAACTACATTGCTTAGATTGGTTCTAATCAACAACACCACAGACCGTTTTAATCACAAGATCCTACTATGTTCTATAAAAGAAATACAATGACATACAGTACGAGCTCGTCCTTCATAAAATAAACCGGGGCACAATGCTATTATGAGGGGGCCAGCCCACATTTGAACGAGTTTTTACCCGTTTGACGTAGGCCCCTCTCGCTCCAACTTGCATTACAGGTATGCACGTGTCAGTTTGCGTACAATGTGGGAAATTCCACGTCACCATATCCGACTGCTACGCTTAAGTCGGTCGAAGCCCATGGACCGCCCCCCCCCCCCCCCGTGCTACCATTGCGCCTAAACCGGGCTATGTACAATTGTACAACTTCTATTGGACCTCAGTAATCCATCTCTTCAAGAAATCTAACAAACTTTAAAAAAGGAGGCATCCAGCAACGACCATCTGAAGTCGGTAGTAAGCGGGCTAGTGAGCTATGCACACCGGCAAGGTATCTTAAAACGGGTAAGTTAGATCAGCCACACCCCGACTTTCTCTCCTGGCCTAGTTCTGTTTATGTGAATATTCCACAACCATACCTCGAGGTCACGAAAAATATTTCAAAGGTCTTATCTCCTGAGCAATTCAAGCAGACTGTGAGCAAACCATTGCTCAGATACGACGAATCTTGAAATTAGCTAATTTGGCAAGTAATACCGACTTTCAGTTTCAGCCGGCGTTATTGCTGTTTCTTCTTACTTGTTTTAGTTGTTTTTTCTGCTTTACCACCTTCTGTTTTTCTTAGAATTGTTGAGTGGCTGCTGTTTCTTTATGATACTTGCCTTTTGCAACTATAATAAACAGATAAAACAGTGCAATCTCGACGCGCGCACCAACCCACTAAGTTCAGTAAAGGCTAATGTTATGAATGAGAACTCGAAGGAGCTGAGCTTTACCCCATTTCAGACCAATGTTAATAACCCCCTCCTCGCATCAGGCAATGCTGTCTACGCTTGTCAGTCGCATATCACAATTTCAGGCGATGCTAGACGAAAATGTAGCGATTTTTTCTGGAGGAACTACATTAGGCTCTTTCATTCTACATTGACAATCAATTGCCGTAGTTACTGGAATAGTTTTATTTCCAAACAAATTTACCAATAACAATTCCGGGTCCGACAGGCAGGCGAAAAAGCGCATTGTCCAGCAGTTAGTGCGGAACAGCACATAACTCTTTTAACGCGAAGAGCCACAGTGTGCTTTCTATCCATATCAAACTCTTCGAGGTATTCAAATGGTCACAGACCTCGACAAACTCCGCAAACTCTAGCTAATACCTTTATTCGTGCAAAGCAACGACCAATACATCTAATAGAATCACAACGGCAAAGAAATCTACATATTTATTTGTGGAGGTGACGCTCCCTGTAACTCTTCGGGGTGCGAATCGCCTCAAACACAAACAGATCCGTGTAGAAAGCCTGAAAGAATGAATGAAAATTATGAAGGAAGGATATCCAATGCTTAATAATGCTCATATAAACCTAAATATTTCAGAAGGATGGAGTTCAATATGAATCGTTAGCTACTAGCAGTACAACGACCCGCACTCAGTGCTTTACAAACAAAGAACAGCTATCCTCACTTAATAGAAGTATATCTTGTATCTGTTAGTTAGTCACCATCTGCGGAGTAATTGCGACAGCGGCGTCGCTCCGCACAAGCGATGGATCAGCGGGCCTCCGAAGGCGACGAACGGGTCAAAACGTTAGGCTGCTCAATACTGATCTATCTCACAACCTCGTTCGGCGCAGAAGTAATCGAAACAATATTTCGTATTTTTTTTTTGTTTTCCTTCACCTAACAGTTTGCCCAGAAGGCAGTGCCTTGTCACCTCCTACGACCGCCCCACCAAACGCCTATCCACCACTATACCGAGAAGAAGTGAATGCCTTGAATGGATTAGAATCGAACTTCACCAACGAGTAAATGCATCGATTCAGTGCCAATGTACCTGAGTAAAGAAAACAACAAGCAAGCAAGCAAACAAACAAACAAGTGCTCACCAGGCCGAGGGATACGGCGAACATGGTCGCTGAGATGGCAAGGTATGTGTTGAATTTCGACTGAAGCTCAGCATGAACCTTCGCATACGGTTGGAAAGGCACGGCCATGTAGTCGAGTGTCACCGGAGGGCCAGGGTTTACAACCTGTAACAATCACCATAGAGCTTCATTTGGTAAAGGTAACAAATCGTACGTTTAACATTGAAAATACGGTCTCACAAGGGAAGGATACCAGGTAGCAGTGACATTTTCAGATGAGATGTACATTGCCTCGAACGCTGCTTCCAAATGTTCGTCCCCTACCTGCAGCACGCATCGGGGAATGTAGCTACGTTGTCTTAACTGCCCTCGCTCGATCTAGCTAATCACAAACGCCGAGCTAAAGTAGACTGCAAATGCTAACGAAGCTAAGCAGTAGCGCAACAGTGAATGGTAAAATGTGTTGGAAAGCATGGGGATTTGTGGTTTCGCTTCTCGTGGGCACGGCGTTCTTGCACTTCGTAAAACTGATCCGGCATTAATCCCTACTCCCTATTTGGCCATACAATGGCCCACAGCCGCAACGAATCAGTTCTACTTCTACGGGAAGTTTTTCGTTGCGATTTCTATTGGAGAGGAGCACAGGTTGACCGTGTTGGATGTTACGACCTGCAAATACGTAGTAATACCGGAAAGGAAAGCCACTAACCCATTGCATCTTTCTATACTGTTTCTCTATCTACTACGTCATCACTGCTCGACGGCCACTGATCGTTCGCGGCCTAGTTCAGGTCGGGGTTCGTGACTGAGTAGCTCTGGGCGCAAATAAGGCCAAGAGAAAGGTCCGTAACTTCGTTCCCGATATCTGCAGCCGATATGGAACAAACATGTTCAAACAGTGTTCAAGGGTGCAACCCATGATGTATAACTTGCCCAAAGTGCCACTACGGCCTGGTATCCCTTATCAGATGAAGTCGAGAGAATCATGAATGCTTGAGGGGCGGTTGCTTCATGCGAGGGAGGTCGGGGGTTCGGCTCTGCTGCGGGCTGCGTTTTTGCATCTCGGCTGATTGATTGACATTTGAGGATCCTTGAGGATCCGTATATACCGTTTTCTGCGCATTTTCCAGCTGTATTCTGTGGAAACTTCCTTGCGACTCGTTTATTACTGGCCGGTTTTTTAACCAAAATGCAATGAGAGTGCAATTCAGCATAATGATGTATAAACGTTCAACACCAGATACATTGGCCAAAGTGCATGAAACAGCACTGGTTACAATATGGACAGCCTTCAAAAGCTACTCACTAGGCTAAGCTAAGGCTCCCCACTTTATCATATGTCCACTGCTGGCTTGCCTCTCCACGTCTATCAGTTCATCTTGCGGATCCCAACCGTCATCTTGTTCTTCCACCACTTCCAACTGTTCGTCTTCGTCAACTTCAAGTTGACGCACTTCGAAGTCCTCGTGTATACCATCCGCTCAGCCAGTTTGATTTCTTCCCTCGAAAGTTCCCTGTCTGAAGGTGGGTCACACTTATAAGATGGATCACCACTTTAGCATTGGCGGACATTGTTGGTATCAGGTTTTAGAAAACCTCCAGCAGGCGTCTAACTTCCAGGTGACAGGCAAAGATGAAGGAAGGAGCGTATCGATGACAGTTTAGGTCAATTTGCGGTATCCACAGACTTCGTTTCACATTTTAGCCACCTTTGACGTCACATCCTAGTCTCTTTTGAAAATCGAATGAGATGGTTTTCCCCGAGGTCATTTCTCCATGTAGAGAAACAAACTGTGAGGACCCTGTAGCCATCATAAGCTGCCCGTATTGTGACCAGTGCTGCTCCATGCACTTTGTGCCTGCGTATCACTGGTGTTGAATGTTTATACATCATTATGTTGGGCACTACAACATACAGCTTAAAAAATGCGCAAAAAACCTCTGAAAAGGGTATAAACGTCAGAGTCCTTCAAATTTCAACCAATCAGTTGAGATGTAAAATGCAGCAGCGCAGGAGATTCGAACCTCCGACCTCCATCTCATGAAGCAACGTCAACATCCACTACACCCCGAACCGCTAACGACAACGGTACCACGGTCGTACAAGAGACCACAGAACTCGTTAGCGGTCAATTCTATTGTTACTTCAAGGGCCACCTATTCCTTGGGTTTAAAGACATGGCAAAAAGAAACACATTTTTATACTGAGGGGTGGAAATTCTTCCTATATGACTCGCTCTCCCCGTTCAAACATACGCTTCAGACCTTCCCCTGTTAGAGACGATTAAATTTTAGATTTTACCTCATGCGCGCCGCCAGATCCAAGGCGCTTCGGCTGCTGCATAACGGCACGTCGCAGCGCCATGAAGCGAGAGAACAAGGCACGGTTCATTCTTGACTGGAAAGATACATACAAGCAATATTCAGCGACTTTCAACGAGCTACAACGATCGAGATCTTTCCATTGCAAAGGTAGAACTCTTTAAAATGGCTCAGAAACCTGAGAAAAATGAGCTTGAAGTGAGGGAAAAATACACGTTCGAATGGGTGCTCGAATAATTCTTCGGCCTGATTTGGATAGAAAGCTCATGGTGGAGTTAATGCAGGTTCTGACAAGTGAATCTAGAACAACAACAACGAGCGGGCGGAATAAAAGTGTCGGAAATCAGAAAACATCGCAGCTGGGTTTCGGAGGAAACTACGTAAACCTATAAAGGAATCCATCTTCCAATTCTGGACAAGATTCTGGGTCGCTGCTCTTTTCTCTCAAGGCAAGCCCTATCCCTGCTCCCCATGTATCATAGAATTCCATCCAAATAAAAGGTATACAAAGTCAATCGCCGTAACAGGATGTTAGCACGTATCTGTAGTAGCTACGGCAGGGCAAAATGACGCAGGACAAAGCCTCGCTGGTCAGCCCCTTTATGGGACGCGCACGTATTCTATTTCCACAGCGTATCGTATGGATTTGAATGCGTGACACGCCAACATAAAGACTTGCGATAACAGTCGATAAGTAAGTTCGTGTTTTATCCCTCCCAGACAAGTGTGGAGCCCCGAAATACCAGTCCTCAACAATTGTCTGGCCCGGAGAGGACCCCTGAACCTTGGATAGGTCCGGGACAAGGGCACGAGTCAGCACCAACTGACCGCGCTGCACCGGTTCTAAAAGCCACGATAACATGCTAATGCAGTCCTATTCCCCTATAACAGTGCCGGATAAGACGGCACTCTCGATTTAACGCGGTCCTCTTAGGAAACCGATCAACTTACCTGTGCACCAATAAAAACCAACTTCGCTATCGCGATTTTGAAAGGAACTTTACGTTGCGGCCATGGCTCAATTCCTACACAGAAACTAGAGAGGAGCAAGGCCCCGGTTGTTTTACAGACAAACCCACTCTTCCAAGGCTTCTTTCAAAATCATAAGCGATATATGCACCACTACATACATATTAGCTGCATATCGACGTTTTTCGCCGACGCCGCCCACAAAAACGTTCACAGATCATCACAGCGCGTGGTTGGAGATGTATGTCGGGCACAATGCTAGAGACCTGGAAGTCATTACAATCCGCCGTTGATCGCGTCTAACATACCTTTGGTACTCGATATATGTCATGAAAATTTACCAGATTTATGCGTATTACTGAAAGTAACTCTGAGAGGAGCAGCATAAACTTTCCCAAGTTATTTAACCTCTAGGCTGCGTTTACGGTTCAATACTTCATCGCTTTAGCCACTGCATGCGATTTCAGGTACGTCTGTAAATCAGCGTGGGAAAAAGCCAGCTCCAGTTAAACGCGACTGCTGTTATGCGAATTTCCTCCGATCCCTTCAAACGCACTGAATGGTGAGGGGACTGTACTTCTAAATGGTAACCTCTCTTAATGCGGGAGTTGAGAATGAATTACCGTATCAGAGACTATATCAAAGAAAAATGACAGCCCCGTCACGCGACTCCCGAAAAACAGACCTAGAGTTCCATGTTGTGAATCACATTTCAAGTAAGTACGATGAGTCACAAGGTACAGGGCATCATCATTACCATATACGCCATAACACGACATTAGACGTCGCTTCTAGGTATTCCTAACCAGCGGTCTTGGCTATAGGCAAGCAAAAGTAGCAGCCAACTAACACAAACGGCAATGAGCTGTAACCAAAACTGGCAGGTTGATGACACTCAACAGCCCATATCAGATACCGATAACTTGATGGGATAACCACTGGACCGTAGGGATAGACAAATATTGCATCTTCAATTACACATCATAGAGTTCACACTTAAAATATCCTGTTTACGTTCCTCTACCACTGTTTGTAAAAGTGAGGTCGCAAAATACCTATGTACCTATCCACCTTGTTAAAAATGGTGAGTAATACGGGTTAAGGAAACGGAGAGCGTTGCGCTCTTTGATAACTTTTCCCTACTTTTTATCCTTTCTTTTACTTTCTGAAATGTACTATTCCGGTTCAATCCTAGTGCCGTTATGGGCTAGATGTATCTCAAAGATATCCGCGGCTAAGGGCCTGTTCATACTTCGAGACAAGAGCGACTGGAGCGACGGACATAGTGTGGTGTACGTAAATAATTGCGTACTCCACACTCCGCGACGAACGTAGGATCGCGGCTATTTGCAGCGGGGTCCGTTGGTCTCTTGCTGTATGCGCCCTCTTAGCTTAGAGATCGCGCGTCGGCGTTGATGTTGCCACGTTCGATCGATGTCTTCTGCGCTCGCGATGGCAGCCCCAACGAGCAGATCGTAGCGCAGTGGGCAGCGCGTCGATTAACGTGAGAGAGGTCGGGGTTCGGTTATCACCTTGTGGCAGTGATTGCATCTCAGCTGATTGCTTGAGATTTAGGAGGTTCTAAACTGTGCAACTTTTTTGTGCAATTTTTGCGCATTTTTCCAGCCGTATGTATTTCGCCGCTCGAACAGCGCAGAACCCAGCCGCGGATTCTCCCTGGGCGACGAAAGCTGTTTCCACACGAGCAGCTTGATGGCACCCACCCTGGAGTCCCTTCCATAGCCTGTTCTGCGCTCGAAGAGCACAGAACTTAGCCGCGGACTCCCCCTGAGCGAGGAATGCAGTTTCCACACGAGCAGCTTGGATGGCACCCACCCTGGAGTCACTTCCCTAGCCTGTTCTGCGCTCTTCGAGCTCGAAGAACGCAGAACTTAGCCACAGACTCCCCCTGAGCGAGGAATGCAGTTTCCACACGAGCGGCTTGGATGGCACCTGCCCTGGAGTCTCTTCCCTAGCCCGGTTCTGCTCTAGCTCAGTTCGCCACCGTGGAACACAGCTGCGGACTCACGCGTAGCCAGCCCCGTTGCTGGCAGTGCGCGCTCCAGCTACCATGGCGCGCTCCAATCAAACGGACCCCCGCTGCAAATAGCCGCGATCACGAACGTAGTGTGAAATGCGTAATTATTTACGTACACCACACTACATCCGTCGCCCCACTCGCTCTTGTCGCGAAGTATGAACAGGGCCTAAGGCGTAGTGCACCACATAGACCGTGCCGCACCATAAGCATCTTCGAGTCAAGCCATTTCCTCTATCCTCCTCCGCCAATAAGCTACATTTTCTGTTTAAAAGCTTTTCTTTGATAGGAGCAATACATATTCACTTTCTGTAAGATGCACAATTAATGTTGACGAATAACTAACAGGAGAAACCTTGCTAACCGTCAACAATTCAGTCGTGTTAGTTTTAACGAGCAAGCTACACAAACCTGCAAAAGTGCATTCAATAGTATAACGCAGCATAGTAGCAGTGTCACACGAGCTACACAGCACAAGTTTGCATGGAATTCAAAACCACTACACTATCTTCTAGACTCAGTTACGGTCACATTGGAGACACCAACATGTTATCTGTGATATTATCACCTGTGAAGAAAAGGACGGCAAACTTGTAAGCCTAGCGTATTGTATTAGCTGGGACACCTAACGGAGTGCCTTGCACTTGCCCGCTTTGCATAGTGATACTGTGTTGGACCGCTACTTGCGGGAAAAGTGGAATCCTCAAAAAAATTAAATCGTGGAATAACCAAAAATTATTTTAGCAAACCGTATGCTTAGCTTCTGCTAACGGAAATCAAACCTTGACACTTTGAATCCAGGAGCTCGCTGCGCGCTATACGAAGTTGTACACCTCATAGAAAAGTAACACACCCTCCCCAGCTTATTTAAGTAGACCGTCACCCGGTGCTTAGCTGCGTCATCCTATTGAGCTTGGATGGGCCTGAAGCTTTTCTACTTTGTTTAGCTCTTACACGGTCTTCTGCATCTGAGGTTGCTCATCAAGCGCTGTTTCATTGCAATATTTAGTATGGATCTCTTCATTAGTCTATCATTAGGCTTCGCTCGGGGTGAGCGATGGTATGACATAGGTCATATGGTACGAATTGTACGCTCGGAATCATTCTTCAAAACTTCCCTTGAAAACGCTCAGTAGTACTTACATTCCTTTCTCGAATGCGACTTGAGCGGTTTTGACGATTTTGATCTGTAATGACTTATCAACTCAACGATAGCCGCCCATCATAAATCTCAAGGGAACAATTGGCTTGTATACGCCTTGCTTCTGAACAACACCTAATCAAACGCTGCGGGCGAGCTCAACATTATTGTAACGAGTGCTGCGACACACCTAGAGGTTATCGCACCTGCATGCTTCGGAATGAATACGTACTCCACAGTTTATCTTCCACACGCGGGATAAGTATAGCCATCAAAAGCTTATTCGCGAGACAAACAAAAACGAGGATCACTGAATGATTTTGGAGAATCCTATTTTTGGGATCGCCCTCAGTCCCAACGGGAGCACAAGGGCACAAATTTGAGGGAAAGCTTCTGCCGAACCCAGCGCGAGCTATGATTAATCTAATATGAAAAACTAGGCCTGTTCTCGGCCTTTTAAAGCAACTCGGTTGGTCAGATGTCTCTTTTTCTCATTGTTCAGCGCGAGCTAATCATTTAAAAAGTTTGCCAAAAGACCCTTATCTTGGTTCCATGCCTTAATAGTATTCGAAGTCCCAGTAGTTTCGACTTGGTTACTCAGAAATACTCAGAGGCTTTTCGTGGAGAAGTTTGGCAAGGCTTTTCCTTCTCACTGTCACCATGATGGCACCCGAAAGCGCAGTGAGACGCCAAGACCCTTTGGCGCCAAGACGATCGAATGAATCATTTTCGGATATTCTGATACGAATCATCCAAAAATCCATAGTCCGCGAAATCTCCGTTATCCGAATCACCCAATTATCCGAAGACTTTCGATTGGACCCAATGTATGATATATGATAGAGCGCCGGCGGGTGCAATCCCAATAAGGGATCCACCTTATAACGTGACGTGCGTTCAACCTCTCGTCCTTTAGGCCTCACCTCCCAACCCTTCTTTGGGCTTCTTCGAGTTTGGTGGTGCCCTACGCTGTACATTATGCTGCATGTTTCCATTTCAACTTTTATTTAACTGTGTGTATAAGGCGGATCCCCCTTTTGGGATTGTACCTGCATTTGTTTGTCTAATAGGTGTAGTAGATCACAAGCTTCTTACGAAAAGCTGAAGATGAAAAAATCGACATGTACAAAATGAAGAATGAGGAGAAGGCGAAAACTACTTTAACAGCATCGTATAATGGAACAATGAACGAAGCCGGTCACTATAGAAACCCTGCCAGCAAACTGAAGAAGCTCACCGAGCTTTGCAGCAACGGCGATCGCCACAACGTGCAACCCGACAGAGCGAGAGCGGTTTGAAACAGCCCGTCAGTCCGTCCGTCGTTATCGATCGACGGAGCAACACTATTCGTCATTTTGTATGGACGGAGCGCGATAAACATTTGCGAGTCCCCGCTCAACGAATGGCTGGGCTAGCAGAGCTGTCACCTCCATATCGTGCTGAGAACCGATTTTGCCTTGTGAAGAACACCATTGCAATAATATGAAGGCCCGCAAAGCCCACAGTCAGCAATACCAATGGATCGAACGACAAGCCAAACGACGGGCTAAAGCACACGCCGCGGCAGAATTGCTCGTGGACGCGTTCACTCGATATTTCCGAAGCTTCAGCTTCCATCGTTTTCGCCTTCTGTTCAGAAATCGTAGCTCCGAACCCATCCGCTTCCATTTGGACACCGTCGTCGACTAGGGAACGCGGGCATCTGGAGGGGGTTTTGAATTTTCTCCCGTGGCGAGCATACTGTATGTCGAGACATCCTTACTATCGTATCATCTGCAGTACAGTATCCGAATTATTCCTTTGCGGCGAGTGAGCGCTCCTGCCCACACGCTGCGGATCCTGAGTACGGATTTAAGGAGGGAATTGCGTGATGGAAACTGTTCAAGAAGCACTTATACCTAGAACTCTAACCACGACCGAGGGCATGCGTGCGTATTACTGGAGATTCTGCGAGGTATTTTGTTTTCTCCTGGGAAATACTGAAATACAGCTTCTGAAGTTGGCTGTCAATCAGTACATAGCAGGTGCTTGAGCAGTGTAGTGACAATATGGTTTTAGCTTAAATAGATGTTACTTTATATATGCCTTTCGCTGTCCCGAAGGGCACTCTTCAAGTCGGGACGCACGCGTTTCAAAAGGTTTTGGTGAGGTCAACATACATTTTGAAAAATTCTAAGAAGCCAAGTGTGCAAGGGGTCACAAAACTACATTGGTTGGTCATAAAATCGAACTAATTTCAGTCAGCAAAAAGGCCGTACTGGATCTATGCGGGGGAATACTCCACAGGAAAAGCACTAGTTAAAACTACGACTCCACCGACAAGACTTCGGTCAAAAAAAATTTTCGCTGAAACTTTGTCAAGGGAGTTATTTGGAGTGCTGATCACGAATCTGACATCCGTTTTTCACGATTCGGTCGAATACCACCCACACCGTTAACAAGGGTGGTACAGGCAGGGTCACCGATTTCGCTGAAGCTTCGTCTAGGGGGTCAATTGTGGTGCTGATCACGGACTTTCGTTTCATAAGCGTCAATATCTTATAAAGGAGTTTTCACCTTGAAAGAAAAGCTGGATGAGGTATGGTGGTGAGAACGATGCAATGAGAATAAAACAATGACGAATTCTTATTGATGAATATTGTGCCAAAAAATGAGCAGAACTTGAAACGTATCAGCGGAGGAACCCCGATGAACCGACCACTTACCCAGACCAACTCTTACCTGCCGTCATCGGCCGAAACCTTAAGAACGTAATCCTGTGCCTTCCTGTATCTATATTATCAGGCCGAATCGTGGAAAACGGATTTCAGAATCGTGATCAGCACCCTAAATAACACCCTAGGCAATGTTTCAGCGATTTTTTTTTCGACCGAAGTCGTGTCTGTGGGATCGGAACTTTTAACTAGTGCCAAAAAACCTGTAAAGAACGCGTCAGCAAGGAGGCACATCGGCTGGGAAATCGGAAAAATCCCCTTTGTCTAATGGGACTGTTCTGTCTTAATGTAATAGCTTCTTTCTCCTCTTTAAGGCGGGCGCGTGGAGCACAGTCGGAGGAGGCGCCGGCTGCCGCCTGCACCCGATACCAGGTTCCTGGTTCGGATTTCCCGCCCAGGCCAATCAAGCCTTCCATCCCTCCGGGGTCGGTGAGTTGGTACCAGACTTGTCTGGGAAGGATAGAGCGCTGACTTGTTCATCGGCTGGCCACCGCAATTCATTGTATGACCAACGCATTCAACTCGCCTCCACGACATCCCGTAGAAGTAGAATGCGTGGCGCATCCCAAAAGGGATTGAATAACGCCGTCCTTTATCCTTATTTATCCTAAGGCAGAAATAGTGATGCTACACGTATGTTAATTGTGGGACTGTGCTATGTAGTTATTCAGCGTGTTCTCACGCTCAGTTCCTTTTGTGGTGCGCCACGCATTCTACTTTACGGAATGTCGTGGAGTTATTTGGATGCGTGTTTGGCCAGTATAATGACTTACAATGACCAGCCGATGAAAGCGCCACCATTCGTCCTTCCCAGACAAGTCTGATAGCAATTCACCCGGAGGGATGGAAGGCTTGCTTGACCTAGACGGGAAATCCGAACCAGGAACCTGCACGCGACAGCTGGCATCTCCGACTGCGCCACAACGCGCCTTTCACCGTGTTGATTTGTGCGCAAATCTGCAATTAATCCAAAACAATTGCCAAAGGGTACGTGGTACTGCAGAGGAGAGGAGGCGCTGGCTCTCGTGTGTCCTCAGGTTGAGGGGTCGTGGTTCGGATTTCTCGCCCTGGCCAACTAAGCCTTCCATCCCTACGGAGTCAATGAATTGGTACCAGTCTTGTCTGGGAAGAATAAAGCACTGACCAGGCTTATTCATCGGCCAACCACTGCAAGTCATTGGATAGGGTAACTATGCATTTCAGCACACGGTTACCTCCAGAGGCCAGATTCATCAACGATACCGCCGGTATCATCTCACGTCGGATTCACCGTATCGGCTTATGTAGCAAGGATATAGAGAAATACAGATACGATTCAAATACCCGACATAACATTACTGGCCGGTAAGCGGTTGATGAATCTGGCCCTAAAAGTATAATACATGACGCATTCCGCAAAGGGTTTGACTAAAGTCCACCTCTATCCTTATCCTTAATTGCGAAAGCACACTACTCTCCACTGCGCAACTCGATGCTCTGCAGAAGGAGAACCACACCGATGACGTTGACATACTGACGGGAACTGTGTTTCAGAACCGGCAAGATGATGCAGGATCCGAATATGCCGAATCACCATCCGGATATGATGGTCGAGCATCGTCACATTGACGGCGAGCTGGTCGATGATTCCAAGGTTAACGTAGAACCCCATCACATGGTGCGAGATGTACACCATCCCGAGTTAGAGGTTTGTGTGTTCCTCCACATCGCCTGAGATTATCACAGTCAAACAACCTTGAAATGCTAGAGTTAGGTAGTAGATCCACCAATGGTATTCAGCGAAAACCTGTTATGTATTAAGGTAGATAACTGGGTGCTGGATGAGCGAATGAAAAGGATGATCATGGATCTGCAGCGGCATTGGTTGACGGACTATCAACAGTCGCGCGAGAAGCTGCTCGTAGAGATGACGGAAAAGGTAGCTTTGCTACGGAACTCCATGTAGCTGTTTGATCACCTTCCAACTTGAACATTTCAGCTTCACCAAGAGTTTCTATCAGATCAACAGAAAATTCGAACAGAATTACTTACGCAATTCAAGGACGAATTGGACACAACGAGGTGATTCTTCGATATCTTCTTGCACTACATGTCTTGCACTTCCTTTCCTTTTTCAGGGCCGAACTTGAGGACAAATATAGGGAGTCATTAAAGCTTGAAATAGCAAAATTGGTTGAGAAGCACAAGAGGGAGTTGACAGCGGCCAAGAAGAAGCAGTGGTGTTGGCAGTGCGAGAGCGAGGTAGGCCATCGCAAAATTATTTACCTGTCAGGTGGCTTTCTAATCTTTTTTTTTTCTTCAATGCGCCACGCATTCTGCTTTTGTGCGACAACGAGAGGGCCGTTTGATCCAGTGTTTGATCCATACACTTGCGGTGACTAGCCGATGAGGGTCCAGTATTTTGTCTTCTCCAGGCGCGCTTAATAGCGAGTCACCTATCTCGTAAAGATGGAGGGGTACTTTAAGGATTTGGTCACAGGTTCGATACGTGATCAGGCCCTCCTTACCTCCAAGTTTGACGACTTGGATGCACTGTAGGTGACAAAATGCTGGGTACATCGCATTTTATCTTCAACTTTCGATAATTCTTGGCGTATTTATTCTTGTTGAAGGTATTGGTTAGGTTGAGGGCGACACGCTTGTTTTATTAGGCCGATGTTTCGGCGCCATCTCCTTCTTCAGGGCCTGGGAACATCCAATTAGGTTTAAAAATTACCATCTAAAAGGCATGTTCATTGGATTCAAGCGCGGTGTGAGCGTAAAAAAAGTCAAAGCGCCAATTATTACCCCAGTGGACGTTTGCGAAAGGTACGACAACGAATAAAACGATTCAAATAGATTAATGTATCAGGACTGGACTAGCTGAATATCTTTAACAGAGTAGAGTGGCCAGGAACTTCTAAATTGGGGGAAGTAAGATGAAATTACCCGTTCGCGACGTTAAATAAATCTTATCATCCTTGAGGTTGTTGCGCCTTGGCACTCTTTCGGCTGTATAGTGGAATCCCTGAGGCAATATCATCATTCGCTAGGAGTTGTTCTGTAAGCTATTGCATCTCTAGAGCCCAGTTAAGAGGTGCCGACACTCGTGAAGGCCCTGATTTGAGTCTCCTGGTTTGGGTCTCACTCAGGCCAACCAGAGGTTCCATCCTCCGGGTAAATGTATTTGTACCAGACTGATCTGAAAAGATATAAACCTGTCTGTCTTTTCATCAACCGGACACTGGAAGTAGGCCGCCTCCGTGCTGAAACTGTCTATATCCCACCGGAGCAGAATGCATGGCGCATTCCAAATGGGGATTGGCGAACGTTATTCTTATTTAGGCCCCTTTGATGTCATGTATACGTTTCGTTTTTAAGGGCAGCGAACTTTTCTTTGAGGTGTTCAGCTTTCGTTGAAAGAGTATGACAGTAGAGGAATAACCGACTACACTGGCAGGACAATTCCAACAGAACATTACTTTCAGGCAATCTATCATTGTTGTTGGAACACCGCGTACTGTAGTGTGGAGTGCCAACAAGGACATTGGGCTACGCACAAGAAGTTCTGTAGGCGCAAGAAGGGACAACAACAAGGCCAAGGTGGAGCGAATTCTGGTCAAGCTGGACAACAATAAATGAAGATGTAAGTGGTGTCCATATCTCATTTTTCTTTACTCAGCTTAGTGACGTGGGCGTTATTGCACTGGTGGGTTATATCCTTTGCCTAGAATATCTGGAGAAGTCGGAGTAATAGAAGGTTTTTCATGGACTAGGGGCCCAAGGATCACGTTCAAAGTGTCATAGCCTTTTTGGTTCGTTCAGTATTCAGCTGAAAACGCCATAGGTTGTGGGTTCTTGCAGGATCTTATTTGTGTTTCTAGCGGTTACAAGATTATTCCCGCATTCAGTCATCTTTTGTTAAGATCCGGTAGAAAGTAGATTGCTGTACGGCGTTGGGTCGAGGATGAGGAATTCCAACAGCTCAGTGAAGACCTGATGAATGAAGTGTCAAAAACTATCATGCAACACGTAGGTCCAACCTGGTTCAAGCTGAGGGGATTCAATGGGATCCTGTCTAGCCGCAGATGCTCCAGCTTCTTCAAAGGAAACCTGTTTATTCCCCTTATCCACTTACTTAGTATTGTATATTTTGTTTCGCGCAGTCTAGTCCCTCAGGCTCCGAATAGACATTGCTTGGATGGCGTGTAAGAAGTGCTTTCCTTCGATCTGAATGCTCCAGAAAGTTCAATGGGAACCTGCAGCACAGGGATCAGGCTTTCCTTCTACATATTCCATTAATTGTTGTTGTGCCTTGTGTTGTAGAAGAAGCAACTGGAATGAGTTTGCTTAAGTGGGTGTGTGGATGAGCCTGAAAGGATAGGGTTTAAAGTAGAGGGTGCTAAGCCGGGTAAACACAACATCAATTCAGCTGAAGTTGCAGGACAGCCCATGGCAGCACGGTTATGTTCTAGAGGTGAAAAGACCACAAAGTCATTAAGGCATTGTAGTGAATTAGATGAACTTTTTCGCGCTCCGCACATTTCATAGCGCTGGTCAACTTCTGAAGCTGGACACCCTACACCTTCCCCATCACTGCTGTCTAAGAAGAAGGGATCTCAAAGCAAAGCATTCCCGCGAAATCCATCTAATCACAGAGTAGAATCTGTTCTTGTATTGATCACTTTTCGGCTCCATTGGAGATGATTCCAGAGGAGCCCCTGGCAGTCCCGTTTGTGGCTGAGTGAGTGTTGTAGCTTTCGTATTTTTATAGAAGTATCCACGACAAAATCTTTCCATGTGGGCGAAGAAAGAAAGATTTGAAGACAATAATTCTGGGCGTTTTATCATGTCACTGAAGCGTGGCCGATAACTCGCGAGTGGTAGCAGTGGGCTTCTCTTTAAGGTTGCGGAGATACTCGCCCTACGAGAACAGTTAAAGCGGCAAGGGAAGGGACTGTGGTGTTGCGAATACACCAGATGCGATGAAGGTGCGGTCGCGGGGGCGAGTTGCCCGGAGGCCCTGCAAGGCGTTATGTAGGGTCTCGTCGTCCAGGGCAGTTCGAGGTTTAGAACGTGGTTGGCCTAATCGAAAGCGCTATGCTCAACGAACGGTGAAGTAATTTTCTCCCTGAACACAGTGCGGTCTTAGCTACAGCGTTTGGCAATTCATGGTCTCAAAGGAACTCATAGTAGACGATGGTACGCAGACGTTTTCCATCAATTGAGGCTACGATTGCTCCATACTGATAGACACGCATTTGTAAATTTATCTGTGTAAGATCTCGAGAGCTCTACCACATTTCGCCGAGCTTGTGCTAACATGGTCCTAAGGGTCTGTTCATACTTCGCGACAGCAGCGACGAGAGCGCAGCGCGCGGAAGTATGAACAGGCGACAGCAGCGACTGGAGCGACTAAAGTGACAAGAGAGACTGGAGCGATACCGTCGGCGCTCGAGTATGAACACTTTTCGGCGGCGCGCGTTTTAATCGATACGCATGTTTTGCACGAGCGAAGAGTCGCTCTTGTCGCGAAGTATGAACAGGTCCTAAGAGTTCGTAGGAAGGAAGAAAACCAGCCAGGACTTCTCCCCAACCCAATATTTAGAGCTTTGATTTTTGCTATAGATCGTCAACGTGTTGTTTTCAGGAGCATGGATGGTGCAGTCATGGAATAGTGAACGTCTGCAGTCACTTTCACATAGCTAAAATTAAAAGCTGCGGATTCGATCTCGGTATTGAGCTGGCTATGGTATGAAGGCAGTGTGCCTGGTTTGCGTTCACTTCGGTGCGGTTGACTTCTTCCCTAATAGCCTAATCAGAGCCATTGCCTTCATTTACCATAGAGGCAGGAATCGAGAATGTGGTCTAGCGGCACTGGTGCAGACGTAGTCTACCTGCTGAGTTGTAGCCGCCTATTTTGATCGTTGTTGAGTAATGACTACTGCTCTAGAGGTCAGGGACAGTTCTGCGACGGCGGCGTTTAGTCCACATACACACAGTCAGTCAGTCGGTCGTAGTACATTGCCATGTGTTCATGTATATTGCTGTAAGGGGTGCATATGTTCTTTAACATCTTCGGTCACAATGTAGGGTGTCTCTGAGGTGTACGCTATCTAAATGACTATAGCGTTCTTACCATTTTAGCAGAAGTAGAGTTCCATAACTTGTTTTGAAGTGTAGGAGAGGGAAAGCTTTGGTGTGCAGGTGTTGAAGTAGTGCCACGTATCTATCGAAGTGTGTTGCGGTGTTTACTTTATTAGCGTCTGAGTGACATTTACATATATTATCACAATTGAAGAACTTACGTTTTCGCTGTGCTTGACATTATCGAACCTTCGATATGGGATGCAATTTTGACTACGGATCTATTCTAGTGAGAGAGGACACCTCTAGAAAAGTAGGCCGCGCAGATGAGGTTGACTTCTCCGGATAGGAAAACAAAATTCTGACCACTCATAGTCTAATATGGAGATTTCCTTGTCTAATAGCTCATGCTCATGCTAACCAGGCCTTCCTTCGCTTTGGGTCGGTGAATTGGTACCAAACTTGCCTGGAAAGGATAAAATACTTGTCCATCGGCTGGCCACAGCGTTATAGGTCCGACACGGATTTAAATTGTGTCCACTATGTCCCTTAGGACCCGTTTATACTTCGACGCCGAGCGACATGACGCCACGTATTGTGGCCATATTGATCGAGTAACGCGATCGATCAGTTTCGCCACTATATATGTCATCGCGTCGCTCAGCATTGGAATTCTAAACGGAGCTTTAGACGTGCAATGCTTGGCTCATCCCACATATGGATTGGGCAGCGTCACCCCCTACCATCCATCCTTTACTACTCAGTTTTTTCAATGAAGGTCCACTCACAATAATCGTCGATTCTTCGAGTCAAAAACTACTAGCTAAATGTCACTTGTACATTTACATTTACATTTATTACATGCATACGCATGTACAGTACAACTGCTCACAACACTAAAGCAAAGAAGGAAACGGATAACTAAACGCAACTATTTAAAAAAGAATGAAAAAGCATAGAGCGAAGAAAGAAAGAAAATATTGGGCAACAAAACCAAGAGAGAAAGAAAAGACAGATAGCTTCATAGTTCCGCCTGCAGGTACCGATGGAGAACTGTTTTCAACTTACCAAAACTGTCAGGAAGCCGGTTCTTCTTGATAATCTTAGCAAATTCCAGCGCACCAGGACAGGAAAAGAATTGTCTCCTCAATGTTGTTCTGTGTCTAGCGAACCTTAGCCTAAACCTGTTACCTCTGGTTTTCGATGGCATCAACTTGAACAGGTTGTTAGATCTAATGGAAGGCTTGCCACACAAGATTTTATAGACGAGAAATAGATCGTACAACCAGTCAAGTAAACATTCCCGCAAAATTGATAGGCACACTACACTATTACAGTATTAAGACTGCTGCTTCTTTGCACTTTAAAGCGAGCCATGGAGCTTTATTTTGCCCAGGAGGTTAAGAATGTTCAAAAAGTGTTAAACATTTCCTTTGGACACCCTGTGTTGTGACTGTTCCACCGATGCTGATGTTTCCACAGCCATTTCACGTTCTCTTCGCTTTCATCGTTATATGCTGTTGTACTCATCGGTTAGGTCCACAGTACTGAAGTCATCGAAGTCGTCGTTATTAACGCCACAACAAAGTTGTAAAGGAATGAAGCGTCTAGAATTGTGGTACACCTTCAGATGATGTTAATTTGTACGTATTCGTTTCCCCATTTTTTGATTTACCACTGGTAGATTTGTCACTGAGATACTCACGATTACTGTTACATTTCTTCGTGTTTTCGTTCATTGGTTGCTCTTGAATTGATTTAGCAATGAAGTTTCTTTCATTATCATATCTTCGTGTTTTTTCTGCTTGTGTTTATCAGTTCATTCTGTGCATATATGGACAGTAAGTGCTCATTGTACGTAGAGTAAGTTATGGATTACAATCTACAAGACTATCGAATGTATATCAATTAAAAAAGCGATGGCTTAGGTACACTGCGGCCATTCACTATTCTTTTACAGTTCTGTCAGTTTATAAGAAGCTGTCCGCTGAAGTGTTCGCGGTCCGGTATTTCATAGAATTTTTATTTGTTAAGGAGAAATATTGAATCGCATTTTATTTTAAAGTGCAAGAAAATTTAGTGTATCGCGCCACTCAACTAGATCGTCGCAATTTTTGTTCATTTGATTGGTTGTGTAAATGTTGATGATGGAACAGCGATGTGAGGATGCGTATGGTTTATGCAATAGCTTGCGTCGTAGCTTACGGCCTTGACAACGATGTTTTATTGCCATCAAAACTCTAGCGTCGTGCGGGACCCGAACACGCACTCCTGCTGCCCGTACAGGAATGTTGTACGTCATTACACCACCGGGGCTGTGTAATCGATTGCAACATCCACACCTTGTGGGAGCCATCATCACTCATCCGTATATCGGATTGAATCGGGAGAATTTTTGTTATCAATCAAACAAAATTCGCGACGACCTATTTGATTGGAGCGATCTCTTGTTTTAGTACATTAGATGATTGGGGCCTTTTGCGCTTTAAACAGCATTTGATTGACTATTTTCTTTCGAAAATTAAGTGAAATTTCAAACAGCATGTTTACTTACTGGGGCGGTGAATTAAAGTAGAAAGTCATACCAAATTTTCACTGAACATACAATTGTCCTGGTCGTCTCGGAGTCTCTATTCTAATGAGGCAAAAGTTCATTTTGAACTGGAAGAGGTTCGCTTTGATTTAAAAGGCATCAACCTTGTTTAGAAGAGTGTCCATATATATATATATATATATATATATATAGTGGGATAATTAACCATTAGAAACGAATTTGCCGCGTTTTTTGTTAAAGTTCTTTTCAGTGCTAGCCGCAGCGTTCAATAATTGTCGGTTAGATTACAGTTTGGCACTTCTAGGTATGAAAAAAGAAGAAACGGAAACAAACAAAGAACAAGCTTCTATGACGGAGGATTATTATGTGGAGAATGCTTCGTGTGACGAGGAGTAAGTATTATGGACTGATATTCCATCGATCAACTTCTTTGAATCGTTCTACGGCCGATATCCACGTGTGTCAATCCGCATATGTACGGCAACGAAGTGAAATGCGCTGCGCAACTTGGTAGGATGCGATTGGAGTGGCAGTTTATTCATTCTTTTCGAAGATGTTTACTCCAGTTGACCACGAATAAAGAAGGGAATAGTATTCCTAGAAAAGATATGAAAGCCGTTGTCGGTTAATTTGTAGGGTTAAGCCACGCATTCTACTTCCGCATTTTACCATGGACAGTAGATTGCCTGTTTTACTCTAATGAGGTCATCCTATGGAGGAGTAGGATTGCACTTCCTAGATTGCTCTGGCTTCAATTCAAACGGTGGAATTGCAGTTATCGGTCCATACCTTGGCAGAAAATCGAACGGAGTATGGTGAATTTGATCGCCTGCGATCTGCGTCTCCTGATTTAGCTGTATAAGCGCTTTCGAAATGAGAATGGGATGGAGTTAGTTTTCGGGGATTTCTTGAAACGAGAAAGGATTATGGGGTTGTTTCTACATATCTTCTACGGTTCCACTACCGCCTGGTGTCATCAGTTCCTACCATTTTCTACTAGGCTGTAACTCTACTGTATCTCTTGGTGTCATCAGTTTCCACCAATTTCTTCTAGGCCTGTCTAGCTAGGCAGGACAAAACGCTGACTTTGTTCATCGAGTTGCTATCGCAAGCCATTGTATAGACCAGACACATTCAAATTATTCCGGATGTATGCCGTAGAAGTAGAATGCGTGGCACATCCCAACAGGAATTGATTGACGCGTATAACTCTTCTATATCAACTTTTAAGAGAAAACACTGGCGATATGGTAGTGATCGGTGAGGGCGAAGACCATGCTTACTGCCAGATGGGTCCATACTCCTACTGCTGTGCGGACTATGGTCAGCACCCGACAATACGGTGTGAGGTAATATCTCAAATTTCTTTTGATTTTTCTGCAGCAGTAATTACGCCATTCGAGGGACTAGTCACCCATTTTTTGTTGTTGTTGAAATCGTTAACCTTAGGTTTCTGTAATAACATGTGTCTAGTACTTTTTCCTATACCTTTTAAGATAGCTTTACTTCATGAGATATTGGAGCACTGAGTTGCTGTTCCGATATACACCCTATCTTTGTAGGCGACACCTAAATCCGAACTTCACCTGAACGCGTCCGCAGACCGTGCTGAAGAAATCAACTCCTCCACGAACAAGGTCAGCAAAAATCGGCTTGGTTGAATAACCGTCACGAACGTACGGGAGTATGACACTACAGGAGTGTTGGTTTGGAATTAGATACATTGCGCTAAGTAGAGCTCGAGCCAGAATCTGTCGTCGCTCTAAGGAATGGGCGTCATTGCAACAGCACACAACATTAATAGGAGGTCTGTAGGAGAGGCTTTCATACAACGAAGTGAATTGAATTAAGATCCAATCTTGAGTGCCTGTTGCGTGGAACGCAAGCGCATGTCGCCTAGCCCGTCGCTTGCGCTCCGAATTCGTTTCGCTCCATCGAACCAAGACTTTCTTCCTGCTAGTTCCAGCGGACCGGTACCAGACTTCTGCTCACTTTTAAAGGATGAGACACCGAATTTGCTTAGTTTTGAAGACCACAGACCAATATCGTTATGGATTTTATTTCTGCTGAAGCTTCATCGTCTTCCCCTGGAATTTGGAAAAGTTGAGACAATTTTTAGTTGGTCAGAACTCATGGAAGTTGACGAAGAGTGCTAGTTCCTGAGTTACCATTGTGATCTCTTATTTACGTTACCTTTTGCATTCTTGTCCAATGCGCTTCAAGTGTGGAACGTGCCATTATGTCAATTTCTCGGGTTAAGATCGAGATAAACACCTGTGGGATCGTCGTGACCTATTGAGATCGGACCCTGTATTTCCTCCAAGGAGCGGCCTCATTGAGTTTCTTGGCTCGGCGTCTTATTTGATTCACCCACGTTTCTCTCATTCTGTGGCTGGCCGGGTGTCCCCGTTGGCAACTGCCTGGAAGGTTAGTTCTTACACTGCACCTAGGACACCAGAACTCGTTCTGTTCTCCTTGGGAATTGGCTCTTTATAATGAAGTGCCGTTTGTAAAAAAAAAATCGTTGGCTAAAAAACTACTCAGTATTCTTGTTACGGCTTATAGCCTCTAATGGTCCTCTGTGAGCCCCAAATAAAAGTACAATTTGTAGAGCAGCGGGCATGAAGCGAATGCTTGTACATCCAATAATGGTGAAGAAAAGGACCTAAAGCCACCACTGTGAGTTCATTTACTGCATTAGGCCTTTGATATACTCCGGTGACCCGTCGCCGACGAACCGCTAAGGTATACCAAAGACCGTCCATACTCCGGGACGGGAGCGATTTATCGCTTGAAATTGTCGAACTGTTCGCCGTCCCGCTATGCCCGCTGCTATCATGCACACTGAGTTGTTGCCGTCGCGGACTGTGAACAGCGCTGAACTTTGGATTAAGAAAGTGAGTGCAGCTATCTTCAGAGTCTACGTAAGGCACGACCGAACATGGAAGTTCCAAAAGGCGACTATCGTCGCCACGTGTGATGAAGATGGGTGAGTGACTTTTAGTGAAGGTTCCCATAAGGCTTTGCAAATGCTGTTCCGAACGCATTGGCAGCGTTCAGCATGATACTGCACTAAACTACATTCCTGTATTACTAGCGCATCGCGTACAAGTCCAATTTAACGCCGGAACAATGCACTTTCACACCGATTTTCCTGAAAAATCGTGAGCAGTCGGAGAAAGCGCTGGCTGTCACCGACACCGCGAATCGAAGTTCTTTGTCCGGCTTCCGCATAGCTCAGCCAAGGCTTCTGTCTCTGGGATCGGTAAATTAGTACCAGATTGACACTGAGCTGTCATCAGTTTGGTTACCGCAGGTCCTATAGGCTGCGAAAGCATTCAAATTGTTTCCACGGCATCCCGTAGAAGTAGAATGCGTGGCGCATTCCAAAAGTTATTGAAAGCGAATTACTTCTTCCAACTGCACGGGCTCATGCTTTCTTCCTCAACATCCCCTTAGCATATCCACCCCAACTGCTTTGCTTGGTAGAGAATCTAAATTTGCTTCACGATATCTTGAAGATGCCGACGTTTTTGAACTCCTCGTAGGCGAGCCCTAGGCCTATGGTATACTTCCGCGACGCTATGGTGTGCGGACTGTTACGCCGCGTAACACAGCGTCGCCGAAGTGTAACATAGGTCTTACGCAAGTCGTATAAGATTCTGTTTCAGACAGTTTTTCTACCATCCCGATCCTTTCTCGCCAGCACCACCGTTTAAAGGTGCTCCAAGTGCTGTGAAGCGGATGGAGTTTGCGGCAAAGCGGATCGATAATCGAAAATACAAGTAGGTTTCGGTTGACTGATCTTCTCAAGAACCTCGCTCTATTTTGACGATTTTGACGAGCTCCGAATTCGTATCGCTTTTCCTAGGGATCAGCGCACTAAAGTTCTGGAATCTGACAATATGGACAGTGCGACATGCTCAAAGTAGGTTATTTGGATGTTTCCTTCCTGAGTGCCATTCCTGGCTCCGTCTGAAAGGGAGAATTACTAGGAAGGTTTGCTTGGGAGTGTTGGAGGAAATTGGTCACTAAGCTGTCTATCAGAATCTAACCAATTTCAAGAACGAAAATACTATTATAGAATTGTAGAACAATACAATACAATACAATATTTATTGAGCCAAAATTATTACAGAATCTGCTTATCACAAAAGAACAGCGAAAATTGGCTCTCAAAAGACCAGCAAAAGTGGATGAAAATTACTGTTTCAAAAGTGATGCGAAAAGAGTTGGTCACAAAAAAATGCAAGGAAAGATTGCTTTTTTAGAGATCTGCGAAAAATGGTTTCTTCGAAGAATTACGTGATGCGAAAATTGCTTTTATTCAAGCAGTGTTCATTCAGCAGTTTTTTTTTTGTTTACAATACAATATTTATTGAGCCAAAAGTATTGCAAAATCTGCTTATCACAAAAGAATACAGCAAAAATGGTTCTCAAAAGAGCAGCAAAAGTGGAGGAAAATTATTGTTTCAAAAGTGATGCGAAAACAGTTGATCACAAAAAAATTGCATGGAAGGAGCTTTTTAGAAATCTGCGAAAAAACAGTTTCCTCGATGAATTGCGTGATGCGAACATTGCCTGAAATAATAGCGTAGTTTTTTAGTGAGCCAAAAGATATTAGAATCAAAAAACACCCCTTTGTTTTAAAAAGCCTTCAAGTTGTCGACTGAAGCTAGCAGGAGATGACGACATTAGTAACGACGCTGGGAGCTGGTTCCATGTGCCCATCACTCGGCACCAAAAGGACTCTGCATGAAGTTGCGTTCGGGCTCTTCCAGGAAGTAGTCGAAAATGGTGACCTCTTGTTCTAATGACAGACTGCGACATTACTAGTGGGGACTCACAGCTAAAGTCAACATATCCCATGAGCAGCTTAAATAGAAACCCTTGGTCATATAACATTCTTCTCAGTTTTAGTGAACTACCACCGAGTCGAGTTAGACGCTCACGATAACTGAGGAGAAATTGGCCGTTTCTTGCGAATATCTCTTTTGTGAATCTTTTTTGAACGTCCTCAATTTTGCTAATGTACTGAACTCGAGAAGGAGACCACAGCGGCGTACAATACTCCAAGATTGGCCTTACATAAGTCACGAAGAGTTTAAAAAGTGTTTCCTTATTTCGTGTTTTAAAAGCTCGCAGGATAAAGTTTGACTTTGCATATGCTACCGACACAATCTTCTCAATATATTTCTCGTACGAAAGCCTGTCGTTGTACGTAACACCGAGATCTCGTACTGACTTCTCTATGATTAAACGATAGTGCCCGAGGTAAAAAGAGCAGTTGGGAGGATGCCTGCGCCCAATACACATTATCGATGTTTTTTCAAAAGAAATATCGAGCTTCCATTTTTCGGACCACTTTAGCAGGGCATCCAATGCCTTTTGAAGAGCATCACAATTATTTATTGAGTAAATCTTAGAGTCGTCTGCATAAATAGAACAGTTAACTTCCAAAGGAAGACAGCTAGGCATATCATTTATGTAGAGCAGGAACATAAGTGGGCCAATACAAGTGCCTTGAGGAACACCGCTGGTAGTAGGATAGGTTGCAGACAATGAACCGTTCACAATGACCCGTTGGCTACGCCCAAGTAGGAACGACCGAAGGAAGTTTAACAGGCACCCACTTATGCCGTATGCTTCAAGCTTCTTAATAAGAAGGCATAGAGGAATGGAGTCGAAAGCTTTAGCGTAGTCTACGTAACAAACGGTCACATAGCCACCGGAGTCCAGAATTTGATTCCAAGTGGAAACAGAGGACATGAGAGCTGTTAATGTTGACTTTCTCTGTAGGAAACCGTGTTGATGTTTAGTAATTAGGTTGTTTCTATGAAAGTAGTCATAAAGTTGTTTACAAACAATTCTTTCGAGGACTTTGCTTGTAGAACAGGTGAGGCAGATGGGTCTATAATTCTTAACGTCAGCTTTGCATCCTTTTTTGAAAATAGGTCTAACGAGACTAGAAAGCCACATCGATGGGACTTCCCCATGAAGAAGGATTTTATTAAATAAAAGTGTGAGCACTGGTGTTAGACCCAGAGGAGCTTTTTTAAGAAATACATAGGGAATTTTATCGGGCGAAGTAGACGTACGTAGTGGAATCCGAGACAGAGTTCTGTAGACTAATTCACTGTTGATATCCAAGTAGTCTAATTTAGCTTCGGTGAATGGGGGGCAGACCATATCATTTTCGGTGCTGCTTTTGTAGACAGACTTAAAAAAGGATGCAAAGACTTCAGCCTTTTCCTCCTCGGTCAAACACGGTTCACCGTTAAAGTTTTTAATTGTACCAATTCTATTACTAGCTTTGATTCTGGCATTGACAAATTTGTAGAAAAGTTTTGAGTTTCGAGACTGAGCTATTTTTCCTCATTCATCAAACTCAGCACTGCAAGTTCGCGTTTAAGTTTTCTAGAAAAACGAAGGTATTTTTGAAAACCACTTATATGGCGAGTTCGATGCAGTCGAGACACCTTGGAAGCCAGCATGCGAATTCTAGCTGGGTAGCGGGTGAAACTATTTTGTTGCCGTAGGGGGATATATTTCTCAATAAGTCTGCTGCAGCTTTCAAGATACACATCGTAGCACTCATCAGTAGAGGAACAGCTTTCAAATCTGACGCGCCAGTTGATTTTTAGTAGTTCTTCACAAATTGCATTGTAGTCGCCGTGCATGAAGTCTAGAAGCGGAAACTGAGCCTTAGGCAAACGAATATGGGTCACTAAGTTAAAATAGACTGCTTCGTGGTCCGAGGTGGAGAAGGGAGGAAGGACGCGTACATCTTCTACAATGTCAACGTTGTTCGTAAGAACCAGGTCAAGAATATTTAATAAAGCTCCTTATTACAATTATAAGGAGGACAACTTTTCAAATTGATGGGGTGACTACAACAAAATTAGTGTTAAGCAGTGGTCATTACTTTTCAACACCAATTAAAAAGCTGTCATTTTTACAATTATGAGGTCGTAAGAAATGTTCTGGCAGTTTTCGCGCCTCTTTGGAATCATCTTGCACTAATTTTGAACGGCTGGTCAACTAATCGACAAGTTGTGCTTCTCAGGTGAGGAAATAATTCTTCTTGCTGATCTGCTTCTCATGTATTTCTTCAACGTTTCTGATTTCTGAGGGAGCCTTAATTATAGCGTGGACAAGACGGCTTTCCGAATTGTTCTACTTCACGAATTCAAACTTGGTCGGACGGTGATGGAAACAGTTGTGAATGTAAACACTGCATGGGGAAAAGGTACCGCCTCGTAGCGCACCGTTTTTCGCTGGTTCAGTAAGCATCGGAGTGGAAGAGAGCCGACTGATGACGAGGCACAAGCTGGAAGACCATCGCTCGTTGATCACGATGCCTTGAAGGAAGTAGTCGAAAGGGACCCTTGGCAACCACTCCGGGAATAGCAAGAAATCTAGGGGTCTCCCATACAGTTGCTGCTGACCACTTCAAGCAACTGGGCATGGTGAAAAAACTCGACAGGTGGGTGCTCCACAACCTCACCGAAGCGCAGCAGCTGAGGCGAATGGAGGTCGCGAGTTCCCTGATCAGAAGACATTCTACGGAGCGGCTCCTCCATCGACTTGTCACCTTCGACGAGAAATGGATCCTATATGATAATAAGATGCGCTCTGCTGAGTGAGTGAATGTCAGCGAGCCCCTGAAAACATTTCCGAAGCCGGCTTTGCACCGCAAGAAGACAATGATTACGGTCTGGTGGACTGCAGCTGGAATAGTCCACTTTTCCTTTCTTCCTCCTGGCCAAACGATAACAGCAGAGCTGTACTGCGAGCAAATGGTAGAAATGTATGCAAAATTGAAGAAAAATCAGCCTTCACTCTTTCACTTTTTTCAAGCATCTGGGTAGCTTTTCATAAGATAGAGTGTTTACAAACCAACGTGATGTAGAATCTATGTTCCTAGAATTTGTTCAGTCTAGATCGTCAGCTTTTTATGAATGTGGCACATCTAAGCTGGTGTCACGTTGGCAGAGTTGAGTTTATTCTAATGGTGCTTGTTTCGAACAAAACGGTGCAATTTGAGCTGAGTCATGGCTTTTCAAAAATAACGTGGAAAAAGTGCCAGAACTGTCTTATACCTAATATAATAAGTGGCTCTGTTCTTATGAGGGCTGGTGAGAGTGAGCACTTCTTATGGTGGATGGCACACAACATAACTGCCTTGCAGGGGAGGGGTTTACGGATTGATGCGCGTTTCTGTATATGTAGAATTCGTTTTGACCTCGGTGATACATCTTTTTCGTTTTCTAACTCTGTTTTTAACCTCTTTTAAGACATGAAA
This sequence comes from Heligmosomoides polygyrus bakeri, assembly GCA_947359475.1. Taxonomy (NCBI): domain Eukaryota; kingdom Metazoa; phylum Nematoda; class Chromadorea; order Rhabditida; family Heligmosomidae; genus Heligmosomoides; species Heligmosomoides polygyrus. Next base: position 95,815,709 of record OX375867.1, on the reverse strand, counting down.
AATCTGGCTTTCATACATGATCGAAATATGATGCTCCGGTCCATTTCTAGAATGTACTTATCACTCTCCGGGTTTCTATAGAGAACGTTTGTCTTGTAACTTTTATTAATTCGACTAACTCTTACATTATATAGCATTTTTGATCGACTTCGCAGTATTGCTGGTATGGTAGCCTATTTTTTCGAAATCACTCTCCCCTACTAACAGTGGGATGGGCATTGCAAACGTAAGCACTTGTAGTCAGGCTCACGACTTCATAGGTCCAAAGGAAAATTTCGTTCCAACTTCGTCTCGAGAGTTAATTGGGGCGCTGGTCACGAGTCTGGCAACCGCTTTCGGTGTTACAGTCGACTACATTAGGTGACGGTATGTGTAAGTGAAGGGGTGTATACAGAATAACCGGCAGTATTGTACTGTCACGACTTGAGGTGTCGAACAGAGATCGAAGAAAGTTTTTCGCCCAAACACTGCCCAGTATGGTTATTTTGTGTGCTGAGCATGAATATGATATCCATTTATGAAAATTCGCCCGACTTCCGTAGGTTACAGTGGGTGTTCGAGAATAAGAATGGCGAGGTCTTGGTCACCTAGTTCCCTCACGTAACGCATTTGAAAGTGTGCATGACCTATATAAAGCATTAATGATACCAGCCGGTAGACAGATAGGTGTTTTATCCCTACCTGACAACTTTGGTGTCAATTAGGTGGCCCTGATCACTTGATGAGGGAGGAGTGAATAGGTTTGGCTCCGAGGTCCAACCGCAGATGTGAGGTTCAAACGACTCAAAACGGACTCCCTCGGCGACTACACCACTGTTGAACCTTTTAATGGAGAGAAAGCCACAGTATGTATTCTAGGTGCAAGATGCGATTCTTCCTGCCGTTCAGTTACTTCAAGAGTAGGATAACGTATCGTGTGCCGGAGAACCCATACCTGCTGCCAATGCCGCGATTTCGCTGTCCGCTCTGTGAGGAGGACTCACCAATAGAGTTATGATCGGGTTCATGTGTCACGGGTTATTAGAGATAGGAAGCTTTCTTCCTTTTATCGAGTGCAAAAGTGCTTTTATTCGTTGTTATTGCTGTTGTTGTTAATGGTATCTGTACATTTGTTGATCTCGGCCATATGTAGATAGTCGTTTTTATTGTTATTTTGTTTTAATGTTTATACTCTACAAAGGATCGGAACAGAGCTGCTTTCATTTTGAATAAATTAGTGTGACCGGTTGCGAATGAAAATGGTTGATGTTTGCCTTCTGGTCATACTCAAGTGTCGCCGACAAGTGATAGTATTGAGCTTCTCTTCACAGACATTGCGCGGAGTTTCGTGGTCCAAGGCGAAAGGATTATCAACCGATTGGAAATGCTATTATTAGGGGAGCCAAAAGTAATGAGGCCCTCCATGTCGTGCCCATATATGTCGTGACTGGAGTCCGTTTTCGTGCTTCTCGTATTTGTATGTCTGTTGGCTACTTATTGAAGGCCACTTGACAAGTGACCACTTTCGCCCTTTCCAGAAGCATGCCATAACCCCATTCTACATATCTCATGTTGAAACCCCAGTCTGACGAGTCGACCTGTGTCGCACAAATCTCGCCCAATTCCCAACCCGAGCGGCCTGGACTCAATGGTCACGCAAGATGAGAAGTACGTCTTCTACCTTAACCATGCCAAGCAGCGAGTCTGGGTTATGCCTGATCACCTGTTACCGACCACCGTTCGGCGGGATGTTCACGGCGAGATGCACCTTCTGAGATGTTGAGTCTGCGCGCATGGACCAGTATGCTGGAAGCTGTCTTCCAAAAGCACGACGATGGACTCCAAGGCCATGGTGAACGAAATAGAAGAGATGGATGGACCGGCGACTCGCACTTATTCGTTTTCAGCGCTTCAAGAAGCTCCTCCTCTTCGACAACGCCGTACTCCATTGGGCAAAAGTGACCACGGATAAGCTTGCTCAGCCGCGTTCACATGCCTCACCCATTCGCCGGACATCTCTCCATGTGACTACCACTACTTCTTGAGCCTATAGGACTTTACGGTCGGAAGGGGCACAACGAACCAAGCAGACCTCGACAACCATAACGAGCAGTGGATCAGCACCAGGCCTAAGCAGTTCTGGAAGGATGGGATCAGGGAGTTGGCTGATCGATGGCAGCAAGGTCATTGACCTTAATGGCGAATACATTCCTCAGCACCGTTGAGTTGTAATTGAGTTAGAAAGAGATAAAGAAATTTGCTGAATTTGTCTAAATACTTTTGGCCCACCCTAATACAAGTCACGAACGCGGATTCAGAGAGATACCGTTGAACACATTGTAGACGTTGGCGTGGTTGGGGATCCACGGCTTTGTAGAACTGATCTGGTAATGATGGATGGAAGAAGGCCTCTTAATTGTCTACATTCTGTTCTATGGAAATCGTTTGTTTGAGAAGGATAAAATAACGGCTTGATCGAAGGCTAGCCACCGTACATCATTGTGCAGAGCAAATGCGTATTCAACTTGCCTCCACGATATCCCGTAGAAGTCAAATGCGAGACGCAAACCAAAATGGAGCAGATCAACACCAAAGTTTACCCTTCACTCTCCTGCATCGTCATGGTTTGCTGGAGAGGACGTCGATTTGAAGAACACTTTATTGGCCGAACAAGAACAAGAATGAAACTCCTGAATGATTCGTGGTGCTTATATACGTTGTTTTGATGGCCGCGAAATGATAGTGATATGTCGTTGCAGATCACCATTTGCACGTTCGCCGCAGTAGACTGTAATGCCATTGAAAGCTGAATGTGGTGAATTACTTCACTTATATCTGCAGAATGCAGAAAACTCCCGACGGAGAAGGAGTGCAAGCTAATTGAGTACCTGTTTACCCGATACGTTTGTTTTACCGTCAGAATAACTTATTGTAGGCTCGGTCTTCATCCAGTTGGGGGTAATCGGTAGTGTACTGGTGCGTTTTCGATCTCGTCATCATAGGGTGTCCATGAGTACTTGGTTTTGATGAGGATGAGGTATCTATCGATGACTTGTCTTCCGTGCACGCGTCATCGACTTCAAATTTGCAAAGCAAGTTTATGGGTCGCGTTATGATCTTCCTGGAAGGTAGCCTCACGTCTGCTGAGCGAAGGTAGTCGTCTGATGATGACACAATTTGCCCGATTTGCCATTGTCCTCGTTCGAGGCTCTTGTCTTGGATAAGAACGATATCGTTTTTTCTTGGCCGGGAATGGTTGGTACATCGTGGATGTGGATGATTCGTGCGGTATTGTTCCCTCAGAGTTGTAAGGTATTCTGAGGACCATCGGTTCCAGAATCTATTGAGCGCCATGTTTGTGTCATTCCATTCGTCTATTAGCTGGCCTTTCGTAGTAGTCTTTGGTTTCCATTCGCTTTCCTCTAATCTTGGCGGGGACAAGACTGTCCATGGTCGCAGAAAGTCTACAGGCCGGAGTGGTGGGACAAAATTCTCCTCTGACACATACGTTAGCGGTCTAGAATTCACGATGGCTTCCGTTTCTTTTGCAATAGTTTGGAGTTCTTCTATCCTCAGCAGGCGATTGTTCAGTGCGTGCTTAAAGGACATCTTGAATAAGTGTACCATTTTTTCGTACAGCCCACCTTGCCAGGGGCTGAAGCTGGGGATGAACTTGAAGTCGATTCGTCTCCGGGCGCAGTAGTCGATGATGTCTGGATTCAGTTCTCTTTCTGTGAGGGATGTTTGAAGGTCAGCAATTGCCTTGAATGTCTTGGAGTTATCGCACAATATCCATTTTGGGCACGCTGTAGTAGCAAAAAATCGACGGAGCGCATGTAATAGGGTACTGGCTGTCATGTTGAGTACGAGATCGACATATATCGCTCTTGTGTTCAGGCAGGTGAGAAGGAGTATCCAGTACTTCATGGATGGATTGTCGTCGGTTTTGCATAGCAGTGGTCCTGCGTAGTCCATCCCTGTATTTTCGAAGGTTTAGCATGGTCGTCGAACACGCCTTATGGGATGAACAGGAAATTCTGGAAGTCTGTAGGGCTTGGCGTTGTGGCGCTTGCAGTGAAAACAAAGTTTGTTCAGTACTCGTTTTACCGTAAGTCTTCCCTTCGGTATCCATACTCGTAGTCGTAGTTCGGTAAGAATCTGATTAATACCACAATGGTTGTTGGTGAGATGAACATGAAGGGCGTAGAGAGAGGTGACGTGGCTTTCCCGTGGTAAATACACCGGAGTTATCGTTTCCGTTGGAAGGTCCGCATTGTCCACTCTTCCCTTAGACTTCCAAATGTTCAGCTTCTCAAAAATGAAAAGATTCAGCTGTTTTGCACTGCTGGAGGGGTGGACATTGATTTTGTGCTATTCTAAATAGAACAATCTCGGCTTTTTCATAGAGTGCTGCTGCTGATTCTCCAAAATGTTGTTTAGCTCTGTCGGATTTCTTGATTATGAAAAGAAGAACGTGGAAGACGACACGTAGCAGTCTCAGCCAAGTGCTGAACCGTTCTGGATCAAGCAATATTTCACGAGCCTGATGAGGGGTTTCATGAGGTTTTGATGGGGAGACCTTTGCAAGGTAACTGATCAGATTCTGTTCTGACGAAATGTCTTTCGGCCAGTGTTCCTCTGACTGAATAAGAAATCGGGGTCTCCTCCCCACCAGGTATCAAAAGAGATGAGTTGTTGTATTGTGACGGCTCTGCTTCCGATATCAGCTGGGTTGTTGTTGCCGGGAACGAACCGTAAAACCGCTTCCGGAGCGTTTTCTTTGGTGCTCGAAGTTCGATTTCGGATGAAAAGTGACAAGTTGCTTCCATTTTTAATCCACATCAAGGCAACACTGCTATCGGACCACAAGAAGGATTCCTTTACGGGGATATCCATATTTGTGCGGATATACTTCAGTAACTTCGATCCCAGATTGATAGCTGCAAGCTCAAGACGAGCTATAGTTAATGGAGCCTTCAGAGGGGATAAGCGAGTCTTAGACATGAGAATTGAGGCTTTCCTTGTTGTGTTGGTTTCGACAAGGTAGGCTACAGCACAATATCCGTCCTTCGATGCATCCGTGAACACATGAATTTCAAAGGTTGACGTCTCTGTCGTACTTGCTATTATTTTTCGTGGAATCGCGATCTTTGATGTGTTCCAGCTCGAAGTTATCTCGTTCCACATTTTGATGAGGTGACTTGGTAGGACGTCATCCCATCCTAGCTTCTCTTTCCATAGAGACTGTAAGAAGAGTTTACTGGTAAAGAGAACAGGAGCACACCAACCTAGCGGGTCATACGTCTTTGCCACTATCTTCAGAACTTGTCGCTTTGTCCACGTTGTATTAGAATTCGGTAGTGTAGGAAGTCGGATAATGAAGTTGTCTTCTTTAGTGTTCCACAGGATGCCAAGAATTTTAGTAGTGTCGCTCAATTTTGAAGCTTCCTTCTCCTCACCAGCGAAGAAGTCATTCAGCTCTTTCGAATTGCTTACATACTGCCGGAGATTCATGCCTGCTTGTAGAAAGAGGTCCTTCGACTCAGTATAGAATTTCTTCCCTTGTTCGATTGTGTTGACACCGTAGAATATATTGTCCACGTAGGTATTGCGGATGAGTTCTTTCGCGAGTTTTGTTTCCGTCATTGAGAGATGATATCGTGTAGTGCCGATAAGCAGGAAAGGAAACGAGATCAAACCGAAGGGTACTCTTCGAAATCTATGGGTGACAACGTTGTCTCCTGTAAGGGATTGCTGAGGATCTCTTACCCACAAAAAGCGAGTGAAGTCCTTGCTTTCATCGTCCAGGCCAATCATCAAGAATGCCTTTTCAATGTCACTTGATATGATAATAGGACTCAGCCGTGTGCGAAGTAATATTCCTGAGAGATCTGGAAGTAGTACTGGACCGCGAAACAGCAGTCGTTTAAACTAGGATTGTTCTTGATTTTAGCCGATCCATCGTAGACGCAACGTACTTTCGTTGTTGTACTGGACTCCGAGATGACGGCGTGGTGTGGCAGGTAGTGGCAATATCAAGGAATTTGATTCTCATGAACCTCTTCTATGATCTTACGTGTGATTTGATCCTGGATGATTCTGTGGTATTCCTCGAGGAGATCAGGTTTATGTCTCAACATCTTGATGTTTTGGACGAGTCTGGCGTAAGCGAGTTGAATATTGGATGGAAGATCCTTTTTGTATCCCTTGAATGGAAGCTGAACAACGTATCTTCCTTCGGCGTTGTCGTAGTGTATACTCGCTGAAGTTCTTTAGACAAATTTCGTCGTCTGTACTGACAACGTTGTCTAGTGTGTCTTGCGTGTCCAGTGTCCAGAACCGTTGTAACAGGTCATCTAGTCTCTCGTCGTCGGAAGATGACGAGCTGTAACAATAGTCAATTGATTTCATTGGACGGAAGGGTTTTCCAGTGATTATATCTCAATAGAGGAATGTACGAGCTGATAGCCGTTGCATAGGTTCTTCACATGGAAGTTGTCGTACAGTAGAACATCCCAGAAGTAATCTGCACCAATAAGAATGTCAGGTTTTTTGGGTGTCGTAAGTAGATTGATGAAGTTCTCCGTTTTTTCCGTGATCGTGGCCACCTTTATATCACTTGTCAGGAACTGAAGAGCTTTGACGGAAAGGATGTGAGCTCCTTTAGACGTTTGAATCCCGAGTGTATGTTGTGTGGCTGAGAACGGAAGTGGGTTAAGCGATCCGAATGTGAGCATCGAGATTTCTTCTGATTTTTCAACAGGTAGTTGGAGAATCGATGCTAGTTTGGTGGTGATATAGCTTTTGCTAGATCCACTGTCGAGGAAGACAGCAGATCTCACTCTTGCATTTGGGTTGCTAAGATTGAAGACCTCTACTTCAGTGCACATGAGCAGGACAGCAGGTTGTGAAGATGTGGACGCCGTGTTAGATGAAAGCTGAGTTGTAGCCACTATATTCTTGTCGGTAGTGTCGGTATTGTTGGTTTTTGTGATTATTGAGTCGGTAGCAAAGTGTACCTGCTGTGTTCTTGGCTGTCGAGGTTTCGAAATTGTAGTTACTGGATACAGTTTCTCCTCTGAATCCTGATTGTTCGCAGACTGTTGGAAGCATAATGACGTATGATGGCGTTTGGAACATTTTCTGCATGTCCGTTTTGATTGACACTCCCGTGTTCGATGTTGGCTTGACATACAGTTGTAACACAACCTCTTATCCCTGATGATCTGGCTGCGAAGTTGAGGAGATGGATATCTCGTGCAGTCAAAGCTGGAATGCAGGTTTGACTCGCTGAAGCTGCACGCTTTTGGCCTTTCCCTCCCAGTCGGCGTTGGAGTCTTTGTCCTGGGTCGTGAACTGTTTCGAGAATACTGAGTTTCTCGTTGTGGATGCTCCTTTTGAGGGCTTCGAGGTCGTTGTAGGATGACGTATCCTTCTTCTCTCAGGCTGGTGACAGTCATGCAGTGGAAGTCAATCTCCTGGAGTGTTGCTTCCTTGTGAACGGTTTCTGTCAAGATATGCATAAGTTCCATTGGTGTAAGGTTGTGGGAGTTTCCAGTTTTGTCGTAAATCTGGCTTCTAATACGACTAGGAAGTTTGTTGATGAGGATGGCTCCCAATGCGGTTTCTTTGGCGTCGTCTTCATATGCGCATAATTGCCGAGTCAAAGCAAACATTTTGTTGTATAGCGATTGTAGATTTTTCCCTTCTGGATCGCATGGTGGCAGGTTGGCGAGTTGACTGAACAGTATGTGTCGCGTTATTACCTTATCGTCATAGCGATTCTTGAGAATGTCAAGCGCAATATGATAGCTTACAGCTGTGAGAGCAAGTCCTTGAATTGATTGGAGAGCTTTCCCTCGTAGACAGGATTTCAGTAGCGAAAACTTTGTAGTGTCATTGAGTTCCGTCTTATTGCCGATCAGAGTAGAGTAACGCGAAAAAAATTCTGGGTATTCCAACAGGTTCCCATCGAAATTGGGAAGGTCAAGTCGACTCAGAATGGAAGCGTCGACGAAACTCATCGTGGACGTCGGGTCTCTCAGCGGTTGAGTGGGTAAGGCTGATGCTTCTAGAGTTCTGACTGGTAGTCGATTATCGATCGAGAATGTGGGCGATTGGTTGGTGAATGGGATTTGTAAGTGACGCTTGTTGAACTCCGTAGAAACGCATGTAGTAAACGTAGCGCCGTGGAAGGTGCTTCACTGCCTCAGAACACGAACAGAATAAGATAGAGATTTATCTTTAATAGACGGACGATGGGCAGATCACAGGTAGAGTGGCGACCGTAGACGGACGACGGGATGGAATCGGGGTCGGCACGTCGATGGATCGCGGTAGGTTCTGGAGGTGACGGGTGACGGTGCTGCCAGCTCAGCTCGAGGCAGCCGCTCCCGACGGCGGCTCGCAGGCATCTCTCCGACAGTCGGCCACGCCCTGTAAGAGAGGAATCAAGCTGCGGGAAGAGTGACTCATCTGTGTGACTAAGCTCCTCTTAGAGTCCCTGTACATTTCCTAGTCAAACACCTTTACACCTCCCCCCTTTATCCAAAAAAGTCCGTGCTCGGACTTGAGGCGGAGATAAAATGGAAAAAGAAGGCTCACCGTGCGAGGGGTATCTAGTGTTGTGATAGATACGAGCCCAACTGTGAGGCCGGGAGGAGTGCCCGATGGGATTGAGTCCATTCCAAGGCGATGCGCCAGAAGGAGGCCTGGCGTAGCGACGCCGCGTGGCCAAGGACGAATTGTCCTTGTCGGCATCTCGTCAAGGCGACGTTCATCCGGCGAGGGTTGTTGACGAACTTGGTTGAGTCCTCGCCAAAGTCGGTGCGCGTCGTCAGCACGATGACGATCTCCTTCTCTCGTCCTTGCACGGAGTTTACAGTGGCGATATCGACGCCATATTCCGCCGCTCGTTCGCTTATCCGACGGAATTGTTCCTTATAAAAACAGATTATACATATATCCTTTGGCTGTATACCCTTACCTAGGAGGCGATCGATGATCGTGGTGCACACGGAGGCTTCCGCCTCGTTGTGGTGCGATTTGCTCAGCGCTCGCTCCGAGTTCCCTGCGACGTCCAAGAATAGAAATGGGGTCGATCCAAGAACAGAAATGGGGTCGACCTATCAGGAAAGCTCATTCGATCGAGGAGCATGCGGCGAGAGTTCGGATCTGCTCCGCTTACCAAGGAGCCCATGTAGGAAACCGCGTTTGGTAACCCATTTAGCGCGGGGTGGGCCCTGAACGTTGTGACTAGGGGCATCCAGGGAACAGCGCGGGCGTGCTCGAGCACGTCCATTATGCTGCGACCACCAAACTTTACTGGGTTAGACGTGCGTGGGCATCTCACGTGCGGCTCCAGCTGGTGGTTATCGCCAATATAAACTTGGCGATACGACGGGACCTGATTGGCGATGACAACGAACACCGGCTCCGGGATCTGGGAGGCTTCATCGCACAATATGGTCTTATACTGCAAGACATGATTGGAGAAGATCCCGCCTGTGCTTGTCCCGTTCAAGAGGGAGGACGTCGTGAGGCAAAGAATCTTCGGGGGGTTGACCTCGAATAAAATATTGTCCATTGCCTTGATGGTCTTGGAGACGTCCCGTTCAGCGAGCATGTACTTCTCGCGTTCGTCCTCGGGAATTTCGAGCAAACCATCTTCCCGTGCTGCGTACCGGATGCGACCTTCGCGGAACTTGCGACAAGTCTTCAGCTGGTCTGATGTAAGACGGGTTTCGTAGGTTTCACCTAGGTTTTTAAGAACCTCGTTGAGATCAACAGGAAGTGGCACGCGTTCTTCAGCTGCTGCAGAATTGACACGTACCGAATCAGCGGGACGTCTGCAAACTCTGCCATCAACTTAACCGTTTCGGCGAATTGCGCGACGTCGGCGTTTGTGGACGCGGTGACGATGACGCTGCTAGTGACGGACTGCAGCCCGGCGATCATCGCACCAACCACCGTCTTGCCGGTGCCGAACGCGGCCTGAATGGCCACTAACGGGTATAAGGTGGAGGTACCCACATTGACCGCGTTATTCTGGTCATCGGTGAGGAAAACCCGTGTACCCTTAATGGTGCCCAGATAGAGGCGGGCCGGGATTGGGGGTGTCGACTCTTCTTGCTCATCACAGCCAAGCTCGACAGCGCCGTAAACGCGATTTAAGATCTTACTGCCGACACTGCCAAGGGTCAAATTGTCGAACAGCCGCGTCCGCGGGATGATGTCATACGCTGGCTCCGACGAGAACGGCGGCTTGTCGAGCTTCACACAGAGGTCGATAAAGACGTTAGTACCGACCCGACGACCATGATTCTCCACAGCGCGAAGGATGACTGCGTGGCTCCAATGGTAAGCGACCAGTATAACGACCAGTTCTCTTTGCACTGGCAGTGCTGTGACCTTATGGACCTTGAGGTGGGTGAGGGATGGGGCGCCGTCAATCCAAGCGATCACCGGCCTGCCTTTTGTCCAACCGGCTTCTGACGGCATATCTGGAATGGTCGTCAAGATCTGCAGAGGGAAGGCGCGCAGGTTGGGAATCTGGCCTTGGAGCCAATGAGAGTCCCTGTCGTCCTCGGCATTCTTCACTGCAGCCAGTGCTGAGCACGCCATGCTGAACACGTGAGCCATTTGCGCTCTACATCCCATGGGGTCCCGTTGGTATCGGTCGAAGTGTGCTGTTCGATCGCCCAGCCACAGGTTTTGGTCCATGGGTAGTTTGAACACGCGGAGTGGGAGAAGACCCTCTTCCGAGTGGCAGGGCAGGAAGTCCTTCACGAGATTCCACAAGGCTCTCAGTGCGGCTATCGACGCCGGCGGCTCTGAAAAGCGGACAGCGCAAGAGACATTGGTGTGTGAGTGCGCCAGCAGTATTTCGTCGTCAGCCACGTCTGCGATCGGAAAAGAGCAGACCCCAGGGGTAATGGTAACTGCTTCCGGGGCTCCTTCAAAGGCGGCCTGGAACCGGTTCAGCGTTCCCTTGCGATACAAGCGTTTTATAACGACACCGAGGGTGCTTTCTGACCACACTTTAGGTGTCACAAACGCAAACTGCGCTGCCGTAAAGAAATATCGCGAGTTACCCTCAATCGCTGTGGTCCGCGGGACGCGCGATTTCTCGAGAGCAAGCTGCGGATTAGACAACGCTTCCGTCGCAGGCTCTACCGTCCACACCCATACTAGGTCCTTGATGGACACCAGTGCGCGGTCGTAGCCTCGCTTGTGGGAGATGACGTCCTCTGCGAACACGTCGAGCACGATGCAATGGAGGTCGCGTCGGTCGGGTCCTATGACGAGAAAGTCCTTAGATTCCAGGATGAAACTAGTACTTGCTCGACCTCGAACGACCACCTGGTATAGCACCGGGCGAACTCCGTTAATAGCGGGTGGCAGGATGACGGAGGAGTACTCGTTCCTGCCCGTGACTGGGAGGTCTTTTCTGGTCTTGAATACGTACCTGCTAGAACCTGGTCGATGACCTTCTGCGAGTGGTACCTGAAGCGGATGGCGTCTTCGAGCGTAGGCAACTTGATGACAGGTAAGATCGTGGGCTGCCCATCCTTAGGAATTTGCACTAAGGGGAAGAGGGTACGTACGAACTTCCTGGAGAGGTAGCCGGGCGAGGGGAGTTGACGGTACTTATCCTCAGGCATCGCGTTAACTACCTGAGCAGGGCTCAGCGCTGCGAAGCGGAGGGGTCGGGGATGAACCAATCCTCCCCAAGGGTGGGAATCCATCAGGTAGTGGCTGAAGTCCGGAGGGGTCTCCTTTGGGATTTGCTCCACGTAGGGGAGGTCGGAGGCAACGGCCGGATCGCGCCTGCGGTCCTGCGAGCGGTCCTTCTGGCGGCGCCACGACCTCTGCCACGGCCGCGTCCTCGGGCACTGCCTCGGGTAGACGGACGTCCGCGTTGGGATACGAAAGGCTCGGGGTTAGTGCGAGATCCCCGGGACCCCCATGGGTGGGCTGCCGTGGCCCCAGCGCGTCCACGAAACGGCGCAAGTGGCGTGGGGTTCGCTGGTGGAGGCAACGGAGGGAAATCCTTCAGCGCTCCTGCCCCAAACGGCGGCTCATCGTCATCGGAGCCCTTGACGGTCTCCATATCTTGGTCTGCCGCGTCATCGAGGAGCTTCGCTGTCTCCACGGAGTCAGCGACGTCCATGTCGGAGGTCCCTTCGATGGTGTCGGAAAGGATCGAAGATCCCCGCTCGAGCGCATCGGCGGAGGTGTCCATAGATGACTCGGTACTGGTTTCGGCCGTTACACGGCTGGAGGCTGTAGCCTCACTATTGGTGGCCTCCGTTGAGGCAGACGTTGCTGCGGAGCTGGTCGCTTCGCGACTTGCCATCGATGATTCTCCCGGAGGAGAGAGTTGGGGACGGGTTTCGGCCGTTGCACGGCTTAAAGAAGAACTACCTGACGCCGGGTCCTGAGCGGGCGTACCGTTCGGGAGCGGATCGGCGGGCGGAGGATCGCCAGTTTCCATGCTGGGCGCGTTACGAGAATCGACTGCACTCGATTATCTGCAAGAATGCGAAATTAGTAAGCGAAAAAGGCGGAATACGCGGTAGTTAGTTCGATGTAAGCCTCGGAGCAGACATGGGTACGCCGAGAGAGAGAAATTTATAGAAAACATGAGCCAGAGAAAAAAAATGATAAAAATGCGATGGAGGAGATCCGCTTTTGTTCCGCAGGCTGAAAAGCTGTGAGTGCGGGCAGTACAGCCGATGATTAGCTCACTCAGATCGAAGTCTGGCGCTTTCTGAAACGAGTATTATAAGGGTGGCTTGGGACTGTGTGCTCCTCAGTTGGATGGGGTAGCTCCGAATGATCATAGCCGGGAACTGGCTGGTCGACAGCATTTGCTGCGGTCAAGGCCAGCTCTTCTGTTTCAGGTCTCCAAGGTGATGTGAAAACCGGACCGGTCAATGTGAAGCAACGTTTCACCTGGTTCATGTGGACCTTCTTTGGTTTTGACTGCGGACTGACAGACTAGTGATCACGACGTGGGGGTGGTCTACTTCGATAACCCGGAACTGACCGAGCCAGGGGTTGCAAAGCTTAGCCGACAAGCCGATTTTGGGCGCGAAATCACGCAGATAAACCCGATCACCTATACGTATGGAGAGGGGGGATAAATGTGACTTATCGTACTGCTCCTTGAACTTCCGCCGTTGGGCTTCGTTATACCGCGCTGCCAGTTTCCATGCACCGTGCAGCGTCGTCACCATGTTCTTCAGGTAGAGGCTGGAGTCGGCGTCGCTGGGAATGTGCTGCTCTGAATCATGCTTAATGACAAGATCGATATTGAACACAGGGTCCCTGCCAAACACGAGGAAGAAGGGGGTGTTATTCGTGCTAGCGTGGACGCTAGTGTTATACATGAAGGTGCAGGCAGCAACGTACTTATCCCAATCAAGCTGGTTTTCGCCGATATAGGTTCGCAACATAGGATGGAACGTAGCGAAGATCCTCTCGCACGCGCCGTTTCCCTCGTGGTGGTACGGGGTTGAGTAGTAGCGTCCGATCCGTAGAAGGCGGCCTATCTGGGTGACCAGCTCCCCATTAAAGTAGGAAGCATTGTCGGAAGTAAGGTGGGTCATAACCCCATACTTCAGAATACACTCGGTCATGATAGCGTGGGCCACCGTGACGGTCGTGCAATCTGGCAGCGGAGTGGCGATGACGTACTTCGAAAAATGATCTATAAAGGCCAAAATGTATTTATTCCCAGCTTCGGAAGTGTGAAGGGGCTCCGTAAGGTCCATATACACCTTATCGAATACGGCTCCACTTACCACGGGGATCAGCTTTTCCTGATTGGCAGCCTGTGCGCGTTTCCGTTGACACTCGTCGCAGGACTTCGCGAGCTTGAAAATGTCCTCTGCCATATGGGGCCAATAGTATTTCCGCGCGATCTTGGAAAGTGTTTTGCGCCAATTGAAGTGACCCCCAGCTGAGGAGCTGGAGTGGAGGGCGAGAAATACGGGCTCGCGCAATCTTATTGGCAGAAATAGTCGAGCGAATGACATACCCGCGCGTCGATCGTCAGGCGACTTGTAGTAGAGGCACCCATTTCGCTGGATCGTACAGTTCTCGGCGAGCTGGAGCCAGCGGGACTTGTCCTCCTCGGGCACGTCTGATGGAAACCTTTGCGTTTCTAAAAAGGTTATGATCTTGGAACACTCTGTATCAGTGCGCTGCTCCACGGATGCGTCATACGGCTTGATGGCTACCTGGTTGGCCGCAAAGACCAACTGGGACTCCGTCTGCGGACAGGATCCTTCAACGGTGAGACAGGCGGGGAACTCAATGATGTCGTCCGATTCTGGGGTATTATCCTGAAACTTGTTCTCCTGGGTCTCTGCTCGAGATAGACAATCGGCGACGACGTTAGAAGAGCCCTTGTGATATTCAATAGTGATGTTATAGCTTTGGAGCTCTACTACCCAACGAGCAAGGTTATCGTGCGTCTTGTTATGCTTGAGGAGGAAGGTGAGCGGGCGATGGTCTGAAAGGATTCTAGTGAGATTCCCGTAGATCGTAGCTTTGAAGAAACGGAGAGCAGATATAATGGCGAACAGCTCTATATGCGTTGGACTCCATTTCCTTTGCGAATCGGACAGGGTCTTAATCTAAAAAGGTTATGATCTTGGAACACTCTGTATCCAATTGCCTGAAGCTGTCGTTCGTCGTCCGATTTTCGCTGTAGCAGAACTGCGCCCACCGCTACCTGGCTTCCGTCCGTGTGGAGGATGAACTCCTTGTCCTGGGGAAAAGCTAAACAAGGCTTCGCGGTGAGACGATGCTTAATCCGAAGAAACGCCTCCTCTTGTCTAGGGCCCCAGAGAAATTTCGCTTTGTCCTTCGTAAGTTCATAGAGCGGCTCGGCTATCGATGCGAAATTGTGAATGAACCTACGGAAAAAGTTTGCCATTCCAATGAAACCTTTGACCTGCTTAATCGTTGTGGGCGTGGGGAAGTCCTTGATTGCGCGGATGTTACGATCGGAGGGAGAGTAGGTTTCGCCGGAAATCTCGTGTCCTAAAAAGTTAATCTTCCTCTGAGCGACTTCAGTGAGCTTCTTACCAGAAATCTTGAGGTTGAAGTCCCTGAAACGCTGAAAGAGCTTCCGTAGAGAAGTCAGGTGATCTTCGAAAGTTTTGTCGAATACGACAATATCGTCTAAGTACGCTAAACAGTTATCGTCAAGGCCGGCCAGAACCTTAGACATTGTCCGGCAGAAGTAAGCGCCGGCATTCTTCAATCCGAACGGAAGATAGACAAATTGATAGATTCCCCTGTGGGTTGCCCACCCGCATTTCGCCTGGCTCTCGGGGGAAAGAAGAAGCTGCATATACCCGGAAGCCAAATTTAGAGAGGAATAGTACCTATGACCTGCAATTTTCAAAGGCCGGAAATCCAGACAAACGCGGAGAGATCCGTCCCGTTTCTTGACCAAAACCGTATTATGTACCCAAGGCGTATCGCTTTCTGTGATTCTACCAGCTTTCAATAACTTATTAATGTGGTCGTCAAGTTCCTTTTGAAACTTCACCGGGATCCGCGTGGGGCGAAACCGTGTAGGTGGTACTTCGGTAACCGTTTTGATGCGAATTTCATCGGCTTCATAAGATCCGAGATCATAACTACTGTGAGAAATCCGGTCTGAAAATTCGCTGAAGAGAGCGACAAGTTGCGAACTCTCGGACTCCGTAACGTCGGCATGACTAAGGTCGACGCCATCGGCTGAGGCAGACTGAAAATTGGTGGGACTTGGGTCGGGGCTTACAGCCGCAATTTCAATATGCAAACCAAGTAACGGATTGCTAAAATCCAGGCGCATTCTCGGAGAGTGTGCCATAGGCTTCCTCAACGACCGGCACCGCGTCAGAGATCCTTTGGTCCTTGTAGAGTAGCTGCGGGCGTTCCGTGGGATTGCTAACCAAGAGTTTCATCGTACCTGAACGAAGGATCGCTGGAGTCACCATTATGGATTTGTCCTGCAGTTGCGAAGATTGCGCCACGAGCATGACGGGTGTTTCCACGAGACGCGAAGTATAGCAGGGGACGAAGGTCTCCGTGCTGGGCTTCAGCGTCGTCGACTCTGCAACACGTACGGCTATTGGTTTTTCGTTGGCAACAGGGTCTGGGAAGACGCTCAAAATATTAATCGCTTCGTCCTTGACCATCAGGACACGTTCGCCGTAATCGATGGTCCATGGGGGAAGAGCTGCTAAAACGTTATTCCCTAAAATAATATTATAGGAAGTCGATTCCTTTGGTATGCAAGCGCCATCTGTGAAGTGAACTGTCTCTTCGACAGAGCCACCGCCTATCTGAAGCTTAAGTTGAGCGCTGCCTACCAGTTTCACCGGAATACCGGCCATTCCTACGGCGGAAGTCAGTGGTCCTTTTTCAAGGTGGAAAATGCCCAGAAGAGTGGCTATTTCGCTACTAGCAACCGAGATGGCTGCGCCGGTGTCCACCAGGCCAAGCATTGTGATATCGTTAACGCGTACCGGGATCTGTGCGACGAAGGACTCATGCCTGCCGCTGAGAGCCAGAATATTTACTGGGCTCAGGGATGCCCTGGGGGGCCAAGAGCTTTTACAGTCTATTTCTATTTGAGTTAGCTCGATAGCGTCAAGTGGCGACGCGGATGGAAAGTCGGACACCGATGGACTTACCGCTGATATGGGAGTACTACGCCGAAATGGGGTACTACGCGACGATGTGGGACACGGGGTTCGGGGCCAAAACTGCCCAGGAAGCGACGAGGAAATATAGAAGACTACAAGGGTTTTGACAAAAGATGCCGAAACCAGCAGACAACAAAGGAAAACCCAAAAATCGAAAAGTGAAAATCCGAAAAATGTGGAAAATGACCACGATGGAAATTGTGCGGTGCCTTCCGAAACGTAGGAAGGCGGCAGGGATGGTCGATGCCAAGATTCTAGGGCTTCCTCGAGAGCCCGAGACGTCCACAGTTCTTGGAGTTGATGATCTTCCACTAGCTCGCTAAGATTTGTGAGTACCAGATTGTGGAAGATGGTGAGGGGTAACGAAAGCTGAACACTGTGAAGAGGCTGGAGGAAGGCTAGATTGCTGACTGCAGAGCTAGGCACGATGTCTGTCGTGCAGGAAGTCGGATTAAACCGAAGTGTGCCATTTTCTAACTGGAAAAAGAACTGGGGAGCTGGGCAGGTAACGACCGGGGACTCCTGTGAAAGCACTCTATTGGTGGGGTCAATGAACGCGGACCATTTGGAACCGCTTGGCAAAATTACTTCAACACGCGGTCTAGAAAAGCAAGTCCCATTAAATGGAAGGAGACGATAGTTCGCGGAAGGAATTCGAATGCATTTATGAAGCTGAATTAAGCTATTTCCTAAATATGTGGCAGCTACGTCATTCCTATTGAGCAGCTTGCGGACGGTGTACGTAGCGTCTAGACTAAGTGAGGAATGCAAAGAAAAGGCTAGCATATTAGTGCGATCGCATAAAGAGGCAAGAGCGTGACGGAACAATGAAGTGACCGCGCCCTGAACCGAGTCCTCCACCGCCAGCAGCTGAGCGGCTAGCTGGTTGGAGGTCACGACCCCAACCTCAGGTGAGGCAGACCGTGGGTGTCTTCTCATACGAGTGAGAGCGTAGCCTTGGTCGGAGATCATGAGCTCGCTGTCGCAGTCGTAGATCGTGGGGCTGTCTTCCCTCCACGAAAGGGCGAACTCCTTGGAGTCGCTGATCCAGACCGTGCCTAGCAGGTGTCCCTTCATCTTCCCTATCGGGATGAATGCGCAGCCTTCTTCCTTTGCTGGCGTCCACACCAGAACCGAACCATCGCTCAGTGTGCACACGCCGTCCGTGTAGACGCAGTGCTGCACGTTCCCAATAGAGGAATCGGGTGCGCCGGCACCGTGCCGCGCGTGGATTACTGTAGGCACCAGGTAGCAGTTAGTCGCTGAAACCCTATGTTCGGTGCAGCAGCCGAAAGGGGCTGAGGGCCAAGAAATTTGGATCCTGTTGGTCGTCTTGTACGTAACCCCTGAAGGCGTCAAATCTCCATGATCGCACCTGTGGTGCTGCTGCATTTGTTTGCACTGCTCAGCCGTTACCGTTTTTACCAAGTCAGAGTGCCGTTAGCGTCGCGCCCCGAAAAAGTTTACCGAATAAACCACGATCTGCTCTACGATTTTACATAGGAATGCCGGGGTATCATAGCTCTTAGTATTGGGGCGATAGACCTGGTTTGCGACACTGAGAGGAGTACTAACAACGTCCGGAACAAGGCGGGAGCAGTTAAAAGAGAAAGGAATACTGCTCAGCGGACCGTTCGGATCGTGTGGGCAGATCCAGGCCGGCTCGGCACATACAGCCGGCAGAAGGCATAACAAGGCAGAGCACAAAAATAAGCAGTTAACAGAAGGGCGTAAGGAGCCGGAAGAGGAGGAAGAGGCAGCGAAATGAGATCGAGATAACTCCTCGTTCCGTTTAATCAGAGCTGCAATTCGCGCGTTGGAATTTTGCAAGGCCTCATCGCGCTCACGAAGCGAAATTGGCAACGCATCGATTTGCTGCTGAGCAGACTCAAGAGAATCGCCTTGAGCGTGAACGTTCATCAGAGGAGCACGAGGAGGATCGGGATAGCGGTCCCTATTAGATGCACTAGGGCGAGGAGAAACGCTACGAGAAAAAGACGACCGACCTGTGCTGCGGGATTCCCTTCGTGGAGACGGACAGACCCGTGAATAATGGCCAGTGCCGCCACAGTTAAAGCACTGAATAGGATCCTGTCGGTTGGTCCTGTCGTAGCCGGTCCTGGTTCTTGCTTGGTCCTGAAATCTAACGGTGTTTCTCCTAAGGATTGGGCTCCTCGGCTGAGAGCTCCTATGCGAAATATTACCGCCTTCTGATCGCTCCACTACGCCTACCTGGACCGAGTGAGGAACCGCCGCCGGATTCATCAAGCGCTCCGCTGCGGCCTCGGTCAGAAGCTGCTCGACCGTCTGAGCCTTCGCCACTGCCTGGTCGAACGTCGTCGGATTGTCTAGCTTGACGAAGTACCTAATATCGCTGCGGAGCCGAGCGACGAACTCCTCAAGCATCCGCTCTTTTTGCATCGCCTCGTCCTGCCCCGCCGTAGCGGCGCGGACTAAATTAAGTAGCCGGTTGGCAAAGGTTCACCCGGCTCCTGGCGGCACGCTGAAAGAGCTTGGCGGGCAACGTACCTTTGCTGTGGGCTCTCGAAGAATTTACGTAGGTGGGCTACAACCGTGTTGAAGTCCCGACGTTCCTCCTGAGTTAGTTCCTCAACCTTTTCCCTTGCAAAGCCATCCAAATAGTTGATCAGAAAATTGGCTTTGTGCTCCGGGGTGGCAGGATATCGGCCA
The DNA here is from genome assembly GCA_947359475.1 of Heligmosomoides polygyrus bakeri. NCBI lineage: Eukaryota > Metazoa > Nematoda > Chromadorea > Rhabditida > Heligmosomidae > Heligmosomoides > Heligmosomoides polygyrus. The sequence goes on along the minus strand of OX375867.1, from coordinate 95,796,327 downwards.
AGCCTGAAGGCGTCCTCCACTCGGCGAAGCCATACTGAGAACTGCTTCTGGTTCCCCTCGGATCCGCTAAACGGCTGAAGGTTTGGCGGGGGATTCTCCGGTCCACAGGCGGCTACCACCGTGAACGATTCGTTGAATCCCTCCGCCAAGGCGGCATTTCCGCGATTGACGTGCTGGGCCAGGTGGGAAGTCGACTGATAGATCGCCTCCGACGTAGCATCGCGAAGTTGCCTCGCATCGCGACCATGAATGGTCGCATCGTCTGCTATGTCCGTTAGCACACGCGCCAATGGCGCGGTAACAATTTCAGGTAAGTTGACGGGTGTCGTGGCACTTGCAGCCAAAGAGTCGCCGTTGTCTGACGAAGCAGCCTGAGACCGTGATGGGTCCCATGCTCTATCGCCACCCAACGACTTATGAAAGTGACTTACCTGCTTATCCGACGAGACGAGGCTGATCCCAGTTGCGGCTGACGGGTAACGGTACTTCCAGGAACGAATATAGCAGAATACAGTATGTGAGCGCCGATGGAGAGCGGTCCGACCACCAGCAGGGAGGGTCGCACCGAGTGCAAATGAGACGGGCCTCCGCGGGGAGGGGCGGGTGGTACTGTAGGGCGGGGCCCGGACTGAGTCGCGTGAGTGGTCGGCACTCTCTACCGTAATCCGCGCGGACCGTCTCCCAGACGCGGCGGTGTGAAAATAAACATTGACATTAACACCCTAGATCGTTCCGCTGATATGTGCCGTTCCGAGCAGAAGCATCCGATATCTTCATTACGATCGCGAGGCCGAGGAGCGGGTCCCATAACATTTACGTTATCGCGAAACGCATCGAGAAGCTTGGCATTTGCTGGAATTCAAACTGTTGACCTTTGCTGACTCGATGCTGAGAGCTTCCTGGCGACTATCTTTCCGGTTATGGCCCAAAAGCTGAAAAAGGAAAGAAAGAATAGTGATTTCGAAAAGGGCCTGCTTCATCCAGGAGCTCTCTATCCTAATTAAGCCTTTATTTTGCCCGTCAAGCCAACGGGTCCGTAGATGGGTTCCTTGGGCTCCCACTAAAATAAAGATACCGTAGCGGGGATGAGCTGATATGGTGGCTCGGATGTTCAAAGGGCGAAAGCCGCCGAACTTCAAGGAAGACGCCGCGCCCAGAGTCGGACCCTTGAGCGCGGGTTCGACTACCCCGTCGCGGTACCGTCAAAATGCCTACGGACGCTGCTCAATTGGTACTTGTTTTCTAGTACTACCCTGAGCGCTCACCGTAGAGTCCCTTACATCTTGCCCGAATCGGGTCTCACCCTCGAGGCTATAACCTAAATAAAATTTTGCACCTTACGAAGCATATCCACTATACTCGCCTTCACATGGCGGATTCACGACCTTACCTATTCGCATGCTGCACGTCGACTGCCTGATACAATTCTCCGGAGACGAAACTGCTGCTCAACGCCACTCTGCGGAGCCAACACACCTCAAACGAGCTCGTAACACTGGGTTCGGACCTTACAGGTCCCCGGGACACGTGACACTACCCCCTCAGGGGTGCAAGTTAGACCCTTGCTCCAGGGTGACATTCCACATTCAAAAACTTATCCCGGGAATTGCAAGTTTTCGACCATTGCTGGGTCCCTCGCGAAAAACTACCCTGCGCCGGCGGACCGCGCCTAGGACACGGCTGCCCGAATTCCGGGACAAAGAGCTGGATGGTCAGCTTGCGCAAACTGCCAGTCTCCCATGCGCTGCAGTCGCATGAGGTGCATGCGCACGATAGTCTTTGTGCGGAGATGCCTTCGTGCGCCAGCTCCGTCACTCAAACTCCGGGAGCAGGAACACAGTTGATCAGACTGGGTTCGGCTCTTACAGAGCTCTAGAAAAAAAACTAACCTCTCTGGAGACTACCGCTTCCCGTTCCCAACGACGGGAACCACTCGCTGCTACCAGTAAACGTAGCGCCGTGGAAGGTGCTTCACTGCCTCAGAACACGAACAGAATAAGATAGAGATTTATCTTTAATAAAGGGACGATGGGCAGATCACAGGTAGAGTGGCGACTGTAGACGGACGACGGGATAGAATCGGGGTCGGCGCGTCGATGGATCGCGGTAGGTTCTGGAGGTGACGGGTGACGGTGCTGCCAGCACAGCTCGAGGCAGCCGCTCCCGACGGCGGCTCGCAGGCATCTCTCCGACAGTCGGCCACGCCCTGTAAGAGAGGAATCAAGCTGCGGGAAGAGTGACTCATCTGTGTGACTAAGCTCCTCTTAGAGTCCCTGTACATTTCCTAGTCAAGCACCTTTACAATGTAAGGAGTTCGTCTGTCGTCGTCAAGGTACTCTTCGTTTCCTGAATCGTCTTGGTATAGTCGCCGTACTTCTCAAGATATTGATGGAAGGCCTGCTGTTCTTCAGGATGTGATTTTTGTGCGATAGACCACTCGACGTGGAGTTGCTCGACTCTGGTATAGGTTTCATGCAGGTGATCCCGAGCTTCAACAAGCTCTTCTCTGAGGTCGATGAGTTCTTCGTTGCTGAACGGAGTAAATGTTGCGCCTTTTTCCAAGAGGTCGTGGTCGTGAAGGATCTGCTTGATGGCCTCACATTGACTGATGAGTTGTCTCTTTCGTATCCCGATTTGTCGTCGAGTTTTTCCGCTGTCAAACATTATTCTGTTGCTTGATGAAAACTGGCGTTGATCTTTCAGTTGCCGGAGAAACGTGAGGTGTATTGCGAACGTGACGCAGATAGTGGACGTGAGTTAGCCACGAAACTGACGTTGGTGAAGCAGAAAAGGGGGGGGGGGTGCTGTGGACGAAGCTTGGACGTAGGTCGTCGAAAACAGCTGATAGAGCTAGAGGTGTCCTGTACGAAGTTGGTACGTGGACCGTTGGGAAGCGAATCAGACGTCGGCAGAATAGAAGAATACTGCGGACGAGGCTGGTCGGATGCCGGTGAGCAGCGAATCTGACGTCGGCAGAGTGGGACAAATACTTCGGACGAGGTGGCTACGTGAGCCGATGAACAGCGAATCTGACGTCGGTAAAGTGGGACGAATGCTTCCGACGAGGTGGGTCGTGGGCTGGCGAGCAGCAAATCTGACGTCTGCAGAGTGGAGTGAATATTATGGATGAAGTGTGTACCTGGACCGTGGTGCAGTGAATCCGATGTCGATCGGCGTTACTGTCTCCCGAATCCTGGCCTGGTCGCCATTTGCTGGAGAGGACGTCGATTTGAAGAACACTTTATTGGCCGAACAAGAACAAGAATGAAACTCCTGAATGATTCGTGGTGCTTATATACGTTGTTTTGATGGCCGCGAAATGATAGTGATATGTCGTTGCAGATCACCATTTGCACGTTTGCCGTAGTACTGTAATGCCATTGAAAGCTGAATGTGGTGAATTACTTCACTTATATCTGCAGAATGCAGAAAACATGGTTCTGGTACCAAGTATTCAAAAGAATAAGAGACGAAAGCTTTTTTCCATGACAGCTGATAGCAACAGTTCCTGAGGCAAAGTAACTGGCGTTACTCAATCCTTCTTGGGACGCCACGTATTCTACTTCCAGGGGATATCGTGATGACGATTTGAATGCGTATTGGGCTATAAATGACTTGCAGTGGCCAGCCGGTGAACAAGTCAGTGGTTTGTCCTTCCCAGAGAAGTCTGGTACCAATTCACTGACACCGGAGTGGTGGAAGGCTTTGGTGGAAAATCCGAACCAAAAGCTGAAAGCACGTCCCAACATCCACGTCAGCACGTCCCAACATCCAGCGCCAGTTTCCTAGTGAAATTGGTTTGTACGCTCCCTAAAAGATCGATGCCCTCTTTTTGGTAGGATTGAACACGATTATTTCTGGTTTCATAACGCGACTAACAGATTTTGTAAGCCTTTATGCAAACCTCTGGAGGACTTGATTTCAGAACTTTGAAAAGCTTGTGGATGCGATAGCTGCCTTTTTTTACCAAGACCAGAGAGACGATATGAAGACACTGTAACATGGAGCGCATCGTTGATATGATCGAGAATTTGCTGCACTTTTTAAATTTGGTGAATACAAGCACTGGGTGAGAAGAGGGCTGTCTTCCAATTGTGGAGGTCCCAATAGGCTAATTTGGTACGCGGGCGGACACTAATGGAGATGCAGCCGTCGCCCAATCAAATAAATTAGAAATCTGGAAGTTTTCCGTCTCTCTTTGGCGCGTCGTTGCGCAGTGGGAGGAGGTGGCAGCTGTGACGTGCGTCCTGAACAGAGATACTTGACTCGAATTCCTATCGGCCCAGCTTAGCCTTCTATCTCACTCCAAGCGTCGTCCTGTCGATTCCTCGCTGTGTGACGCTGATCGTGTGTTCACCATTCCTCTCGTAGAGCCCAGATCTCAGGGGCGCAGGAATAACAGCGGAGTCGAGTTGGTGGAAATTGAGCCGGGCTTTCTTCGCCTTCTTCACGACTTCTTCGACGGACTTCAAAGCTCCGCAAGGTCTAGCGCGAATGAGCTTAATAGCCTTATAAGTTTTTACATCGTCAGCATAAACCTTGCAGGAGACACCAAATCGCGAAATTTCAACAGGGAGTTCATAAGTATAAAGAAGAAACAGCAATGGAGACAGAACTCCACCTTGTGGAACACCACTGATAATTGAAAAGATCGACGAGAATTCGTCTTTTACCCTGACTTGAAACGTTCTGCCCGATAGAAATCCTTTGGCCCGTCTGACAATCATTGGATGTATTCCTGTCATATTCATCTTTAAAAGTAGTTTAACTATAGGAGCCTTATCGCATGCTTTCAGGAAGTCAAAATAAACTACATCACTTCGTACTTTATCTTCAAGGGCAGTGGTCCAATCATTTAAAGCTGTAAGCATCGCGGTTTCAACTGACCTACCCTCTAAAAAGCCGAACTGATTCTCAGATATAATACGTTGCTCCTTAAGGTGTTCCATTGTATTCTTTTTGGCATTTTTTTTTTCAAAAATCCTAAAAATTCATTGCTGCTCATGCAACAATTTTTTTCAAAAAATATTAACATTACATGAACAGCATAACGAAATACCGCCATGTGAACGTAAACTTGAACACCAATAACAACAATAAACTCACATAAAAAGGACTGACAACGCAACTAATGTTAAGAACAACTATGCTTCGATCAGGAGCTGGTTCATTAGTCTCTTAAATCGTGGAAGTGTATTGGGAATGGTTAAGCATTTTGAGATTTTATTGTACTCTGAAGCGGCTCGATGATAAAAGAAATGCAATCTGAAGCTTGATCACGGTCTACTCAGGGCAATCTTCGAACTGACCCCTCGCAACAATATTAGGTTAGCAACACTTCCTTTTTTGTCCTTGGCGCGTGGTAGAGTAGTCCATGGGATCCTGCTCACTCCAAGCGTGCGACGGCGTCAGCATTAACGTTCAGGGCTCCATCTCATAGCATATAACCACATTCACGTCGATTTGGACAGTTTTCAAATCAAATTGGACACCCTTCTAAGCTAGCTTTAAGACTTTTGAAGTCAAAGCGAACTTTTCCAAATTGAAATGACTTTCATGCAGGTTAAACTACAGACTCAATAAGATGGTTTTTTGTTCAAGGAAAATTTGTTATAACTTTCTTTGAAAGTTTTTAGTTTATATTCCCCAATAGTGAAAATTTTATCAAATGTCTATTTTCAGGGAAAAAAATTAACATTTGTTCTAAAAGCACAACAAAGAAGCAAGCATATTGCGCATTAAGATTGCGCGCAAGAAGTTTGCCGCAGCTTTTATTTGATTGATAGTATAAATACCACCTACATGAACTATCAAAGTAAGGTGTGCTCCTTACAGCTGTTTTTTGTTTTATCGTTAACAGGTGTCAAATTCCATGCAAACTGAAATTCTGCTATCAGTCGGATAAAAATCGCGATGTCTTGGAAGAGGGCATGGCGCAATCTGTTTTTGACATTAAAAACTGGCCGCTTTCCTGCTCTTTAAAACAAGCATTAAACCATTTTCTCCCCTCCCCAAAAATTTAATTCATAAAGTTTCGAACAATGTGTTCACTTATTGGGAGGTGAAATAAAACTTTAACAAAGTTACACTCAATTTTTTCTTGAACAAAAAAAAATATTCTAATCTTTTTGGAGAGTCTCTAGCTCAATGTAAAAGACTTATTTCAATTAGGAAGAGTTTGCTTTGATTTCAAAAGTCTTATACTAGCCTAGAAGAGTGTCGAATTTGATTTGAAACGTGTCCAATTCGACGTGAAAATACATACATACTTTGATACTTTGATGGTCCTATTGTCGGCTGGAGGTCTTCTCAGCGGAGACCACAACTCTTCCAGACCGCTCGATCTCCGGCTGTTTGCATCCAGTGAGGCAGACTCCGCTCTTTGAAAGATCTTGAGAATGAGTCTGCCCATCGCGGTGGCGGTCATCCCAGTGGTCTCTCATGGTCTGTTGGGAGCCATTCTGTAACACGGAGACTCCATCTGTCGTCCTTTTGTCGAAGCAGGTGTCCGGCCCAGCGATATTTGGACTTCTTCATGTACTGCAGCGAGTCTGCTAATTGCGACTTCTCCCGTAGCTCTGAGCTTCGTAGGCCTTCTTGCCGTTGCTGACGAAGGCTTGTCCTCAGAAGACATCTCTCCAGTGCACGATGCGTAGTTTGCATCACTCTAGCGATTATCTTGTTGTGAGGTCAGGTTTCCGTCGCGTAACACATCGCAGGCAGTACAGAGGCGTTGAATATCGAGGCACTGAGGCCGACATCCTTGACCTGATCGGTAACTTTGTGAATCGAACTGAAGGCTGCCCATGCTGCGTGTCTCTTGCGGGCGATTTCAGGAGCGAGGTCGTTATCCATGTTCAGCTGTCTTCCCTCTTCCCAAATAGACGGAGGAATCGACCTGTTGTAAAGCGACTCTATTTAACCTTACGAGTCCCGTGTCACACCACTGGTTGACCATAAATTGCGTTTTGGACATATTCATATCCAATCCAATCTTCATACCTGCCATATTGAGCTCGTTCAGCATTTCCTCGACTTCTGCCGTGCTGGTAGAGATGGGAACAATATTGTCGGCGAAGCGAAGGTTGATGATCCGTTTACCGTCCACAAGGTAGCCTTCGTCACCCCAGGACATAGTCCTTCATGGCATGCTAGAGTGCCGCTGTAAATAGCTTGGGAGAAATCGTGTCTCCCTGCCGTACTTTCCCTAGGAATTTTAAGCTTTCGGATGATAGTCGATGTGTTCGAGAAGCATTCGTCGAGAGGTCGGATGTAGGGCGATGGTATACCAGCATGCGCAAGCGCGTTCTTAATGGCGTTGATTTCCACAGAGTCGAACGCTTTCCGATAATCCACAAAGACAAGGACAAGTGGGATGTGGTATTCGCGGCTCCTTTCGATGAGTTGTGAGACAGTCTGAATATGGTCCATGCAGGAGAAATCCTTGCAAAACCCTGCTTGCTCCACTGGCTGATACTCACCCAAGCAACGCTCCATACGATTAAGCAGTATCTTGGTGAAGATCTTGTACACACCGAGAGAAGACTGATGGGTCGATAGTTGTTGATATCCTCTTGCTGACCTTTTTTGAAGATTAGAACTGACGTGAAAATGGTACTAATCAATAAGCCTAATATGTGATGTGCTTTTCGTGCCTCAGAGTGTCGTTGAATCCTCTACCTCGTTGCGCCACCTACCACAGCTCCAAGGGTGTCCAGACAGCATGCGGACACTGCTCGAGTTCCATATCGATCTGACCGCTTGAACTCGTAACACTTTTGAAAATTTCGACTTCCATTTTTGTGCTTTTCGATTTCCATTCGTAACGAGAATTTGGCTGTTAGATTCCGAGTTTCAAGTAGTCGCAAGGCAATTTCATTTGCAGACCATGTGACTTTCATCCTTTCTAAACAGGGAAGGGTCGCAAGCGTAGGTCTGAACGGGGAAATGGATAGTACTGCGAGAATCTCCACCCTTCATATAGTAGAAAAACATGTTTCTGAGTCCTTGAACCTAAATAGCCCTCGAAGTTGCGGGTACAGTATTGCACCGCCAGCGCGTGCTCACGGGCGGGCGCGCTGATGTATTGGAGGTGGCGAAAGGCTACACGGCAAGCAAATCGGTGGCTCAGCAGGGTGAAACGCTGCTTCACAGGTGCTAGGTCAGATGTTCGGCTCCTCTGCAAACACAAAACATTGTATAATTCAGAAAATGAGAAAAATGAGTGTGTCAGGAAATTGTATGGGGATGAAATCCTGTAGGGAGATGGGACGTAGGCTACGGTAGAAGAGAAGGATAGCCAATCCACGGGAGATTGATTAGGCCACCCAGTAACACCTTGCCTTGTCTTACCCGACGCCATTGGGCCCCATTAAAAATACCCGTGCGGGAGTTTGCCCACTGGCTATTCGGGACCCCCATTAAGCCACCACTTAGAGCCCCCGCAATCCAGGGAGTACAGAAGAACGCCCTCTCGGGTTGACAGTGGTGTGTGGGCTCGGTGGTGCTCGGCCGTCAGGCTGACACCTGCCCTCTTTATTTTTGGTGTCGTTGCACATAATATTTATGTCTGAAATTATAATAAACTAACGCGACGGCTGAGCGTTCTGTGCGTAAACTTATACTGCATAAAATAAAATGGAATGACAAGTAATAACACCGGGCGTTCAGCCGCTACACTGTCGAACACAGTGGGTGCTAGGAGTTATTCTAAAAGTGGGCCATTCCCATTTTGGATGAGTAAATTTGTTTGATCAGAGTAGTTCTAAGGCTGGAGCCGCCGGGCAAGACTATAACGGGATCTTGGTTTATTTTCATGGAGATATAGTATAGTATATTATTAGCGATAAAATAGTTGGAAAATGCGGGGTTATTTGGGTTCGCCTGAAGACTTTCTCTAATGAGAGATGTGCGGGAACAGTTGTTGTTCTTCGCATACTTTATCTAAGGTAAATAGTTGGGATGTGACGCGTTGATTACTATATCAGTGTGGTTAATGGGAAGGTGTCTAGAAAGTGCGTCACAAACCATGTTGTTTTTACCGGGCCGATAAGTTATCGTGATATCATATTCCTGTATCGCGATTTGGTATTTGGCGAGTTAACCAGAAAGATCTCTCCTGTGAAGAAGAGATTTTAATGGTCGCGTGGTCTGTTAGTACAATTGTTTTCGCACCGTCAATGTAAGGTCGAAATTTTTGAACTGCGAAAACAAGTCCAAGTGATGTGTTAATCAGATCAGCACTTTCTTTCTTACCAAAAGGAAAAAGAAATAAAGAAAAATAAAATGAAAAAATTGAGCAGACAAAAAAATTGAAAAGATCACGTTTCCTTTGTCCTTTTTGAAGACTGAGTTGATGAGTCGATTGGCAAGATGTCACAGTAAGTTGCTTTTATAGTTGGTACTATTGTACCTCTAAAATTTATTGAAGACGAAAAGTGAGACAATTCCGGTATGTAGAATGTGGATAGCAGAATATGAAATGAGAGAACGGTGGAGAAAGACAACTAGTGTTTATCGTGCTTTGCTTGCTCGTTTTTTTATTTTTAAACTGTATATTTTCATCGCCTTACTTCAAAATGAATTTTGTTGCGCGCTTCATTAACAAATACGACCACAGTACATTTATTAGTAGTACTTTACCGCGAGGGTGGCGTATTCTGGCCTCCAGGACTTAACGTAACACTGCTCAAATACGATTAGAGGGATTTTTCTCCCTGTCACACAAATGAATGGAATATTTTTTTCCTCGCGGAGTAGAGGTGGAGCAGGGGTGTGACATCAGCGCTCTCTTTTCTGTAAGATAAAAGGAATAGATCTCAAAAAAAGAAGAGAAAAACATGGCGGCATAGTATTCAAATCAAGGGACAGGAGAGCATTTTGAGCATAAGCAGAAATTTATGAGGTTCAGACAACTTGCTGTGAAATTCTTATAATGAAAAGTGAACGCCTTTTTTAAATACTGCTCCTTCACTAAGTAACAGTATGAGAAACTAATAAGAAGAAATTCTTATGGCTTTTTGTTGTTGGTTAGATTGTGCAGGACATTTACGCAGTGACACTAAAAAGGTTTAAAAAACTCATGCAGCGTCAACATATTTTTTTGGAAAATAGAGAGAATTCAAAATAAAATGGGAGGAAGGACGAGGAAAGGAACCAAAAAAGGTAAAATAAAGTAATGCGAGCCGGGACCTCCACATAATAACTCCGAGCATCCACTGTGTTCGACAGTGTAGCGGTTGAACGCCCGGTGTTATTACTTGTTATTCCATTTTATTTTATGCAGTATAAGTTTACGCACAGAATGCTCAGTCGTTGCGTTAGTTTATTATAATTTCAGACATAAATATTATGTGCAACGACAGCAAAAATAAAGAGGGCAAGTGTCAGCCTGACGGCCGAGCACCACCGAGCCCACACACCACTGTCAACCCGAGAGGGCGTTCTTCTGTATTCCCTGGGTTGCGGGGGCTCTAAGTGGTGGCTTAATGGGGGTCCCGATAGCCAGTGGGCAAACTCCCGCATGGGTATTTTTAATGGGGCCCAATGGCGTCGGGTAAGACAAGGCAAGGTGTTACTGGGTGGCCTAATCAATCTCCCGTGGATTGGCTATCCTTCTCTTCTACCGTAGCCTACGTCCCATCTCCCTACAGGATTTCATCCCCTTACAATTTCCTTACAAGTGAAGCACAACTCGCAGTTAACACTTACTTGACAATTTAGAGTGAAATAAATTTGTAGGAGATGTGTAAGAAATAAGCTCATTTAGGTTCATTAAGGCACTATTGTACTTTAACGACTCCAGAGGTCGAGGAGAGTCGTAAAATTTCTTTTGCTGAAACCTCGTCCAGGGGAGAGTATTTGTGGTGCTGATCACGAATCTGACATCCGTTTTTTTTATTTTCGGCTGATTACGGTAGGTTACAGTGATATGAGTGCAATACTGCATCTCCAATTTCGAGGGTTCATAGCTCTTTGGGTTCAAGGACTCAGCAAAAACGAAGCATGTATCTACTATACGAAGGGTGGAGATTCTCACAGTACTATCCATTTTCCCCGTTCAAACCTACGCCTGAGATCCTTCCCTGGTAAATATAATTTTGAAAATTTAAAAAAGTTATATGAAAAATAATAAAAATATTAATATAAAAGCTAAAAATATTAATAAAATTTTAATAAGTAAATAATGCGAATTAAAATAAAACACTGATTTATATTAACTTTCTAATTATAGTATGGTACTGTATGGTTTTGTTTGTATTGTATTGTAATGTTTAATAAGGTAGTATTAGGTTAATAGTTTTTTGTGTTGACGCAGTTGAATTAGAATATAAAATGTTAATTATATCTTCATTTGTAAAATTTAGTTGTTAGTGCAAGTTAATACACATAAAAAATATATCTGTTCCAACTACTAAATTAATTAGTTACCTTCTTCACTGAGAGCCTCTGGGCAACTAATTGTAATCTTGTTTTGTATGAGGACAGAGGCGAAACAAAAGATGTTTAATGTTATTATTGTCACTGTTTTGGTTGTTATTGTCTGCTGCTTGTGATTGTTTTAATATTGAGATTATGCCGTTGAGTAATTATAAAACATTGACTGATTTCAAGTACAGATAAGCACCTGATTCTATCTAATTTTATTCGATAGTTGTGGCATTAAGTTTAGAACTGCTGAAGTACTGAGAGTTTATAAATAGTTCACATATAAATTTGCAACTCAATCTATAATAACTTATCCTATTCTGTACACTAAGCGAATAGCGATGATGTGGAAATGTGAGAGGTTTACAGCTGAAAACTGGGATCTCCTAGAATTTTCTGCCAGCCGTCTGCTAAGCAACCGGTTAGCGTCTTCTTCCCGAGCATTGTGTGTCCCATCATCAGCGATGAGGAATGACCTATAGAGCTCCTACTTACAGAATGATATGGTAGCACTTCCCGCATTGTTAGGCCCCGTTTATACTTCGACGCCGAGCGACGCGACGCCACGTATAGTGGTCATATTGATTGAGCGACGCGATCGATCAAATTGGCCACTTTACACGCCGTGGCGTCGTTCGGCGTCGGAAGTATTAGGTTGTCACATAAGTTCTGTCCGATTTTCGACGGCAACTTTGCGGTGTAGTATCTCAGCAGAAAATAAAGTTTATTAATCAAGGTAAGAACCGTTACAATCAATGCACTTCTGCCAACGATATACAAGAGCGTTAATTCCATTTCGGAAGAAATCTAAATTTCTAGAAGCAATGCAACACTCGAAGGCAATTTCGATATCTGCTACATTAGTAAAGTTTTTATCCTTGAGGAAACCATCGAGATGCTTGAAAAGATGAAAGTCCGTTGGAACTAGGTCTGCTGAATAAGCGGGATGCGGGAGAACTTCATATCTCAACTGGTTTAATTTTTGGGTGGTCAGATGCGAGGCATGTGGACGGGCGTTGTCGTGAAGAAGGATCGGTCCTCTTCGATTCACCAGTGCAGGACGCATTTCAAGCAACTTTTGGTAACCACGTCTAATTCACGACAGTACCTCTCTGCCGTGATGGTTTCACCAGGCTTCAAAAAGTCGTAGTGGGTAATACCAGTTGCAGCCCACCAGACAGTGAGCATGACCTTCTTCGGATGGAGGCTAGGTTTGGGAACGTGTTTCGGCGGTTCTTCCTTATCCAGCCATTGCGCTGATCTTCTTCGATTATCGTACACGATCCATTTTTCGTCACAGGTAACTATCCGTTCAAGAAATGGATCGTTTTCGTTCCTTATAGTAAGGGAAGAACAGATCTCCAGGCGACACCTCTGCTGCTCCTCAGTGAGTTCGTGGGGCACCCACTTATCCAGCTTTTCACCTTTCCTATCACCTCTAGGTGCCTCGGAATGGTTGTACGACTGACCTGAAGTTCTCTCCCCATCTCACGCAGAGTTCCTCGTGAATCGGCTTCCACTCGTTCTTTCAAACCTCCGTCATCACATTTGGCTGGTCGTCCTGAGCGGTCCTTGTCTTCGAGGTTCACGTCTCCAACCCGGAACTTCTGGTACAATCTGCGCACGGTGCGTTCGTTAGCGGAGTCCTCTCCCCATGCCATCTTGATGTTTTGAGTTGCCTCGCTAACACTGCGGCGAAGCTTGAACTCATGAAGCATTATTACCCGCAAGTGCGTTTTTTCCATGGTTTCGTCCAGCACTTAAAACGAAGCAATGCTCACGACTTTTTAAAAGCAACACAGTAAGTTTTATAGAGTGAAACAAGCGCTACAAAATAGTATACAACATATATACAATTACTTTCTCTACACATGAAAAAACAATCACAACGTAACGCCTATCGGGATCGGACAGGACTTATGTGACAACCTAATATAAACGGGGCCTTAGGGAGCGTTTTTCACCCAACACCAGCTGGCAGTTTTGTACGAAATCACATCTAGACCTTGGCGCCGTACTGTTAGTTGGGCTAAATGGAGGTTTCTCTTACTCTTAGGAGTGGATATTTCCTAGACACCCGGTGCAAAATTATAGTTTCACCCGTTGATTCATACACCATTAGACGAAAGCACAAAACACAATGACGCCACTATATTCCTCATCAACGAAAACATTTATTAGCGTGTCTCATAAGTCCCGCCGTCTTTTTCAACGATTCACTGCGGATTTCGTCGGCGGTCTCTTACATAGCGCTATACAGCTTTCGAAGGAGAATGATTTGCTCTATCAGAGCATGTATTGCATTTCTTTTTTCCTGCCGACCTGCTTGCCCGTCATCATTTGTCACACGGACAAATTCAACGATTTTTGCACAGACTAATAACTGGCGTTGAAAAATAGTGTGTTATGTCAACATGAAGAACCGTCTCTGTGGTGGCCTTAGCAGCATTAGAACCCTGGCAAAGAGACGAAAGAAGAAAGTGCCCATCCTTGTCGACCTGACACTCCATTTTTGATGACCTGAAAATTAGCAAAAATTTAAATGGCCGAAGAACAAATCATATATTCTGCTAGAACAAGACATGTACTTTGAGTGTCATATCACTCGTCATATAAAACTGAGCAAGACAAACTGAACGAGGAGAAGGAGTTGTTGGTGAAGATGATTTTTCTCTTTCTGGCCTTTTGTTAATATTAGACAGAAATCGGCATGAGGCAATAAACGCGACACAAACTCTTATTGAGCAACACATTCTCTTCCGAACGACATATAACACCAAGCGAAAAAGTTCTACCACAGAGCAGGAGCTGTCGGTAAAAATAAATCTTCCCCTTCGGACGTCCCTATTTGATGACTTAAAAACCAGTAAAGGAGAAATGAGCAAATAGGACCTATTATTGTAGTACAGAACATCGTCTTTCAAATTAGGGGTGTGCGCTGACTTGCCGCCGGTAAATTTTTTACCGCAAATTTTTAACGCAGAAATTCGCCGGTAAATTCCGGTAAATTCGGTAAATCCGTTAATTTTTTAAAAATTTAATATTCTCTCAAAAACAAGTGGTTTTAGGTGGTGGTAATGGAGGAAAAACGTAAAACTTTTCACCGAAACATTATCACGTTCAGAAAAACCATATCAACTTCATTTTATCATTCATACGTCATCCTAAAGCAAACAAAGCAAGCGGAAGCCTAACAATGCACAAGTATAATGATCTATATTGTGAGTGCTTTAAAAAATAGAAGCTTAATTAAAACCATAAACAGCTTAATTAAACTCAAAAACACTTCTGGAACATCCGACATTCAATCGAATATTACTAGATTTCTTTTTGGATTAATAGTTTAACTGCTTTTTGAAATTATCACAAATATCATCGTTTCATTCGTTGAAGGAATGATTTACACCCTACACTACCACTTTTTCGAACTATTAAACTGTACTTTGGAGCAAAGCCAGGCACTTCAGAAAAAAAGAACGAAATGTGACATGATAGCGAATTTCTTTTTCTTCTTATATGAGAAAACAGCTTAAGGCCGGGGCATAATTCCATCGCCGCGATGCCATGTTCTCAGTTCATGGCCATTCCGTCGCACGCGGTTGAATAGCCAAAGGAAACTTCGCCGCAGCGATCGGCATGCGCGATGGCTTCCCTCGCCCATCGCGGGCATGGCATACTTTTTCGCGCCGCGCGCGATGTTTAGCGTTGGTCCTGGACGGATCATCGCCGCGCTTCCTTGCAGAGCGATGGGCGATGTGACGAGCGCAGAGAGATTTAAATTCTTTCTCGTCGCTCTGCAAAATTCGCCGCCGGGATTCTGGGAGGTACTATTCCAGTGGAGCGCGCTTTCACACTGGAGTGCACCATCTCCGCCCCCTGATATGGGCAGGGATGTTTTAATGAGGCTGAGGACCACTAACACTAATAGCAAGTTGTCAGAGAAGATAGAAGCAATCACTTCTAAACTGAGCTCGGTAGTAAGTTTCCTTCTCCGTTCGATAGATAGGAACATGATTTTGTACGAAAAAATCGTTAAATTTTCCGGTAAATTTGGGAATTTACCGGAAGTTTTCGTTAAAAGGATTTATCGCGAAAATGCCGGTAAATCCGTTAAACCGGTGAATCGTGAACCGGTAAACGCACACCCCTGTTTCAAATGCTATGAACAGCTGCGCAAAAAATTCCAAACCTAAGCGGAGAGAAGCAACCGTCGGCGGTGGCCACTTTTCACTTTTTCACTTTTCACTTCAACGACCTAAAAATTGACAAAATTCATGATGAAAAAAGAAATGCAATACATGTTCTGATAGAGCAAATCATTCTCTTTCGAAAGATGTATGGCGCTATGCAGGAAACCGCCGGCAAAATCCGCAATGAATCGTCGAAAAAAACGGCGGAGACTTATGGGACAACCTATTGTATAGGAAACCTGAGCAGAATACTTGATCAGTGCAGGATACCTGAGGTTTGTTTGAAAAAATGGAAGGAGTAGGGCGGTCCAAAATCATAGGGCCACCTCATAAAATCTTATTCATAGTAAAAATAGTAACAAACAAAGTACGAGTAGTACTTTGCAACATCGCCTTAGCTGTAAACAACATCGTAAATTCTATTTGATAACTTCTATTAATGACATGGCTATTCATAACAGTTTTCTCTACACTAGTCCATGCATCAAGTATCTTCAAATCAGCAACCGAGGAGTAAGTGGTTCAATTTTTAAACGCTTTGTCTACTAGAATGTCTCACATGTTATATACCATTTTCACGTTGAATTGAACACTTTTCAAATCAAATTGGACAGACACTCTCCTAGGCTAGTTTTAAGACTTTTGAGATCAAAGCGAACTCTTCCAAATCGAGATGACCTTCATGCAGGTTAAACTAAACAATAAGATGGTTAAAATAATATTTCGTTCAAGGAAAATTCAGTCTGACTTTCTTTGAAATTGTTTAGTTTTCTGCCCAATAAGTGTAGCAATTTTATAAAACTTTTATTTTTAGAGGAAAAATAATAAATTAAAATTTATCTTAATGTACAGCAAAGAAGCAATCATATAGCGGTTTAAAAGAGCAGATCGAGCCATGCATTCGAAAAGCTCATCGCGATTTTTGTTTGATTGATAGAGTAAATGCTGCCCACATGAACCACCAAAGCGAGGATGTGTATGTGTGTTCTTTACAGTTTTTTTTTGTATCCTTAACAGGTGTCGAACTCCATGCAAACAGAAATTCTGCTATTAATTGAATAAATATCGTGACGTCTTGGAAGAGGGCAGTTTTTTTTCTTTCTTTTCTTTTTCGGCGGTTTCTTTTTTTTGGCACTAAAAACTGGCCGCCTTTCTGCTCTTTAAAACAAACCTTAACCCTTTTTCTTGAAAAATTAAAATTTTACAAGATTTCATACAGTGCTTTGCGATTACTCGGTCAGTTGTTTGGATATATAAGGATTTGATTTCTCTATCAGTTCCTTGTATTTAAGGAAATTAATAGTTCGATTCTAGGATTAACTGGTAGCTGTTTCTAATCGTTGTGGATAAGCTGTCTGATCTCTTAACTGATGGCACTTAGCAACTTTTTTTGGATTGTCATACTTTATACTTTCTATTATACCTTCAGGACTCCAGAGGTCGAAGAGACGTCGAAAAGAATCTTCGCCCAAACTTCGCTCATTATTTAGGGCACTGATCACGAATACGACATGCGTTTTTGAAACTTCGGCGGATTACGGCAGGTTACGGTAGGTACTAGTGACTAAGGCTGCTAAGGTCGCAATCACCGATTTCGCCCAAACTTCGCCTAAAGGCGTTACTTGGGGTGCAGATCACGATCTGACATGCATTTTTGAAATTTCGGCCGATTACGGTAGGTACAGGTGACTGTGATGGTCACCGATTTCGCCCAAGCTCAACTGTAATCAAAAAGGATGTCAGATTCATGACCAGAACCCTAAATAATCCTCCAAGGCAAAGTTTGGGGAAAATCGGAGATTATGACCTCGACAGCCTTAGTCACATGTACCTACCGTAACCTGCCGTGCTCCAGTGTAAAACGAAAAACGGATGTCAGATTCGTGGTTAGAACCCCAAATAATCCTCATAGGCGAAATTTGGACGAAATCGGCAACTATGATCTTGGCGACCTTACAAGGAAAGGTTCCCAACTCAAGGTAAGCTTTTGCGATGCTATTGTGACAGGATCTAGGGCCCTGTGAGCGGAGTCCAGAACGACAGTCAGTTTTTGCTGAACACCTTTTTAAAGACCTGAAAAGGAGGTCTGAAAGTGTGCGCGCAACTATCATCAACCCATACGACACCCCGCGACGTGTGCCTCGGCAGCGCAGTTGGTTGGAGGAACGCCTCATAGGAGCACACCGGAGGGGTTTTAAGTTCGAGTCCGCATAGTGCCGAAATTTCTGTACATATTAGTTTGTTGCTATTATGCTTTCCCATGGTCACAGAAGTCAATTTTAGACCATCAATGCTTACGACAAACCAGCGCTGTCTATTTGCGCTTTCATGTG
Source organism: Heligmosomoides polygyrus bakeri (assembly GCA_947359475.1). Lineage (NCBI taxonomy): Eukaryota > Metazoa > Nematoda > Chromadorea > Rhabditida > Heligmosomidae > Heligmosomoides > Heligmosomoides polygyrus. The sequence goes on along the minus strand of OX375867.1, from coordinate 95,778,377 downwards.
AGCTAGTTTTTCAACTAATCATATCTGCACCACCACCATATCATACCATATCACTAATAATACCGTAACTGCACACAAATACGCGTACGTTAGGGTTGAATATTATGGACCCGGGCCATATCGGCACATAAGTATGCTAAAAATATCGCTCTCACCTGAAGGTGTTCTCGGCTGACTCCACCACCACCTTCACACTGGATTTCACATCGTCGACAAGGAGAGAGATTACGGTTGCGGATGCCATAAAAGGACTCCTATTGGACGCCATATATTGAGATATCAACTGTCAGGAAGAAGAGACGGTCAAGTTAGAGGAAGTATAATGAAAATGGGACCTTTCTATGTCTGTCATACGAGTGGGTGGCAGCTGGGTACGTCGACGCTCACCCAGGACCTTTCTCTACACCCACGGATTGCGCGTTCAACGAAGAAAAAGTGGTCATTCCTTGTCAGGGAGAGGATTGTTCTTCACTGGCATTTGTAAGATGGTGTTGGTGTGAAGCGCTTGTGTTTCACTTTTTTCATAGATTTGTACCATAGCTGTTGACTAAAAGGGAAGACAAGACAGGACTTTTTATTTCCAGAGAAATGATATGGTGCAGATAGGCATTGTTGGAAAACTAGCACACATGAAGGCGCAAATAGACAGCCTTGATTTGTTGCAAGCATTGATGGTCTAAAATTGACTCCTGTGAACATGAGAAAGCGTAATAACAACAATCTAATATGCGCAAAAGTTTCGGCAGTACGCGGACTCGAACTTAAAACCCCTCCGATGTGCTCCTACGAGGCGTCCCTCCAACCAACTGCGCCGCCGAGGCACACCTGGCTGGGTATCGTAGGGGTTGATGATAGTTGCGCGCACACTTTCAGACCTCCTTTTCAGGTCTTTAAAAAGGTGTTCAGCAAAAACTGACTGTGGTTCTGGACTACGCTCACAGGGCCTTACATCCTGCCAAATAGCATCGCAAAAGCTCACCTTGAGTTGGGAACCTTTCCTTGTTAGTTAACGTACCTACCGTAATCGGCTGAAATTCCAAAACCGGATGTTAGATTCCTGGGGCCGGATTCATGATCGCGGCCGGAGGTAAATTCTACCCCCACTTACCTCGACGGCCATTTACCCGCCACTTTCCCCGAACTTACCTCCGTTTTCTGATTCATGACAGCCAAGGCGAGGGTTTCGCTCCGCGGCCAATTTCTGACCCCATGTGCATGCCTTCGCTGGCCCGCTAGCATCAGCTAACAGCGAAGCCAAACAGTCACACTTGCTGCTGGAACGTCGCTGGCACCGACACTAGCAGCATCGTATTTAGGGGCAATGAAATGTGAAATGTGGGGTTGGGCGAGGGAGGGACAGGGGTGGAAACTAGTAGCATAGCAGGAAGTAGAGAAACAATGGTAAATGTGGGCCTACATGACTAATAATGGGTGCCATCCACCACGGTAGCCTCCAAAGACAACATATGCCAAGGAAGGCTAAGGTGGCGAACGGGCATAGTCCACCCACGCAAATCGTAAATTACGATTTGCGTGGTGGACTAGGCTCATGGTGGCCCAAGCCGACCCACAATGCCACTAAAGGAAGCAATTCAGTTAAACTGACCAGCACCCTAAATACCCCCCTGGGGTTATTTAGGGTAGTGATCAAGAATCTAACATGTTTGGGGAAAATTTTTTTCGACCTCTCCGCGACCTCTAGAGATCTTATAGCCGTGGTCTCTGTGTGTCACTGATAGCCTGAGGGTAGTCGCGACCCTTATCACTGATATCACTGATAAGCGACTACTTGGAAGCCTCTACACGGTGGCCGGACGGCGAATGCGCCAGCGTACGATTGACGCAAACAGCGGTCGCGCTGGTGCACCGTCTGATGCAAACATCGCTCGTCCCGAACTTTGCTCCTCTTCCTCATTCCTTGGGCACTTTGCTGGTTCACTTCACTTTAGTGCATCCACCAGATGACGTTCTGTGTTATAAAGGTTCGGTTCCAGTAAAACTGCAATTTCAGTCCTACCCAGAGCCTAGAACTGGAGTGGAGTGACAAAAAAGTGCGTTTTTCTTTTCGTTCACTCACTCTTCTAGCCTTAAGCGGAGAATATTCTAGATCTACAGGCGATTTCCGTAGTTCCAGTTCGTATTTGAGGTTGAATGGTGAAGCTTGCTAGGAATGCTGCTTCCTTCTGATGATCGCCTTTGACAATGACCTTAATTACGCCTAATTCTCTTGGAAATTTTGGCACGCTTCGGACCTTAACGACCGACAATTTTGTTGTTAGCAAGTTGCTACAACCTTGAGAGTTTGTCAGTATTCACTCTTGTGAACCTTCGTTCAAAAATTTCATCTGGAACCACTCCAAAACCACAGGCATTTATGCAATTCATGGTTTTATGCACCGCAGGTGTGCCCTCCCCTGAGCTTGCTGTGCAGCTAGTAGCAGTAGTTGCCTCATAGTGTCTAAGGGCTTTCGGGCTATTTTGAGGGAGGAGCGATGGTGCATATGGAAGAGTAATGGTGTTCCGAGTTGGCTGTTGGTCTTCCAAGATAGAACTGCATCCTGTTTTTCTCCTTCGTCCTTTCATTATAATTTCGTTAGTCACTGTGGAATTGTGAGGACCCTCCGCCATTTCACATCGTTCTAGGCTTCTCACGGATCTGTGTGAAGTTTCCATGTCGTCTGTAACTAACCCATCTGTTGGATGCGCCACACATTGTACTTCGGAGGAAGTAGGGTCGGGCGGAGGGAGGGGGGGGGGGGTCACCTCATAAAAAGTGTCATTAATACAGAGAACAGAGACAGGACACACTAATAGTTAAGAACAGGAACAAACAATGCTATAGCTCTGTTCTTTGCTCTCCTCCGTTGACGCGGAGGGACTCCAGGGTGTGGCTCGAGTGACGCGCCCGTGTCAAAATTGCCTACAAACTGGAGTTCTCTCCCTTCCCAAATTCGGAAGTAGGTAAAACACGGATCTGTAATCGAAACGAGAAGCTAATAGTGTATTAGCATTCATTGTATGCAGAGACGTACAATGGGTGGGAGCCATGGCGAGGCATGGTGACCCCCCCCCCCCCTCCACCCTATTTGCCTACGGAATATCGTGAGTCAATTTGAAAACGTATTTGACCTGTGCAGTGATATGAGGTGGCGAGCAATTGTGTGCGGATTTCTTTTGTTTGGCCCTGTTCATACTTCGCGACAAAAGCGGCGAGAGCGAATCGAGTTAAAAAAAAACGTGCAATTGATTCGGTCAGGTGTTCGCGGTGGAGCGCGCTTGCGCACCATACGAAGCGAGCGGGACAAGTCGTCCGGCGCGTTTGGATCGTCCGCTGCTGCGCATCGTTTTCAAACGTTGTTGAACATTGGGGTTCTGGAGACGTGTCGCCGATCTCGATAACGCGCCGCTCTTCGAGCGCAGAACCAGGCGAACCAGGCTAGGGAAGGGACTCCAGGGTGTGTGCCGTCCAAGCTGTTCGTGTTGAAACTGCTTCTGCCGCTCAGGTGAGTCCGCGGCTGGGTTCTGCATACAGCTGGAAAATGCAAAGAAAACGCCAGGAAATTGTGTAGACGTCAAAACTCTCAAATCTCAAATGGTCAGTTGAAATGCAAAAATGCGACAACGCCGGAGAAGCGAACCCCCGACATCTCTCACATGAAGCAACGCAATACCACTGCGCCCGAGTCGCTTGTCTGCATGAACATACCGCAGCAGCGACTGGAGCGAGAGCGCCGACGCTCGAGTAAGGACACTTTTCAGCGGCGCGCGCCCGGTTTTAATCGATATGCATGTTTTGCACGGGCGACGAGTCGCTCTTGTCGCGAAGTATGAACAGACCCTTTGTTTGAAAAAAGAGGCAATTAAAGACGGAACGGCAGAAATCAAAAATGTCTTTAAATTGGAATATGAAACACGGAAACGGAAATAACGCATACTCGCCCTTCGCTCAAAGCTGCGTCTAAGACATCCCCATAGTGTAGCATTAATCCGTTGCATTGTTACGTTATCCTTTAAGCTAGAGCTGGCTCAGTGAAGTAGAGCGCATGCAGAGCATTGTTTGCCCTACTGTAACAGCGTCCAGTCTCTTTGCTTTGTCCTTAACTCCATCCGCGACTACAGATATTCCGTTGATTATTCATGGTAGCTGTACACTTCCGCAAAACTATCTCGACTGTACGGGCCCAGAAGCCTCTTCCTGATTAGGAAATGATATAACTGGTTCAATAAGTAGTCCAATCAAGACTGCAACTCAAGGTAGATACTCGACAATGTCTAATTAAAAATCAATTGCATAACTCGATGTATATGACATTTACACTACCAATAATCAACACTGATGTAGTTGTGGAGTGGAGCAAACTAACGCATGGCGCAATCCTCGACGACCCTTTTGCTTCATAGCATTAGTAAAGCTAGCTATTTGCAGCCACTAAGTGAACGGTTCCGTGGGGGTCCAAACGCTGTGTGCACTTTTTTATAACGCAATGCATACATCTTGTCTGCAGATTAGTTTTGCCCTAACCGTTTTCAGTAATAACCTAACCAACCCCAAGAATAGTATTTCTGGAATTTTCTAACCGTATTCGGCATTATTGTACTTCTACGACTCCAGAGCGAGGAGAGTTCAAAGAAAATGTGGTACACAAACTTCGTCTATGGCGGCTATTTAGGGTGCTGATCACGAATCTTGTATTCGTTTTTGAAATTTCGGTCGATTACGGTAGGTACGGGTGACTAGTTGCCAAGGCTGCCAAGGTCATGATCACCGATTCTGCTCAAACTTTAGTCGATGGGGGGGGGGGGGTTGTTGGGATGCTGATCAAGAACCTGTCTTCCGTTTTTGGTATTACGGTGAGGTACATACACATACACATACACATACACATAGGTGATCATGACCTCAACATCCTAAGTCACCAACACCTACCGTAATCTGCCGTAGTCGGCTGAAATCTTCAAAATTTACCTACTGCTTCCTACTGTACTTCACCGTAATACCAAAAACGGACATCAGGTTCTTGATCAGCATGCCAATAACCCCATAGTCTAAAGTTTGAGCGAATTCGGTCATCATGACCTCGACAGCCTTAGTCACCCGTACCTACCGTAATCGGCCGAAATTTCAAAAATGAATGTCAAATTCGTGATTAGCACCCTAAATAGCCGCCACAGGCGAAGTTTGGGCAAGTTTTTATTCGACTTCTCCTCGACTTCTGGTGTAGTGGAAGTACAATAGTGTCGTGTTCAACAGCGAACATTTCCGTTTTTGTCTTTGGGCCATAAGAAGCTGAACACGGAACATTCAAGAAGGCTAAAAGTGGCCGAAAACGGAAATTCTGTACATCCCGCTCATATTCTTCAAGGAAGCCGTTATGCAGGGAGAAGTGATGCTTATCCGGAACCTGCGAACCTTCTCTGAGCGCGAGGTCAAGGCTGACCTTTATCCGTTATCATTCCTCAACAAACCTTTTGTGTACTATCGCTGCTCGTGCCCTTTAACACTGTTGTCGATCGTGCCGTTGGTCTCGTGCAAGCCCATAGCTTCGTAAGATGATCACTGGACAAAGGGCACTGCGCAGGGCAGTGCCTGGAGCGACGCATGTCGGAGAACAGTCGACGACCTTCTAGTGCTTTTATGTAGCGTTTTTAGTCGTGCTATGTGCTGTTCGCCATCTCGCACTAGAGCGCTTCAGTGGATACTGTAAATGCTGTTAAGGTATGACGTCAGCTGAGGTAGACTCAGCGGTTGTGGCGAACACGAAGGACACTATTGAGCCGCAACTACCCGACTCGGGAAACGCCTCGGTCAGTGGTTCACCCGACTGTGTCCGCATCAATGGTGTGTTTTTTTTAATAATCTTTTCTTAGAGATACGGTTTTAGGAATAAATTGTGTTCAATTCAGGCGAAGTAGCCGAGTCCGACTCAACAGCTGCAAAAGCAGGAGGTCAAGATGCAGTCCTCACTCTCACTATTCAGCCGACAGTCGGGGAATCGTTTGACCTTCAGGTAGGCCTACCGGTCTAAGCAGTGTAGTCGGAATAGGCTCCGATTGTTCGGCTACTAGTTGGGGCTAAAAAAGTACTTTTTTCTGGAATAACTCCTTCCGTCTCGACCTTCGGCAGTTTTTTAACATTCGTAAGGATTGAGCGCGCGGTAGAACAGTCCCAGAAGGCGTCGACTGTCGTATGCACTGTGATGCAAGTCTCTTGGTTCGGATCTGGCCTAGTCTAACTAAGCCCTCCATCCGTCCGGTGTCTGTGAATTAGTATCAACCCGTCTAAGAAGGATAAAACACTAAGTTGTACATCGGCTGGCCACCGCAAGTCTTTATCTGGGTCAAAAAATTCATTATTCAAAGCTCCTCAACGACATGCAGCAGAGATGCAATGCGTGGCGCATCCCAAATAGGGATTGATTAACGCCACATTACTTTTCTTGGTCTCATTCACTATGCAGGTTTATTCTTATGTGGTTCCTATCTTTTTAAAGGATAAAGGATAAAGTACGGCGTTGTCAATCCCTTTTTGGATATGTCACGCACTTTCCAGCTCTTTGGAATGTCATGTGGAGACAATTTCAATGCGTATTTGATCTATACAATGACTTGCGGTGGCCAACCGACGAATAAGTCGGAGCTTTATCTTTCCCAGACAAGTCTGGTACCAATTCACCAATCCCGGAGGGATAGAGGTCTTGGTTGGCCTGGGCGGGAAATCCGAGCCAGGAACCTGGTTTCAGGTGTACGCGACAGCCAGCACCTCCTCCAACTGCGCTACACGCGCCCTTTCAATCTTCTTAATCTAATTGATATCTTGGTTTGCGCTAACCATAAGTAACTAACTGTGTGGGCGATGGGTCTTCTATTGCTGAAATTCAATATTCTATGTTACGCTGGTGTACCTTATTAGTGCTAGACCATGCTAAAGCATTTCTAATCTGGGGCAGCGTTCATTTTTCTTCCAATGTAGATGGATATTCTGTGAACCTATGGGGTGCCTTTCGCGATGTCAGTGTCCCTTCGTTTATCTACGCTTCCTTTCTGTTAAACATACACATGCCCATACGGCTAGGGAGGAAACTGAGGTGGCTGTCATGCTCGTGTGGGCAACTCTGCTAAAATCTGCTTCTTTTCACCATCAGTTTAATTCTCGAACTGAAATGCTCCGTCTAAAGCAACTAGATTCTCTATCTCTTCGTCTGCTACCTTCTTCTTTTCCTCCAGGGCACTCCCCCTTGTTGTCGGTGCTTCTACAACGCTCCTTGATGGTTCCACCTTCCTGCATAGACCCCTATTTCCTTGACTTTCTCAGACTTTTTGTAGATTTCCATTTCCTGTCTGGGCATTCTCTGCATCTTTTCCTCAATTTTCTAGGCCTTTGTCTTTGTTTGCTTTCTCTATTCACTCATAACTTTTGATCATTACCTGGCTGGCTTTCACAGCGCCTTTTCATGATCTGCATTTTTTAAACTAGCGCTATTCAATTGTCTCAACCATATATCGCAATAGCAGAAACGAATCGAAATCGAGGACTCTCCCATCTGCACTCTTTAAATATTGGCAGGCGGCGCTTCATCGATTCTTGGGGGAACTGAGGTGAAAGCGCACAAATTTGCTTGCATTCGTTTGGAAGCTAAGGTGGAGTATCGTTTGTTACTACTTGACTGCTGCTGGGGGTGGAAGTTCTTCGTATAATATTCCTTTCTCCTCTTCTACTGTATCGTTGAGACAGCTCCCTGCCAGGAGAAGCATTTGATTTTTAGGAATTATCGCTGTCTACCAGGGCGAAAAGCAATCGGTTTTCTTGGGTTAGATTCAGTATCCGGTCCTTCCTTTGTTTTCCTGTATTCTACCTAGTACTTTTATGATGTTGGAGGAAAAAACAATTTACGTAGCATGTGCTGTAGCCGGCTTTGGATGAAAATATCAAGTTCTCTAAAGTGTGCTCATCGCTTATAAAAGTAATACTACTCAGGACATCATTAAACATAAATTAACATAAAGGTTTGTCCTTTAAATGGTACATATGGGAAGTCTTAAGGGGAGTTTATAACGGTTTTTGCATGGAGGTCTTCCCATTTTCGGGAATATTTTGCCGCCACTTTGGGTCGACATCGGCCGACCGCCACTTCCCATTGTAGGCGCTAAATGCACGGCTTTAAAGCTGTGGTTTCTCATATAAAAGTAGCCTGTGTAGAAAAATTCATTTTCTTCGTATTCACACTTTTTTGGCTATGTTTGCGCTTATTTTATCGTATTGACTTTGGTCACTGTCAAGTCAGTGTGGGCCAAGCGCGCATTTATGCGACCTTCACGATGTTCTTTAATAGAAGAATGCCTAGCGCGTACTAAACAAGAGTTAATTAAAGCAGTCCTTTACCCTTGGTATTGTTGCTTCATTTCGGAGTTCTTCGGCTTTATGGAATGCATGCAACCCTTCGATTTATATTCTTTAAGGAAGTACAGAGAAGACACAAGCAGCAGTGTAACCCTGTAATGATCGAGGTCGGAGTCCAGCCGCTCAAATGAATTTATTGCAGATCAACTGCGGAGAGATGGTGCAAGAGCTTCATCAGGTACTGTTGGAGCGTGAAGCCACCTGCCACAAGACCTGCTTCAGTCTCCAGCTCAATGGCGTGAGCCTTGACAATTTCACGGAGATCCGAGCAATTCCTGATCTTGTTGATGGAAGTGTCCTGCATGTTGTGGAAGGTATACGGCTTCTTAGTGTCGTTCCCTTCGAAACACAGATCTAGATCTACATTGTTTCGCTTCCAGAGCCGTACACCTTGAGAGAAGCGCGGGTACACATCCGCCATGTCCGCGATTTGTTGCGGCACACTGATCAAGCTGAAGCCGCGTCGGCGGTTGAAATGACTTCACTCTCCTTCCTTACGTCGGTGAACCTTCAAGAGAGGGGCGATAAGGAGAAGCCGTTCGACGGGCTTCCTCCAGAGTACGTCGTTCCCGGAACAAAGGTTTGTACGATCGAGACGGAGGCGTTTATAACTTTTTTCTCCTCGTCATCCTATCTGTCTGCTTTCCAGGAGCGGTCTTTGGCTCCGATGTTGGCACACTCCCAAAAGGCGAAGCCTGCCATTCGAAATATGGGTATCTCATCATTCAATCCACCTCCTGGCCATAGAAAAGTGAAGGGCGATGTACTGTACATCTACGTCGATACGGTCGAGAAGCGTCGTCTTCACATCACATGCTGCACTAAGGTGAGTGAGGGAGCCTTGCCTTAAACCTGCGCCGGTAAGTAGCACTTCAACTTCATCCTTTGCAGGGTTTCTTCGTCAACTCGTCAACGGATGAAGTGTTCAATGCTCAACCTAGTAATCAGAATAAGGCCATCTATCACAGTCTGGTGGACCTTCTGAACGTGCTCAGTCCAGGATTCAAAAAGGTGAGTATTATTCCTCACGCTTAGTGTGACCTGCCACGAATACTGCTTGAGAGTGGTGCGAAGTTATTTAATTTCATACAAATCACACTTTAACTCAGCTGGTTATAACAAAAGCGCTCCATTTTGTGCAGCACTTTTATGAACAATTTTCATTTGCCCTCTAACAACTCGTTCGGACACAGTCAAGTTGTAGTTAGGCTGAATATGAATTGGAAAGATAATACTTTTACTTTCTCAGAAATTTTTATATCGAAATGACCTCAATGGAATCAATGTTTAAAGGGATGAAGAGTTTATATACACAGTGAGCAATATTGACCAAATGAATTTTATTGATGGTATACATGAATCTAAATCATGTGATCTTCTCAGCTAACAGATTTATTTCAGAAATAACATGCCCTCCTTCCTTGTTCTACAGCCAATCGTAGAGTTGTCATGTCTGGGAAAGATAAAAGAGGGTTGTCCATTTCATGGCCACCGCAAGTCAACGTATTGGCCAAATACGCATTCAGATTGCCTCCACGATAGAAGTAGAATGTGTGGCGCATCCCGTAAAGGGATGCTCTGACGCCTACTAATATCCTTTTATCCTTATGATGAAGTGGGGAAAATATGGACGTAAAGAATAAAGAATAAGTAGAGGTTGAAGGTCGGCGTCGCTCGATCCATTCTTGGGATGCGTCACGCGTTGTACTTCTACGGGATACCGTGCGGGCGATTTAAATGGAATGATTTGAGATAATCAGTCCATGTACAAGTCAGTGTTTCATAAAGTCGTTTTCTTCAAGTCCCAAGCGCTTGTTACTGGGGTTGTAAGCTGTTACAATACTTTTAAGAGGATGTTTAGTTGCGGTCAAAACTCTTGTGCCTGGCGGGACTCGAACCCGCATCTTCTGCTTTCCGGGCAGCGATGTTCGCCTTACACCACCGGCGCTGTTTGACCGAACAGAACATCCACGATATCTTCCTAGCAATCTCGCCTATCAGCACTCACCCGTGATATCGTGGATGTTCTGTTCGGTCAAACAGCGCCGGTGGTGTAAGGCGAACATCGCTGCCCGGAAAGCAGAAGATGCGGGTTCGAGTCGCGCCTGGCACAAGAGTTTTGACCGCGACTAAACATCCTCTTAAAAGCTTCTATCTTCTGTAACAGCCGCTCTAGGCTTAAGCAAAAATGAAAAACATGTTACAATACTGTTTTGTCGCGATCAAAACTCTAGCGCCTGGCGGGACTCGAAGCCGCACCATCTGCTATCGGGCAGGAATGCTCTGAGCCATTACACCACCGGTACCGTTTGATCAAACGCAGTATTCACACCTCGTGGGACCAATAATCACTCACCCGTAGGGAGGAGCCGAACGCCGATATCAGCGTGCGAACAGTTAAGCTGATGATCTTGATAGAGATGATCCAAGTCGTTTTCTTCAAACAATAACAAAACCGTTATAACAGCCAGCTTACAACCTCTTGAACAGCCATTTGAGACTCAAATAAACTGACTTGAATCATTTGTGTCAAGACCTTCAGTCTAACTGGTTTCGTGCTGATATTAGCGGCCGGCTCACCCCATTTACGGTAGGGTGCTGATGGGTCTCACGAGGTGTGGGCATTCAACTAAAGAGCGCCGGCAGTATAATGGCGCAGAGCGTTCTCGCCCGGTTAGCAGGCGGAGATGGTTCGAGCCCGCCTGGCGCTAGAGTTTTTTAATCGCAACAACACATTGCTTTAACAGCTTACAATGCTTCATCGTTCCTAAACAAGTCTGGTAGTATGTCAGCGACCCTGGAAGATTGGAAGGCTTATCTGGACTGGGCGGTATACGAACGAACAATGTTGATTCGAGTTGCACGTAAAACATGCCCATTGAACGCTTAATGCTTATGTATGAGAGTTGCCGAAGTAGAAGTGACCCGTCCCAAGTGGCTGCCCTTGTCGTGTTCTGTGAACGATGTAGCAAAGTACTTCCCTTATCGTACTATGTCGGACTTCTCTCAGATCACTTTCACAAAGCCTCAACGAACTAAATTTGTTTCAATCACTATCGACACTGCGGCTGTTCGAATTGCGTTACAATTCAGTATTGTACGCTTGAGCTTTCGTTAATCTCTGTAGAAGAGAATACAAGTAATTGTGGTAATCTAGCCAGGGTATTCTCGTTGAAAATGTCACCAACAGAGAGGAGGAGATCCGCATCACCGATATTGTGTGAAGTGTCATCGAACGGGAGTTCTTGCGCTAGGTTTCGATTAGTCTAGCGCTCAGAAGGCTGAGAAAGCACGAAAAGCATAGCTCTAGGAGGAAAACCTTCCTGCTATTTAGGTAGGCGCAAAAGAAATTCTAGTCCAGGGAAGCTCTCATTGCGGATGCTCAGGGCTTGAGCATGTACCGAACCGTCAAGGCATTTTAAAACGGGCAAATTAGACCGAAATTAGACAGAAACCGTGCAGCGTGGTTGTGCTTTGAGCGTATGCAAGCTCGATGCGGACCCAACTCGCCAAGTACCCTTATTACTCGAAAAACTATTCAAATTCAGAGTGTCTCAAAATTGTATGCGCTGTTTGATTAATTACAAAATGCTCACACTCCTAGTTGAAGCAAAGTGTTCTAGTTCATTTTAAAAGGCAAGAAGCCAATAATCTTTTACTATGGTGAGTGTTGGGGCGCCGCCTTGCCGAATAGTTCAGAATGTTGCGATGTTTACTTGATTGGTAATGTAAGCAGCATTGGCTTGAAGTTCTTAAGCAGAAAAATTGTATGTAGTTTTGTGCTTAACTTTTCTAAGTTTTCAGTTTGACCTACGATTTTGATTTCGCAAAGTTACCCGCAAACTTTGGCTGAGATTCGGCGCCATCAGATGAACCGGAAAATTTGGTGCTAATGTTTTTCTTATTCAAGAAAGAAGATTTATAAACTGAAACACTACAAATTACTACGACAGTAGGAATGTTTCAACTATCCAGTCTTACGGTACTCCATTACCGCTCGTTCCGAAGATGCACTCATGAAATGGCGTTGAGTGTCTAAGTAGTGTACCAGTTCTGGCGTATTTTACACGAATTTATAGACTGAGTCAAAAATATTCTTTCTTGAACGAAAGAAAATGTAGCCACCAAGTATTCAAATTTACCTAATAGGGCCGTTATTGGCTCAAACTTTTGCAGGTAATCTGTACTCAAAAATTAATCCTAACCATGTAATCAAGTAGGCGCGTGTAGCGCAGTCGGAGAAGGCGCCGACTGTCGCGTGCACCCGATACCAGGTTCAACCAAGCCTTCCATCCTCCGGGGTCGGTGAATTGGTAACAGACCTGTCTGGGAAGGATAAAGCGCTGACTTGTTCATCGGCTGGCCACCGGAAGTCATTGTATGGCCAAACACGCGTTCATGTCGCCTCCACGTCATCCCGTAGAAGTAGAATGCGCTGGCGCTTCCCAAAAGGGATTGAGTAACGCCGTCCTATATCAATTTATCCTATGTAATCAAGTTGTGAGCCAATATGGAGACTTGAGGGAACGAAGAGCAACAATTCATGAAATTATTTGTTGAATGTCCCCAAGTAAATGTTATTATCAACCAAGCTACATTGCAAAAGTCTGGACGAGTGCAAGATGCGATCTCAGCAGTTACCACGTTAGAAGATTTTCGCCTTCTTGCCCTTTAAGATGAGCCATAGAGCTTTGCAGAGTAATTTTCTGGCCGTACAAGCAGCGACTATGCTTTTTGAGATGTCCTTTGCACGCATAATGACAATCACAAGCTGGGGAATTACAAGGCGCTCTTATAAAGCGAAGTTGGTATTTTGCCTGTGCATAGTTCTTATTTTGGTACAAGTTGTTAATGCGGCCTACATAGCCAGTGGAAGCCGGATAAGCTCCGGACCAATTAGGCGCATCGAACGGGGTGCCACGTGCCAATGGTCGGTGCTGCGATTAGTTCGCGCATTTTCGTCTCCCCCGTACTGGCCAAGAACGACTTGTAGCATTGTTTTGATTTATGCCGTTGTTATCGAGCAATTTGTAACCCCTCTTTGGCAGTGGGCAGGGTTCAAAAGGTCTGATCTAGGGTTACCGATCTAACAAGTTTGCTTGCAGATCTATCCAACGCTGATAAAGAAGCGCAACGAAAGGCACATGCTGGACAGACTTCCCACCCCGTACCCGGTCCACTCTTGGCTTTCTCCAGTGCAGGAAGTAGTGGAGGACTCGATTCGAGCCGATGATTCGTCGCAACCTCATCGCGTTGGCTTCGAAGGTAGGTATCTTCGGGCATCTTTGTTCATAAAGCCTCAGTATCGTGTTCCTTACAGACCATCTACCGGGGCAGATTCGTGACTGGAATGAAGAGCTCCAGACAACGCACGAGATGGCCCGCGCAAATTTGCAGGAGCGAGTGACCAGGGACAGAAGTGTCTTCAAGATCCACGGAGACTTCATTGGAGCGGCTATCAAGGTGGGTTCCAGGTGTGCGGGCGGTTTCCTTCCTGAGGTTGATATATCCTTCGCCTTTTCAGGGAGCTATGGCCGTTGTCGACGGAAACGTGATGGCCATTAATCCAGCTGATGAGCCGAGGACACACATGTTCATATGGAACAATATCTTCTTCAGCCTAGGGTTTGATGTGAAAGATCACTACAAGGTGGGATTATTTCTACCCCCTGTAGTCGGTGTCTCGCTGAAAAGCGATCTTCCAGGAGCTCGGAGGAGATGCGGCTGCTTTCGCGGCTACCTCAGCTGATCTACAAGGCGTTCGTGCCTACGCTGCACTGGACAACTGCAAACTGTGTACCCTTGGAATGGCTATCATTGACTACAGAGGCTATCGGGTCACAGCACAGAGCATTATACCAGGAATACTCGATAAGGAGCAGGTTTGTGCATTGATTTCTGCTTAGCATTGCCGGCTCTAGCTACAGCAAGTATTTCAGGAACAGTCAGTTGTGTATGGGTCTGTGGACTTTGGAAAGACGGTGGTTTCGTCTGAAAAGTACCATGAGCTTCTTGAAGCGTCGGCAAAAGAGCTCAAGCTATTGCCGCATGAGGTCGTCATTGATGAGCATGGAAATACCGCGAAACTGTTCACGAGCTACGAAACTAAGGTGAACCATAAAGCTGCTCTCTCGCAATAGTTTTTCTCCGAAGCTCAGCTCTGCTACTATAAGGCTCTGAAATTTAAGGGTATCATCGGAAATGACGGACGATACTATGTGCTTGATCTGCTCCGAACAATGCCACCAGATGTTCACTACCTGCAAGATGCTGAGGTGAGCTGGCAGTGGCCTATGGTCTTTCGCTTTCGGACTTTAAGATTTTTTGGAGCTTACGGCCTTTCTACGTAATCGTTTAAGTTGCGGTGGTGTTTGAGGCGCTGCTTCATTAGTTTGGTGCATAAGTTTTCGGACATTGAGAGTTTAAAAGAATTGACTTCATAATGTTTAAACAACAACCAACAGCGAGGTTTCTGATGTGGGAACCATTAACATCGGCCAAAATCTGCCATGTTTAGGTAGGCCAAGCATGCTTTTGCTTCGGAACGTAGAAGTTTGGACATTTAAGGACATGCCTCCGTTGTTTCTCGGATGTTGTCACGGATTGAAAGGTGTTGGCTATTCAAATAACGTTGAAGGCTGGAGAAAAGCTGGCAGTGGGATGGCACAAGGGCTGGTAAGCATAGTGGATGGTCAACGGTAGTCCAGCCATACTTCGTCAGCCCATCCTTCGTCAATCTCGCTTGATTAAAATTGTTTTGCAGGAGGTACACCTTACTCCATTGTCCAAGAGTAGTGTCCAGCCAGCGAGGAAAATTTGAAGTTGGTTAATACCGACGCCTTTCTTCACTGCCTTACGTTCATCTGTTAGTCCTTTATAATCTATGGTTATAGAGGTCCATGAGAACAGACCGCCGAAAGCACAGCATCGCTTTTTTATGAGGACGCCGACTTTCAAGATGTCTTCTGCCTGTTTGAGCGATCCACTGGGCAGTGTGTAGTGGGGTTAGAGCGGAGTACTCGCTTCTTAACATCAATGGTTAGATCGGCAGAGCAATCCTTGGTGCGCCTAAGTATGAACAGCTAAAGTGCTATATTGACCTAGCGATCCATTTCGCACTGGGTCAGCACGTGAAGTCCCAATCTCCCGGTTGTCGACCTCGCAAAACAACTTTGATCCATGAGCTACATAGCGTGAATCTATCAGGATCTGCAGCACGTCCATCTCCAACTTCAACAGGTGTCCCGAGGTGTCTTTAATCTTGACGGAATTGTCATGGTTCCTGAGCATCCAGCATGGACGTCTGTGTTGATTAAATACGTATTTCGAGACCCGTCTTGACATTATACTTCGAAAATGGAGCAAGGTGTACTTTCAGCAAAACGATTCTAAATAACGCAAGATCGAATGGATGGGCTGGACTACCGTTGACCATCCACCATACTTACCAGCCCTTGCGCCATCCAACTACCAGCTGTTCTCCAGCCTTCACCGTTGTAGAAGCAACGGAGGCATGTCCATAAATGTCCAAACTTCTAGGTTCCGAAGCAAACGCATGCTTGGCCTACCTACAAGCTAGCAGATTCTGGCCAATGCTTACGGAACCCACTGAGACCGTGGTTTAAAACGAAATCACTCCGGCTGTAAATCATTTACATTTTATGCAATTTCAGCAGGTTTGAGGAGGGATAGGAAGGGGTACTTGACGGGCTTGTCCGCGCATGGCAACAACGAGGCATCATAAGGCGGAGAATCACCTCATCTGTTGCCTCGTCAATCAACGAGTTGCTCGAGTGGGCGCCTGCAGCGTCTTCATTCGTGCCTGTCGCTTGCCAAAGTGCTCCGATGGATCCTTCTCGCATGAATGACACGAATAGCGTCATACAGAACGTTCAGGGCTTTCACGAAGAAGTCTGACCAACGCGTTAGTGGGCGTCCTGGTGTTCTCTTGACATCCCGCGGAATCCAGTCGGCGACGGCTCTCGTCCAACGGGCGTTTGCGAAGCGCATTACGTGGCCGGCCCACCCAATTTTCGACGATTTGGACCATGCGACAGCGTCTCTGATCTTGGAACGTCGGCGAAGCTCGGAACTTCGGAGGCCTTCTCTCACTTGCGTGAGTCGTGTCGCTCCGAGCATGGTCCTCTCCACGCTGCGCGACGCTGACCCCGTCCTTCTTTCGTATGTCCCAGGCCTCTGAGGCGTACGTTAGCGCAGGAAGAACAGTGGAGTCGAACAGGTGAGCGGAGATTCGGACGTTCTTCGTCTTCTTCGCGGCTTCGATGCTCCTGAGTGCTCCCCAAGTCGCTCGTCTCCTCCTGCACTAACGGAGAACGAAAGAAAAATTAGAACTTCATAAAGCATAAATATAAAAAAATGCTTAGAAAGAAAAATAAGGTCCGTTTCTTCACTCTTCCCGTCTTCGGACTTCCCGTGGCTCTTCAGTGAGGTAGGGGAGCATATTTTAAATTATCCTTAAAATCTGTTTACACGAGAAAAGAATTAGGAGCTATTAGGTTAGATCAGCCACATCCCGGAGTTCTTCCCCTTGTCCAGTTCTATTTTGCTAACAAGCGTCTGCAATTTGGATGCGGGCGCTAATTCACTCAGTGCCGAAATTGGAATTGAAGTGGTGTGGCGCGGCTGGAATGGAGTTCAGAATACATGAATTACGAAGCCGTAGAACGAGACAGGAACCGAAAGGAGGACGATGATTTTGCGGGGCTTTGTTTTTGCTGTCAAGCTGTTCTTCTCATATTCGAGTTATAAATAATGGCGGCCAAATCTGTTCTTGAATGAAAGTAGTTTTAAATGTCCGAGAACTTATGTTATAACCTAATGGTTAAGTCGTGTATATGGCGCCGTAGTATGCGGTTCATCGATATCCATTCACAACAATGTGTAATCGATATAATGTTTGTAATCGATATCAATGTCTGTGGTAGTACGGGCGGATGCCTTACAGAAATTCCTAAGGAGAAACGCTGTGAGATCTGTAAACAGTTTTTGGTGTTTCAGGTGTCGGAGAGGTCGAAGGAGCTTGGTTTCCCGCGTAAATTCCCGCATAAGCTGGCAACACTTCGTCAAGAATTTGTCGAGATCTTCCATGAGTAAGCTTTTAGAGGTTTTTACGTGTAGTCGTGCCATGTTTTAACGTAAAATTAAAACTATGGGGAACGGGCCAATCATCCATTAGGGATGATCACACATTCTACTGGCGCCTCCCGGGAAGGAGTAAGGCAAATCTTTGTCCTTAATGGTATTAAGCGGGCTGGTGCCCGCTGCACACCGGCAAGGTATCTCAAAACGGGTAAGTTGTATCAGGCAGACCCTGGAATTCCTTCTCTTAGCTAGTTCAGTATGTCAGGGTTCACAACCATGTGCAAACCTCGGAGCGGGCACTATAGTTGTGCTCGAACGAATATATTCAAATAATTATTTGAGTGGGCGCGTGTGGCACAGTCGGAGGAAGCGCCGGCTGTCACGAGCACCCTATACCAGCTTTCTGGTTCGGATTTCCCGCCCAGGCCAACCAAGACTTCCATCCCTCCGGGGTCGGTGAATTGGTACCAGACTTGTCTGGGAAGGATAGAGCGCTGACTTGTTCATCGGCTGGCCACAGCAAGTCATTGTATTTCCAAATACGCTTTCAAATCGCCTCCACGATATCCGAATGCGTGGCGCATCCCAGAAGGGATTGAGTAACGCCGTCCTTTATCCTTTTATTTATCCTTAATTATTTTAGTAGTCGAATATTCGATATTTCTTGGTTTTCGGATATTCGTTGGAATTCGAACATTCGAAAGGGGTCTTATCCGAATATTATCCGAAATTCGAATATTTCAACATTTTTCGAAAATCGAGGGGTTTTGTTCGAACGTCGAATAAATTCTCAATCTTTAAGCACAGAAACTGATTCGAAAAGTCTCTCGACTATTCGAATATGCGAATAAACGCAAAATGGGGCTTTTCGATCATTCGAAAATCCATTGATGAGCGAATAAATTCGATCATTCGTTCGCTCGATACTTTTCGACACCGAATAAATTCGTTCATTCACTCATCCGAAAATTTTCGACATCGAATTTATTCTTTCACTCATTTGCTCGATCAAATTTCTCAAGAGCACAACTATAGCGGGCACCAATCTGCTAAGTACCCCTTAATTCCTTTATCTGTTGGATCTTTAAACTTTGCCGCATCTCTGAGGTCTACATTTATGTCCAAGGTTATGTAGCATATGTTGGACTACCTCGTCATTGGTTGGGCTTCTGAATTGATTTGGAATCTGTTGTTTTAGCCCTTGTTTGTACTTGCGCTGACAGGCGGCGCGGCACCATGATCACCATGGATATCGATTTTTCGCGTCCCCGATCGATATCTATTCCGTTGTTACAGGATGTTTTGTTGCGATCAAAACTCTTGCGCCAGGCGGGACTCGAACCCGCATCTTCTGCTTTCCGGGCAGCGATGTTCGCCTTACACAGTATCTATTCCAGCTATGGTGTAGCGCCGCGCAGCGTCGCAACTATAAACTAGGGCTTATCCTCTATAATTTCTATTGCGTACTGAAGTCTGTCCGCTGCTTTAGAGCTCGCTGCATGCAGTTCATCAAGACTGCCGCGAATCATGTCAGGCAACATATCGTTGCGAACAAGGAGAATAACGAAGCTGGTGAGTTTCCTTTTCGATTGCTTATGTAGGTCGGTTCTCGAAGACATTCCGCCTCTACCGGCATTTTAGTTGACGTCGAGAATGAGGTGACAAAAGCGCTGGTCGAAGTGAGCGAAGGACGTGAGCCACTCACTAATTGTGAGATTACAAAAGAGGCGCTGGCTAAGGTAACGTCCGAGGTCACTAGGGTTCCATTACGCCGAAATACTAGGTCAGTTGCAGGCAGCTGAAGCGGTGCACTCGTTAAGAGCAGACACCTTTGACATTCGTTTCAATCCTGATTGCTTCTCCTCCACGGTTAAACATGCTCCTGGGGAAGATCTGGAGAAGCAGCGGCGACTTGTTGTTGAGGTAAGTGAAACGGTAGCGTTTTGTCGATGGTGTTTAAGGAGATTAAGAGCGTGTTTTTTAGGCCGCTGAGTTTCTGGTGACGTCGCAGTTGCCCGAGTTTGTGTCCAGCTGCGTGGACTCAAGCGTCACACCGATTGACGGCGAAAGCTTGTGTGATTTGATGCACGCTCGTGGGATTAATGTGCGCTACTTGGGCGACGTTATGAGAACGGTGAGAAGGGTGTCAAGTATTCAGTTCACGTCGTCAACAGGCTTATGGTGAAAAATGTGTCTCTTCAGGTGTTGAAAGTGGGACCTTCTTCATACATGGTGTCATTGACGATGGCGGAGCTTGTAGCTCGGTGTGCAAAGCACGTGTTGAGGCAGTACATGAATTCATTACCACAGGTGGGCTCTTCTCAATGGCCTCCTGCAAAAATTATTCACTGGTTTTTACTCCTCAATGTCCAGGTACACCTTTCTCATAGTAAAATTAAAACTAAATGGTACAGGAAAGTCAGTAGCATGAACATCCTTGTTCACCATTGCTCTGCTCACCCTTCCAGTACCAAACGGGGCACAATTAAAAGCATGTTCCGGACCGCTGCCACAGATCGTCTGACAGTGAGAAAAAGTTTCTTTCATTAGAGATGGCGCACAGCATTGCAGAAAGTAACTGGTATTCAACCCAACGTTGGAAGAAGGGCTGGAGGGCCCAAGCTATAGTGCTGCACCGTCGTGAAGAAAGAGGCAAGATACCCTTCTGCGTGCCCTTCATCTCAGACGAAGTGAGTGCAGAGGTACGCAGATACATACGCAGAGCGGATCTCCAACACGTTGTAAGGTTGTAGATGTTCCTCCTACAACTCTGAAGACACAGTGGTCCGGAACCGTATCTACGATCGGACGGACCCAACCCCGTCCTGCGAAGTTTGGCCCAATGGGAAACAGGGGATTGCATGACTTCTGAGGTGTTTTATATCGTGTCGTACAATGAGTTTGGGCAGCACTATATAGGGTAAACGGGCAGAACCCTTGGCGTCAGGATCAAGGAGCATCCGGACGGCCTTGGGAGAGCCAATGTCCGCACTCCCTGGGGAGAACGCAGGGTCTTGCGCCACGGGGCCACGATGATTCAGATGTCCGTCGCGATCCTGACGCGCGAAAGTGACATACGGCGAAGACTCCTGAGGTCGCACCGCGATTATCCAAGAACTGGCACCCTTTGCGGAACTCTGTGGGTTTTGATCTGCTCGATCTGACCCCCGGGGTACTTAAGTCGGGTGGCCCCTAGGACCACAGCTCATTCACCCACGATTCCTTCCATCTCCGCGTGTCTGGTGGTCTAACGTCAGCCACCTCGAAGGTTAGTTGTATACCGGTTATCGGATTTTCATTAGGAAGAGTACTCTGTAGCAAGAAATGGTGTTTGGGGGAACAGTTCCACAAGTGTCTCCGACTTATCCAGGCTCTGAGGAAGGCGGCGACGCTGAGACGTCAGCCATAATAATGTTGATGGCAATCTTGGTCAACAGCTGAACTATCTCATCTGTAAATACACTGGTTTTTAGTTCTGAGTAACTTTGCTTTTTCAGGAGCAATTAGCTTGTGCTGTTTCTCATCTGCTTAACGCTGTCTTCGGGAACTTGTCGTTCGATCACGCAACCGGTGGAAGCGCTGACAAGGGCGCGAGAAAGGTAAGATTTGCCTTAAAGCTTAGGTGCCTACCATTAGATGAAACTGGGACTCGTTTTTGTCACTAGTACGGAACCCTATAGCCTCCCTCCCCTCCCCTGGTTTTTTGTCTCGTTCTAAACGTACATTCCGCGGTTTTTGGGTTCTTCTCCAGGTAATGAGTTGCCGATTCATTTAAAAATCGATGAGGCGGTCGATTTACCCTATAGCCGGTCACCGTTAAAAATCTTTGGAATGGAGTTTGGCAGCTGAATGTGGGTCCATTCAGCTGCCAAACTCCATTCCAAAGATTTTTAACGAAGATATGTGCCTTCTGACACGGCTCAAGGGAGGTCAGCAGTATTGATTGATCGATTTAATCGATTTGACTGCAGGTTACACATTTCGGAAGGGAATGGCATAAACACGATGAAGTGTAGATAGGCCTCACGACTACGTTTCGAAGATCCTTCTCCATCTTGTCCTACTATCCTATGCGATTGGTGGCTCGTAGGCCGCTGAACGTCTGATTCAGAAGACACCGAGGCATATAACAGCGATTCCCACAGTATAAGGTGCCATGTCAGAACTGCGAGGTTCACGAGGCTCGATTACAGTTCGAAATGTCTTGAGACCTTACTGATCCGTTTGTTTACGTCATAAACTACTAATATGGGTACTGGGAGGGTTGTCTAAGCCCTAGTTTACACTTGCGACCGCCATAGGTATCGATTTTTCGCGCCGCCCGGTCGATACCTATTCCGACAATGGTGCCGCGCCGCGCAGCGGCGCAAGTATAAACTTGGGCTAAGGGAAATGCTGGAGATAGTGGCGACAAGAGCCATTCAAGCACGTGGCTGCTTGTTTCGTTGTCCTCCTCGTCAAGATTTACTGTATTAATTCTTCCACTGTAGAATGTAAACGCTTCAATAATTCAGAGCAGCAGGAAGTCGAAGAAGGCGTCAGCCAGTGGTGAATGGGTGGCTGTCAACACCAAGGAGTTCTGGAACAGTCTTTGTCTAGAAGCCAAGAACTACTATGCGTTTGATCTCAAGGTGAATCTTGAATTTCGCATTTATATGTGTTGGCTTTAGCGAGGTCCTATGTTGTTTCCAGATTGACTCCATAGATTCCGTCGTCGAGCAGTTCGGTGTGCAGAAGATTTCGCTGCTTCGTCGTTTATGCAGAACATTGGGAATCCAATTGCTAAATAAGGTGAGTGGAAACTTGGAGGCGCAGAGCCAGCCGTTAGAAAGAAATGACCTGCTCATTGTATGGCCACCGTAGGTCATTGTATAGAACCAGATACGCATTTAAATTGTCTCCTTTACATCGACTAGAAGTAGTATGCATGGCGCATCCTAAAAGCGACTGTTTAACGTCATCCTCTTGAACAGGGCCATAGTAAAAGTGTTGCTGACCGATTGGATTTAACTTTTTGTCAGCCGTTAGTTCTCGGCCAATTCTTTATCTCGTGGTTAAATTACCGTTGCACTTGCGTGCTGTCTCCCATATCTACTGCATGTGGTATTCCAGGACTACCAACTTGACTCGAATTCCACGAGGATTCGCCATCCCTTCACCGAAGACGACATCCAGAATTTGATTCCGGTGACGAAACACAGACAGGTATGTGTTCCTCATTAGCGACATGCTTGGTTGTCGCAGAAATCTGATCGATTTTCGACTATTTCTTCAATTGTTTATAAGCAATGGGGAAGAGAGCGGACGGATGGCTCCGGGATCTATCTCCAATGCGACGTCGCGCGCTAGCCGCGTGCGGCGTCGCGGCGCTGAAATGCGGACGTGCGCTCGGTGACGCATGGTTAGCCGCGGAGCACGAAATGTTCTCAGTGTTCAAGCTCCCACACCACATTTCTAGCAAGCAATTTAAGATCCCACAGAATGTGGTAGGCAACAGTCTGCAGTAGGACAATTGATCCGAGAATGGGTGATAGTGACCTTTTTCCGTGGTATAACCCTAATCACGGGTAAAAATTGACCGAAGAAGTTGTAGATGGCAAATACTGACGCTAGGAACCATCCACATGACCAGGATTCCTGTATAAACTGTCGCTGATGGTCCTATTGAAACCACATTCATATACCATCTCCAAGAAACGTTGAAATAAGGCAAAAGCGTGCCGCATTTCCCTGTAGGAAGCGTTTCTAGCCGTCGGAAGTATCGGACCGCGACAACTCGTCCAATTTCGTCGCGCACCGTGCGTGACGCCAGGGGGGTTCGCGCGGTGTTGGAGTTATGATTGCCCCCCGTGGACGGATGGAATGCGATTGTGTATAGGGCAGACTGTACATGGAGAAAGCGAAAAAAGATATAAAGGAGCTACGGGTATATAAGGGAGTGGTTCATGTCGCGAAGATGGGCACCATTAGGGGAGGGGGGGGGGGGAAGCGCCAGCCAATCATAACCAAGCACAACACCAACCGAACACATACCGGCTATTACGAGTACCGATCGCACATCAGTTCGCTGAATGGCACGTCTGTTAGGTACGACCTGACTGGCTGGCGCTCCTCCACCTCCATGCTGCCCTGCTTCTCGGCATGTTCCAAGGGAGTTTATACGGCTAAATGTGCTCCTTCTTTGGTGTTTGGTTCTGTAGTTACAATTGTTGATCAGAATGGGATTCGAACTCACTCGGAGTTTCCAATGGATTAGCAACTTTGCATCGTTGATCACAGTCGGTTCATTGCATCAACTATGGAGGCTTTTCTTGTAGTTGATCAGATTGTTATTTCCACGGGTTGAAACCTTGAAGTTCATGAAGATGAAAAAGCAATTTCTGAGGGAAAAGTTTGAAACATTCTTTCTCTCAAATGGGGAAAGGGTTTTGGTATAGAGGATGTCTCAAAAACTGTATACACTGTTTGAAAGGTGATAAATAAGCAGTATGGAATGCGCCATGCACTCGTCTGAAAATTTGCATTTTACATTCGATTGATTGTGTTTCACTTGTGTGCATGTTATAATTTCTTCACAAAGTGGCCGTTTTGATTGTTTTGTGCTTCTTTTGAGGTTTAAAACTTAAAAACACACTATGGCTTGCGAAAAATGCAGGGTCTCATAAGAAGATGGAGGTAGTGTTTTTTATTTGAAACGTTCTGACATTGCTGCTAGTGAAGCATTTGAAGATATTTGCGGCTCATATGAAAGCGCAGGGTTGAGAGATTACTGAGGCGTGCAGATAGTCAAGATTGCGTCATGCTCCCGCCTGAAACCTTGAATTTCAGACTCCATTCATTATGCATGAGCTGAATGCCTATTACAACCTTGTTACTACTTGACGAGATAACCTGTGCTGTGCTTCCTTTAACGTATAGAATTTGAAAATCACGTGAAAAACACATGACGTGCGAGTTCATTGATTGCACGATCTAAATGTGAGCAGGAGCCCCATTTTCCAAGACGGATTCTGTGGACTGAGGGCCTGTTCATACTTCGCGACAGCAGCGACAAGAGCGCAGTATGAACAGGCGACAGCAGCGACTTGAGCGACAAGAGCGGCTGGAGCCGCCGGTGCTCGAGCATGAACACTTTTCGTCGGCGCGCGCTCCGTTTTAATCGATTCGTGTGTTTTGCACGGGCGACGGGAGCGACGAGAGCGCAGCGCGCGCAGCGACAAGAACGACAGTGCCGGCGCTCGAGTGTGAACACTTTTCGGCTCGGTTTTAATCGATATGCATATTTTGCACGGGCGACAAGTCGCTCTTGTCGCGAAGTATGAACAGGCCCTGATGAAGCAACATTCAATGGAGAGGTTAATCGGCATAACTGCAGCTACTGGGCAACGGAAAACGTGTTAAAAGATGCACAGCACAGGTTAATGTGGCCAAGTATTAGCAAGATTGTAACAAGCATTCAGCCCATGCACAATCAATCGAGTCTAAAATGCAAGGTTTCAGGCGGGAGCATGGCGCAATCCTGACTGTTTGAACGCCGCAGTAATTTTCTAGTCCTATGCTTTCATACGAATCTCAAAAATCTTCAAAAGCTTCACTAGCAACAATGTTATAGAATCTTTCACATAGTGCCTTCATTTTGTCGAATTCACTAAGCAAGCATTAGGGTGTTTTTAAAGTGTTAAGCCTTACAAGAAGCTCAATCGAAAGAGCCACTTTGTGAAGAAATTATAACATGTATTCAAGCGAAACACAATCAATCGAGTGTAAACATCAAACTTTCAGACCAGCGCATGGCGCATTCCATGCCGCTCATATGTCAGAAAATTTCTATTTTCTAGGCTTCTATATGAGCCCTTAACTTCTTCAGTTGCCTTTACTGTGAGCAAAGTTATCACCTTTCAAACAGTGTATACATTTTTTTTTGAGACACCCTGCATTTCGCACGTAATTTCTTTCAGGTAGTGCATGTGTAGTGAAGGAACTGCGATTGTTTTCGCGCTGTGTGGACTAGAACCATGTGCTCAATAAGTCGACTGTAATGCTATGAAGGTGGTGAAGTAGTCGGTAAAGTTGTAATCAGCTATCAAACGGACAATTTTGATTAGATGTCGCTGCATCAAGAAGCGTGCATATCTCGACTTTGGTTCGATTCTTATTGCAACCCCATGTCATAAGGGATACAATAGTGCGACGGCGAAATGCTCGGTCTGTGTGGCTGCACGGTTTCAATTAGAAATGCAAATTGCCGCCACATTAGAAGCCGGTTGAATAGCGCCAAATTTTTCGATTTTCAGCCGTGTGCCAGCGATGCGAAGAAGCTGTTCGCTCGGGGCCAACAAGCGATGCAAGTAGGACACCTTCGCGAGGCCTACGAGTGCATAGCAGAATCCGTAGGTCTTCGACTGTTCCCCGTTGCTTCTTTAGGCGCGCTGAAGCGTTCTAGCTAATCGTAAGAAAGCGTGTGTTAAGGTGAACCTAATGACGTCCGTGTACGGAGCTCTGCATAGCGAACTGGCTCAAGCTCTTCGTCTACTGGCGCGTCTTTCCTACATTCTCGGCGATCCCACGGAAGCCGTTGCTCAGCAGCATCGTGCTGCGTTGATGAGCGAGCGGTGTAACGGCATCGATCATGCTTACACCATCATTGAATATGTGGGTTTTTCTTGTTGTCCATGATGCTTGGTTGTTGAGATAAAGATGGCTGTTTAGATCAATCTGGCTCACTTCGCGTTCTCTAATCTCTACATTCCGGCCGCACTGCGGTTGCTTTACCGTGCTCGCTATCTGCTGCTCATCGCTCATGGAGAGAATCATCCACTGATGGCTCAAATCGATGTGAGTTTTGATCGCATTCGTTGGTCTTTTTTCCTGCTGACCGTGGGACTTCAGGGAAACATCGGTGTCATTCTGTTCGCCGTCCACGAGTTCGACACGGCTTTGCGTTTCCTGCAGTCTTCAGAAGCTGTCATGACAGCGAATGGCGAACCGAAACGCCTGAAGGTAGGTTATTGGCCATAGAGGGGGAGGCTTTTGCTTGCTAGGCTCTTTGCTCGAGAGCCTGGGCTACCTCAGACAAAAGTAGGTTAGTGAACAACTACGAATGGGTTTGGAACAGATCTACTGCTCGGCTTGAACCTTGCCGTATCTCACAAGGATAAGTTCCCAACTCATGGTGAGCTTCTGCGGTGCTGCTTTGACAGGATGAAGTGCCCCGTGAGGGAGACCAGAACCACATTTAGTTTTTGCTTTTTTAAAGACCTGAAAATTTGCGAAAACGTGCGCGCGACATTCATCAACCCCTATGGCACCCCACGAGATGTGCCTCGTTGGCGCTTTCGGTAGGAGTGCCGCCTCATAGAAGCACAACGGCGGGCTTGAGTTCGAGTCCAGGTACTGCCAATATTTTTGCGCATATTAGTTTGTGGTTATTACGCTTTCTCATGATCACAGGAGTCAATTATAGGCGATTAATGCTTACGACAAACCAAGGTTGTCTATTTGCGCCTTCATATGTTTTAGTTATTCAACGACGCGTATCTGAATCATATCATTTCTCTGGAAGTATAAAGTCTGACTGATCTTCATTTCTAGTTAACAGCTATAGGACAAAACTATGAAACAAGTAAACACAAGTGATTGTCATGCCAGCGTCTTAAAAAAGCCACCAAGATCCCATTTTATTATATTACCTTTGAAATTCCGTGCGATGGTAGAAAATAGTCGACCGACAGCACGTTCAGGTAAGAACGGTATTCTTAGTGCACTAATGTAAAGATATGGCCCGGGTTCATAATACTCAACCGTAAGGTATGCGAATTTGTGTGCAGTGACGGTATCATTGGTGATATGGTGTGATATAGTAATGCTGCAGATACGCTTCGTTGAACAACTAAAACATATGAAGGTGCAAATAGACAACCTTGGTTTGTCGTAAGCATTAAACGCCTATAATTAACTCCTGTGATCATGAGAAAGCGTAATAACCACAAACTAATGTGCAAAAATATTGGCAGTACCCGGACTCGAACTCATAACCCCACCGGTATGCTTCTATGAGGCGGCACTCCTACCGAAAGCGCCACCGAGGCACATCTCGTGGGGTGTCATAGGGGTTGATGAGTGTCGCGTACACGTTTTCACACGTCTTTTTCAGGTCTTTAAAAAAGCGTTCAGCAAAAACGAACTGTGGTTCTGGACTCCGCTCACAGGGCCCTTCATCCTGTCAAAATAGCACCGCAAAAGCTCACCATGAGGTGGGAACCTTTCGTTGTCGGACACTAGGTTGGTTAGAAAGCGACCGTAAAAGGGTTTGGAATCGAGCACGAAAAGCGGTTGCTTTCTCCGCTGCATAGTAGCAACACGTGCTTTTTTCTTTTTTGGTTCCAAACCCTTTCATGGGCGCTTACTAACCAATCTTTTGTCTGAGACTCGACAATGTTCAAACCGAGAGTTTTCTATTCCAAACCCTTACATACTCGGTCCCTAACCCACTTTTGTCTGAGACGCTAGCGCTTGTGTTCGGCGCTTACTGTGGGTATAACACTTGTCTGCGCCTTTAACTGGCTTCATATATATCCTCACGGTCCGGTCCGGAAGCTCCCTGGAACAGCTTTAGTGGTTGTAGTCTTCCTAAGATTATGACACGTCACGTTTCAGTTTTCTTCGTTACTAGCCCAGAACATATAACCTTGAGGTGATCGATAGAACGGAGTGTAGAGAGGACAGATGATGTTGCCCTTAACTCTCCTTTTCTTAAGGGGATCTTCTACGTAGTGGCGTACAGTTAGCTTTCGTGGCGCAGCGTATTGGCTCAGGGGGAGGGAGACACTTGAATCTCAAATCCTTCGACACTAAATGAACATCTCTTGTACAGACTGAGCGTGGTAGATTGTGCTACACTGTTTAAAAGAACTGTTTCGAAGTAACTGAAGGCTGCCAATCTTCATCCACTTCGAAGCCTTCAGTTGCTCGGTGATTTGGCCTTACTTAACCTATTGTTTCGTGTTCTTATGTAGTTGTTCCCTGTCTGCAAGGGCACTTTTTGTACACTTTGACGACTCTAAAGGTGGAAGAGGGCTCGAATAGTTTTTCCGCCCAAACTGTTCCCAGACAATTACTTAGGGTGCTGATTACGAATTCATTGTGATGTTCGTTTTCAAAATGTCGGTCGATTGCAGAAGGTATGTGTGAGTATCGCTGTTGGTGTCATGATCACCGATTTTGGCCAAATTTTTCCCAGTGGGTTATTTGGAGTGTTGATCACGAATATCAGACCTGATTCCAGAATTTCGACCAGTTACGGTAGGTTACCCAAGGTAAGTATGGGTGAGTAAGGTTGTCGAGGCCAAGATAGGGAGATTCGTCGGTGGAGTACAGTTGGTTACGGTAGGTATGGGTAAGGGTGGCGCGATCTTCATAACCGATTTCGCCCATGCTTCGCATACGAGAATCGTTTAAGCTCTGTAATGTCTCTAAAAATTAATTGTCCTGTACCACGTTCATTCTCAGAGTAGAAAGTTGGGAAATGAGTTCACACATATAGGTACAGAAAACGTTTCTACTGACGTATGCAACCTTACTCACCCGACCGTACCGTATTCTACCGTAATTGACCGAAAATTTTCAAATGGGTGATTATGACTGCGTTACTCATCCATCCATATCTACGAAATATACCGTTATGGGCTGGCATTTATTAGGTTGTAACGAAATAAATGGCACTGAACCACTGTAAATTTAAACAGTTAATATCTCGGCTTGTAGGCAAGTTTATTAATCGAAATAAAAACCTTCGGATTCTACACATCTTTGCCAACGTGACGCAATCTTTTTTATCCCAGTAGCATAAAAATCAGAAGTTCTGGAATTGACGAAATCTTCGAAGGCACTTTCGGCATCCTGTTGGTATTTGAATATTTTCCCTACCAAGAAGTCGCCAAGATGCTTGAAGAAATGGTAGTCTGTTGGGGAGAGGTCGGGAGAAAACGGACGATGTGGTAGAGTTTCAATGCTCAGCTCATTCAATTTCTGCAACGTCATTCGTGCTACATGGGGGCGAGCATTGTCGTGCAGAAGGAGAACTCGCCTTCGGTTTACCAAGGCCGGCCGGATACCCTTCAACTTTTTCATCATTTCTTCAATTTCAATGCAGTACTTCTCTGCCGTGATGGATTCACCGGGAGGGAGGAAGCTGTGGTGAATAATTCCCAGCGAACACCACCATACTGTCACCATTACTTTCTTTTGGTGCAATTCCGGCTTCGCAAAAACCTTGGGGCTCTCATCGCTGTCCACCCACTGTGCCGATCGTCGCCTGTTGTCGTACATTATCCATTTCTCGTCACAGGTTACGATGCGATCAAGGAATGGGTCCGTTTCGTTCCGTAGAACCAGTGCGGACGAGATCTCATATCGTCGGTTTCTTCGCTCCTCAGACAGCTCGTGAGGCACCCATCTTTCCAGTTTTTTGGTCTTTCCAATTTCCTTCAGATGCCGGGCAGCTGTGTTGTGACTGACGCCAAGAACCTTCGCTATCTCCCTGGTACCTTTGTGTGGATCCTCCTCTACCACATCTCTCAGCTTGTCCTCATCAACATCACTATGCCTCCCACGACCTTCATGTTCTTCCAAGCTCTCATCTCCATTCCGGAACTTCTGATACCAACGATACGCCGTCCGAATTGTGGAACATCCTTGACCGAATGCGGCGTTGATCTTCTCGTCCGCCTCCTTAGCTGTAGTGCCCAGCTTGATTTCATACAAGTAAATGCCTCGGATTACCCTTTTGTCCATCTGCAAAAAAGTCAATAAAACTCTAAAGTTTTCCCACTTTCACATAGAAAATTTGGTACTCACCGGTAGAGCAAAGTTTGCGCTTCTAAATGATATGGCACATGTTACGGCTTGTTCTTGATCAAACGCGTAAAGACGCGCCAAAAAATGGCGCGAGCCAGTGCCATTTAATTCGTTACAACCTAATAGGAAGGAATATTATATTCAGCGACTCGGCGGTGTTAGTGCCAATTTTTTTTTCGAAATTTCCTCATCTCTGAAGTCACGTAGGTTCAGTACTGCCTCTGTAGTCTTCTCGCCACTAATATATCACACCTTCATATTAAGGTACAAGCCTACCCTCACCCTTCCCCTTAATTGGGAAGCCCTACATTTACCAGCTGTAGTCATTCAGTTAGTGCGATATTGTTATTCGTCTTCGGAAGCCTTTTCCCTTAGGTTTTCAATATTTATGAAACTCGTTGAAGGTGACTGCTTCCCCGTACATAGCGCTAGTTCATTCGCCGATAAATGCAGCTTATTTCAGTCCGCGTTGGTACAACATATCACTGCCAGAGCCCACGCCTCTAGAGGAGACTTCCGAGCTGCCCTGGCAGCTGAGAAGGAAACATACTCCATCTACAATAACCTCTTTGGGGCTGAGCACGATAAGACTAAGGTTTGTTTCGCTTTTGTTTCTCGTCTTTGTCCTCTTCTATTTTTCCTGCGTTCTCCTTCACCTACGTCTTCCTTTTAGTGCCGTCTTCATCTACATTTTTCTTTCCTCACTTCGTTACTTACTCTTATTGTTGTCCTTCTTCCACGTTCTCTATGTTGCTTTCTTCTTCCTTCTTTCTATGTGTCCTCTTTTCTTGGTTCTTCTTCGTTCTTTTTCTGAGATACTCTCATCACCACCTCATTTCAGGAATCCAGTGAATATCTCAGCCAGCTGACAATGCAAGCAGTAGCATTCCAAAGAAAGGTCATGGATGCGACCAAGGGCAACTCAGTTGGACCGCTGTTGCCGGCGCAGGTGAGCAATTGATCAGAAATAGAGAGACTCTTAGCGTCTATGGTCTGTAGAGTCTGTAGATGCGGTCGTTCCTATCTGGACCTTAGTTTTCAAGGCATTAGGCCTTATGTAGCGTCGGTCATTCCAGGAAAATACGTTGATATGTCTAGTGCAAACGGCCTCATATCTGTCCGTGTATAGAGGGTGATAGAGGCGGTTAGAACTTGGTGTCCCAGAAGAGATGATTCAGTGGCTTTTTGAGGAAGAGAAGGAGCAGACGGAATATCTGATATACGTTTATTGCGGCAGGTAATATGATAAGTATATGTATTGAATATAGCTAAGTATTATATGAGGAGAGATAGCCTTGTTGCGGCTGTGGTGAGGAGGAAGAGGAAGGGAGGAGTAGGGGAGAGAAGAAAGGAGCAGGGGCTCTCGTGAGCAGGCGAGGAGCACTGTATCAGCAGTGAGGTCGCCTCCGCATCCTGTAACGAGCGGGGCGATAACAGCAGATACACGTTAGGATCGTCGTCGACGACGATACCGTGGGTTCGTGTGAAAGTCGAACCAACACGTCGGTGGCAGTCGTGGTGTTCCTTCCCCATCTCAGGGAATCCTGCCGATTACGGCTGTCGTTGTGCGGGTGTCAACGAAACGCATCACGCGACCTGTCCACCTAATTTTCGACGACCTGGGAGCAATAGGTGAAAGAATTTCCGCGGGCTCAATTTCGAGAATGTCGAGTGCGCTCGGATATTCGATCTCCTCCCCACTGGAATGAGTGTAAGATCTGTGTTTGCATAGGTAGTCAGAGGTCGCCAAAAAGGTGCTCCCTCTCCCGTCTTTGTTTGCTACATTGTGATCAGTTCATTTGGAATGGGTCGCAAGTTGAGAAGGGACTGTAGTGATTGGAAATACAACTTTGCACAGCTGAGTCTTATATTCAGTGATTCAGCTGAATGTTGTATGATTAGAAATCCGCATCGTGCCACAAGAGTGCCCAAATCTAGTTTAACGTGCTTTCATACCTCCTTCCTACAGTTTGAGACATTTTCAAGCGTCTATCCCGCAGATCGCGGTGAACAAAATCGCAATGTTGGGTATTAAAGTTCTTTGAATGGCACAACTAACATGAAGTTGAAGTGGTTGTTGATAGCCATGCTTAAAGGAGCAACTCACCCGGCTAGAAGGGTTTTGCTAGAACAGTCTTTGCCTTGATAGAAGACCATCAGCTTAACTGGTTCCATGCTGATATCAGCGGCCAGCTCATCCCGGATACGGGTGAGCGCTGATCGGTCCCACCAGGTGTGGATGTTGCGTTCGATCAAACGGCGCCGGTGGTGTAAAGGCGTAGAGCATTCCCGCCCGGTCAGAGGGAGGTGCGGGTTCGAGTCCTGCCTGTCGCTAGAAGTTTTGATCGCAACAAAACATCATTGTGACAGTCTTTGCCTACCATATAAGTAGAGCACGACTGGAACTGTGGGAAGCAGCAGGGAAGCTTCCTACCAACGTGATTTTTTCGCTGTTATCCTACCAGAAAATAAACAAATACACATTAATAAGTAAAGGATAATGATGAAGGACTGTGTTGGTCAATCCCTTTTGGGATGCGCCACAAATTCTACTTCTACGGAGTCTTGTGGAGGCAATATGAACGCGTATTTAGCCATACACACTCGCGGTGACCAGCCGATGAGCAAGTCGCGCTTTGTCCTCTCCAGACGGTTATGGTACTAATTCACCGTCCTAGAGGGGTGGAAGGCCTGATTGTCTCGATCTGGAAATCCGATCCGAACCAAAAACCTTGAATCTGAGGCAGAGGAGCCCAGTCGGAGGAGGTGCCGGCTTTCGTATGAACCAGATTTCAGGTTTCTGGTTCGGATTTCCCGCTCAGGACAACAAGGCCTTCACCTTCAAGGGTCGGTGAATTGGAACGAGCCCTGTCTGGGAAGGTCAACACACTGATTTGTCCATCGGCGGGCCAGCGCAAATAACTGTGTAGTCTAAATACGCATTCAATTGCCTTCCGCAATAACCCGTAGAAGTGAAATGCGTGGCGCATCACGAGAAAAGTTTGATTAACGCTACCTTTATATCTATCATTCGATCGGATCTGCGTGTTTGGGAGCACGTAAGCCCTAGTTTGTACCTGCGCCGCCACGCGGTGCAGCATCGCGATCGCCATAGATATCGATTTTTCGCGCCGGCCGGTCGATACTATCCCGAATATCGTGTCGCGCCGCACAGCGGCGCAAGTATAAACTAGGGCTAAGGCAGTTTGTAATGGAATACGATCTTATGGATAGGTGATTTTAAGTTCGGTCGTCCATTTCTTGTTATCCCTCCTCCTCCTTTCTTTGGTACTAAATTTTCCTTGGAGGGTCTTGATCATTGGTTGAACCCTGCAGTTCATGGAACGGGTCCTAGTGCGCAATCAAGATTTATCCTTTAAAGTATCCTGTGTTCAGCTTCCACAACCGTCGTTGTCGTCAATCCTCGACGTGCTGAATATCCTGAACGGCATCATAATCATCTCGGTCGGCAGTATGTCCAATGCGGCGACAGCCGAGACCACGGAGACTCCTGCAGAGAGCAAGCCGACGACGGAGTCCCTCGGAATGACCGACGAGGCGCTCGACTAGGCGAAGTGCAGTTGGTTTGTGCTGTTCCTTCTCACCATTCGTGGCCTACGTTCGTCATCACCACCGCCGCCACCGTGTGTTCTCATTTCTTCTAACCCCTCACCGCGCCATCTCTACCTTGTTGGCTTCGTTTGTTCCTTTCTTCATTCTCTTCGACATCTGAGAAAAGCAGTTGCTCTGTGGAGTGAATTTACTTTAGAGATGAATTCTAGTTTTAAAGAGTTATCACTCAAAAATGTACTCGTTTTACGTATGGCAGTTTTGAATGTGGTGTAGCTGCCACCGCGCAGCTAGATATGTGCGTGTAGTTTCAGTAGTGACGTAGATGTAGTTGTTAGGCTTGATTGCACTGTATTGTGTTGTTGGTTCGTCGTTTTAGATTGTTATTTGTGCTCGATTTTGCGTTGCGCCTCAGCGCTGAGCGGATGGGAGTCGCTGGAGCCATTTATACTTAACGAGCGACGTGAGAAAATCGATTAGTCGCTTAGCATTAATCGATTGGTACACGTCGCGCGGTGAGACTGCTAAGGGTCGAGCAAAAATGTTGGTAGCCACTAGGGTATCGAGGTAGCCAGGGGGTGGGGAGTAGGCGTGCTAGTGGAATGATGGGAGGAACGCATGCTTCCCGCCTCTGCGGACTCAGATTCGGATTGAGGGCACAAGTGGCCAATATGGCCTACATTGGACGCGGGAACGTGTCAGACCGATGAGGTGCGCTGCAAATGTATGCGCCCCACTATCTCCTAAGGCCTGGTACACTTGTGCCACCACGCGGCGCGGCGTAATGGTCGCCATAGATATCGATTTTTCGCGCCGCCCGATCGGTATCTATTCCGACTATGGTGCCGCGCCGCCCAGCGGCGCAACTATAAACAGGGCTAAGGGAAGGCAGCCTCTGGACTCTCGAGCAAGCCCATTGGGACGAGGGGTAGAACGCTCGTCCCCCAAAGGGCGTGCCACCTAGAGGGGCGTGTATGACGTGTCCTGATTGGCTGACGTGTCCCTGTTCCACCGGTCCCCAGGTAACTCTCCCGGAGACGCCAACCTCTGCGAAACGCTCCTTTTTGCTTCGCCTTTATCCCGCAACCTCCTCCACGCCATGTAGGCCGTATTACCGACATGTACCCCAAATGCTCAACTTCTGCAGATGACGCGGTGCACTGCTGTTCTTGATGACACGGGAGTCAATCATGCAACCGATCGATGCGAATCGATTACTTGCTCGGTAGAAATCGATTCGTACGAATTCTAGGCCGTTATGTCGATAACAAGGTGTGAACGGCTCCGCGGTGCTAACTGACTGGAGCAGAGCCACAAAGCTTGTTCTGGACTTCCATGGTTGTTGGCTCTATCCGCTTAAGCGTCGAGGTAATCGTTAGGCGCTTTCCTAGTCGGCGGGGATCCAGCCAAGAGAGGTGTAATTGCGTAAATTGCGGACTTCGACCGTAACCCCAGCGAGTGTGTTTAAGGGTCTGTTCCGTTAATAGTCCGTGACGACAGCGACAGCAGTGACTGGTCGCCCACGTGAAAGGTAATATCGATTGGTCCATGTCGTGAAGGTGGACAGCATTGGAATGTGGAAATGCGCCAGACTATCAGGCTGCGTCGAATTCGGTATCCTGTTTGGCTGGCGTGTGTTCGGTTGGTGCTGTGCTTAATTGTAATTGACGAGCGTGCTTCCACTTCCGAATGCTGCGCACATTCGCGACATGGACCTATCGCTTTTTGCCGCGCGATTGCTCGCGATTAGTCGTTTCGTCGTATACGTTGTACCGTCGACTTAGTTCTCGTCGCCGCGTACTATGAACGGCTCCTAAGCTCCCGTGTGTGTCCTAAAGTCTAGGCAAGACGCAATTTTGCGTAATTTTTGCACCTCTCCTCTCTGCACTAGCAAAGCGTCCGAACTTGTTTTTCTTACCAGAGTGCTGTGGATGTCAGTCGCTATATTAGTGGATGTAATTCTCGTAGTAGATGTAGATTAGGACCATTGTTAGAGTGTTGTTTACTTATTTGTTTGTTTATGCATAGCAGGAGCTCAGTGTTTACAAACAGACTCACACAAAGAGTTTAGAGATAGGCGTTCTTGTTTGTTATTTGTTACGATATGGAGACAGTGTTCAGTGATGGAGCGTTGTTTCCGATATTATTTCAATCAGTGTATGGTGACTATGTGTGTGTAAGGTTTGCTCAGATTGTGGCATCTTTCGGTCGTCGTCGCCAGCCCCCGAATGTCTTCTCGCTCTCGTTCATTCGCTCCTCTCCTTCGTCTGTAAGCTCATCATCATCGTCATCGTTATCATTGTCGTTCGTGACTGTTCGGCATCATATATAGCTGCTATTTTACGCATGACTTGATGGACTCGTCTCTTGATTGATTGTGAACAGCATTTAAATGTGTGTAAGTTGACTGAAGCGTCCAGAAATAAATGTAGGTTACGAGCTGGTGTTTATGTGTGCAGAAGTACGGACCAACTGGTGGAAGCTGGAGGAGCGACATGGATGGCAGGACTGAAAAGCGTCTGGGTCAGGGGTGCACGCAAAATTCAGTGCGTCAAATTTTTAACGAATTTTTTAAAGCGAAAATTTCGTTAAATTTCCGGTAAGCCGTTAA
The DNA here is from genome assembly GCA_947359475.1 of Heligmosomoides polygyrus bakeri. NCBI lineage: Eukaryota > Metazoa > Nematoda > Chromadorea > Rhabditida > Heligmosomidae > Heligmosomoides > Heligmosomoides polygyrus. The sequence goes on along the minus strand of OX375867.1, from coordinate 95,741,841 downwards.
ATTTCGTTAAAAATACATTTACAGGGTGGCTGAAAAGTTCGGGCAATTTTTTGCGGCGCTACTTTTGGCCTTGAAATTGAGGTTTTTTGTTATTTCTGTTGTTTCCGTTGTATTCCTCGCGCAATTTTGATCTAGAATCTGTTGCTCCAGTTTTCTCGTTTTCAGTTATGCTTGCGTTATGTCTCGTGAAAGTGAGCGTATCACCGTCGTCGAGCTGCACAAGACGGGAATGAGGACCGCAGACATAGTTCGAACAACCGGCTTCAAACAAAGGACCGTCTACAAGATTGTAAGACGCTACAAGGAGACTGGCGGGACCTCGGACCGTCCCCGCAGCGGCCGTCCCACCACTGCGACAACACCGGAGAACATCAACAAGGTTCGTTGTCGCATTCGCCGTAATCCTGAGGTGTCGATGAACAAGACGGATCTCGGGATCAGTAGGGAACGAGTCCAGCATATTGCCAGGAGGAAGCTGGGATTACGCAGCTACAAAGTAGCTCGTATTCACTTCCTCAACGACGCGATGAAAGCTGAGAGGTTGAGGAAATGCAGGCGAATGCGTCAGCTGGTCGGCGATGGTCGCTTGTCGAAGGTGCTGTCTCCGACGAGAATATCTTCACGGTCCAGCCGGTTCACAACCATCAGAATCGCCGGCAGCTGCTTAAGAAGGGTCAGCAGAAGACGTCGGCCGCAAGGACCATCAGCCGCCGCCATTTTCCAGCCTCGGTGATGGTGTGGGCTGGAATATGCGCTACCGGAAAGACGCCGCTGGTCTTCATGGAGCAGAACGTCAAAATTAACGCTGCCAGCTACCAGCAATATGTCCTCCGCGACGTACTGGAGCCGTGGGCGACGAGCCATTTTGGCGAAACCGGATTTTCTCTTCAGCAGGACTGGGCACCAGCGCATTCCGCCAAATCCACGATCGCCGTTTGCGAGGAGCTCTTCCCAGGGTTTTGGAGCAGGGACATCTGGCCATCCAACTCGCCTGATCTCAACCCGATGGATTATTCTGTGTGGTCGATCATGGAGCAGAAGATCTCCACTACAAGATACGCCACCGTTGAGCAGCTGAAATCGGCGTTGTTGAGATCCTGGGACGAGATTACAGCGGAGCAGTGTGCGACCATCATCAGCGACTTCCCAAAACGACTGCGAAAATGTATTGAAGCCAAAGGAGGAAATTTTGAGCACTTGTTGTGAATTTTCCTGTTGTATTATGTTGTTGTTGATCTAATGAAGTTTCTGTTATTTTTGTTTGTAAATCTTTGGCGTTTATGTAGTTTTTTCGTACTGCTGAAATACTTTGAAAAATTGCCCGAACTTTTCAGCCACCCTGTAGTTGCAAACCATCACTTCATAAGGAAAAAATCAACGAAAGCCTTATACAGAATGGCTCCTAATTATTTACGCGTAGTTTAGTACTAATAACTTCAACAAAAAACAACAGTTATACAATCTGATACAACTTCTGTATAGAGCAATGTCTAGCAATCATTCACTCGAGAAGATGTTCAAAATGAGCTCCTTTAGCAGCAATACAGGCCTTCAGTCTCTTCTCCACCAACATCACTGTGGGCCGCAGGAAGGTGACGTCGATATCGTCCCACGCCTTCTGAAGTGAAGCTTTGAGAGCGTTCAAACTTTGGTGACTCTTCGAGGAGACCTTCCGCTGCAAGTAGCCCCACACAGCGAAATCCATCGGATTAAGATCAGGCGAGTTAGGTGGCCAGAAGTCCTTCGTCCAGTAGCCAGGGAAAGACTCTCGCAGAATGCCAGTGCGGATCTCGCAGAATGGGCAGGTGCCCAGTCCTGCTGGAGCACGCATTGACCAATTTTCAGCAACCCATGGGAGAAAAACATCGCGCAGGACCTTTTCTTGGTAGGTTTCAGCGTTGATCTTCACTGAACGGTCGACGAAAACCAAAGGTGTCTTCTTGTCCAGGGTAATGCCAGCCCATACCATTGGCAAAAATCTTCTCGTCCAGATGACGTTTGACAAGTGGCCCTGCTGGATCTCCTTTAGCAACAACTTGGATTTTTCCAATCTAATCTGCATGGCAGCTTCCGTAAGGGCTTGTCCGCGATAAAGGGGATAACTGCGAAGCCCAAGATCCTGTTTGACGATCTTCTGTATTGTTCTGCGGGAAACCCCAGGGTCTACGGCCATCCGATTCATGCTAACTCCATCGTTCCGGTCGAATCTCTTTTTGACGACCTTTCGAAGGCGGAGAGTGTTCACAGTACGTGGTCTGCCAGATCTCTTCCTCCGTTCGACCGTTCCTTCCTCTCTGTACTGTTTCACAATGTGTTGGACTGTTCTGGCAGAAATTTGAGGTCGTCGAGCGATCTCGGCTGCAGAATGTCATTTATCGACGAGATGAGCGATGGTGGAACGATGTGGTGAAGCTTTCATTGTCGAGGGTATTGAGTGTATCACCTTGTTCGGTTTTTGTACATACTTCCCCCATCCTAGAAAAATCCTAATAATTGATCTCCCGCCATTTTCAAAAATACGGTAGCGTTTAAATTTCGCGCAAATAATTAGGAGCCACCCTGTATGTGTCAATTTCAAGAGGTCAACAGCTAAAGTTCAAGGAATGAGGTGTAGCACTAAAATGTGTAAATAAACAATTCAACATCAACAAACACAGAAAAATAAACAAGCCTTCAGTAGCAAATTATCTGCAGGGTGTGGAGTAAACATCTTGAAAGATAATTCCATAACCGTTCTGGGTATGGAATTATCTTTCAAGATGATCACCGAAAAGACATCTGAAAATGTGCGATCAGGCCAAACCCGGAGTTTCCCCATTCCTACAAAACGGTTTCCCTTGCGAAACCGTTTTGTGTGACTACGAACATACACAATCTCGATATGGGCATCAGCAAATTAAGTACATAAAGATTTAATAAAAATACAGTTAAAGGCCTACCAACGGTATGATAACGCTTTATCGAACGCATGATTTTTGAGTGCTCGGTGCGCGGGACCAATCCTTTTTTTTTGCAACATCGGGACCGTGACACGACATCGTGTCCCACGGTCCCACACTGCCGAAAGGTGTGACACGTTGTCAACGTATTAAGCTCAGGAAAAGTAGCCTTATTAATTTTTGTTATTAGCGTTTTTCTTGAATCGTTTAAAATACCTCCAGCGGCCAAAAACATTCTCTCCGCCTCGACTATTCCAGGGGACAGATTCGTTAACGACTTACAGGAATTTAACAGAGAGAATACAGCCGAAATCCCTGATAGTGCGACGAAAATTTTCACCATATCGCTTGATAAGCCGCGCTATCAGGGATGTTGGCTGTATTTTTTCCGTTAAATTGCTGCAAGTCGTTGATGAATTCGGCCCTAGGTGGCGGGCAAAGAAATTCTAAGGTAAGCAGCGCCAGGTGAGAATAGGCCTATCATACGAGGGGTTAGACCACTATCTTTGTGGATTCGTTTACGTGTTTGGGAGATCGGCGAAAAAAATTGTAGCTCCAAAATGCATTAAATGACAAGAGTAAGGGATGGCATTAGTCAATCCCTTTTGGAATACGCCACGCTTTCTACTCCTACGGGATATCGCGGAGGCGACTTGAATGCGTATTTGGCCATACAATGACTTGCTGTGACCAGCTAATGAACAAGCCAGCGATCTATCCTTCCCAGACAAGTCTGGTACCAATTCTCTGACCACGGAGGGATGGAAGGCTTGGTTGACCTGGGCAGGAAATCCCAACCAGAAACTTGGTATCCGGTGCACAGGACAGCCCACACTTCCTCGGACTGCGCTACACTCGCCCTTAAAATGCATTTTAAAAATTTCCAAAAATTCAGAACGTTCATGAAAACATTAAAATATTCCTGATGCTTCCAATAGTTTCTTAGGAACAGTCTTAATCAGGAGGATGAGACCTGAAACATTAGTGAAGACTAAGGGTAAATGTGATAAATTCATTGAGAAAAAAGTCCGTTAAAAATTCCGTTAAATTTCTAAAAAAATTCCGTCTAGTCGTTAAGGCGGATTTTAACGAAAAATGCCGTTAGTTCGTTAAACACGTTAAATCGTTAACCGTTAAATGTGCACCCCTGGTCTGGATGGCTTTTGAGAGAGAACAAAGTCCGATGTCATGAAGACGCGGTGTTGCAGGTGTCTCTGTCGATATTAACGCATTAAAGCAATACGTCGGCTCGCAGGACTTCGTTTGGATCGCAACTAGGAGTCCTGACCTCATCCCGAAAGACGAGTATCTAGCAGTGACCAAAGTGGAAAAAAGAATTGTGCGGGTTGAGATCTATTAAGTTGTAAGGAGAGTTCTGTCAGTTTTCGGGGCTTATATTAAAAAAAAACCTCAACTTGGTTCAAAAGGCAACCTTTCACGCATTCTAAAAACTAACGTACCACTCTGCCGATGGAGCCGCCATTATGAGATACAGCGCGTTTCAAAAGTAAGTATCCACCCTACAATTTGCCCGTATCTCGTTTAACGTTCATTTGGTCAGGCCTGCACTAGCTCCACTAGACTGCTCGCAGTCGAAAATTGATAGCCACTTTCAGAAATTTTTTGTCTCACACGAGAATAAGATATTTTCGAAGAAAATTTGTTTGCTTCCACGGTATGTATTCACTTGTAAAAAACAAGCTTTTTATAAAACTCAAAAGTCGGTCAGACCACCATTATTTCTTATAACGTCACACATCCTATTATGCATGCTCCTGACAAGAATCTGGATGATTTTGTCTTCGATAGTGTCCCAAGCAGTGGACGTAGCCGCCACGTGATTGAACTGTCGGTTATTCGCGTATACTCGTCGAACCACGATCTCCCACACGTCTCCAACGAGTTGCAGTCAGAAGAGATGTCGGCTAGTCAGCTACTTGAATGTTGTGACGGTGAAGCCAATCCTTCGTCGACCTGGACACATGAACTGCAGCGTTGTTCTGCTGCAGAACATGTGTTTGGCGTCTTCTGCTTCTCAAGAGAAGCATAAGGCTAGACCCCAGTACACCCTAACACTCCAGACTGCCCACGCGACACGACGGGAGACTAAGCTTCAGGTTTCCCCTGCTGCAAAAGCCGGCCCATGTCATTAATGGTCCGCCTCCGAAGTTGCGACGTCGGAGCTTCTAACAGGTCTTTCCAGTAATGTCGGTATCCATCGGGACCATCCAGATTAAGTTTTTCCCGAAGTTGAAGTAAAAAAATTTAATCTGAATGGTCCCGATGGATTCCGACATTACTGGAGAGACCTGCGAGAAGCCCCGTGGTGGGAACTTCGGAGGCGGACCATCAATACCATGGGTCGACTTCTGCAGCAGCGAACGCCGCAGTCCATGTGCCCAGATCGACCAAAGATTGGCTTCACTGTCACAACATTCAAATAGAGGACTAGCCGACATCTCTTCTGACTGCAACCCGATGGAGAACATGTGGGGGATCGTGGTTCAGTTCCGACAGTTCAATGATGTGGCGGCGACTTTCACTGCTGGGTCACTATCGAAGATAAAATTATCCAGAACCTTGTCAGCAGCATACATAATAGGATGTGTGACGTTATAAGAAATAACGGTGGTCCGATCGGCTTTTGAGTTTAATAAAAAGCTTGTTTTTCACAAGTGAATACATAGCTTTGAAACAAACAATTTTTTTTGAAAATATCTGATTCTCGTGTGAGACGAAAAAAATTTCTGAAAGTAAGTAGCTTTCTATTTTCGACTGCGAGCTGTCTAGTATGAGTAGTGCGGGCCTGCAGAAATGAACGCGAAACGAGATATGGACAAATTGTGGGGTGGATACATACTGTTGAAACGCTCTGTAGCACTTTCTCGAAAATTTGATGAATTATGGCGTTTGAAACCACCGGAGTCGAATTCTACATGATGTTTGTTTCACAAGCATTGCTTTCCTAATGAAGGTATCCGGATGTTCGATAAAAGAGCACTCAGAGCTAGATTTGGTGAATATATTGCTTAAGATGCTTTTTGGTCTAGGTGTCGACCAACTTTCACCGAAGATCCATGAAACGCTTGCAGACGAGGTGCCATGCGAGAAGTATTGAGTCACTGCATTTCATGGGCTTCAGACTTAACGGCTTCAGTTTAGCATACATTTTCTCTGTTTATCCTATAGGATTGATTGATAGTGATTTGAGCTGATTTGAAAACCAAACAGCAGGTCAGTACGACTATGGATCTCCAGACAGCTTCGGGTGGTTACAGTTGTATAGAACAGCTTTCAAAAAGATCATTAGAGGTGCATAGATAGATAGGCTCTACCAGAACTACCTAATCTAAGATGTCATTTCTCCGCAGAAAAAGCTCAAATCTAAAAAAGGAGCACTTCCGCACGATTCGTTCTGAGAGATGGACCTCCGCAGTTTGGGCGTGGTGACTGCCGAGTGTGACTGAAGCGATGTGGCGCACCCAAGTGATGCTATTTTTGTTCAGTTTCAGTGCCATGAGGTGATTAGCAGTACTGATATGTTGAAAGCGTACGTCTTTAGCCATCTAACTGATCAACTACTCTCCAAGGTAAATGGGACACTTTTCAAATAAAGTTGGACACTTCAAATCAAATTGGATGCTCTACTAAGCAAGCTTGACCCTTTTCAAATTAAATCTAACATCTTCCAATTCAAAATGGGCGTCTCCTCGATTAAACGAGAGGCTCGAAAAATAGGTTGAGAGTTTTTTCAGAAAAATGTAATGTGACTTTCTTTGGATTTTTTTTAATTCATCACCAAATGAACGCAATATTGACAACACTGTTGTTCTTCAGACCTAAAGAAGAATTTAAAGCCCGAAAAGTCAACAAAGATTTGATCTTGTTGAGCTTCACTGTTTTAAAATCGAAGTTGAACAACCATTGTTAATACGTTGGCACTGCTTGAAGATGACCCTAAAGAGTACAGGCGTTCTATCAAAAGCAAGAACAAGCATACTATAGCAGGTGGACAAGCCAAGAAGTTGACGAATGCGGAGGTTTGATTGTTTTTTACTTGCCTCGAGAGTACTGATGTTTTTGAGGTGTTTTTGTTTTGTTTCCCTTAACACTAAGGTTCTACACTTTTTCTTTTTTTTTCTTCTTTTTTTCTTTCTGGGTTTACAAGTAAATAAACATAATAAATGGATAAATAAATGGTTTCTAACTTCGCTTGAGCCTAGAGCGGCTGGTATAGAAGATACAAATCGTCAGATGAATGTCTAGCTACGATCAAATCTCTTGCGCCAAGCGGTACTCGAACCCGCCCCTCTGCTTTGCGGGCAGCAATGCTACGCCTTACACCACCGGCGCTGTTTGGTCGAACTGAACATCCACGACCACGAATCAATAAAGGTGTTGATTCCGCCTACCAGACCATCAAGCAGTTATCATCATCTTCTTCTGGTGCAATTTCGGTTTCGGTAACTGCTGCGGAGCTTCATTGCGGTGCAACCACTGAACCGATCGTCGCCGGTTATCATAGAGTATCCATTTCTCGTCACGAATTACGATACGGTCGAGAAATGAATCGTTCTTGTTGCGAAGAAGCAGCGCTGACGACACTTCGAACCGACGATTTTTTTGATGGTCGTTCAACTCGTGTGGTATCAATTTACCTAACTTCTTCGTCTTTCTAATTTTTCACAGATGTACTCAAACACTTGGTCTGCTTACGCAGAGTTTCTTGGCAAGTTCTTGAACGGTCACAGGTGTATTTGCTTCCACCAAGGTCTTCAACTTGTTGTCATCAATCTCAGAGCGACGTCGGCGACCTGTCTCATCCTCAGGATCGAATTAACCTCGACGAAATTTTTGAAACTAGCGCATCACCGTGGATTCTTTAACACTTTTTCCTGGCCCCATACCTGGTTAATGTTCCGAGTTGTTTCCGCCGCAGTACGACCGAGCTTGAACTCATAGAAGTAAATCTGCCGAAATTGGTGCTTTGACACGTCCATTTATAGGTTACAAAATCAGCGGCGAAGTAGTCTATATTAAAAAAGACCAGCGAACGAAAAAGCGCACAAAATCGGCTTTGTAGTAGTTATAATTATCACTATCCCAAGGTAAAGTTCTGTCAAAAATCCTGCTCTAAATTTGGAGGTCGAAAATCTGAATTAATTTCCGGACAACCTGATAAATGAATAAATAACTATTGACTTCCCAGATGTACGTGTACTCGGAGATCTTCGTTCCGCCAAGCCTGAATGGGTCATCTGCAGTCCGACGCTGCGTTGAATTCGACCATAGAGCGCCAGGTAGCGGAGAGCGACCGCTCTCGAGCATCTTCGATGAGCCCTCCGGCTCTCCTATAGCAACGGTCATCGATTTCGGTTCCAATGTGTTCGCCAAGACCCAGTCGCTGACGGCTTCACCCCTTTCTTTGAAGTCTCGCTTAGTCTGCTCAGAATTCTACAACGGACTTGATATTATGTGCTTGTAGATCTCTGCTGTGCAAAAATACTGTGAGAGCGCGAAGATGGGAAAGATGACATCTCGACTGGCCGTTTTTTGTGGCTTTCGGTCTATTCCTGTAAATACTAATTTCCCTTTGAGAGTCAGGATCTTCCATGGTCGTGTAATGGAAGAAGAGAGCCCTTGAACATTATACATGTCACCCTGAATTTAGCTATTAGATCATACATATTTTCTCCCATACGGTATAGAAAGGCATGCACTTAGGTTGAAAACGTACATATACGTAATATACAGGATTGTTAATATATCTCGTAGATTACGTACATGAAGAACAGAAGGAAAACTGCTGATATTGTCATGATGTATAAAATTCTGTCCAGGAAGTTATCAATCAGATTTCTTTGAAGGGATGCGGACAAAATCCGTAACAATGCTTAAGCTTCGAGTGTCGGCTAAGTCACGGATTAGGTCAGATTTTCTAACCTACAGCATTCTCAAAGAATTCAACTTACTGCTTGGCAAGTGCGAGGATTTGTCGAGACTGTCTGTGCACGTGCGTAGAAGATCTACTACATGTTGAATTCCGTGAAGTGCTCGAAGATATACTACTACTCATGCATCGTTCAACAGTGATTGTTGATTGTTATGTTTTGCGCTAGAAATGTTTTTGTTCGTTCCCTTTTTAACATCATTGATGCTGGACATTGTTCTACGCCATAAATAAATAAATAATATATGGCGCTATTATTCTTTATTACATGGAATATCTGTGAGAAATCACATAACAACAACGAAACATTTCACCCAACACAGCATAACAAGCATAACGATATCTACTGGAGTATAAGAACGGAAATTTTAGAGCTTGTAAGGAAAGTATAACAGTGATGTGAATCTCGTTAGACAAATCTAGCCTGCCAAGTTTCGTTTTGAAATCGCTGAGTTTGCATGTAACAATGCATAATCTTAGCCGTTTGTCTAACTCCGTGCCAACTCTATTAACGAAGAAATGGAATCTCACATTCCTTTTAGCCCTTGGTATGGCTAATTTCACCGGGGTTCCTTTGGTATTAGATGGCCTGGGTTTAAGGAAAACGTTAGAATTAAGTCTATCATAGCCGTTTGGAACCTTGTAGACTTATTGTTATCTAGCATTTATTGTTGTTTATGTCTGTTGCCACTGATTCCTTAACGATTAAGATCAACCAAAAATAGCTCCCATTACACGTCCTATTGCTCTCGGGCAGTTATTTTCGTTTACCTATTTACACAATATAGTGAGCAAAGAATTAATACAGCCGTAAGCGTTGAATGCTAACAGATTCTTGAAAAGAAGAGCCTCAATTTCCTTTGCGCAGGCAAGTGAAGAGGTTGTTCAGACCACGTTCTCGTCTTACCGTCTCTTCAATATGCCATTCCCAAATCGTTGAAGCCGTTAGTCAACGCCAACATTTCGCGCGGTATTTTCCAGAATGGGCAGTGGCAAAGGGGGTGGTGACAATGTCATCGTGGCCGTGCGAGTACGCCCGTTCAACGACCGAGAGAACGGCCGCAAAGCTCAGCTGATCATCGACATGCCTGACGGCCAGCGCACCTGCATACGGTAGGTATCCTCAAGCTCAAGCCGTTCTTGTGGCGAACCAATTGCATCAACCGTATGAAATTTTGAAGGATTACGCTTGGTCTAACAAATAGTTGAACAACGCTCAAAAATATTTAAAATAAAAATAATAAATAGAAAATATTTAAAATGTTCTTTGTTTGGCATTTTTTCTGATAAGTATAGAGGATAGAGGACAGTGTTGCTCAATTCCTCTTGGGATGCGCCACGCATTCTACTTCTATCAGATCTCATGGAGGCGATTTCATCGTATTTGGCCATACAATGGCTTGCAGTGGCCAGCCAAGTGAACAAGTCAGCGCTTTATCCTTCCCAGACAAGTGTTCGGAGCGATGGAGGGCTTGCTTGGCATGGGTAGGGAATCCGAACCGTGAACCTGGTATCGGGTGCGCACGATAGCCGGCATATCCTCCGACTGCGCTACACGCTACTTTTCTGATACAAAAAACAATTTTTCGTATACAAGTTCAAAACTAGTTCCATAGTCGCAATAACAAATCGATGCGCTTAAATCACATTTGATCAGGACACTTTCAGTAATTGTGCAGTATAGTTTTTGCATCAGGCAAATGCATGGCGCAGTCGCAAGCATCAAAAAATATTGCGGACCCATATTACAGACTCAGGATCAATCCTAGTCGGAGGAGGGCAGCACTGAGGTTCAGCATATCACGACACGACACCACATTCTCCAAATTTGCATGGGTTTTATTGCACCATTTGGCGATAGGTGAACTCCGGGACAAAGGAGGGAGATGGAGAGGCAAAAATGCACGGCAGGCTCCCCCTTCCGACTAGGGTAGATCTCAGAGGTCTGTTTTCCTGAGTTTCTGCATATGCTCTGAATTTCTTAAAAGTTCTAAGCTATGGGCCTTCAAGCATTGCTTTCGTTTCTTGGGAGGCTCCATACAGAGAGACTTCAGCGACCCGAGCAATCCATCCGACGAGAAATGGTTCACGTTCGACCACTCGTACTGGTCTCACGACGGCTACAAAACCGAGAAAAACGGTTACCTATCACCTGCGGAAGACAAGTACGCGGATCAGGTGGGTCCCACGGCTATTAGCATCGTCTCCGGAGTTGTTCTGCAACAGCTCCATTACTCTGCTTTTTCTATGAAGGAATTATGTGAGAGGGCATGCAATGTTCAGAAGCGTGTGTTCTCCGACCTCGGCAAAGGAGTGCTGGAGAACGCGTGGGCCGGCTACAACTGTTCGCTGTTCGCCTACGGACAGACTGGAAGCGGCAAGAGCTACTCAATCGTTGGTTTTAAGGGCAACAAAGGTAGCGTTCACCTATAAAATAGGTCGTACTAGTCGGCAATGTGGCATGCAATGGGAAGACGGGAACACGTCAACCAATCACACCACTTCTGCGTGCATAGGTCACACCACTCCTGCGGCGTTGCCACCGACTTAGAGCACTTTTCTCAGCTCCCACACTCGTATCCGCCTTCGATGGGCAATGCAGTCTAACCAATCTGTGATTGGCTGGCGCGTTCCCGCCCCCCGACCAGGCCACATTGCCGACTAGTACTTAATCGACACTTTGATTCCTTAACTTCGATCTACCTCACCCATATGTGCACTAAAGGTGAGGCAAAAGTGAAACGAGAGCTGCCATAAGAGCTTGAAAGATATTCTCTGATCCCAGTCCGAGATCTATGTATACTTTCTTCAGTGAAAAGCGAATGAATCACTGGAAAAACTCCTACTTCAAGCCATTCAATGGAAACGAATCAGTTTCACCTTCTAGAAAATAGAGTAATTAGAGAAAACCAGGGCAGAGATTTTCGCTGCAAAAAAAATTTATGCCTAAACTAAGCTTAAATTTTTGCCAAGTCAATATTGTCATTTTGGTTCTATGAATATTTGTATTTGTGTTCAACAGCAGAAAGGTTTTTTCCTCACTTCAGATTTTCCGTGAATCAGCTAGAAATAGAAAATTTTTGATTTCAAGTGATTCATACAGCAAGCGTTTGGGAACGAGTGCTAAGAACTCCAAAAAATAAATGATTAGAAGAAAGAGGTTCTCATGAAACGATTTTCTTCAATATAACCGATTTATGTCATAATATTTATATCAAATTTTATATTGCATTAAACTTTTGGCTAATGGGAGCCGAGTTAGCCTAGTGGTTAGTAGTGTAGTTTCATGCACAAACGGTCACAGGTTCGACTCCCAGCTCCGGCACGCCATGCCCTGCAAAAATTGCAAAAAATGGCAACGGTTCCAGCGTCAGGCCCAGGTTGACAGGCCGGCTGATGGAGAAACCTCGTCACAAAACCATGATCACAAGTCGCAATAGAATCAGTGTAAAGGCTAGGATGTCACCCGGAAGTGGCGCACAGAACCCTCGCCCGAGTTCTGTGGTCAGTATGCGAGGGCTACTGAGGGCCGAACGACCTCGGCTAAAGAAGCTAGTTCGACTGGGGACTCTGAATGTGGGAACGCTGACCGGAAGATCTAGGGAAGTGGCTGACCTGATGAAGCGCAGAAGGATACAAGTCCTGTGTCTGCAGGAAACGCGATGGAAAGGGGCGAAAGCCAGGGAGATCGGAGAAGGGGTCAAGCTGTACTACAACGGAGAGGACACCAAGAGGAACGGGGTAGGGACAGCTGTCGCGGAGTCCCTCAAGGATCCAGTGCCGGCTGTCCAAAGAATAAACGACCGCATCATGTCACTACGGCTGAACACGAAGGAGGGTTACTGGACCATCATGTCTGTCTACGCTACGCAGACCGGATGCTCCGAGCACGACAAGGATGACTTCTACCTCTCGCTCGAGGAAGCCATAAGGTCCGTACCAGAATGCGACTACCTCTCCATAGCAGGGGACATGAACGGGCATGTGGGGAGTGGCAGAAGAGGAGTGGAAAGGGTTCATGGAGGTAAAGGGATCGGCCTGATAAACCCGGATGGAGAACGAATTCTGGATCTGGCTATCGCCCACGACCTGGCTGTCTGTAGCACCTTCTTCGCGAAGAAGGAGAGCCAGAAGGTGACCTAATGCTAGCGGAGGAAGAAGGACGGAAGTCGACCACATGCTGGTTCGAAGGGCTGCCCTGAAAACAGTCCGGGATGTGAAGGTCATTCCGGGAGAAGACGTGGCATCACAGCATAGACCCTTGATAGCCGACCTTAGCATACCTTTACCCACCGGCCCAAAGTGAGGACGGAAGCCAGGATCCGATGGTGGAGACTGCGGGGTTCAGAGCGGAAAGAGCTACGAAGGGCAGTGCTCGAAGCAGGCCTTCCAGATCCAGCTGGTCCCGTGAATGAGACCTGGAGGAGGGTAGCCCAAACAATCCTGAGATGTGCCAAGGAAACCCTGGGAGAAACAAAGGGAGGAACCAGAGGGGATAAATCGGCATGGTTCTGGAACGAAGAGGTGCAGGCCGCGGTGAAGAGGAAGAAGGAGGCCTACAAGCTGTGGCAGAAGACGAGGGCACCCGAGCATCTCACAGCCTACAGGAAGCTGAAGAGGCTGGCAAAAACAGCTGTAGCGAAGGCAAAGAACGCGGAAATGGATGCCCTGTACGAGAAACTAGACGGGCCAGAGGGAGAGAAGTTCGCCATCCGCCTGGCCAAGGCGCGTCATAGAGCTAGCCTCGACATTCGAGTAGTGAAGACTGTGAAGAGTGCTGACGGTAGGGTGTTACGGAAGCCGGTCGAGATGGGAGGAGTATCACCTGTATCACCTGTCGTCCCGTTGATCATCGACTTGCTCGAGCGGGTGCCAGCAGCGTCTCCATTCGTCCCTGTTGCGTGCCAGAGTGGTCCAATGGATCCTCCTCGCTCGAGGGACACGAAGAGCGTCATATCGGTCGTTCAGGGCTTTCACGAAGAAGTCCGACCAACGCGTTGGTGGGCGTCCTGGTGTTCTTTTGACATCCCGCGGAATCCAGTCTGTGACGGCTCTCGTCCAGCGGGTGTCTGCGAATCGCATTACGTGGCCGGCCCACCTAATTTTCGACAACTTGGCCCACGCGACAGCGTCTCTGATCTTCGAACGTCGGCGAAGCTCGGAACTCCGGAGGCTTTCTCTCACTTGCGTGAGTCGTGTCACTCCGAGCATCGTCCTCTCGATTCCACGCTGCGCGACGCTGATCGCGTGTTCATCCTGCTTTCGTATAGCCCAGGTCTCCGAGGCGTATGTTAGGCCCCGTGCATACTTCCCGTCGCCGCGATTCCATCGCGGCGATGAGTTTTGCAGAGCGACGCGAAAGAATTTGAATTTCTCTGTGCTCGGCGCATCGCCCATCGCTCTGCAATGGGGCGCGACGGCGATCCGTCCAGGACCAAACGCTAAACACCGCGCGCGGCGCGAAAAAGTATGCCATGCCCGCGATGGGCGCGGGAAGCCATCGCGCATGCCGACCGTTACTGTTGCGGCGGCCGCGGCGAGGTTTCCTTTGACTATTCGACCGCGTGCGGAGGAATGGTCATGAACTGAGCGCCGCGATGGCATCGCGGCGATGGAAGTATGCCCCCGGCCTTAGGGCAGGAAGAACAGTGGAGTCGAATAGGTGGGCACGGAGTCGGACGTTCTTCGTTTTCTTCACGACTTCTTCGACGCTCTTGAAAGCTCCCCAAGCCGCTCGTTTCCTCCTGCTCAGCTCTGGTGCTAGGTCGTTGGCCATGTTGACTTCGCGACCCAGATAGACATAGCTGGAGCATTCGGAGATGTTCGTTCCGTTGAGCGAGAATGGGGCATCAGAAACCCATCCGTTCTTCATGAACATCGTCTTCGTAAGATTCAGCTGCAGTCCAACGCTTCCACATACACGATCGAAGTCGGCCAGCATTCGCTCCGCCTGACTGATGCTCGGTGTTATGAGAACGATGTCGTCAGCGAAGCGAAGATGGTGCAGTTGCCGGCCGTCGACCTTCACTCCCATGTCATCCCATTCTAGTTCGCGCATGACGTTTTCGAGGGTGGCGCTGAAGAGCTTCGGGGATATGGTATCCCCTTGTCGAACCCCTCTCTTCACGTCAATGACGACGTCGTTGTAGAATGGTGAGATCTTGGTCGTGAATCCACTGTACAGCTCTCGAAGGACTCTGATGTACTGAGTAGGAACGCCCTGGGTGAGCAGGGCTTCCATGACCGCTTCAGTCTCGACGGAGTCGAATGCCTTCTTCAAGTCGATGAACGTAAGGCACAGCGGCAGCTTGTACTCTCGCGACACTTCGATGAGCTTCGTAATGGTGTGTATGTGGTCGATCGTGCTGAATCCTCTCCGAAATCCTGCTCGTTCGCATGGCTGTCCTTCGTCCAGCGTTCTACTAATCCTATTCAGGATGACTCGAGTGAACAGCTTGTAGACTACGGACAACAGGCAGATCGGGCGATAGTTGCCAATGTCGTGCACGTCTCCCTTCTTGTACAGCAAGACGGTCTTGCTGGTCTTCCACTGAGATGGAACCTTGCATTCGGACAGGTAGCGTGTGAAGAGCCGCGCCAAGGTGTTGATGAGCGCTGGCGGGAGGTTCTTCAGGTGTTCAGCTCTGATCCTGTCAGGACCGGGTGCTGTACGTTTCTTCACCGACGAGATGGCGTGTCGGATCTCGGAAGGGAGAACAGAGGGGATGACGTATCCATCCTGCGGAAGATGGCGTAGGGGCAGGTGGACGTGGCTATCGAAGAGATCGGAGTAGAAGTCGTGGATGACTTTCTCCATGGTCCTTCTGGAAGAGGTGACGGTTCCGTCAGGACGTCGGAGAGCGGTCATCTTGGTCTTGAAGTTGGCGAAGTTCCGGCGGGCATTGCGGATGCTCAGCCCTGCCTCTGCTGCTTCAGCCAACACTTCCGCCCTTCTCTCCTTCAGATCTTCCTTTATCGCCGCTCTGCATAGCTTTGATCGTGTATGTGGAAGACTTCGATCGTGTATGTGGAAGCAGTCCAACGCTTCCACATACACGATCGAAGTCGGCCAGCATTCGCTCCGCCTGACTGATGCTCGGTGTTATGAGAACGATGTCGTCAGCGAAGCGAAGATGGTGCAGTTGCCGGCCGTCGACCTTCACTCCCATGTCATCCCATTCTAGTTCGCGCATGACGTTTTCGAGGGTGGCGCTGAAGAGCTTCGGGGATATGGTATCCCCTTGTCGAACCCCTCTCTTCACGTCAATGACGACGTCGTTGTAGAATGGTGAGATCTTGGTCGTGAATCCACTGTACAGCTCTCGAAGGACTCTGATGTACTGAGTAGGAACGCCCTGGGTGAGCAGGGCTTCCATGACCGCTTCAGTCTCGACGGAGTCGAATGCCTTCTTCAAGTCGATGAACGTAAGGCACAGCGGCAGCTTGTACTCTCGCGACACTTCGATGAGCTTCGTAATGGTGTGTATGTGGTCGATCGTGCTGAATCCTCTCCGAAATCCTGCTCGTTCGCATGGCTGTCCTTCGTCCAGCGTTCTACTAATCCTATTCAGGATGACTCGAGTGAACAGCTTGTAGACTACGGACAACAGGCAGATCGGGCGATAGTTGCCAATGTCGT
Organism: Heligmosomoides polygyrus bakeri; assembly: GCA_947359475.1. Taxonomy (NCBI): domain Eukaryota; kingdom Metazoa; phylum Nematoda; class Chromadorea; order Rhabditida; family Heligmosomidae; genus Heligmosomoides; species Heligmosomoides polygyrus. The sequence continues at coordinate 95,725,313 of OX375867.1, read as the reverse complement.
GCACGTCTCCCTTCTTGTACAGCAAGACGGTCTTGCTGGTCTTCCACTGAGATGGAACCTTGCATTCGGACAGGTAGCGTGTGAAGAGCCGCGCCAAGGTGTTGATGAGCGCTGGCGGGAGGTTCTTCAGGTGTTCAGCTCTGATCCTGTCAGGACCGGGTGCTGTACGTTTCTTCACCGACGAGATGGCGTGTCGGATCTCGGAAGGGAGAACAGAGGGGATGACGTATCCATCCTGCGGAAGATGGCGTAGGGGCAGGTGGACGTGGCTATCGAAGAGATCGGAGTAGAAGTCGTGGATGACTTTCTCCATGGTCCTTCTGGAAGAGGTGACGGTTCCGTCAGGACGTCGGAGAGCGGTCATCTTGGTCTTGAAGTTGGCGAAGTTCCGGCGGGCATTGCGGATACTCAACCCTGCCTCTGCTGCTTTAGCCAACACTTCCGCCCTTCTCTCCTTGAGATCTTCCTTTATCGCCGCTCTGCATAGCTTCGCAAGCTCGGACGTCAGCTGGTAGTTGCCTGACGCTCGTGCTGCTCCACGCTGGCGTATCAGCTCGAGAGTTTCCGGAGACAGGCGTCTCTTGGTGGTCTTCAAGCTCTCGGCTCCCTTAGCACTATCGTGGAGATGGTGCACGAAGCGATCGTATTCCTCGTCGACGTTGTCCATGACGGCATCTTCCCAAAGGCCGACAAGAGAGGTGTAGAGATCCCAGTTGATGGTCGCTCTGGGACTCCTCTTCTTGAACTTCGCGGCCTTCTCTCCTTGACGCGAAAAGCGGAACCTCGCGCGAAGGAGGCGGTGGTCCGATCCGCACAGTCACGGACACATCCACGCACACAGTGCACGAACATGCCGCTCCCACGCACAAGGAACGCATCGACCCGACACAGCAGGAGCAAGGAGTCCATCCCCTGCATCCCACCTGCGTCTCTGGGCAGTACACGGTCGCATTTGGTTCGCGTTTAATTCCCCTATCCACCACCCGGGGACGCGCCACGTGGCCCTGCGACAAGCGGCCCGAGATCCCTCTTAACAAGAGAGCCCGAAGGCTCTCTATCGAGGGAGATCCGTGGAACTTCAAGGAACTCCTGAACGAGGAGTTCCCTCGTCGGGAGGGCGAGGAAGAACAACCAACGGAAGGACCCATCCCACCCTGGACGCAAGAAGAGGTTCGCAAGGCCATAGGGAAGATGAAATTCGGAAAGGCAGCAGGGCCTGACGGTGTGCCAGTAGAGGCTTGGAAGGTGCTCGGGGACCTCGGAATCAACTGGCTGACGCAGTTCCTCAACAGAATCACGAAAGAAGGTAAGATGCCGGATGACTGGAGGAACAGCACCATAGTCCCCATCTTCAAGCAGAAGGAAGACGCTCCCGAATGCTCCAACTACCGAGGGATCAAACTGATCTCACACACGATGAAGATCTATGAACGACTGTTCGACTCAAGGCTGAGGAAGATGGTACCCATCTCCGAGGTGCAGTGGGGCTTCATGCCTGAGAGGTCCACCACAGACGCCATCTTCATCGCTCGTCAGGTGATGGAGAAATATCGGGGGAAACGAAGACCTGCTATCTGGCATTCCTGGACCTGGAGAAGGCCTATGACAGGCTATCTCGGGCCGTAATCTGGAATGCCCTTCGAGGGAGGGGTGTCCCGGAACGTCTGATCACGGTCATAAGGGACGCGTACGAGGGCTCCAAAGCGGCGATACGAACTCCAAACGGGATGACAAGGAAAGTGGACATCACAGTGGGGGTACACCAAGGGTCGGCTCTAAGCCCGTTCCTCTTCCTGCTGACGCTTGACTTGACTGAACCACCTTGAGGAAAGCCCTATCAGAACGATCCTATACGCGGACGACATCGCCCTAGTAGCCATAACCAGGAGGAGCTGGAGGAGAAGGTGCAGCTGTGGCAGAGAGCCTTCGCAGAGAACGGCCTACGGCTGAACGTGAAGAAGACGAAGTTCATCAGCTCTGAGCAGTGCGCTGGATCGATCCTAGACTGCCAAGGGGAAACGATCGAGAAGGTGGAAGAATTCCGCTACCTCGGAAGTGACCTATCCGAGGAAGGAAGTGTGGACCAGGCGGTCAGGGGATGGATAAACGCAGCCTGGCTCAAGTGAAGGGAGTCTACAGGGATCCTCTGCGACCGTAGATGCTCCAGGACGCTCAAAGGCAAGCTCTATAGAACAGTTGTGAGACCTGCCCTCCTCTACGGCAGTGAGTGCTGGGCCCTGGGTAAGGCGCAGGAGCGGCAACTGCACGCGGCGGAGATGAGGATGCTGAGGTGGGCATGTGGATGGACCCGTCGGGACATGGTGCGAAACGAGGATGTTAGGGCAGTGATGAAGACAGCCCCGATCCAGCTGAAGATGAGAGAGCAGCGCCTGAGGTGGTATGGACACGTCCTCAGAAGACCAGAGGATCACCCCACAAGGTTGGCCCTAGATTTCGAGGCACCCGGAAAGCGTCCGAGAGGAGCCCCAAGGAAAAGATGGAAGGACATCATCAAGAGAGATCTCGCCGAAGTCGGCGCCACGGCAGATGACGCCCTTGATAGGATGAGATGGCGACAGATCACAAGAACAGCGGACCCTGCGACTGTGCGGGACTAAACGCTCAGGAGAAGAAGAAGATTAAACTTTTGGCTAATAAATAGCCTTCATCTTCCTCTTCTTTGCAAGGCATTTCTACCATTTTCACGTCAAAATGGACGTCCTCCTAAACCAGCGCGACGATTCTCAAACCGAAGTGAACGTCTTTTGAACCAGAGCAAGTTTCTTGCATAATAAGCCAGGTATTCTTCAAAACTATTAGAATAATAATTGTTAGAGGAAAATATCGTATAAGTCGGTAATGTGGCCTGCATTGGCAAGGCGGGAACACGTCTACCAATCAAAGCACTGATCGCACACGCTCCTGCAGTGTTGCCCCCTACTTCTGGTTAGGCTAACTCCATACCCTAATCCGCCTTGGGTGGGTAATCTACATAATTGTAGGAATCTGTGATTGCCTTGCGCGTTCTCTCCTCCCCATACTGTACTTTTCTTTGAAATTTCTTAGTTCACCAGCCCGAGTGCCCAATTTGACGTGAGAATGGAATATAGGATTAGGGTCATTCCAATTACCTACTCTCACTCCTCCCATCTACAGGAATTGTGCCCACTGTCTGCGAAGAACTGTTCAAGGAGATTGAGGCGAAGAAGGAGAACAGCAAGAAAGGCGGCTCGTACGAGGTGTTCATCTCCATGTTCGAAATCTACTGCGAAAAGGTATTACTCATAATTCCTCCTGGAAGTAAAAAATGAAAAAAGTACACTTAAGATCCGAGATCTTCTATCTTCTAAGGAGCCTCCAAAAGGCGGACTGAAAGTTCGCGAGCACCCGAAAACTGGATTCTACGGTAAGTCTTTCAAGTCAATGGTTCTGAACGGTGCATAAGGTTACGCAAGCATTGTCACATTAGAAAATATGGAATTTGAGACCTAAGGTTATCTTCTAGTTACGAGCTTAGTACGCTGGTCGCTAGTTTGCCCAACTTATGGAGGCGGGGACTCACCAGACCAATCAGGCTGCATCGAGTGAGCGTGACAGCCAAAGGGGTGGGGAACTCGTAGCTTTGATTGGATGCGATTTGCAGTCGTGTCCCTACCTCTTTATGTTGGCCACATTAGAGACCAGCACCAAAAAATCAACCAGAAACCTTTTAACTTTCCGCAGCCCCGGAGCCACTGAATTTCCATGGGTTATGTTCACTGAGCAAGCTGTACAGGCTAGGTGCAACGCCGGAATTCCACAGCACTTCTGTGTTTTTAGCCTGGGCGTGGCTGTAATCGATGGGCGTGGTTGACAGCGTCAAAATGTGTTTTTTGTTGATTATTAGGGTCTGATTACTTTAATGAATGGAATAGCGAGCCAATGGTCGAGAGACAGCGTAGTCGGAAGAGGCGCGGCTGTCCTATTCAAATCCGTTGGTTAGCTCCGACTCAAGTCAACCTGGCTTTTCATCTCCTGAGATCAGGAAGTTGGTAGCTGTCTGGTGTGGGGAGGATAAAACACTGACTTGTTCCTTGGTTAGCCACTGCAAGCATCCTATAGGCCAAGTACGTACTCAGATTGTCTCCGAAACATCCCGAAGAAGATGAAATAGAGTAGAATCCGTGGCACATCCCGCAAAGGGACTAAATATCGCCGACTCTTATCCTTTGCCCTTTAAGTGATGTCAAGAGGCTTATGGCGCAGTGGATAGGACGCATCGGTTCTTGCGTGAGCACCGAATTGATTTTGAGTTCGGTTTCACGACCAGGCAGTCAAACTTTCCATCCACCCCCCTGGTCGCAGAGTTGATGGTGGTCTTGTATGAGAAGGAAAGATCATTCACCCCTTTCGTCTGTCGCTACCTTAAGTCAGTGTATAGACCGAATACGAATTCCACGAAATCCCGCAGCAGTAGAGTGCACAGCTGATCCCATTGAGGGCTGCTTGACCACGAGTGTTACCGTTTGTTCTTTTTAATTTTTTTTAAAAAATAGTGGACAAATTTCAGTGGAAAACCTCTCCAGCGTGCCGGTGAATTCGTACAAAGAGATCGAGGAGAAAATCGAAGAAGGCACGAAGAGTCGAACGATCGCAGCGACGAATATGAACGCGACTAGTAGTCGGTGAGGGCAAATGCTCTTTCTGCCTTTGTAGGCCAACTTCGTGATATGAAATATTCCGACACTTTCTTGTAGAAGTAACACTTTTCTCTTGGCTAGGCTGCTGATCCAGGACGCTAAGGCAAAGTTATATCATTTTCACCTTTAGCAGAATACTTCGCCGGTTCAAGATGCTAATTTTTCTCCGTAAAATCCGATAAATGTATCCGAAAATCTCAAATAAGAACAGTATGCGCAGACAAATATACACTATAACTACAGTAGGTAATCTAAGCCCGTTTTGGGTATTCTAGGTTTGGATGAAATACACAGGGCAACCGCACTCTTTAGGCCCTACATCCACCTTTCCTAATAAACTGAGGCCGGATTGATGAATGAGTTTACCCAGAGTTATGTGTGTAGAGGGTTAGAGTGTAGAAAAAAGCAATAATAGCAATAGCAATAGTAAGTATAACCTGGAATTTACAAGAGCGTGGAGATGGGTAAATGGTTGGGTAGAAGTATAGCATTCACTTTCTTCCGAATTTTATCATATCACGAATACCAAGCTTGTCCTTTGCTCACTAGTCAACTTATCAGTTACCTCTAGACCATTATCTTTAACCTACCTTACCAATCGTAAATCCGGCCTCTGGATTCTTTCCAAATCTGACATTTTGAAATCCAAAGTGAACATACATCAGGAAGTTTGAAAAACTATGACTTAAAAAGTTTGTTCTAACAACTCCTCTGAAACGCGTATTTAAAAATAGTAGTAGTTTTTAGAGTTCTCTTAAATTCCTATTTTTATCTTCCAGGAAGTGCTAAAGATGAGCTAGATGAACCTATTTTGAAGCAAAAAAAGTCGAAAACGTCTGGTGTGCTATATAACGAGATAGCGCCATGCATTCAACCAATATGTCACGATGTCTGCCAGAGTGTTGTGTTGTCGCCATGGAATTCCGCACAATTCTACTGTTTATCAACAGCATCACACCCTCTCCGAAACGTGATTTACTCTCGATCAATCTAACAAGCACGTCTTGACGATCGCGTAGCGCAATTCCTTTGTATTCCTTCTGAAAAATGTTCACTTTAAGGAACGTCTAAAGATTTTTCTGCAGCTGAAGCTATAAGATTTTTTGATGAAGTTGTTCATTATACAGTGTCGACGATTTTTGGACCCTGTACAAACGAGCTTCTGAGTGAGGACGATTTTTTAAAAATAAGACACTCATATTGAATTTCTTACATCCTGAATTTCGATGTGTTCAGTTTGATTACATCAGTTTTCAGTTCATAATCGAAATTGAATACACTGGTACTCACTGGTAATTGAATACACTGCAGTGGTCCACTGGGAAAATTGAATAATTTGAAGCAAAAGAAAGTCGGGCTTTAATCTCCCCGCTTTCGCCTCTCATTTTCGTTTCAACAATGAAGTTGACTGATTAAGCCCGGCTGGTTGACGGGAAATCGCCGAGAATGAGGTGTTTAGGAACAGATTACGTGGAAAATTTATGAAGCCTTTCGCTCAACCAGAACGTTCCGGATCGGCTTTAACCTAAGCAGAAAATTAAAGATCCTCTCAGCAATTTTTTGCAGATTCTAGACAATAGTACATATAGTAACACTGAATCACCTTGATTGGTGCGATTTAGGGCCCATACGATAGTGAAGCTGCTCTTCGTTCAAAAGTCACCGAAATCAGGAGGCGGTACAACGACCAAGAAGTCCGAGATCAACCTCGTCGATTTGGCTGGAAGGTGAGCTACGCAGTGTTACTGACCATGAGTAAGTGAATATTATGTGGTGAATGTTGGACTCTGTAAGAAGCACCTAGGATTACGCCACGCTTTTAAATTGCGGCCATACTATTTCACTGAGATCGCCGACATGTTCACCTGGCAACCAACTGGGTAAATCTGCTGCTTCTTCTGCTTGCAGCATTTACAACTGTAGTGGACGACAAGCCCGAATGATGTTCTATAATGCCTTTCTTTTAGTGTGATTCTGGAATATTTCCAGAGAATTGCCAGTCAGAAAGTATTCTAGAGAACTCCTTAAAGTCGATCCTGTCGAAGATCGAGTAAACGCTCTTAAACTTGCAGTTAGAGATGGTTCACTTAAATTTTAGCAGCCTTCGCCATACTTCTCTCTCCAATTACGTCACACTAAAATACACAAAGAGACTCCTTGAGCTTCTTGACGGCCTTTCCTTTATAGCTCTTAGGTGCTCTGCTTACTGAAAGCTGTCAGGAGTCTAAATACTGAACATTATGTGTTTGGACCTTCTGAAACAGCTACAGCTTCTCCCGATAGTCTGATCTTTGAATATCGTCGGTGTAGCGGATGGTTAGGAGCAGCTCACTCTTCAGATGATTCAGAAGCGTGAGCGAGAATAGGAATGGACTAAGCGTTGGCCTTTAGCGAACCTCCTATTATGTCCAGCTTCTTCGTTTCCGAATGCTGGGTTTCAGTAGACGTTTTTGTTTTGCAGTCTTCGTAATCGAGTCTTCGTAATAGCCCTTCACATCCAAGATGAGACGTTTTGGGACACATCTCCAAGACGGCTGTCCGGCGTATCGCCTTCGCCAGCATTCTTCGGCCTAGAAATGCCAGATAGCAGTGCTCTCGCTTTTCCCGGTTCTTTTACCTCACCTGCTGAGTGATGAAGATGATCTCTCGGGCATGAAATTCCGCTACTTCAGGGAGGTGGGGACCATCTCTCTCAGCCCTGAGTCGATCAACAGTCCGCAGACCTTCATCATGTTCAAGATCAGTTTCACTCTCGTTACCTGGAGCGCTCGTAAGCGTTCCCTTCTGTGGGAAGATGGAGTCCATGAACGTTCCTTCATCCAGCATTCTTTCTTCCATTGTGGCCCTGTTGGAAACTGTATGACCAATGCTCCAAAAGTAACTCCCACGCTTCTGTTGCCGCTCCTGGCCTTTTTCTAGCCCAGGTGCCTTTTCGACCTTCACTTTCCTTACTGCCTGACGAAAGGCGACCACATTTCAGCGAACGACAGCGCGACGCCGGCACCGAAGGCGACCGAATGAAGGAGGGTATCGTCATCAATCAGTCGCTCTCCACGCTCGGACGTGTGATCAAAGCGTTGCATGAGCAGCAGAGCAGCAAAGGCAAAAAGATTCAGGTGAGGTGTTGAATAAAAGGAAAGCCTATTGCCCTTTTTTCTAAATCTTTCTATGAACTTCAGATACCCTACCGCGACTCCGTGCTCACATGCCTTCTGAAGAACGCGTTGGGCGGAAACAGCAAGACGATTATGGTAGGTATACTACCGTATCTTCATCTATGTAGGTTTCGATTAGCGGGTGAAAGATAAAGAAGGATAAAGGATAAATGATAAAAGATGACGTTACTCCATCCCATTTGGGAAGCGCCACGCATTCTACTTCTTCGGGATGTCGTGGAGGCGATTTGAATGCGTATTTAGCTATACAATGATTTACGATAGTCAGCCGATGAGCACGCGCTTTATCCTTCCCAGACAAGTCTGGCACCAATCCACCAATCCCGGAGCAATGGAAGGCTTGGTTGGCCTGGGCGGTAAATCCGAACCAGGAACCTGTATTAGGTGCACGCAACAGCCGGCACCTCCTCCGACTGCGCTACACGCGCCCAGGGTGTAGGATAAGGGATAAGAGTAGGTATTCATCAGTTCACTTTGAATGAGCTATACTTACTATTGTACATTTCATTTTCTTTAAGCCTTAACTGACGTACTGAAATTGTAAGCTGATGCAACGATGTTCTGTTGCGATTAAAACTCTAGCGCCAGGCGAGACTCGAACCCGCACCTCTTCCTTTCCGAGCGGGAATGTTTTACGGTGGCGCTAGATTTTGAACTTTGCTTGAGCCTAGAGCGGCTGTTATAAAAGATAGAAGTTGTTGAATGGATGTCTAGTTAATCAAAACTCTTGCGCCAGGCGAAACTCGAACCTGCACCTTCTGCTTTCCGGGCAGCGTTTCTACGCTTTACAGCACCGGCGCTGTTTTATCGAACGGAACATCCACGATATCCCGATAACGGTTGAGTGCTGATAGGTGTGTACTTGCCAGGAAGATATCGTGGGTGTTCGATCAAACAGTGCCGGTGGTGTAAGGCGTGGCATCACTGCCCTGAAAGCAGAAGGTGCAGGTTCGGGTCCAGTCTGACGCAAGAGTTTTGATCGCAACAAAACATCGCTATAACATCCTATTGTTGTTTCTTATTCTGATTACGACATAAAGCGACGATGTGACAGCAAGTTTGACTTAAAAAGCAATGCAGGTCCATACACTCTCGCACCACCTAACGTGAACTTCACCACACTTCTAATGGCCATTAAATTAGAACGATGACACTAGCCAGAGGGTCAAAACGCTAGCGCGACCGTTCTAGTGCTAATTTTGTCAACAATAAAAAACCGACACCAACTCATCGACGCCAAAATGGATGAGTAGCCTGATTAGCCTGAGAGCAAAGTCAGACTTCATTAAACTTTGGTCGTACTGGCTCATGTCGCGAATGTAAGCAGCATTGATAGGTGGGAGCGCTTCAGCCAATAATAATCAAGCAGAGCACAGAGCGAAAACATGCCAGCCGATCAGGGTACCCACTGTATACGCCCAATCTGAATGGCACGCCCATTCAATGTTGATTGGGTGGGGCTTCCCATCTCCCAATGCTGCCCGTCTTTGCGACATATACGTACCGTCGAATTTATGTCATTCCTGTCCACTGTGCCGCAGCGCGCAGCGCAGAGAACCAGGTGTTACTTAGCGCAGAGAACCAGGTGTTACTGTCATATATCCAGAAGTTGAAACGACTATCTTCTAATCGTAAATCTATCACAATTATGTAGGTGGCGAAATCGATAGGAGGCGCTGAATTCATATATACATGCATACAGACAATTTCAAGTTCTGGTCCTGCCCAATCCAACGATGCTCCGGAGACAGTGGATTGGTACCAGATAGCGCAAAAGGAAAAGACGCCAGCTATTGTGTATACCCCAATTCAAGGTTTTTGGTTGAGGTATGGCCAAAGACCACCAAACTTTTCATCCCTTCGGGGTCGGTGAATTAGTACCAGACTCCTCTCGAAAATACTCATGCCATGAACGTGTTCGTCGGATGGTCACCGCAGGTCATCGCATAGGCCGAATACGCATTTTAATTGCTTCCAAGACATCTCGTAGAGATAGAATGCATGGCGCATTCCGCAAAGGGATTGACTAGCATCGGTTTTTATACTACCACCACAGTAAAGTATCTGAGCCCATCACCAGTCATAGGATGGCCACCGTAGGGCATCGCATAGGCCGAATACGCGTTCAAATTGCCCCCACGATATCTTTCAAAAATAGAATGATCCCATCTCGCAGAGGGATTGCCCGGCACCGGACACCATTATCGAAGTACGTAGTACTTGCTGGTCCAGCACATTCCGTGGTTTATGGAAGGCTTACGGTGGGTTATGGTTGCCACGCGGTATCTGAGCCCCCCATAGGGCGCGTGTGGCGCAGTCGGAGGAGGCGCGACTGTCGCGTGCACCCGATACCAGGTTCCTGGTTCGGATTTCCCGCCCAGGCCAAACAAGCCTTCCATCCCTCCGGGGTCGGTGAATTGGTACTAGACTTGTCTGGGAAGGATAAAGCGCTGACTTGTTCATCGGCTGGCCATCACAAGTCATTGTATGGCCAAATACGCATTCATGTCGCCTCCACGACATCCTGTAGAAGTAGAATGCGCTGGCGCATCCCAGAAGGGATTGTGTAACGCCGTCCTTTATCCTTTATCTGAGCCCATCACCTGTTATCGATTTGTTTAGGGCATTTTGTTTATATTTTGACACCCAAATGGCACCTGGTCCATAAAGAGGGCTTTTTAAGATTGCTGCCATTTCGCCGGCCGACATCAACTACGACGAAACGCTATCGACGCTTAGGTTAGTGCATCAGGTTGCTTCATCAGTAGCAACCACGCCTCATCATCTCATGCACGACTCAGGTTTACGTCTTCTGAAGGTCTCCTCTCCATGAAAAACGGACCTGTAGGTAACGTCTCCAGGGTCTTCTAATGTCAGTGTTTACTTGAAGACACCTTGAGAGACTTCTGGGGGAACTGGACTCCACTGAGTCGCACATCATCTAGTGGCGCCTATTGACACTGTACGAGACACTCCGAAACAGAAATCAACTAAGCACATAATTCTCGTGTAGATTCGCCGACCGAGCGAAGGCAATCAAGACGAACGCGGTGGTTAACGAAAACCAGACCGAACGTGTGTTGCGGGAACTGCGCGAGGAGAACGAACGTCTTCAGAAGCAGCTGAAGGGCGGCGGCGGAGGCACCAACGTTCGTTGCTGTTTGTCTGGTTAACTAGACCTAGAAGAGCTTTCCCACGGATTCTGGTGTTTAGGAAGAAATCGAGTCACTTCGACGCCAACTCGAGCAGAATCAAAAGGAAATGGCGGAATTAGAGAAGACGTGGCAGGAGAAGATCGCCGAAGAGGCTGCTAAGGTGTGAGCCAGGGGAGAATTCCCGTTAGGAATTGAGATTCATCCCCTCCTGGCTTTTATTTTATTTTCTCCCTACATTATTCTGGTTCATCTTCCAGATCATTCCTTTTTCATTCATTTTTCCTTATTCCTCATCAATTTTTATTTGCTCTCGCTCCCTTCTCGTTTCCAGCATTCTTCTTCTCTGTCCTTTCTCATTTTCTTCTTTGCCACCTTCTTCTTCGTTCTCTTGTCTGTTGTTGTTTCTCTCTTCATTCTCTTCTTTTTTCTTCCTCTCATTCTTCCTGTTTTGTTCTCTCCGTCCTCTTCTTTTCTATTTCGCTGTCATTTTCCTCTGCTCCCGTCCTCGTCACCTTCTTGTTCTTTGTCGTCGTGGTGTTCTTCTGCCCTATCTTCTTCACCTTCTTTTTCCCTTTCATTTCCTCTGTTTTTTCTTGTCTCTTTCTCTCGTCGCCATCCCGTCTCATCGTCTTCGTCGTCCTCTTCATCTTCATCGTCATTTTCCCTGTGTAAGCCTTGCTCTTCCACATCATCATCTAGGTGTTCTTCTTTCCTGTTTTCCTCGCGTTCCACTTTCTTTGTGTTTATCTACGTAAACTTCTTGTTTTCATTTTGCCCTCTTTTTCTAAGTCATCTTTTTTCTAATCTTCTTGCTGTTAGCTTTGATTGCCATTTTCTTCTCCTTCTTTTTACTTTTTTCAAGCACTTGTCTACACTAATTATATTTGCATTAGAAATCTTCTCTTTTGGGTTCCTCCCAATTCTCTTCGTTGTTTTCCGTTCTCCTTATTCGTCTTCGCTGTGCTTTTCATCTTTTCTCTTCAATTTCTTCTTATCCCCTCCCACCTCATCGTCATCGTCGTCGTCATATTCTCACTCCCCGTGTTCCTCTACGCCTTCCTCTTCATCTTCTTCTCGAAGACTTTCTTCGACGTTTCTCTTGCGTCACCTCCTTTGTCTTCTTCTGAACTCATCCGTCGTCTTGTTCGTCTTATTTCTGTTGCTCTTTTTCTCATTATTTATCATCGTTGTCTTAAAAATACTCTAAACATCAGAATTTAAGCACCAGAACACATCAGCTGAGCGACTGGCCATTCAAAAGCAACGCCAGGAGATTCCACATCTGTGGAACCTCAACGAAGATCCGGCTCTCACCGACGTCATCGTTCACTTTTTGCCGCCCGGTGAAGTCACCATCGGTGAGCGCAGATTTTTGCTGTGAAAAACCTTTTCATTTATTTTATGGTTAATGGCGATTTTGGGATCTATCGCCGTTGGCTGTGACACCATACAACTCGAAGTAATTTTAATTTTCAAGAAAATGAACATAGTTCCAAAAAAAACGATAACGAAAATTCAGTGGAAATAAGCAAAAACCTCTGACCATACGTGACATGTGGATTTGTTAAAGATAATTTTCGTTAAATTTATAGTTCAAAAATCTTGTCTAAAAATTCATATATGATATCCTCAAAGCTTCTGATACCTATTACCTTTATTTGCTTAAAATTTTTCAATTTTTGCTCAGGCAACAAGACGGCTAAACCAGCTCCTATGGTTCAACTCAACGGTCTGTCTATTCTACCCCAGCATGCTATCGTTCAAAACACGAAGAATAAGAAGCTAAAAATCACCGTCTGCAAGGTGAGCGTCCCTAGCGTCCTCGATTTTATTGACTTTATTGATTCAAAGGTGAATGTGGCGCACTCGGAGGAATGTGGTCCCTTGCATGCACCTCGAATCAAAGTTCTTGGTTAGGGTAACGTCCAGGCTAACTAGGCCTTCCACCCCTTCAAGACAGATGAAATATGTAGTAGAATATGTACATGCTTAGGAAGAGAACTTAACGGCCGCTTTAAGAACTCTTCGGAACACAGACATTTTGGAACCGACCCTTGTAGGCAAAGGGAGGAAAAACACTTCGCGGCCGTCGTCCTTCCTTGATTTCACAGCACTGAGAAACCTGAAGAGAGTTTCGGATTCAGGTGAGGGTTCGAGTTTGTCCCGAGGGGTATCGTTCTGTTTCTGTTCATGGCTTTTTACCAATAGAAATCCCATATAGATGCTTCTGGTCATACTTTCGAACTGAATTTTCGTTGAAGTGCCTAAGGAATGAGGGTTGGAGCTAATACTCTTTGTAGGATGCGCCTTGCTTTTTTATTTCTACGGGAAAGGCAACTTCAACACAATAGCTTGCGGTGGCCAGCCGATGGACAAGTTAATGTTGTATCATTCCCATACAAGTCTGGTACCAATTGGCTGACCCCGGCATGAAAAGCCTGGTTGGCCTGGGCAGGAAATCTGAACCAAGAACCCGAAATCGGGTTGCACGCAACAGCGAGCGCCTCTTCCGATTGCACTACCATGCGCCCACTGGCTCATTACTCGATTCAATAAAGTAGTTAAAAAATGGTTTCCATAACTTGATGGAACTTGCAAAACACAATTTTGACGCTTACAACCACACCCACCTTCAAGGAGACACGCTCAGGTCACAAAGCTGAATCGTAAGGTGCAGGAGTGCTATAAGTTCGTCTTCAAACGCCTATTACCTATTTCAGGGCGCCGAAGTCCTCATCAATGGCAAAAAGGTCGAAAAATCGAAGGAGCTGGCTCAGAATGACAGGTAAGAAGGACTTATTACAGGGGAGGATCGCCTTTCTTATCTCTTTGGAATGGATTTCCAAAGGGAAGTGAAGTAGTTTTAGCTCACTGAAACATCATAACTGAACCAGGGACCGGATTCGTCCACGACTCACAGCAATTTAACAGAGAAAATACAGGGAACAGAGAAATTACAGCCGAAATCCCTGACAGCGCGGATTATCAAGCGATATGGTGAAACATTTTACGCCTGATAAGCCGATCCCCGCTATCAGGGATTTCTGCTGTATTTTCTCCGTTAAATTGCTGTAGGTCATTGACGAATCCGGCCCTAGAGGGGTTAACAGGATTAGACCAGAATTCTACCGCCTTTTGGTCAACCTTGGGCGAGATTCAAAATATATGCAACGATCTTACAGAGCTACGATATACATCGATCTTACAGAGTTACCGAGCTTCGTACGTCGTATCTTTTGCAGGAAATTTCACAGAGATTTCACCATGACAATTGCTGTTAACTCGTGTTATCTGCGATTTCGGCTGTAATTTCTCTGTTAAACTGCTATAAGTCGTTGATGAATCCGGTTCCCTGTCGCCATTTCACCGCCGAACCTCTTGCGCACCTAGCAAGGGTAGCCGCTTGATTCGACGTTATTTACCATTAGGCACTGAGGAAAGCGGACTTGTTCAATGATCCGAACAGTTTCGAGAATATAGCGCACAGCATCGGCACGTGGTGCGGGTTCGAGTCCAGTCTGGCGCTAGAGCGCATCAAAACCTCGTTATGAGAGCTTCCAACCTCAGCACCAGCCACTTGAGACTTGAAGAAAATGAATTGAATCAGTTCCGAGATTGTTAGCAACCTTCACTAACCGATGTTCTGGTGAGCTATCCCTCTTCAGAATCTCAAATTTAGGCACCAAAACAATGATACCCAAGCTGGGTAGGTTTAGTTACCCAGGTTTGAGATTCTGAAAATGCGATTTCGCCGAAACATCACTCACTAAAGATAGCTCACAATCTCGGAGCAGAGTTCAACACACTAGGGAGTAAATAGAATCTAGCAATAGTAAAGTAAATGAGTAGAAGCAGTGAGGTCTGGTAGACAATACCGTAGTAGCTGAACAATGTATTCCCATAGCGTAATGGAAACACACTCGCCCACAAAACTACAGGAACGCTGGTTCGAACCCTCTATGTGTTTCCTGTTTTGTTTACAACAGAGAGGGGACCACTTCTTTCGTGACAGTGCTGGTTACTCGAACCCACGAGACCCCATCTTTAGAGTGCTGTTCGGTGGAAACCACCTCTACGTGTTCAACAATCCGACGAAGAGCGGCGCGCGCAAGGATATCACCTACGAGGAAGCCCAGAAGGAGATCGCCCAAGGCGCCGGCATCGGCATCTCGAACGACAGCGGCAAGAGCAAAGGTAGCAGCGGCCCTACGTACACCTAAGCTGACGATGTTCCCAGCAGAAGCATTCCTGACTTCAGCCGACCTGATATTGGAGGAGGAGCTGATCTCGATGATGCCGCTGGTCCATCGAGCGAACGCGATGGCTGTCGAGCTGAAGCGGAACGTCAAGTTCGAGCTGGTGCTCATCTCGCCGGAGATGCGTGGATTGCCTCCTGATGGCTTAACGGAGGTATGCTCAGAAATCTTACTGCTTCTACAGTTTTCTATTTATTTCAAGACTATTTGAGAAGGTTTCCAAGAGACGCATAAGCATTCATACTTGTCTTAATAGCATTATTTTTCAGCTTCAACTTGGGTTTGCTCGTGGTAGATGGGCTCAGGCTAACTTTTTTTAAAATGTTTTATTGAGTGGACTGTTTATATGGACTTTTCCAAGGCACCTAATAGAATGTCTTAACAAAAGCTCACTTTCAGACTGGAATGCAAGCTCCACCCTATACTCCTTAGAGGGATTCGGTATCTTACAAGGATAAGGATAAAGGAGCGCGTAACTCAATCCCTTTTTGGGATGCGCCACGCATTCTACCTCTACGGGATGTCGTGGAGGTGATTTTAATGTGTATTTCACCATACAATAACTTGCGGTGGCCAGCCGATAAACAAGACAGCGCTTCATCCCCCTCAGACAAGTCTAGTACCAGGAGGGATGGAAGGCTTGGTTGGCCTGGGCAGGAAAGCCGAGCCAGTAACCTCGGGCCGGATTCATTAAGCAGTGGGTGTAGGTGGAGTCCGTAAGGGAATCGAACTCACTACCCGCAGTTGGTAGCGGGTGTACGATTCGTATTCATGAAAGGAATCAATGGGAAGATAGCACCAAGCCTCTGGCGAGAACGACTCCTGCCTTAAACGGGCGCGTGATAGCGAAGCCGGAAGCGGCACTGCCTGTTGAGTTCACCCGATTCCAGCCACTGCTTAGGATTTCAATCCTAGGCCAACCATGCCTCCAACCCCTCCGGGATGGGTGAGTTAACAACCGGCTACCGCAGTGAAATGTATAGACCAGATACGCCTTCGAATTGCCATCGCAGCATCCTGCAGATGTGGAAAGCGTGGCGCATCGCAAAACGGATTGATCAGCGCCGTTCTTTTTCCTTTTATCCTTTACATACCATCACTGGAATGTCGTCGAAGGGTGCTCGAAGTTTTCATCGTACATGAGCTGCTCTTTGTAGTTTACCTTGCTTTCTTGGCCTTGAAGATTTTTCAATGTAAGGAAACTGTGCACAGAGGAGGTGGCTCTGCAAGGCTAAATCCTTCTGGTGTAGCAAGAGAAGGGTCTGAACGGGGGAAGCGAGTCATATAGGGAGAATCCCCACCCCTCAGTTAGTATAAAAATTGGTTTATTTTTTGCCAAGTCGCTAAACACAAGGAGTAAGGGGAGCTTGAAGTCACAATGGAATACAGCGCATCATGAGTTTGGTGGCCTTGTATGCCCGCCATACCTCTTCCCACAAGCAGCTGCGGGGCGCAATGGAAGTGGGGTTGATTCATGCGAGCAAGGTCGGGGGTTCGGTTCTCGTGCGATGCTGCATTTTTGCATTTCGGCTGATTGGATGAGATTTGGAGATTCTGACGACTGTAATATTTTCAACGTTTTCCGCGCACTTTCTAGCTATACGCTATTCTCCAACAAATGCCTTGCTCAAGAGTAATGAGCAAAGGCCTAAACGTAAGCATAGAATATTCATGTTCGACTGTGGATGAATCTTGTCACGTCTTTTATTTAAACTGTAGGATCTCTTAAATCTGTTGACCCAAACTTGGTACATTCCTTTAATTGGCGTATATTTCCGTGCAGCCTCCTTCTGCAGTCTGGAAAAGGCAAAGAAGTTGGGAAGTTACTCTCCCAAGGATCACTTCAAGTAACAGAAGTCAACAGTTATTTACCATATTTTATTGATTTATTGATTCATTTATTGCACATGTTTGTGCACTGTACGAAAAAAGAACGTAATCGATGAAAAGCATAACATTTAACAGATTCGAGTGTTTCTCGATTCCATGTTTATCTCTGAGGCGAAATTCAATGAATCGTAACGTCGCAGCAAAACAAGCTCTCAACTGCAAAAATGGAGTGCAGAGACTTTGGAGGAGAGATTATGATAATGACATTGAGATAAGGATGATGAAGTTGTAACGTGTTAATGCCTCGGTGCCGATACCATATCTGAAAAAGTACATTATTATTGCAAGCTTAAGAAACAGGTGAACATTGAAGAGAGTAACGAGATTTTCTGTTGCGAGTTACGATTTTCTGTTGCGAGTTATTGTTTGTGAGGTGGTGGAACGAGAATCACCATACAACATTCAAGCCAGGAGCTTCATAATTGAGGGGTTTGTCATGATTTTCCTCGCCCATATGAGATTCGGAGCTTTATTCTTCCTGTTGTCGAATGGCAGCCATGACCATGAACGAACAGTGTGCTCTGGAGCTTCATTCATCTTGCAACGAGAGTAGCAAACGTGGTGTCTGTAAGAATCTAAATGCTAACAAAAATGCTCGATTCTAAGTAAGTGCGGAAGATCTAACCTTATTAAATTGCGCATAAAAACGATCGCTGATCTCGACTGGAACAGTTCAGCTGGTAGAAGGCTTACACGTCTTGCGCAGCGGTAGAAAAATGAATTGTAAACAGTAGAAAAATGTTTGTTATGGATTCTATATATTGGATATTGAAGTTGTTCATTCGAGGGCTACTAGCTCGAAATATATAATATTTGCTTGCAGACAGTTCGACCTCTCTTTTTAGAATGCGATAGCAACGCGTAAGATCAGCCAGTAGTCTTCTGCATACTAGGCAACGCAAGGAAAACATTTTCAAGCGCTATTGATTTGCGTACGCTGCATAAGACAGACATCAGATAAAACAACAGCAACAACGACATGAAAATGGGCTTATAAATGCCCTACGATACTACTGTGCTGAGAGAATAGACGTTGCTTCGAGGCGTTTGAAGGAGGCTACGGAATCAGGGATGGGGGCAGTTTTAAGGAGGTGAAGATATGCAAATTCAGCCCCGACAGTGAAGAAGTTGGCTCTTATTGTGGTTTTAGGTCTGGGGAAAATCCATTTCCACTGCTAGCCCTGGTTATAGAAGGGCGTAGAGATGACGAATTAACTACGGATTGTCCATCCAGAAGTTTTCGAACCATTCGTACCATTAGTTAGTGATTACATTCAACCACTTCCTTTTCGCCTCATTCTTTCACTAATTCTTGTGCTTGCCTGATGCTAATGTGACTTGAAATGATCACTGGACCAGCAACATCCCCAACTGCACTTCTTTTTCAAGCTGTGAAGAAAATGGCTAAGCCGAAGCGCAAGCCGAATAAAGTAGTATATCAATTTTGGATCAACAGCTTACAGTTTAGATAAGTGGTTAATATTGGAGGAAATTATGGCCATTTGAAATTCGAAGTTGAAAACTTTCGGTCCGAGCCAATAGTTACGAGTTACTAGAGCTGTAATAACGTTTCTAAATATCATGCTGCTTTTATTATCACATTAGATATTTCCTGTAATAAACAAATACATAAATAAATAAAAACCCTCCTTGAACTTAGATCTGGGTGAGCGTGCACAATCTGGCCGAGGACACGCGCTTCTTGTGGGAGAAGGCTCGCTTCATGAATCGCTACTACGGCATGCAGGAGATGTACGAGGACAAGGTGGACGGCGAGGACTGGAACATGCCGAAGGTCTGTGGACCTGTTCTTCGTTCCTAAGAACCCTTTCAATTTCCCAGACAGACAGCCTCTCGAAAATAATGCCTAGGACCGGGATCCGTTCTACGAGGCGCCGGATTCGAAGAGCTTCCTCGGTTCGGCGATTGTGTTTCTGCAACCGTTGGCCTACCTGATGGACTCCGAGGAGACCTACCCGATCGTGGACTGCTTCGGTGGTACTAGACGTTGTCCACCGTTTCTTGAATTGAAGATGTGAACATGTTCAGGAAGCGAACTCGGCGAGCTCTCCGTATCGTTGTCGCCGTGTAACGCGTCCGGGAAGGAGCTTATTGGGGAATACGTGGACGATCCTAAAGAAATCGTAAGTCTTAACCAGTATCTCTTATTGTAATCGCTTATCTTTTGTGTATGGTTGGAGGACTTAACTTACTGCTTTTTGCAAGTATTATCGGGCGTCTCTTCAGATCGACTTGTTTTAGATTTTTTTATTTATTTACAGATTTTTTCATTTCCTGGAATTTTGAAGATTAAGCTTCCTGCTGAACCAACTATTCATACCAGCACTCCGTAATACCTTCAATAACACCAAGAGTCAAGCTGAAAACAGCTCTCAAAAGGTTACCAAGATTTCAGATCGGAAAGAGCTACGGTTTCATGGTGAAGATTCAGTCGGCCAGAGGACTACCCCGGCGAATTGAGAAGGTACTGTATCGCACCATTGTCTCGTCAAACATTCCAGCAGTCAAGCGAAGACCATTCGGTTAGAGTATTAGAATTAATATTATTTTTGTAAAACAACTCAGTTATTCGAGACTATCGATCCATTTCAAAGGAAGGGGTTACAAAAATACGTGCGTAGTCTTCCTCTATGATAAGAAAGTTGTAGCCAAAAGTGGTAGCAATTTTACACGAACAGATACCCCCCACCACCACCCACCCATTACGAAAAGTTTCGTTGCGCTAGATGTTTGGGGGGGGGGGCACGTGTAGCGCAGTCGGAGGAGGTGCCGGCTGTCACGTGCACCCGATACCAGGTTCCTGGTTCGGATTCCCCGCCCAGGCCAACCAAGCCTTCCATCCCTCCAGAGTCGGCGAATTGGTACCAGACTTGTTTGGGAAGGATAAAGCGCTGACTTGTTCATCGGCTGGCCACCGCCAGTCATTGTATGGCCAAATAGGCATTCAAATCACCTCCACGAAATCTCGTAGAACTAGAATGCGTGGCGCATCCCAAAAGGAATTGACTAACGCCGTCCTTCATCCTTCATTTTCACCGGCTATTTGTGCGTTTGTACTTTTTAGTTCGTTGTAATCCTGATATACAATAACATATTTTATTTATTTATTTATTTGCAGCCGCAATTATTTATTTATGTCGTGAGGTAAGACAGAGTAAGGAAAATGGTTAAGGTTAAGAAGTACTAGAAAAGAGTACAACATAAAACAGATGCTAAAGCTACAACAGGAGGCCTGTGAAAATAACTACAGTCCCCTCCCGTTATAACGCCTTCGGATAAGATGTGAGTCTCGCTATAACTTAGATTTTCTCTGGAACCGGCCAGCTTACCCTTACGCCAATACAAATCAGCTCCGCTTAAGCGTCGGATTCAGCGCTACTCTCGTTTTGGGAGGAACACTGCGTTCAAAATGACTCCCGTTATAACGCGACCCGGGCTCAGCTTCGGTCCCACACGGAAAACGAGGACGATCAAGGTGCTGACCGCGTCTGCGATCGGACCTACCCTCCTATTGCCTCGTTCGTATTCGCGACCAGCACCTGCGCGACAATGAATTAGATGCATGTAGACGTTTCTCTCTCTCGGCCCACAAAAGTATTCACAGTCAGCACAGTATAAGACTCCCGGTACTCGTCTCAAGCTGCCGTAAATTATAGGGGTTCCTCCATCAGGAACCACAGAAGGAATGGGTTAAGACTTAGATTATTCAAAACAATGTTCTACACATTAGTTCTAAGCCTAGAGCAACTGGTACAGAGGCCATATGCAGTCACATGATGTTTTGTTGCGATCAGAACTCTCGCGCTATGCAGGATTTGTACCTGCACCCTCTGCTTTCAGGGCAGGATTACAGCAACAGCGCTGTTTGATCACACGCAACATCCCGATATTGTGGAAGAGTGATGAGAGGTTGCTGCAAAGAGGATGTGGCGGATGCGGCGTGCGATTCAACAGCGCTGACAGCGTAATGGGCTAACATCCTGCCTGGAAGGCAGAGGGTGCGGGTTCATGTCCCCTTTGGCGCGAGAGTTTTGATGGCGGCAAAAGATATTGTGACATCATGTTATTGATCAGATCTAACCTTCCTCTGGTACTGGTTATTCCTCACACATATCTTTCATACTCATGCATATAGCAGAGAGTATCTCTGAGAACAGGACCTCATTAATAATCTAAACTCTGTTATTTGCCTTCGCACTTCCCTTATGGTCACATGTTTCATCACTATAGTCATATTTAGCCACTGTATGCGATTCTAAATAAATCTACGCGTAAAAGAGTCTAAAAGAGGTCAGCTCCGGTTAGGACTCGACTCCCGTCATAACGCGGACTTTCTCCGGTCCTTTCAAACGCGTTATATCGAGAGGGGGCTGTACTAGAACAATTTAGGTAACAGAAATTTCTTGAATTTCTTTTAACTAAATTAGAAGAATAAATAAATAAATAAAGTTACGCAAGGGTAAACCTAGGAGATTCTTGTAAGCACAGTTTTCCGTTAGCAATACTTATTTCTCGGCTCTTTGGGATAAGCGAGTAATTTATGGCAAAGTACCGCGTTATTAATTCCTGCGTGAAATTATTTTGAACGTTTTCCAGCAGGTGAATACCCTTATTCTCGAAGGGACTGAAAACCTTTGTTCCAAAATCAATAGCCCTACATTTGTAGGGCTATTTTTTGTAGGCTACTCAGAGTTTCAGGATTTTTACTTTTAAAAGCCTGAACATTGAAGAGACTATATGTGCGAAAGTTTGCATTCTTACGTGTAATTATATGTCACAACTGAAATTCTTAGCTATTGAAAAATATGAAAGTTAGCAAAAATTACCTAGCTCCAGAATTATTAATAACTCTAGCATCGAGGATAGGTGGAAAACTGGCCTTCGTAGCTAGAATCGAAGGGTGGAATGAGTGTCCCTGGCTCAAGAACACATAGGCAAATACTTCTTTAGGATAATGCAAGACGGTTATCCTCAAACTTTGATGCAAACGGACAAGCCATCAGAATTCCTTGATCATTCGATGATGGAATGCGCGGTTTTCCTGAACATTCAGGCTGGTTTGTATGTTGATTGTTCTCACTGATGTCAACGGGACAGAAAACCCTCCAATCTATAACAAGCGCAAAATAAAAGCTGAAAGCTAAGCTAAAAGAATTTGTGGTTAACAAACAATCGAGCGTCTACGTCTATCGATGCGATTTAAATTAAAATTTATAGAAATAGAAAGCCGAAAATATGTGCATATAATTCCCTCACACCCTCTACTATGAAGAAAACCTTATTCAAATTTTAACAGAACTGTAAGGGCACCCTAACTATTAAAAGCCGAAGAGTTCATATGCCGTTATACGCATAATTCACTACCTCGTATGGATAACCTGTTAGGAGGCGCTCATTTTCTAGCTTTGTTCTCCATTCGATTCTGTTTTCACATACTTATTTTTTGTTTTTTCTATTTTTCGTAGTTGTCTTATGGTTATTTTTTGCTTTACATCAAATGTACGAAAGCTATGTGTAGCTTTAACCCACAAGTATCGAACTCTGAACGTAGAATGGGGGAATTGTCTTCATCAAGACCTAGTGGACGGAAGACGCTAAGAAGGCATCACTTATGTTTCAGAGTTCATGCAGGTACAGCTTCTTCAATGGCAAGGAGGTGAACACATCACCTCTTGCCGGCAGTAATCCTTCATACGCACACGAGCAGGTCTTCCACTTCAAATCGGTCACACGAGAGGTAAACACGGTGTTCAACGTTCGAAAAGTGGTCAACGAGGCCTTTCTTTAGGCCTTTTTACTATGATTACAGTAAGAAACTGGTTTTACTATATAGAATAGTATGACCTGATTTGAAAGGGCAGAATCTTCAAAAATGCTCATATGAAGGCTGTTTACCCTCTACCTTATGTACGCGGTTTATGCTTCAAAGTACCCATTCTACGTGTCAAGAAACAAATCGTGAGAGCCCCAATCCGATGTGTTTATTCTGCAGAAACAAAAAAAAATCAATCAGTCTTACGATTAGTCGACCATCACTACCGTTTAATGTCCGCCGTTGAACGATATTCAGAGAAAATACTGGTCCTCCATTACTGCATCCCCTCCCCCTCCCCTAGTCGTCCCCTTCGCGCTGCTCTCGCTTTACTGAACCCCCTTACCGCCCCTCCCCTCTACTGGTTTCCTTTTCCCTGATCCCCTTTACTGGTCCCGCTTACTCTGAATCCCTATGCACGTTGGACGGCGTCTTTGGCACGTCTTCTGAATTCCTACGCACGTTGGACGACGTCTATGGCAGGTCCTCTGTATCCATACGCACGTTGGACGACATCTTCAACAGGTCTTATGAACCTCGACGCACGTTGGACGGCGTCTTTGGCACGTCTACTGAATTCCTACGCACGTTGGACGACGTCTATGGCAGGCCTTCTGCATCCATACGCACGCTGGACGACATCTTCAACAGGTCTTATGAACCTCGACGCACTTTGTACGACGTCTGCGGCACGCCCTCTAATTCCCGGCGTTTGACACTTGATCCTCATCCATATCCTGACGCACTGCCCGCTCAAAATATCCTAAACTTGCACGATCCGCCGCCAAGAATATAGTTCGCCAGCAATCTCCCATGGTTAAGCTCAAAGTAAACCCGGCTGGCATACGCCGCACCGTCGTAGGTGTCTTTTGGCTTCAGTCTCCTCCCCGTGAGTGGCAACGTGACCCACGGATCAAGCGAATTGCATATAGTAAGATGGCCGCATGATAGCGCCGTCGAAGGAGTTGCCAGCTGAATTTTCGTGTGGCTGTCAGCCAGACGGTTACGCCGAAACCAGCCAAGTAAGGCGTGGAAAACAAACCTGGCTTAGCATTCGTGGTCTTGAGTGCTTGTTATTCGAATGGAAAATAAAGTTTATTTCAAGTGTGAATAGTGTGCCAAACGAGCTTTCTATAATGAATCTTCTTTATTTATTCGTGGCGCAAATTGGGATGCCACGCAAATTCGTGAAGCGTTCCAACATTTTTTGGGGCCCTGTACGCTTTAGGAACTGCTGGAGCGTCTACGACGTTTAGTGGGGTAGAGTGCAACTAGGTTCTTCTTCTTCTTCTTCTTCTTCAGCGTTTGTCCCGCTTTCTTGCGGGGTCCGCTTTCCTGGAATACTGGCGCCACTTTTCCCGATCAAATGCCTGATCAGGGTGTAACCTAGCAATCTTCAAGTCCTGGTGCAGCGAATCAAGCCAGCGCTGCTTTGGTCTCCCTCGTGGCCGCTTTCCGGGCACCTCGAAGTTAAGGCCAGTCTTTCGGACAGAGTCACCGCTTGCACGAAGAACATGGCCGTACCATCTCAGACGAGCTTCACGCAATTTCTCAACTATCGAGGTGACACCAAATCTTTGCCGAATGGAGTCGTTGTGCACACGGTCCAAACGCGTAACTCCGGCCGTCCACCGCAGCATCTTCGTTTCCATTACGCTGAGGCGCCTTTCAATTTCTTTGGTAACGGGCCAGCACTCAGCTCCGTAAATAGCTACAGGTCGAACGACTGCTCTGTAGATCTTCGATTTAAGCCGCTCTGGTATCTTCTTGTCGCAGAGCACTCCCGTCAGAGAGCGCCACTTGGACCACGCTGCACTCACGCGTGAATTGGCTTCAACGAGTAGACCGCCATCGGACGCGATTGCTGATCCCAAGTACTTGAATACCGAAGTACGTGGCAACTCAATGCCATTTACCTTAATGGAGGTGGACTCATTTTCGTCAGTCGTCATATACTCGGTCTTCTTGACATTAAGTTTGAGTCCAAATCTCTCCAAGCGATCGCACCAAGCTTGTACCTGCCGCTGGAGTTCAACCTTATCTTCGCAAGCGAGCATTACATCGTCAGCATAAAGCAGCGTCCAAGGGGCTGGCCGCTGAAGATCACGCGATATGGCATCCATAACGACGATGAAGAGCAGTGGGGAGAGCGCAGAACCTTGATGTACTCCGACAGAGATGGGAAACTCCATCGACGTACCTGCTGACGCTTGGACTCTACTCCTCGGACAAGAGTAGAGTAGCCGCACCCACTCAATAAGCTCTTCGGGAACATTATGCTGTCTTAAAGCGTACCATATCACTTCACGCGGAACGCGATCGAAGGCCTTCTCCAAGTCGAGGAAGGCAAGATGCACCGGCTTCTGCTTCTCGAGGTGCTTTTCTATAAGTAGACGAACGGCGTGTATGGCATCGATGGTGCCACACCCAGGTACAAAGCCACACTGGTTGGTAGAAAGCTGGACGACGTTACGAATGCGTCCATCAACAATTCGCTCAAAGATCTTCATGGTATGCGAAAGCAAACGAATTGGACGGTAGCTTGTGCAGTCTGCTGGACTGCCCTTCTTCTTCCAAATCGGAATCGTCGTGCTTATCTGCCAACTATCAGGTACTTTCTTCTCCGCAACCACCTGGTTGAAGAACATCGTCAGCCACTCAGCTGGGTACCAGGATTTGGACTTCCACAAATCGGCCGCCAGGTCATCAGGCCCGTTGCCTTGCCTGGCTTCATCTTCCTTAAAGCCGCCTCTGTCTCCTCAACAGTGATGTTCTGAACGGGACCGTACACGGGAGGAGCAGAGGGAATGGCTGGATGGCCAAACTCTACCGTCGAGATTTCCTCGAAGTAGTTTCGCCATCGATTCAAGGCCATTTTGCGGTCCATTAGGAGATGGCCGTTCTCATCGTTGATGCCAAAGAACTTTTCAACATCCTCGGTCTGGCAATGACGGAACTTGGCGAGTCGATAAAGAAATCGCTCACCATCGCGCGACTCAAGTCTCTCGTTGACATCATCATAATGAGTGGCTCTTGTAACGGCCACTGCCCTCTTGGCCGATTTCTTCGCTTCCTGATACAAGCGCCATTTCTCGGCTGTCTTGTCGCTGAGGAATGCATGGTATAACCTCTTCTTCTCACGAACTTTTTCCTTAACCTCATTAGTCCACAGCCATGACTGCCTGTCGACCTTACGTCGTCCCGGTTTCGTAGTGCCAAGTTCGGAGCGTGCAGCATCTAGCATGGCTTCGGTAGCACCCCGCCAGGTTTCTTCGACGGTCGTGACCGTCGGCAACCGAATGCGAGATGTCACAGCTGCTTCATTCTCCTTCAATCGCCACCACTTAATTCTTGGTGGTCCGCAACGCTCGATCTGCCTAGTGTTCAGAGGAGCGATCTTCATAGTGCAGATCAGCGGTCGATGTTGCGTGGCGACCGTCTCATACGGCACGATCTTCGCATCAGTGACTAGCGCTTGGTCTCGATTCCTCACAAGGACAAAGTCGATTTGCGTTTTAGTGTTCCCGCTATAAAACGAGATGAGGTGGGAGGCCCGTTTTCGAAACTTCGTGTTCACGATGGTGAGATTATGCGACTCTGCATACTCAAGTATACGCTCACCATCGACGTTACGTGACCCGTATCCGAAACCACCATGACAGCAGTAACCGTCTTTTGTTGCTCCAACGTGACCATTAAGATCACCTGCAACAATAATTACGTCCAGTGACGGAACTTCTGCTGTCTTCTCATCAAGCAGGCTCCAAAACTCATCCTTGTCTCTTTCGGAGCAACCAGTCTGCGGAGCATACGCAGAGAAGAGGTGATACATTCGCCGTTCAGCAGCGACAACGACCTTCATCAAGCGGTCGCTAAAACGCTCCACGCTTGCAATCGCGTCTCGGAAGCGTTCGGAGACGATTATACCAACACCGCTGGTGGTCCTGGGACTGCCACACAAAATGGCCTTAAAGCCACGGCCTATGTCCCTTGACTTGCTGCAGGACCACCTCGTCTCCTGCACCGCACAGAAGTCAACCTTTCTTCGCTCCAGTGCCTCTGCCAACTCAAAGGAGCGGCCCGACAACGTACCCACATTCAGCGTTGCCACGCGGGTCTTTCCTACGTTGCGGGACTTTTGGACTAACACAGTTGCCCCCCGATGCCGTCCTCGCATCAGGGACCCTCGCAGACTTCTCACACTCGCCGGGCTTTGCGAGTGCGCGTCGGCTCCCGCGGACGCCGTAGCATTATCTCGCGACACATGAAGCACCATCAACCATGTGATGTGACATGGGATCTCCATAGGCCGGCCTGTCACAAGGGCCTGTCGCCTGCACTCGAGTGTCCGTGTTCGGCTCGGCTCGCAAAAGCGGGCAGTTTCCAGTGGCACCACGTGGAGGAACGGACATCGCCACCTAGAGTGCAACTAGGTTGCGAATAAATAAAGACGATTCACCATAAAAACCTAGTTTAGCGCACTCTTGGCGCTTGAATTGCCTATCATGCCTGATTTGAGAGGTCTACTATGTGGTGCAAGCTCTTAGCGTATTTAGCACAGCTGTACTTTCAGCTCGCCGACTATCTGCTTAACTCCAATCTCTGTGTCACGCTTTGGGGAACTCAGAAGGCCCGTAACCTTAACGCAGCCGGAGGCCAGTCTTCCAACAGCAGACGACGACAGTCGCTTACGGTTAGTGACTATAACTGTTGTGCTTTCTACACCTAATGGTAGCCCAGTGATTAGCTGAACTGTCCAGACAATATCGTGGCATTGCTATTTGCTTCAGCGATAAGCAGATGAAATTCAGTCACTTATTCAGGAATCCGACGGAAAGCGTCGTCCTCGTAAGAAGCGTCCTTCGTCGCACGCTCCAAAGTCTGAAGGCGACAGCAAGAACGGAACGAAACCACAGTAACTGTTCTTAGTAGAAACTCTTCTACCAATTATAGCTTTGGTTAAGGCAAATTCAGTGAAGAGTATTCTAAACATTTTTCAGAGTAGAAGAACCTCCTCAGAAACCGAAGAAGCGTTCATCGAAAAGTCGACGACCGAAGAATGGTCAGCCCGCCGAATAGATTATCGCCAAT
Source organism: Heligmosomoides polygyrus bakeri (assembly GCA_947359475.1). Classification (NCBI taxonomy): domain Eukaryota; kingdom Metazoa; phylum Nematoda; class Chromadorea; order Rhabditida; family Heligmosomidae; genus Heligmosomoides; species Heligmosomoides polygyrus. Next base: position 95,697,233 of record OX375867.1, on the reverse strand, counting down.
AAAATTCGTCAATATGCAGCCACTTAGCACAAGCAAACCGAAAAAAACAGCGTTCAGCACTAGACATCTGCTGCCACTACCTCAGAGGTCGATTTTTTTTTCTTTAAATTAAGCTTCCACGCTGCCGTGTTCAGCGCGGTTCCTGGCCAGAAATTGCAAACAAAGGTGGTCTCACTGGCTAATTCGGTGTGCCATCTCTATAAACCTCTCGGCCCTCGCGAGTGCCCTGTACACAATAGTGTGGAATCGGCTCGGCTTCCGTGATAGTCAAATACGCGTTAAAATTGCTTCACGAGCTCGTAGAAGTAGAGCGCATGGCACATCCCACAAAGGCTTACAAGTTGTATGTGTATACGGTAGGAATACAGTATCCTTGTTGCTATGATTGAACAAAGCTCGCAAAACGGTTCCTTGTCTGACACGCTTAGCAACCGCGACGAGTATTCTAGCTCCAGGTCCGGTATGGTAATAACGTCGAGTCACTTTGTCTGTAACAGATACATGCTAACCCTAAGGATAAAGGATAAAGGACGGCATTACTCAATCCCTTCTGGGATGCGCCAGCGCATTCTACTTCTACGGGATATCGTGGAGGCGACATGAATGCGTATTTGGCCATACAATGACTTGCGGTGGCCAGCCGATGAACAAGTCAGCGCTTTATCCTTCCCATACAAGCCTGGTACCAATTCACCGACCCCGGAGGGATGGAAGGCTTGGTTGGCCTGGGCGGGAAATCCGAACCAGGAACCTGGTATCGGGTGCACGCGACAGTCGCGCCTCCTCCGACTGCGCTACACGCGACCATATGCTAACCCTACCAAATAGAATTGACGCAAATCCACGATCGAAAATCATTCGTAATTAGAAGCGGGGTCTAAAAAGTTGCTGCACTCATGTGGAAAGGATAACCCACTAATGTCTCGGTATATGTCGCGAAGACGGGCAGTATTGTGAGATGGTAACCCCCCATCGAATCAGACCGTATTGAATGGGCATGTCATTCAGAAATGGCGTGTACAGTCAGTACCCTGATCGGCTGGCATATGTTCGGTATGTGCTCTGGGGCCGGATTCATCAACGACTAACCCGCGGGTATAAGGGGTAGAGATACCCACAATGAAGCCTGCGTCTCTGACTCTTGCGTTATCTCTGCCTGACTCTTATCTTATCTCTACCCCTTATCACCCGCATACCCACTGGTTAATTGTTGATGAATCCGGCCTCTGGTTATTAATGGCTGGCGCTCTTCCACTTACCATTGCTGCTCACCTTCGCGACATGTACCAATGTTTCTATCGGTTTGCATTGTGCTTTATAGGGCTAAGCAAACTAGTATAAAAAGTGCGGTAAACTCGAGCGCGTAGCATTTCAAGAATGGGTGGAACTGGTTCTGACAGTTTTGGTCTCCATTTCCGGTGGTGTGATTGAGTTTATCGTATTCGCCCTACCTAATCCGCTTACGATGCTGCAGGTTCTCGTAGAGGAAACGGAGCTGGTGAAGGGTAGCCCGAGCGAGCGCAGGGCGTTATTAAACAGCAGAGCAATATTATAAAGTTTCGAAAGCTTACAAGTGCAGGCTTGAGCAGGAAACAGGCGCATTGGTCAGTGGTGAAACGATTTTTTAATTTTTCGTTTTGACAGCGAATTTTTCGTAGTTGTTTCTGCTAATCCCTAGACTAATACGCAAGCTAAAAATTGGTAGTAAGTTAGGAATTTAATGGATATCAAACGATGCAATCTTTCTGCTGGAACTCCATGCATAGGCTTAAGTACAGTTTTTGAATTTAGTTTTTTTGACATTCCTGAAACGTGTTTAGTTTGGATGAAAGATGTTTTACTATCAAGGTGCAGTGAAAAAGGAAATAGCTTGGTAAGAAAGCTGTTCAGCTTAAGCTGAAAATAACACAACAGTTAATTAAATATAGAATCGCATACAACTAACGCTAGCAGAAAAAGCTTCAGGAAATTTAGTTGTACTGCATTACAGTTCAGATGACTCTTACGATTTACGAAATGTCGATTTTCATTTATGCACACCCCTGGTCACCACCTAAATGCGATCGGAAAAGTAAAGAAATTGGATGAATGGATCCCGCACGAACTACCGCCGTGTAGATGCTGAAGCGCCACGACACCTGTGTTTCCTTAAGGCTGCCCAGTCTAAGGGAGCCTTTTTTGGACACCATTGTGCCATGCGACGAAAAACAGATCCTTTATAACAATCGTCGTCGCTCTGCACAGCGGCTGGACAAGAATGAGAGACCCAAGGAGATGTCGAAACCAAGTCTCCATCCAAAGAAGACCATGGTGACCGTATGGTGGACAGTGGCTGGTATAGTCCATTAAAGTTCTTGAAGACTGGAGAGACTATCACAGCGGAGAAGTGCTGTGTCGAAGTTGAAGTGATACACCAGAAGTTGATTGAAGAACAGCCGGCCTTGAAAAATCGACCAGAAACAGTCGGAGGCCCAATCCTACTGTCCGCACGTTTCAAAAATTGTTGTCCAGAAACTGGATGCATTGGGATACGAAACTCTGCCACATCCAGTATATTCATCAGATCTGTCCCCTACCGACTATTACTTTTTCAAGCATTTAGATCGTCATGTGAAGGAAGAAAAATCAGCAACCAAGATGATGTCGAAAATGACTTCTTGTGTTTTATTAATTCTCGTAGTTCTGGTTTTCATAAAGATGGGAAGTCTAATCTACTGTCGCGTTAGGAAAAGTGTATTAATTGTAATGCTTATTTCGATTAATGAAATTGCTGTCAAGCAAAGTTATGATGTGTCAAACTTTCAATCAAAATCGGTCATTTCATATGCAACGACCTAATGGAAGAGGACAACCTCTATTCTATTATTAGGAATGCTAACGTCGTAAGCGGCAAGCAGATAGGACCGCCTTTTTCGAATATTCAAATTCGAATAAGCCATTTCGGGCATAGCTATAGAAAGAAAGCGGTCTACTCTTCAGTGCCACCTTCTTCACCTTAAGTCATTACAGTGGAACTATAAATAGCCAACGGGTTGTAAGTTCAGGCCGAAGAATAATCGCTACTCATCCGTTTGCTTAGATGAACGTCGTCGGCTTGTCCAGCCATCCCCGTCGCGTATCAAAGTAACTCGATGGATCGCTGAGGTGCATAAACAGCGCTATGGATTCGTTCAGGGCTTTTAGTCAGTTACGCGGTTCACATGAAGCGATTGCCAACGAAGCGCATTCTGTAACGGGCCACCCAATCTTCGACAACCTAGCCGCGGTGTCTTTGATCGCAGCTTCAGCGAATTCTCAACAGCTATGAGGCAAACCTGGGCGGCCCGTTACAATGCTAACGTCGTAAGCGGCAAGCAGATAGGACCGCCTTTTTCGAATATTCAAATTCGAATAAGCCATTTCGGGCATAGCTATAGAAAGAAAGCGGTCTACTCTTCAGTGCCACCTTCTTCACCTTAAGTCATTACAGTGGAACTATAAATAGCCAACGGGCCACCCAATCTTCGACAACCTAGCCGCGGTGTCTTTGATCACAGCTTCAGCGAATTCTCAACAGCTATGAGGCAAACCTGGGCGGTCCTTATCTCCATATCAGAAAACCTCGATAAGGACTGTCTGATCTGCGATGTCCAGAAAGTATCTGCAGAAAACTTCGCAATGTTCCAGATTTTTTCTAGAATGATCTGAAAATTTCAACATAAGTGCTATATAAGGACACTATCCTGCTGTATCTGCATAACATATCCAGCTCCGTCTTCCTTGCCTATTTCACTGTACGATGGCCGAACTGTCTACCCACATTAGGCACGTACTCCTTTACGAGTTTGGATCTGGGCACTCCGCTGCAGAAGCCTATCGAAACGTGTGTCGTGTATTCGGCTCTGAAGCCCCTTCTGTATGGTCTGAGTATAGTTGGTTCGAACGCTTCAGAGGCGGGAACAGAGGTCTCGAAGATGACCCTCGCTCTGGTCGACCGACAACTATATCCTTGGATGAACTGAGGAAACTGAAGGAGCAGCATCCATGTGAGGGTGTGCGTTATTTTGCTGCTGCTCTTGGCTGTTCCCGATTCACCGTGGACAATGGACTGCGATCCTTGGAATGGTTAAAAAGCTCGGTCAGTGGCTCCCACACGATCTGACCGACGACAACCGGCGAAGACGTTTGGACATATGCACTCAGCTGCTCTCCCGAAGTCGCACCTTCAACTGGCTGGACACCATCGTCACAGGAGACGAAAAATGGGTCCTCTACGTCAACCACGCTCGTAAACGTGCGTGGTGCCAACGCGATGAAGTGTCGAAATCTTTCGTAAAAGATGAAATTCATGCGAGGAAAGTCATGCTGAGCGTCTGGTGGGGTGTTTATGGGAGCTACCATTTCGAACTACTGCCTGACAGCACGACTGTCACTGCCGAGGTCTACGCTACCCAACTGCGGAGACTGGTCGACAAGATGCGCAAGGAACAGCCCAGGCTCGACAAAGCTCGCTTGCTGCACGATAACGCGCGCCCACACATCGCGAAGACGACTTTTCAGAGAATTCTGGAACTCGGATGGGAAGTTCTGCCGCATCCACCGTACAGCCCAGATCTGGCCAAGTGACTACCACCTTTTGCGATCACTTCAGCATCATCTGGAAGGGAATCGTTACGAAGATCGTGACCACCTCGAAAATGACCTCCGAGCTTTCTTCGCCTCTAGGTCGCCGGATTTCTAGGCCAGAGGAATTCGAAGTCTTGTGGAATGTTGGAGGAGAGTAGTCGATCTTGATGGAAATTATTTGGTTCATTAATAAAATGCTGATAAAAATTATGTTCTTTTGTTTCTTTGTCGTATTTCTGCAGATACTTTCTGGACATCCTATACAATACACTGAACTAGACTGTCATAGGGCCTTTTTTGCAGATTACTAGCCATGAGAAGCCACTCTGTTCATGCTTTTTCGCTTCTCTAACAGTGCTCTCCTTCGGCTTGGATAAATTTAAATTCAACATGTCTCAAATCGTGTTCACTTTTTTATTACCCAGCATAAATTATATAATACACTTCATGGAACAAACTCATATATAGCAATAAAAAACCTCAACGAATAAATATGTATTTAGTCGCTCTTGAACTGAAGTTAAACTCTCTCTCAACCTTCTAGTACCCCGTTACATCACTGTTAGGCGGAATAGAAATAGAAACGAAATGAGGCGAATCTGAGAATTTACTCGCAGCCATCTGAAGTTTGCTGATCGATATTCCACGTCTAGACACAAGGTGCGATCGCGCGCGTGCCACTCTCAATCGATAGACTGCCGACTATACAATGAACAACGAAGCTTCTTGACTATGGACATTTTATCAGAGTAAAACTAGCTGAATTTCAGGCGGGATTTTAGGAAGACGGAAACAGACAGCCATTCAACTGACACTGGGGGGGGGGCTGGACACACCGTTGGCAAGGGCTAGACGTGCCACTGCGAAATCGCACGACCCGAAGGGGATACAAAGGAGGCTCTACATCTATTGGCACCCTAGGCCACAACCTAGGCACATTACCGTTTTGAACCGCAGGCCCTGCACGCACAATGAGCTCTCGGTTGCTCAGTCACTCTGCATCAACACCCCATCCGAATCCACCCGGCCGTTCATCTTCCACCACCGGCTCCACAGCCGGCTCATCAAAGAGCCACTTGAGCCAGCCAGGCGTCACCAGTAGCCGTACTCCATGCTGCTGATGCGGGAAGACGTCCTCGAGGAAGAAATAGAAGTGCCCGCACGCAATTCCTGAATAAAGGCCTCGTGAACGACAAAGAAGGAGCACAAGCGGAGAACCCTGAAGCAGTTCAAGTTGGGTGATGACGCCTGTGTATTATTTTTTCGTCAACTTGGACCCTTTTCAAATCAAATTTGACATTCTACTAAGCAAGCTCACGCTTTTGGAATCAAATCTAAAATCCTCTAAAACAAACCAATCTTCGTTTACATTAGAAGACTTTCCGAAACGGTCAAAATAATTTTATGTTCATGAAAGATTTTGAATGATTTCTTTGAATTTTTTAAAATTCACCTGCTCCAAGAAGTGAACACATTGTTAGAAATTTTCAGAATTTTATTTTTTCAAGGGAAAACAGCGCATCAAATTTTGGTTTAAAACGCAGGAAAGAAGTCAACGATCATTAAGTGTATTAAATGGGTAACCACAGCAGCATGCACTCGACTAGATCGCAGCGATTTTTATTTGATTAATTGTGGAAATGTGATAAATGAATCTTTTATTAGAATGATAGTGTAAATGATGCTTACTTGAAATAGCGATATGAGAATATGCGTTTTATAGCCGTTTTTCTTGTTTCGTTTGCAGTTGTGTTACTCTACGCAAACAAAATTTTTTCTACCAATCAAATAAAATTCGCGACGATCTAGTTGAGCGCGTGGCGCGATCCCCTCTTCTAATACAATATGTTATTGCTGCGTTCCCTTGCTTTAGAACAAAATCTAGCTCATTACTTTTCTTTAAAAATAAAAATCTATAAACTTTCAAACAATATAATCACTTATCTCTTGGGCAGGTGAAATAAAAAAGTTCAAACAAAATCACGCTAGATTTTTCTTGAACAAAAAATCAAACCTTTCGGAGTTTTTATCTTAATGTCGCAGAAGCTCGTTCTCATTTGGAAGATGTTCAATTTGACTTCAGAAGCGACAGGCTTGAACAGAAGAATGTCCATTTGAAAAGTGTCTAATTTTACTGGTAGATAGTACAATCTAACGTAACTCTAAGGCAACGACGAGGTCGGGAAGAATTGATTGAGCAGCAATGGTTCACAAAGGTTTGCCTCACATAATTTGAAATGCATCGGGATTTCAACTACGATAAACGCTACAACGCACCCATAAAGTCCACAATGGCGTTGTTTCCCAGCAACAGCGAGAACAATAGGAGTACCCATGGCAAGTATGGAGCAGTGAATGAAAGCACTCCGAAGAAGTTCATCTGAAACGCGCATTAAACTAAACGCTCCAGACTGAATTTTGCACAAAACGCTCCGCGACTAGTAATAAGATGACCGATTTATAGTCAGCGAGGTGTATGCGGTCGAATTGTGGTCAGTAGCATGCATTTCCACAATGGGTTTTACTCTTACGTCGAGAAACATGTGGAAATATCTACAATTCACCGAAAATAACTCGAAGGTGCCGATAGTACTTAATGGCCGCAACGCATCGGGAACTATAAACCTGACTAACATTGAAATCGGAATAGCTCACCTGAATATGAGGATTTCTCCGACTCCATATGTACACCAGCATTATTGTGAAGGCTTGGCCGAGAAACACCATTTGCACGAAAATACCACATATAACCTAAAGCTTAACTTCAGTTCAAAAAGGTGCAGAAATTAGCTAAATTTTCCAAAATACGTAAGACAATATAATCCCTAACTGGGGAAAAGCACATCCCAAACAGTCAAGCAACATCATAAGCTGATTGCCAACCCTGGCATCGAGTACAACACCAGCCCAAGATTTCGACCACGATGTAAATAGAATAATACAAGAGCTAGCATTTTCTTAACAAGAGCTCACTTTCCCCACTAATTTGGCAAAATTAAAGATTTTAAAATAATATTTAAAGGGGAGATCTTATTATGAAGCTTTCTATACAGAATAGGCCGTTAGAACACATTATCCTTTAAAGCGCTGAATTTTTGCCCTGAAGAGGTCTTCCCCGTAGTAAAACTAGGTTAAATCAGTTTCATATCAGTCAAATTCTACTCTGTAATCTTGAACAGTGGGTATATCGCACTTCCATTCAACTTAAGACGCTTCTAGATCTAAAATGGAAGCTCAATATTTGAACACAGATATTGCGTCAACGGGAACTCGATCCACTCTAGTGGGATGGGGACTTCATATTGCCTGTTTCAGAAAAAAATCGGCGAAATTGTAAACAACCCATTTCGAAAAGATGGCACACTGAATTGCCCAACGAGCCGACCTATACCTGCAATTTCCTTGCTAGAAAAGGCGCATTGCTTGCGTTTGGTTCGCCTTTGATGCTTTCTACGTCTAGGATAGATCACAGGTAATAAGAGTTCGAAATCCTGCAGCACTCACCATTAGAATTCCTCCCAGAAGAAACATGTATACAAAATCGGCTCGTCGTCCACGAAACGACCCCTCTTCTAACATCATGCAATATCGATATGTGAAAATCATATTAAACATAAAGCTGAAGCCAAACGATCCAAAGAAACAAAACGACGTCAGTAACCGCCAGATCTGAAATTACATTAACATCATCTAGATTTGAGAAATACGAAATCATCGAGACATTTTCTAGTAAATATGAATAAAGGACAAACGTCGACGTTAACCAACGTCTTTATGACAAGCGTCGCGTATTCTATTCCTACAGGATACCGTGAGGCCGGGCGTCGGAGGACGCGCAGGCTGTCACATGCACCCAAACACAAGGTTGTTCCCTCGGGAACCGCCAGGGTAACCAAGCCATGCCTTCTGGGTCGGTGAGGTGGTACCGGGCTTGTCTAAGGATTAAAAATCGGCTGACCACCGCAGTGCACATTCAGATTCCCTCCACAATTTCCCGTAGAAGTAGAATGAGAAGCGCATACCAAAAAGGAACTACTGATTAACGTCATTTCCTTCATCTTCATTCTTATCTGTAAAGGACAAAATATCAGCGCTAACCGAACCATTTATGGAAAACGCCTTCTATTTCAACAAGATATCGAGGCTATTTGAAGCCGCATTCGACCTACACAAAGAACTGCGGTAGCCTACCGATAACCCGGTGTTTTGTCCTTCACAGACACGTCCTATACCAATTCGCCGACTATTGAGAAATGAGCGATAAGCTGTAAATGGCCACCGAACCTTAAGCCTTGTTTTTTTCAGCTGGTCAGAATCACCACCTTTTATAGTAGATGACATACAACATCACTGCCTTCCCTAGCCGGGAAAATCAGCCAGAGTCGCCCCACATGCCTCCGAAGCGCTTTACATTTGCCAAAATTCTCTGCTTAAGCTTTATAGACGCTGTTTTTGAAGACCTTGTGGATCTTCAGGAGAGAAAATGCTCCTCCTGCAAATGAAGATGCAGTTTCGTTCAAGGTGTAGTTGAATAGAGCCGTTGAGAGACACATATCTCCCTCATGCGAACAGTTTCGAGCACTTGATCATCAATCACTCGGCGATAAATCACAGACCGATCTTCTCATGTCGAGGACCACCTGCTGCATCGTCTGTAAACCCTCAGCGTGAAGGGAAAGGGATCAGAGCTGCGTTAGTCAATCAGTCTGCGTGATACGCACGCAATCTTCTCCTAGGAGATATCGCTGAGGTGAATTGGACGCGTATCTGGTCTATACAGTGCTTGCGGGTACCAGCCGATAGATAAGTCAGTTAGTACAACGATGTCACATACACACCTCGTGGGACCCATCAGCACTCACCCATTTATCGAGATGATACCAGCCACTTGAGGCCTAAAGAGACTGACTTGAACCGTTATTATCAAGAGCCTCAGCTTGACCGGTTCCATGCTGATATCAGTAGCCGTATCATCCCGATATACGGGTAAGAGCTGAGGTGTGGATGCCGCGTTCGATCAAACAGCGCTGGTGGTGTCATGACGTAGAGCATTCCTGCCCGGTCAGCAGGAGGTGCGGGTTCGAACCCCCTGGGGCTAGAGATTTGATCGTAACAAAGTATCGTGTAACAGCTTACAACCTCGATACCAGTCACTTGAGGCTTAAAAAGTCAGTGGTCTATTCGCCCCAGAAAAGGCCTGTAACCAAACCACCGACTCCAGAGGGATGGAAGGCTTAGTTCCCTGAGCGAAACTCCAACCAATAACCACTAATTCGGAGTGATCTCCACAGCCGCGTCCTCCTCTAGTTGTGTTACCACGCGCCCCAACCCTCATTTCAAGCTAAGTGGATCAAACACTGTTAAAGAATCCACTTCAAAGGCCTACCTGATATCGCTTTATGATCAGATCCCAATTGAAATACAAATGAAACGGTGTGATGAAGTCGAGTTGCTAAACATGGAATTAGAGCCACGAAGGAATGTCGAAGACTGACGCACGTCCCGCTAGGCAACTCACCACCGCCATCGTCGTCAGCACACAGGCGGTCGTGTATGCCCGCGTCACCGGCGGCATATCCAGATAAACGTCTATGACATTTTGCATCTAAAGAAAAATATTCACCATATAGGGGGAACTATTGGAAATCATGAAGGAATAAGCAGTCGATAAATGTCAAGGTGGATCAAACCTGATAGAATTTGCGGTAAAAAATATTTTTTTAACTTTATAATCCTAACAATTCAGGAACAATCTTTCACCACAACAAGAACATTCAACAGAACAGCGTCATTCCTGCAAGCTGCGTTACAGGGTAACCATTGTCATGCAAGACTTGACAGTAACTATGAGATAACCGGATAGAAACGACCTGCAATGTCAAAACTAGATCAACGTTGGAATTAAACAACAATTATGATGCTAAGTCTCCTAACAAAACATACATGCTTCACAATAAGAATATATAGGATGAGAGCTGTTTAGCGAGATGAGGAGGAATAAATAAAGTTGAGGTAAATAAAAACAAAAACAGTCATGTAAACAACAGCCAACATGAGAAAATAAAGCTCTAAGGCGTTAAAATTGTGCTCTTGCCACCAGCTGATAACTCAGTGAGAAGCTTGTTGAGTCGTTGCACCATACCGCTTGGGTCCTTCAGAAGTCCTGATGTGATCAACGCATTGTCGTAAATCTGGAAACGGGAATCACTCAAAAACAGATCTATGGTCTTTTTGGCAGCCGCGATGAGGATGCCAAGGTGGGAATGCATATGAATCCGCCCGTTTACGGTTCGAAATGAAAACGCCAAGGCTGTAATGAGGGCAGCCGAAGCTAAATGAGTAACGCCTGCGATAGTAAGCCCTTATTCTCATAAGACACAAATCGCCCTATAAAATATACCTTCGAGTTCGAGGAATCTGGAAAGCGCCCACGAATGAGCCCCCAAAAAAAGATGGAAAGACGTCTTCGAAAGAAATCTCGCCGAAGTCGGCAAAAAACACTGTTGCCTAAAGTAACGCCTCACAGAACATCGAACCGGATGACAGCAAGACTAAACGGTCAGGAGAAGATGGCAGAGATTTAGCTTGGCCCTTGACTACATTAGCTGACGCTATAATCCAATAAAGGATAAAGAGATAAAGGACGGCGTTACTCAATCCCTTGCGATGCGCCACGCATTCTACTTCTAAGGGATGTCATGGAGGCTATTTGACTTGGCCATCTAGTGTGACCTGGGGTGGCAAGCCAACGGACAAGTCAGTGCTTATTCCTCCCAAGACAAATCTGGCACCTATTCACCGACCGGAGAAGATTGGAAGGTTTGGTGAGCCTGGGAGGAAAAGCGAACCAAGGATTGATTCAGGATGTATCCGTGAGCCGTCGCCTCCTCACAGAGCACTACACACGCCCTAGTAGTCCAACAAGGACAAAAAAATGTACCTTGTCTCGTGATGAACACCATGTGGGGGACGGGCAAATGCTTAGGCTTGGAAGGGAAGGTAAACGGGTTCACCTGTCGTCTACACCCAACGTCAATAAAACAGCTAAGCTAGAAATACACTTCCTTCGCGATTTCATTGAAGTTTTTGGATGAATACCGAGTCCTAGGGGCTGTAACTTGAGATGTTTCGAAGTCGAACTTAACTTGACAGTGAAAAACGAGAATAAACGAGAGGACGGTGGCTCTGGCTTCCTCGATCAAAATGAAGATATAGTATAGCTTTGGTCAGATGACATACCTGCCCTCGCAATTAATCTCTTGATGACACCGAGGTTAATTCAAGTATGCATTTATACTGTTAGAGGGCGCGTGAGGCACAGTGGGAGGAAGTGACGGCTGTCGCGTGCACCCGATACTAAGTTGCTGGTTCGGATTTCCCGCCCAGGCCAACCAAGACTTTCATCTCTCTGGGGTTAGTGAATTGGCACTAGACTTGTGTGAGAAGGATAGAGCGCTGACTTCTTCATCGGCTGGCCACCGCAAGTCATTAGGTGGCCAAAAACGCATGCAAATCGTCTCCACGACATCCCGTAGAAGTAGAATGCGTGGCGCATCCCAAAAGGGATTGAGTAACGCCGTCCTTTATCCTTTTATTTGTACTGTCGGAAACGTGATAGGGCTTGGACGGTGGTGTGAGCTGTGGCGCGCACTCCGGAATCAGATTCTTGGTTAGGATTCCTTCCAGGCAAACCAAGCCCTCCATCCGTCCAGAGTCGTTGGATTGATTCCAGATGTCTCTTTGCCCCGGTTGGCACCCACAGCTCTCTGTAGTTCAAGTATCCTTGCTACATTGCTTACACAATATACCTTTAAAGAAGATGTGAGGCGCAATCCCAGGCGCAGATTTACTTAGGCCGCTTCTCTTCCTATATTCCTCAATTGCAACTTCAACCAAAACCTACCTGAGCAATAAGAAGCTCTGCCGTCTTTGGATTAGTTCTTTTCAAGCTATAGAGGCTTTTGATCAAAGGATGCGATAGGTTGACGTGAAGGCATGGTTGTAGAAACACCTGAAAAAGGCAGTGCCATAATCTATATTGACATTATTATGCGAATGGACTCAGGTCTAGTCATACAAACCAGATGCTCCATGTCCTTGATCTCTCCAGTTCGAAGCAAATGCCTCGCAGCTCCCATTTCGTGCTTGATCGTCAACATAGCCGGATGCTCACTTGGTCGATGGCTGCCTGCTATATCGTAGACCTGGAACATGCGCTAGATAAGTATTAAAAACGACCTCAATTACGAAGCCTCTCACTTTCACGGAACCGAGCGTCGTCTTGATCCAATCAAGTAACTCTTTCTTGTCCACATCACGGAACTGTTCTAAATTGGAGGAATCATACCGCAAAACGGCCTCAACACTAGAGCTAGCAGCGGCTTACTTGTTTCCGATTTCTCTTCTGCTGTAACAGCGCTTTCAGCCCACTTTTCAACTCCAACCAAATTCTTCATTTGGAACTGATTCAGCGCGAGGAAGACCACCTTTAACGGAAGCTTTCGTAAGAGAATGATCTTTGGTTTGAGAAGGAACACTGAGAATGCTCAAGAATACCTCATCTGCGGGTTCGTAAAGGAAAAGGACCTCCTTGTTTTGAGACCGGATGACCTCAAAGTACGGTGAAGACTCGGCCAGCTGTCGACTAAAACATAACTCCACTCATATTGCTAATTTTTCCCGAACAAATTGAAGCCTAAAGATATGTCTCTTTCATCGATAAGAAGAGGAACAGGAAGAGGACAGTTAGGTTCAGCGCTTTTCCAACGTCAGCTCTGAAACCGTCCACACCGGACGAATTCCCTTTAAATCAGACCTCAGCGTACAAATGTTAACCACCGCCGCCTTTTATATAACATTCAATTAGACTTTCGAGGCCGAATTAAAACGGGATTGCACGCATTGAACTATGAGGACAAGGCTAAAAATATAAACAAAACTACTCATATAGCTGTAACGGTTTAAGCAATTAGTGTTGTATTTTATTTGGCCACCAGTCATGCTTTAGTCTTATCTTTGATACGTTCTGATTTCATTTCATGTCCTTTTCTTCTTTTTATCCATGTGTAGTGTATGACACGTCCTGCATAAATAAATAAATAAATAAATATAAAGTAAACAATCTATACAGGGTTAGCGTCGTCAAATGGATGTATGACACGAAGACTTGTGAACAAATTTCCGTTATCCATGATCAGAACATTGAGCTTTCAAGGATAGAGGTCTAACCTGCGACTTCACAGCTTTCACTCAAATCCTGAGCTCGCCTTCTCTGTTCCTCATAAGTGGAATTGAAAAAAACCTGATAGAACTCATAAAAGGCTTCTTTATGTTTCTTCATGTCATTATGAACCAGAATCGCTCATTATCTTCCCAAACCTGAGTCAACTATCGACTTCCACTTGAACTCCGTATACCGAGTCCTGCTAGAATAGCAGTAGAACAGCTAAAAAGAGAAAAACACCTACCTGGGAGAGAACATATAGTATATATCTTTCTGGTCCTCTTGCATGCGCTTGCAGTATTCGGTCAGATTCGTGAGCGCTCCCGGTTTCAGATTCGACGACTCGAACAGTAACAGCTTCGCGATTTCCTCCTCAAATATCAGAATGATGCATTTCTGTCAGACTTCTTAACTCACACCACCTCCGGTACCAGCGACCCAGACCAGAAAGTGCTGTGAATGAAAGTCTCTTATTCACATTTGCTCAACTGCTCTTAGACTGCTTCTTTGTTGAAGAGCAACAGTGTGGCCCACCCCATTGCGGAGCGCACATAGCGAGGTCTTCGAAAGAACGAGCTACCGAGCCTTACGGCGTGACCGCCAAAACTCGATAACTCAGAGCGCAGGCGCGTTAGGTGCTGGCTGGTGCGTGCACCCTATTCCAGGTTCTTGGTTCGGATTTCTCACTTAGGCCAACCCTACCTTCTGTCCCTCCGGGGTCAGTGAATTGGTACTAAGATACTGATCATTCCAATGGCTAACCACCGCTAATCCCTTGTATAGACGAATACGCATTTAAATTGTTTGCACAATATCCCATAGAAATAGGCCCACCCCAAAAAGGATTGAGTTACGCTGATTTTTATCCTTCACCTAGCCGATAATACCCTGAAAGCAAATGAAGAGTTTGATCCAGATGAAGGCAAAGCCTTTGGAGACCTATCTCCCTTCTCTTTAACTCAAGAATGTCAACCACACCTATTCCAACTCCGGGATCAAGAAATATGGCGTTGTAGTGAGACGGTTTGCTACTTCACTCTCGCAGGTGGAAAGAAAGTAGGAGCACTCACCTTCCTCGCGTGCTCGACCTCCGTGACAATGCCCTCCTTGAAGAACAGATTGTAGTGCTTGTAGAACTCCGCATACTTGTCGTGATCCTTCTTCATCTCATTATGCAGAAAGCTCAGCACCTTGTCAGTGAGAATCTTCTTCAGCTTCCTTTAAAAACGTTCTTTTTTCTTATTAAATCTGCCAACCGAGGGACCTTAGTGATATCGCCGGAGTTCTAAATTGAGATGGCAAATAATTATACAGCTGGAAAGTATTCACCACTACGAAAAAGAAGGCTTTTCATGAGCAGTCCACATTTCCGACTACAAATCGCTTCGGAATTTAAGTAACTTTAGAAAGATCTGAACTCTAGCTGTCGGATCGGGTGGCCAAATTAGTTCTTTATAGAGCTTCACGATCGACCGGAAAAAATCTCTAAAAGCAAAAAATACAGCCAATACTAAAAATAAAAAAATAAAAATACTACGATATTTCTATGAACTTCTATATTACGGACATACTACTTCCAATCCTACTCCGATAACCTAGAGTTGTTCAAGTATACTAAGGACCTACCTCAGCACAGGATTATTCTGAAGCATCTCTCGGCTGAGGTTGAGTGGAACATCCTCGGAGTCGACAACGCCCATAACGAAATGCAGATAACTGCAAAAATCGGCATTTATAAGCAAGAGTTCTGTTGAAGGCGAAAGGTCTCCCGTATGAACTCGAAAACAAACTCACTTAGGCAGAAGTTCTCCGGCGTTCGGCTTGATGAGCACTCGTCTAGCGTATAATGATAAACCACACTCCCTGTGTTGAGTTTGTGCCGCATACTCCAGCATGGAGAACTTGTGCTGTGGTATGTAGAGGACCGATCGCAGAGAAATCGGTGTGTCGGTCTGCAGAAAAATAAATAAAATAATAGAATAAAAATAAAAACTATAATATAACAAAAAGTTGATAAAAAAGATGGGGATAATGATATATGCAGTTGTTGATCAGTCCTCTTTGAGAAAGTTGTGCACCGTAGTCTGCGAACACCAGGTAAGCATAATGAACATCTGTACAACGAATTGTACAAGGGTGGAAGGCTTGCTTGGTGTGAACGGGACCTCAATCTTAACCCATTACAGCAAGGAATCCTAAGGCAATACCTGCCTCTTCTGACCTTAATTTTGCGTATAAAAACACAACACGTAGCAATTCAAGTGTCGCAGTCACTCCACGTCCTATTGATTATCCTACGGGAGTGATTGTATGTCTTTCGGTTTTTACTTAAGTATTATTAGGTTGTAACGAATTAAATGGCACTGGCTCGCGCCATTTTTTGGCGCGTCTTTACGCGTTTGATCAAGAACAGACCGTAACATGTGGCATATCATTTAGAAGCGCAAACTTTGCTCTACCGGTGAGTATCAAACTTTCTTTGTAAAAGTGGGAAAACTTTAGAGTTTTATTGACTTTTTTGCAGATGGACAAAAGGGTAATCCGAGGCATTTACTTGTATGAATTCAAGCTGGGCACTACAGCTAAGGAGGCGGACGAGAAGATCAACGCCGCATTCGGTCAAGGATGTTCCACAATACGGACGGCGTATCGTTGGTATCAGAAGTTCCGGAATGGAGATGAGAGCTTGGAAGAACATGAAGGTCGTGGGAGGCATAGTGATGTTGATGAGGACAAGCTGAGAGATGTGGTAGAGGAGGATCCACACAAAGGTACCAGGGAGATAGCGAAGGTTCTTGGCGTCAGTCACAACACAGCTGCCCGGCATCTGAAGGAAATTGGAAAGACCAAAAAGCTGGAAAGACGGGTGCCTCACGAGCTGTCTGAGGAGCAAAGAAACCGACGATATGAGATCTCGTCCGCACTGCTTCTACGGAACGAAACGGACCCATTCCTTGATCGCATCGTAACCTGTGACGAGAAATGGATAACGTACGACAACAGGCGACGATCGGCACAGTGGGTGGACAGCGATGAGAGCCCCAAGGTTTTTGCGAAGCCGGAATTGCACCAAAAGAAAGTAATGATGACAGTATGGTGGTGTTCGCTGGGAATTATTCACCACAGCTTCCTCCCTCCCGGTGAATCCATCACGGCAGAGAAGCACTGCATTGAAATTGAAGAAATGACGAAAAAGTTGAAGGATATCCGGCCGGCCTTGGTAAACCGAAGGCGAGTTCTCCTTCTGCACGACAATGCTCGCCCCCATGTAGCACGAATGACGTTGCAGAAATTGAATGAGCTGAGCGTTGAAACTCTACCACATCCTCCGTTTTCTCCCGACCTCTCCCCAACAGACTACCATTTCTTCAAGCATCTTGGCGACTTCTTGGTAGGGAAAATATTCAAATACCAACAGGATGCCGAAAGCGCCTTCGAAGATTTCGTCAATTCCAGAACTTCTGATTTTTATGCTACTGGGATAAAAAAGCTTGTTTCACGTTGGCAAAGATGTGTAGAATCAGAAGGTTTTTATTTCGATTAATAAACTTGCCTACAAGCCGAGATATTAACTGTTTAAATTTACAGTGGTTCAGTGCCATTTATTTCGTTACAACCTAATATTTAGTCCCATAAGTCCCCTCCGTTTTTTTCAACGATTCATTGCGGATTTCGCCGGCAGCCTCTTGCATAGCGCTATACAGCTTTCGAAAAAGAATGATTTGCTCTATGAGAACATGTATTGCATTTCTTTTTTCATCCTGACTTTTGACAATTTTTAGGTCGTTAAAGTGAAAAGGGAAAAAGTGGCCATCTGCGTAGTCGCTTCTCTCCGCTTAGGTTTGGAATTTTTCGCGCAGTTTTTTAGTATTTGGAAGACAGTGTTCTGTACTACAAGTATACGGCTTGGCTATTTGCTCATTTGTCCTTCATTGATTTTTAGGTCATCAAATTGGGACGTCCGATTTCTCCGTCCGTATTTTTACCGACAGCTCCTGCTCGGTGGTTGGAATTTTTTGCTCGTTGTTATATGTCGTTCGGAAGAGGATGTATTGCTCAATAAGAATTTGAGTCGTGTTCATTGGCTCACGTTGGCCTCTGTCGAATATCAACTAAATTTCAAAAAGAGAAAAATGATCTTCACCAACAAGTCCTTCTCCTTGTTCAGTTGTCGATATTCGACAGAAATCAGCGTCAGCCAATAAACGCGACGCAAATTCTTATTGAGCGAGACATCCTCTCCCGAACGGCATGTAACACCAAGCAAAAACTCCACCCCAGAGCAGGAGCTGTCGATAAAAATTCGGACGTCCCAATTTGATGACCCAAAAATCAATGAAGGACAAATGAGCAAATAGCCAAGCCGTATACTTGTAGTACAGAACATTGTCTTCCAAATGCTATGAAAAATGCGCAAAAATTCCAAACCTAAGTGAGAGAAGCCACCTCGCAGATGGCTACTTTCATTTTTCACTTCAACGACCTAAAAATTGGCAAAATTCAGGATGAAAAAGAAATGTAAAATATGTTCTGATAGAGCAAATCATTCTCTTTCTAAAGCTGTATAGCTCTATGCAAGAGACCGCCGGCGAAACCCGCAATGAATCATTGAAAAAACGGCGGGACCTATGGTACAACCTAATAATTATATCCTGTATAGGCCTTAGAGGTGAAACAGGGTATAACTACTATCTTCTATTGAAATGCTTCTTGCACTCGTAATAACTCGCCATTCACTTTTTCACACGAGAGACACACCTTTTCCCGAATAGTAAAAAATCACTGGAGTAAATAAACACCGCATTTGTCAGAAGACTATCCCAGTCGAGAAAAGGTCGACCCCAGGGCTCCCAGTAGATTTCTACACTCACAAGGTCAGCTAGTTCGTCCAGAAACGACAGAAGCGATTGGCGCATTGTTTCACATTTGCAGACCACTCTGACAGCCAAAAACCGTTCCTGTGTGGTTCTGTGATACCAAGCGGAAGAGAAGTGTACGACGTTGTCCCAGCCAGCTTAGCGATGTCGGCAGTTACCATTTAGCATCATCTGCTTCCCTATACGCTTGCTGTACAGAACCCTATTTTCCCAGTTGAATGCTCGATAGACGCCTACTAGAACTAGCTCCAACCTTTCCATAGAATGCAACGTGTCTACTCCAATTTTTGAACCCTTTACAGCAATAACAATGATCTCGTAATAATAAGCACCCTACCTTGTAATGGATCGTGTAGCACGGCCTTTGCATCACCTCCGATTTCTTCTGCTGCTTTGCCAATTGCCTATAACAATAAAGACTACGAAAAGAAAACGCCAGGAGGAAGAGGCATCTCATGCCGACCTACTTGAAAAACGTCTCATGCATTTCCTTGGTAACGTCTTTCGGCTGCATTGTCCATATCGCGTTCAGGCTGTTCACTCGGTCACCATTCAACAGAATCGGGGCCGCGACGAAATAGGAGTATTTGTCGATTATCTAAAGAACAGCGTGTTGATTCATGAGTAGGTGACCATCGTAAGCTCGTACCTCTTTGACTACAGCTGGCTTCGCGTATTCGGCGGCGTCTCCGGCTTTTAGGTGAATTTGCACACGAGTACCGGTCGGTAGACCGGGCTCGTCGGCTATTTCGTAGGAGTTATCGCTGGAAAGCTAGCAGAGATGCAGTGATTTGTTGACGAAAAATAGCAGTAATGGCCTGGCAGGAAGAATATGAATGGGCGCTGTACATTTGCTCTTACGGATTAGATTTATGCAGATGACAGCACTTTCAGCGTCTACACAAGGAGGTCAATTATTCCAATTGGGTTGCGCCACGCATCCATCACAGCAGAGAATATTTAGGAGGCAACTTGAGTGTGTATTTTGCCATGTAGGCGCGTGGTTGGGCAGTCGGATGAAGCCCCAGCTGTAGTGTGCACCTTATTCCAGGATCGATACTTTTCGCCCAGGCCAAAAAGCTACCACCCCTCCGGGTCGGTAAATTGATACAATACCCGTCTGGGAAGGATAAAACACTGGCTTGTTCATCGTTTAGTCACTGCATATCACTGAATAGGCCAAATACGCATTCAAATTGCCTCCCGACATCCTGTAGAAATAGAAGACACGAAAGGGTTGGACTACCTGGTTGTCCTTGGAGGAACCTATCCAAGAACATCAAGGTGTGGACGCTAGAGCTATCCCTCCTCCAACTGTCGCCCCTTAGCCTTTATCCTTTGTCTGAAGAATAAAGGACACCTGGTGTGGCTACCCTACAGATAAGTGAATGCTTTATCCTACCCTGAGAAGTCAGCTATCAATTTAAGGAACAAGGGATAGACGACGGCGTTACCCACTCCATTTTGGTATGCGCCACGCATTCTACTTCTACGGGATGTTGTGGTGGCGATTTGGATACGATTCGCCCACAGAGTGCCTTGCGGTGGCCAGCCGATGAATAAGTCAGCGCTTTATCTTTATCAGGCAAGCCTGGTGCAAATTCACCGACACCGGAGGGATGGAAGGCTTGGTTGGCCTGTGTGGAAGATCCGAGAAAAGAACCTGGTATAGGGTACACACTACAGCCGGCACTTCCTCCTGCTGTACCACACGCGTCCATGTGCCTTATAAGACCATTTTGCTCATTTTACTACTGGTTTAGCTACTCGTAGTGAATGGACGAGTCCGGTCCGATCGCTAAATGGAACCGAAAACAATCGTTCGGATCTTTGAGCATCCCTTACTGGCTGCGCTCTGAGGTCCTTTAACGGCAGGTAGATGACAACTTACCCGCTCCAGGTCCATTTGAGTCCTTTATCCTCCGGCACGCCCACTTTCCTAGTTGTGACGACTACAGAATCCGCAACCATGAATGCCGAGTAGAAGCCGACCCCGAACTGTCCAATCACAGCTTCTGCGTTCTCATTATTCTGAAAGAAAGGAATACTTAAAGTAAATTCTTTTTGCGCTCATTTTTCGTAGTCAAGATATTCTATTAAAATAAAGAAAAGTGAAGGCAGAAAAAAATATAAAAATAAAAAATTTTCTTTCCCAAAGCAATCCGTTTCGCCAATTATCTCCAGACAAAGCTTTTTACAACACCTTCCCAGTGACTCATACGAATGGTGAAATTTGAGTCAAAACCTGCCCTACCCCGCCCCAGCTGGTTCCGTGGGAACTGCGGCATGCTCAAGCTGGTTCATACACCATTCACATTCATATCAATGACTGACAAGTAAGCCATCATCTAATCATATACAGCAAGCCCTCAGGAGTACCAAGAAACTTTGCGCTAAGGGATAGCTCACCTTTTCAATGAATTCCTTGCTACCGGATTTTGCAATAGTTCCTAAACACTCTAGAAGGTCCTCACGATCCATTCCAATGCCGGTGTCCTCGAAGATGATCATCCGATTTGCCTGAACGTTCGTTGCATTGAAATACAGTCCTCCTCTACTGGAATGTTTTTGAAGCAACGAGGAAAAGTCCGTGTTGCAGCGTGGTCTCGTTCTAATCGGAGCTGACCTTTTTTACACTTTTATGCCCAGATGTATCTAAAATCGCCTACAGCGACTAAATATCAATGAAATATGTAACCACAAAGATAACCGACGACGTAGACTAACTTCAGAAAACTAATAGTGCTCCTGTCTTCCAACAGATTCCCAGTAGTAAAGACAACTACCGTGAAAATGCGTGAGATAAAAAAAAAAACGCACAAACACGTTATACGTGATGAACCAAAAAACTGAAGAACCTGAGTTTGCAACGACTTCTTCTGTTCTTGATAGACAAAATCTTCTAATTCAGAGCGGTTTCTAACGACTTCCGAGTCTCAGACACTGCGCTCGACAAACTGCTGCTAGCACTCGAGCAGTGTGGCTATAAACGAAGGAGTTGGACTGACTACGATACGCAGTCCTTTCTCATCAACAACAACTATGTTGG
The DNA here is from genome assembly GCA_947359475.1 of Heligmosomoides polygyrus bakeri. NCBI lineage: Eukaryota > Metazoa > Nematoda > Chromadorea > Rhabditida > Heligmosomidae > Heligmosomoides > Heligmosomoides polygyrus. The sequence goes on along the minus strand of OX375867.1, from coordinate 95,675,479 downwards.
AACGGAATTAAGCCCTGATGGTGTCATATTGAGAATCATTTTGGACATAAAATTCCCCGGACCGTCCTATAGCGAAGGGAGCATTACATCCACCGCTACTTTACCAGAGTAGGTTCGTACTGAGGTCAGATTCATCAATCGCTTACTGGCCCGGTAACGGTGAAAACTGTCGCCAAACCCCCTTGTATGACATCCATCCACATCAGGTTTGGCGGTATTTTCACTGTTACCGAGCCAGTAAGCGATTGATGAATCTGGCCTCGGGTGAAAAGGTAAAGGTAAGTTGACCGGTTCCGAAGAACAACTACATTAAATTTGGTGTCGAGTCTACTCGGGGGCTCTAGAACTGTGGTGTACTATATTTAGAAAGAAAGAGTGGACAGAAAGATGTACCTCATCTGTGATGACACGAATCTCGCTGGGACCTTCGGCAATTTCACCTGACAACTCGGCACATCGTCGTTTCTCCAGAGCGTCAGATGCGTTTGAGATGAGTTCACGTACAAACACCTGAAATGGAAAGACTGAGCTAAGGCTAATATTGAAAACTCAGAATAGAAGCGGATCAAAAGAGATATAAAGTGCCACAGAAAGCACATGCTTGGCTTGCTGGACCAAACGCAGCAGAGGATGCCCGCCCTCCACTCCCCTTGCACACGATTTTATAGTGTCTGGGGCGCCTAAACCATTGACGATTGTAGAACCCAACAAAATTTCAGCGGCTGGATTCATTAACGGCTAACGTGCAGATGTAAGGGGTGAGATACGATGAATCATTCATCCCCATCCCTCATCTTAGCTATAAACCTCATCTTTTCTCTATACCCCGCAGACCCGCAGGTTTAACTGTTGATGAATTCGGCCCCAAAACTGTCGTCGCCCTTTGGGTCGTTGAAATGGAAACGCGGTAGTCGAGAGGCAGTAAAGTGTAAATCCCTGGATAACGTGGGTTGCCTTCAAATTCCCTGAGTAACGTGGGTCCCTTCAATTGCTGGGGTACGGAGGAAAAACTGAAACTGACTATATCACTGCCAAGAGATCTTATCGTAACATAATAAAGAAAGCATGATGCCAGATCTCGCTTTTTTACCAGTGAAACTGTCGTGCAGTAGCACTCTCGTCAATTTTTTAGCGTTTTTATTTACTTTATATTTCTACTTGAACAGCTTACGCCAGCTCATGCTCAACGTTCGAGGGACACAGAAACTATCGCTTGGGACAAATCGTTGAAAATTTGATGGCCCGGTCGCGTAATATGCTTCGTAGACACTATGCATTGTATCCGAATGGATCATTTTTGTATATTCTATTCAGATACTCTATACAACGATCTGAATCATTCAAAAATCCGAGGCAAGCCAAACTGCTCGTACCCGAATCTCCAAAAATCCGGGGTCCTAAAATTAGCGTTCTCCGAATCATGCAATTATTCGAAGATTTTAGATCAGATCCATTTTATAGTAAACACCTGTTGGATGGGAGCAAACTACATAGAACACCAGGGGCCGGATTCATCAACGACCTACAGCAATTTAACAGAGAAAAAAATACAGCCGAAATCCATTATAGCGCGGCTTATCAAGCGATGCGGTGAGCGATAAGCCGCGTTATCTGAATTTTCCGATGTGAATTCCTTGTTAAAGTTATGTAAGTCGTTGATGAATCCGACCCCAGGACGATCACCACCGCGATGTCGTTCTTTGTGAAAGCCTCCAAAAAAATCTCACGCTGCTCATGTCACTCGAGCGAACTAGATCCGTTGGTACATTCTGGCACGCGACAGGAAGTCACATAGACGTTTCCAGCGTGCGCTCGGACACTGCGATGGTCAGTAATAAGTGGTACAGATGATACCAAATGGTAACCGGCTGTGCTGATTTATCGGTCCAACGACGCTGCCCACATCGTACTACGACAGCGCAAATGGGCAACATCTATTCAACAAGCCAAGCACTTCTACATTAGTATTTGAAGGTAACAATTCCTTGTCTGACGTGGTGCGTGGGAGTTCACTAAGGTTATCAAGAATAAACAGCTTCCAAACAATTTCAATAAGTTAAAGATACTTTCCGTCGATACCTACAAACGGAACTATGAAGTTTTCTGGTCTATCTTTCTTTTTATTCCTTCCAATTTCTCTTCCTATACCCTTCACCTTCGATTACTTCATGCCTTTTTTGTTTTCCTTCGTTACGGACAGTGTTACGTTAGCTGTGTCTGACATGCTTATGCATGAAATAAATGCAAATGAAGCTATTCAAATCAGTTTTTTTAAGCCTCAAGTGGCTGGTATCGGGGATGTAAGCTGTCATAACGATGTTTTGTTGCGATCAAAACTTCTAGCGCCAGGCGGGACTTGAACCCGCACCTCCCTCTAACCGGGCGGAAATGCTCTATGTCTTTACACCACCGGCGCCGTTTGATCGAACGCAACATCCACACCTCGTGAGACCGATCAGCACTCATCCGTATCCGGGTTGAGCCCTCCTCGATACCAGCCATTTGAGGCTTAAAGAAACTGATTTGAATTGTTTCTGTCAAGGCCAACAGCTTAACTGGTTCCATGCTGATATCAGCGGCCGGCTCAATCCGGATACGGGTGAGTGCTGATCGGTCCCACGAGGTGTGGATGTTGCGTTCGATCAAACGGCGCCGGTGGTGTAAAGGCGTAGAGCACTCCCACCCGGTTAGAGGGAGGTGCGGGTTCGAGTCCCGCCTGGCGCTAGAAGTTTTGATCGCAACAAAACATCGTTATGACAGCAAATGAAGCTTTCCGAACATCACTACGTAAGACTTCGAATAAAATCTTTTCAGGGTGTGTTCTCTCCCTTATTCCATATACAATAGTCCTTATCTACGCCTGTACTTTGATACTGTGTGCTGCTGTCTTACCCTTCCTTGCCTGTTAGGTTTGATATAAGTTCCTTTATTGCGACCAACGTCTCGACGAACTCGTATTTCTCAAGGTCTGGAAGAAGCTCGAAATGTTTGGTTTCATTGGGTTGTTCGTGAAAGGGTAGACGCGACGCTTCTGACCCAACGAACTCTGCAGTACCAAACATTTCAAGCGTCTTTTAGACCTTGAGAAAGACGAATTCGTCGAAACGTCGATCGCAATAAAGGAGTTTATACCGGCGAGGGGTTGGTAAATTTCAATGAATGACCTAGGATGTGACTGAGCACATCCTAGGTAAGCTAAGCTAATTAAACTTTGTTCTGTGTTTGATATATTATGTGGGAGGGAGGGAGAAAATCTGCGGAGGAAAGCACAGATTTGGGCAAGGGAAGGAACTGCGGGGTGTGGGTCGAGTTACGCACTTCTGTTGAAATTGCCCACATCCCGGAGTCCCTTCACTTGCCAAATATGGAGGCAAATGAAACAGCAATATTCTGTTCTGCGCCATACTCCGCTGACGCGAGGGATAATAATTTTTAAGGCAATCTCCAACCCTCCGGCCAGGGGTTAGGTTATCTGCGTGACCCCTCCCCCCAATCAGCATGGCGCCGGCGCAGTTGAATTTTACCAACCCTTCTGTTTTGCGATTGCGCCTTTATACCAAACCTGGCAGACAAAGAAGAGTAAAATATAGCCACAAAATGCCTTGGCTTCAAGAACGTCGAACTTTGACATTAATTGTGTGGTACATTTAACAAAATGCTAGTGCCCTGTCACTCTTAAATGGTCTATGGTCTATCGCACTATAGGACCACTTTCGCTCCATAGACGCTTCTCGCGCAAATTTCTCAAAGAACATGCCTCACTGTTTGAGTAGAGCGACTTGGCGACTATGTCCAGCAGATTCTTGGTCTCGGCCTGGAACTCGTGGCGCTCGGCGGTGGCGTAGAAGCGGGTCGCGGTGACGTGCAACCGCCGCCGTTGCTGCGACGACGACGTCGCCACGCTCAGCGGACGAACAACGGCTGTTGCTCGTACGTGGCGAGTACTGCATAGAGCCACTCGGACCAGCCCTCTCCTAGCTGTCCACATCGCCTCGCCGTCACTGAAGAGCAGTTCAAATGAGTGCCAGTATGAAGCTACGGAGAAGGAAACAAAACGCGAGAAGACCACGTCAACGAGGATGACAGTAAGGAGACAATCCATACTTAGAAGCAAGTGGATCAAACGGAGAAAAGAAGAAAACAAATGAACAACAACGACTTAAATGCCGACCAGTCCATGCACGGTGAGCTGACGAGTTGTTCCAACTTTCAATTGCCTACGGTAGGGTGAGTTTGGTGCGCTTACGGGCGAGATGCTCAATCGCACTTCTGAGTTGAAATAAGCCGAAGGCTGCTTCAAGGTTTTGGAGCTTCTTTCGATGGTGCGTGGGTTCCATGGTTAGTGAAACGAACAATAAGGACTCGAACCAACTCACAAGGTCAGACGGATGTTCGAACCGTCACTTATGTTAGCGTTCAATGGAAATCAACCTATGTCAAAAGAAAAATCGACACTATTATACCTTCACGAGCAGGAAGCTGAGAAGAACGGATCAACTCGTGGATCTTCTGGCACTGTCATACATCTCGGCTGCAGAGTTCGAAAGAAAAGACTCATCCACACTTCGCCCAAGGCGGTCATGATCACCGATTCCGCTCAAATTTTGTCATTTTGCCATTTTTTTTTGCGTCTCAAAGGTTTCGTAAGGCGGCCACTGGACTCTCCTAATCAGTGAAGCCTAAGGGATTGGGCGTGGATGAGCCATGAGATATGAGTGGGAGATCGCATGTCCCCCAAGATCGCATGCCGCCCCCCCCCCCCCATTTCGGCGAGAGGCGTGTCCATAGTTCGTCCGTCCTGACCGTCCTCCGAGGGGTTCGAGGTGTTGATCACGAATCTGACATCCATTGTAAGTCATTGTATTAGGTTATAGTAGGTGCCGTTTGGAATTAACATGCTGAACCCTACCGTAGTACTAAAACGGATTTCGGATTCGATTTGATCAGCACCCCGAAAAACCTATCACCGTCTATGGTGATCCTCAGATCCGGTGGTAGGTCGGGAGTGCGGATCAACTTGTATCTCTTGGATGGTACAGTCCACCAGTATGTCCTGATGCCATCGCCAGTGTTTCCTTTTATGAGGCGCTGACCTACAAATTTGGAGAGACTAACGCTAAATTTGGAGACTCTCCAATAACGCTCACTATCTATCCTTCTGTTATCTTACCCTATTTGTAATCTACTGAATCCACCATTACGTGAAATGAGAGCCATCGTTCTCCACGTCTCAAGCACTCCACACATTTTGGTGCATCGGCCTAATAAGCCTACCGTAGACAGCGACGATGCTCCTTATCTACGTCCCGCCCTCCTGTTGGGAGGTCCTCATCGACCGCCATGCAATCACTCTTCACATATCTTTGGCTCAATGAACACGTTTTGCCTCCACTTCTCTTTACTCTCAGTGCGGCACAGTACATTTTGGTGCAACACCCGTTCCGTTGCTGCACGATGTCGGACTTCTAGAAGGCTCTCGACAAATTGGAGTTGAACGACCCCAAGAACCCGCTGTCCAAGCTCTCGTTCAAGCATTACGAGGATTCGACTCGAAGATCGAGTCGTTATTCAACATCGCCGCCAACATGGGCGCGCGCTTGTACAGCATGGAGCACGTGCTCATGCCAGTTGGCGGAAAGGTTGAATCCGATGTCCACCTGCGTATTCTGCAATATGGAGGCCCAAAAGGACGGCCACAACACTGGCCGGTGTCCAAATTACAGCGACGCCGTTGCCGTCCAGGCCTCCAAGCTGGGCCTCTGTGGCCGCTGCCGGAAGGCAGTGCATCAGGTGGATTGTGGGGTTACTCACCAGAACTGCAGGCTCCAAGCTGGAGCGTGTGCAGCGCGCTCCTCCTGTGCCTTCAGCAAGTTGAGGAGAGCCGCGAACGTCATCACACGGGGGCGGTGCACGAGATATTCTGACACCGTCTCACGAACGGTGTAGGCATCGCGACAGCAGCTTTGCCTACTGTGCTTGAAAGAGGCTGACGCGGATAAATGTGTGATGTGAAGTGTAGGTGCTGTGGTCTGGACCATAACGCCCTGCTCTGCACTCACAGAAAGCCGTTTATTCCAGCGAAGAGACCTCGATTCTGAGGTCTCTTCGTCGTCTTCTGCCGCCGTCTTGCCGTCCTGCTACTGTCACTACACCAACGTCACCGCCCGAGAAGTGATCAAATATTTATTTCTGTATGTGTGATGAAATATGTATTTGTATTATGTAATTCACGTGGTCCAATGAGTACTACAGGCAGGTCAGAGGGTTGGCCATGGGTCAGCGTCTGGCTCCTGTGTTAGCCATAGCCTTTATGTCTAAAATAGAGAGACCCGTTCTGGAACGCAGACCCTTGCTGTATTGTCGGTATATTGATGATTGCATTATCGTATGTCCCACGCAAACCGAAATGGACACCTGTTTCGATTTGCTCAATCATCAAGCGGAGCACATTATGCTCACAAGGGAGAAGCCGACAAATCATTGGCTGCCGTTCCTGAACGCTGAAGTCCGTCTCTCCCAGAGCACCTTCCAAACTAGGTGGTAACGGCAGTCGTATATGGAACATCTTACGCGACGTGCCAGCAACCTATTCTCGACTGGTGATGGAGGCCTTGTCTCTAAACAGAAGATCGTCTTAGCTAGGCAAGGCGCCCACTTTCTCAAGCGGTGCCTGCAGCACAACGTCATCCCTCGCTTCATCCGCGGAAAGGGATTGTACGAACTATGCGGCCGCACGGAGGAGGACAGGCAGATCAAGAAGATCGAGCTACGCATCCTGAAGATGGCTATCAAGAACAAGCAGGACCATGTCTACAGCTTGTTGAATAAGTGTAGTTCTAAATAGATGTATTGCGAACGATTTCTGCCTGCCGCTCTTTGGAAGAGAATTGTGGGTGAGTCAAGAGGAGTTTGTGATCTTATTCGTTCTAGAATTAAAGTAAAGTTACAGCGGAAGTTTCGGGAGTTAGTGGGTGGAATGAACAATTGTGGACAAGGCAACCCTCCTACCCACTACACCACCATTTCTCTCCTCGGTCATGGGGAACACACGGGTGGGGGGCAATCCTCTAGGGTCACTGTCTTAGGCGACGTCCGTCTGTCGCGCGAGGCACTTGCCGCACTGGAAATGGGCCCCAGTTTCGCTCCTAGTCGGTGCCTGTCGCATGGCGCAGCGCGCAAGTTTGTCGGCAGCCTGCAAAGGTTGCGGGATCAATTGCGCTGCAAGGCTAAAATCGATGCGCATGGCAATCAACTGGGTACCGCAAACGTCGCGGCGATTCCGCCCGCCTTTTCCCAGTTCGTTTCTCTGTGCGCAGGAGCCCATTTGGGCGATCGATAAGAAATTCCGTGTACTGGCTACATCGCTGCTCACGGTGTTGCAGAGAAACATGGCCAGGCGGACACCGCTAAATTTAACCGCTGACCAGCGCAGGGGTTTGAGGGAAGTCAGAGACCTAACGGCGTCGGGGGCTATTAAGGTGGGCGTTAGTGATAAAGGAGGAGAGTTTGTCGTTCTGCCACAACAGCTCGATAAGAGCATCACAACACATCACCTCCAGGACACTAGTGTCTACAGTCAATCCACCTATGAGGAGTTCGCCAAGCAGTTCCGCTCCCTTAACCGGAAGTGGACTGAGATCGCAAAATCAGCGAAACTCCCGAAAAGCCATATAACGCGCCTTAGGTGTGACCATCCAGTCTGCCCGGTTCTGTACGTCCTTATCAAAACACACAAACTGCCACCGTGAGGTGACCTCTGCGACCCCACACAATATAAGGTTAGGCCTATCATAAGCAGCGTTGGTGGTCCTGCAGATCGTATTTCCTGGCTGCTGAACCTAGTTCTCACGCAGCTTCTAAAGTACGTACCTGCCCACCTTCCTAACACCGCTGCCTTTTTGGGTAAACTTCGAAACACAGTCCCGGAAGGTAGCTCTGTGATGGAGTCATTTGATGTCACGTCGCTGTACACGAATGTCTCCAATGACAATGCTATGCAGGCTGTCTATGAAATTATCGTGGAACATCAGGACCAGATTGTACTTTTTGGACTAAGTGTGACTCAGGTAATGACACTCATAAATGAGTATCTTCAGTGTAACATCTTCAAGTGGTCCAATGAGTACTACAGGCAGGTCAGAGGGTTGGCCATGGGTCAGCGTCTGGCTCCTGTGTTAACCATAGCTTTTATGTCTAAAATAGAGAGACCCGTTCTGGAACGCAGACCCTTGCTGTATTGTCGGTATATTGATGATTGCTTTATCGTATGTCCCACGCAAACCGAAATGGCCAGCTGTTTCGATTTGCTCAATCATCAAGCGGAGCACATTATGCTCACAAGGGAGAAGCCGACAAATCACTGGCTGCCGTTCCTGAACGCTGAAGTCCGTCTCTCCCAGAGCACCTTCCAAACTAGGTGGTATCGGAAACCTAGTAACAAGAACATCATAGTGCACTTCCGTTCTGCACACCCTCGCACAACTAAAAGGGCCATTGTTCAGAACATGTTCCGCACAGCTGCATTAGTGTCTTCCGATGACGACTTGAAATCTTCATCGATGAAAATGGCTTCTCGCATTGCTTTGTCAAATGGGTATGTGGCCGACAACATGCCGATGAGAGTTCGTCGACCGTCAGCAGCTCGAACACGTAGCGCTCAAGAACGCAACAAGGTTCCTTTTTCAGTGCCCTTTATAACGGATGCACTCAGCGCCCAAGTTCGGGACTGTGTTCGCAAGGCCGAGCTAGACGACCTCGTAAGGGTCGTTGAGATACCCCCTGGCAACCTTAAGGCGCAGCTTGTTAGAAACCGTCTCTATGACAGCGCGTGTACTACTCCTTCCTGCATGGTCTGCCCGTACGGTAAGAAAGGCGACTGTAGAGTCTCGGGAACGGTGTACCTCATAACTTGCAATCAATGCAACGAGGAATACATCGGTGAGACGGGCCGGCCTCTTTGGATCAGAGTGAAGGAGCACGTGGATGGACTGGACAAGTGCAAGGTCTCCACGCCTTTGGGGGAACACAGACTGCGAAGTCACAGTGGCGCAGTGGTTGGGATAGCGGTGACGATCCTAGCGCGTGAGTTCGATATCGCGGCGCGCAAAACCCTGGAGGCGTTGTGGATTGCGTTCAAGAATCACGCGATCAATAGGAGAGAGGAACGGGTGGCCGTAAGCCAGGAGCTGGCCCCATTTGCCGACCTCTGTGGGCTTGACCCGGGAGGGCGCCAGCCGGAGGGCCGCTGAGGGGAAGACCCGAAGGGAGAGTTCATTCACCCAGTCGTTCTCCATCCGAGGGTGATCATCCAGCCTTTCGGCTGTTTCCATAAGGTCAGTCGGGTTGCCATACTCCCTATTCGTTTCATTCTCTCATTAATTTTTGAGACTCCTGTAGCTTGAAATGATCCTTGGACGAGTAATTTCTCAAACTCTTTTTGACTTTTCCAGGCTCTGAAGAAGGCGGTTACGCTGAAACGTAAGCCGAATAAAGCTTCGAGAACAATCTTGGCTCAACAGCTTCACGACATCCTACTCCACTGTTAAACGACATGCCAAGATTCAACGACAGTCGTACATGGAACTGAGCTCTCAGTTCCTTCATACGCTCTTGGATAAATTCGCGCATGCAGTAGAAGCTTGCACTGCAGGAGACGACGAGGAGCAGTGTGACGAATACTGTAGCAAGGTAAATTTGCTGCAGGGGAGCATGGAGACGATAATACAGAAATAGCTTATTTGATTGGCTGGACTTAATGCCTCCTCGATGCTTTCTGCCCGAAGCAAAATATTGCCTGGTTTTCGGCAATTTTATAGGCTATTTCGGTAGTGCAGGCGTACAGGAAGAGCCGTGTTTAGTATGATAGGCCAAGAAGTGACTCCAAATTGCAACCTTTTGAACCTATATTGAATTAGATTGTTCTTAGTCGACAGTATTAATGCCTTTTAGCCACGGAAAGCGACAGGTCTTTAGCCGACTCAACTAGCCTTACTTGGGTAAGGGCCGCTTCTATGTCAAACATGAGAATTACCTTGCTTTAAGGTAAAGCGTGTAGAATGTCTTGTATCTTTCTAAGCGTTTGGTCCAAATGAATAACGTCGTTTAGAGATAGTTTTCCTTTTCTCTTCGAAGATACATCGAACACAACTATTAGAGAAGTTGTGCATCCAAGCACACTTCCTCATCTGGCGCGAACCCAGAGGCTTTTCCACCACCGCGTCCCCGATACCGGACGCCGGGAAATTCAGGGCCGAATATGGTATTATATATAGGCGGCAGACGGCCCTCTGGAAGCCGATTTTCCCGACGCTCACGCATCGCGCTCTCCGACCCGGTGGGTAGGATGCTATCGTCGGCGACGACGATGCGCCAGCTCTTCGCCCCGCCCCTTATGAAGGCGCTGGGTGGGCGCCGTGTGTGGGCATTTTGTAGACCTGGTTGGAACGTGCGGTTGAGGAAGGCTCCTCCGAAATAAATCGATTGCTAAACTAAAAGTGTTCTGTTATCTCCATTAACTAGTGACTATATCTTAAGCCTCTTTCCCCTTCCGTCCTCCTCTATATCTCTCTCTCGTACCTCATCGGTACATTTGCGACGATGCCCCAGCTCTTCGCCCGCCCCTTATGAAGGCGCTGGATGGGCGCCGTGTGTGGGCATTTTGTAGACCTGGTTGGAACGTGCGGTTGAGGAAGGCTCCTCCGAAATAAATCGATTGCTAAACTAAAAGTGTTCTGTTGTCTCCATTAACTAGTGACTATATCTTAAGCCTCTTTCTCCTCCCGTCCTCCTATATATATATATATATATATATATATATATATCGTACCTCGTCGGTACATTTGGATGCCTCCAGGCGTAAGGTGGAGATGTGAGGACCATGGGATCCCGTCTCTGCTGTGAATAGGTAAATCCCCTTTGTTTGGGGCCCGCCATCCATTGTAGAGTATCTATATGTTTCCTAATAAAATAATCTGCGAACCTTATGTTCTGTCGTGCTTTCCGTCTACGACATCATTTCCCACTCTTCACGTTAACAACCTAACCCGCTAGCACATTATTGTCGTCGTCGACGATCCTAATGTGTACCTCTTATCGCAACACCCGCTGGTTGCGGAGACAACCTCATTGTTGATAGAGTGCTCCTCTTCTGCTCACTATAGCCCCTTCTCGGCTCCTTTTTTCCCCTACTTCTTCCTCCTTCCTCCTCCTCACCACGGCCGCGACAAGGCTATCTCTCTCGTATACTACTTATCTATACCCATATATTCATCGTGTTTCGATAAACATACTTTACCAGCTGTTCTATCCTTCTCGTCTTCGTGCTCACGTTCATAAAAGCCACTGAACCACCTCCTTTAGGACATTAAGTTTTAACCGCCTCTATCACCCTCTATATTTTGGTGCATCGGCCTAACAAGCCTAAATCACCCGTGCCAAAGTGTGACAGCTTTGGGACCTGGAGCATAAAGTCGATCGAATACAAGATCGCAAAATATATTTAAAAAAAATAAGATTCTTTGAATACAGGAGATTAAATCGTCTCGTTATTACTTAGACGCGAATCATTCCTCAACTGAATAAAATCTCCGGTACGCAGTACCTGGAGTAAAAGTTTATTACCCAGAAGCAAAGCATTCCATAAAGGATTAAAATCTCCCGTACAAAGTACTTGGAGTAATTTTTCCTAAATTTGAGAAAAAAGTAAAGGTCGGCAAACAGCAGCGCTATTCCACCAAAGGGAGAGCATATCTATGAGCGACCTTATGTTGCTGCAGCTTGTTTGTTTTGTCAAAGCAATAGCCACTCGTCCTCAGCGTGTAGTATGTCCAGCGATAAAAACCCGACGAAAAATTCTGAGGGAGCAGAGCAGATGTTGGAAATGTTTTTCAAGTAACCACAACAGCTTTGGATGCCCAAAACTAGATTGCATGCAGTGCGGCACAGCATTACGTGCCTTTATGCCCACAATGGGATTCAGGGCCTTCGCTAAATCCTAAAAATTAGGACTATAGTGAGGGAAGTCACAATCCAAACGTGACCTATTCTTATAATGCTAAAACGCATATGGTAGTCCAGCAATTTCCTGCGATGCAAAATGGAACCGTCACTTCACAGCTGGTCCTCATGACAGCTGAAGGTAACATTTGGAACAACAAAAAAGAGTCGTACCAGAGAGCAATCTTTTTCTTAAATTCCGGGGCACAAAAAGCGTTGATTGGAGAATGATTGGCCAAAGATCTCGGTCTATCCCTAGAATCCACGGAACTCTGTTCAATGTCCGGTGTTAGAGGATACACCGAGAGATCCCAAAGTCACATGTAAACGGTGAGGAAAAATTTCAGACAAGACCTTTAATAACTAAAGGATTTTCAAGCATAAATCTCGTAAGTGCAGACATAGAATTTCTGAAGGTGAACAATATATGTCTCGCCCATTCCAAAATGCGGAGAAGATCAGATTCCCCATATCCTAGTCGGTCTGGACTATTTTCACGAATTGGTAACCAGCACGTTTGGGATGAGAAGCCCAACGGGATTACAAATTGCAAACACCATTTTTGGACCGTCACCATATAGTAAGAAAACATTACAACTACAATATGCCGAGCAACAGCGTATGTCATGAAATGAAGGAATATTTAATAGTGGTGGAAATAAAGTTCCTCCCAAAACTTTTAAGGTTGAATAGCTGGAAACACTTAACCAGAAATACAAGTTCAGAAAAGCTGAAGGCTTTTCGGGAAAATATCCCAAAAATTTGTCATCCGAAAACTGCTTTATATCAGCTTTAGATTCTTTAAACAAAAAATTTTCTAGACTTGGGAAAAAAATTGACACGAAAGCAGCAAACTAATCAGCTTTCAAAAAAGCAAGAATCTTATGCCAAAAAGGCACCTTCACTAAGAAGGTGGCATAGCACTACAATAATGAAACTTCCGCAAAGCACTATAGTATTTAAAAAAAATTTGAAGCCGAGCAAAAAATTGATTGATTGACTGCTAAGTCGAACATTTCGAGTGGATGACAAGTCTAGAGATAGCAAACAAATGCTGTCCTATACAATACCCATATCTTTACCTAGCCGGCCCAAAGGTGTGTGATCTCCAAAGAAAATAAGCCCGAGTAACGATAAAGACAAAGGTATGCCAAGTTTGCGATTGTTTATTTAATCCTAGATCGAGTGAATAGGTAAACTGTTCGTTCAGGAGAAGCCGCGAATGAACGTCGTGCCTTACGAGTGCGAAAGTCTGCATGACTCAATTTGGCAATACGTTCCGTTTACCTTTCTGAAGATAGCGATTTTTGATGTCTTTCAGGTGCGTGAAATTTCACCTTGCCTTTGCTTCACGTTTTATTTCAAAGTCAATCCGTCTAATGACTAATCATAACTAACAAATTGATGCGGCCTCACACTAAAATTGCCAATGACCGATCATCAATCAAATAAATAAACCTATATGAACTTAAAAGGTGCGTTTCACCACTTCCTTCATACGAACCTTTTGTCATAACATCTCAGCAATGGCTCATCAGTGAATCGGAGATGTAAAACGATTAGCCCTGAGCACAGGTGTTTAATGCAGTTGGCCCATCCATCTGTTATTATTTTTGCGTGGGCAAACGGATAGAGGGACATAGTGTCATCAAATTGGCTAGGTGCTCAATGTAGAACGGGCTTTTGAGAATACGGTTTGATACAGAGATTCACGACTTTTCTTATGAGGGTGATACACTCCAAATAAGAAATTGGTGCTGCCATTTGATGTGATTGAATGAAATAATCTTCAACTTTGTGGAACAAGTAGCAACTTAATTCAGTTTTTTCTGCTTCCGATGCATAAGCCTGCTCTAATAATTAATCTAGAACTCAGCTCTCATCCGCTTCAGGGATTTCCTTGAAGCTCCATAATTTACTGTATTAGTGAGATATTCTTTTATTTTTCAGTTTGGCGCATCTGAGGTGCCTGAGGAGCTGAATACGATGTTGCGAAAAACAAGAACGAGCCAGCTGTGTTTAAAATTTGAAGAGCGTATCCAGGCACGTAAAGTGCTACAGGCGTCACCCTCAATTCGGGATGCGCTATTTATATCCACGAATTATCGCTACACAGAGCCAAGTAAGTCCATTACATGAAACACCTTTGAAGTCGCATAGGAAATATATCGAGATGTGTCCATACGTGACTTCCTAGATCATCACAGCTTTCAGGGATTCGACTCAGGAGTGCGATCTCACAAGCATGGAGATTTGAGGTTCAGTGGCGATATCCACTTTAGTGACCTGTCGCTGCTGCTAACCTCAGACATCCCTTCGCTCTGTGTGAGTTGCGACGGTCTTAGAGAATTGTGCGCGTCTGTGGTTCTGGGGTACATCAGGGTGAGTCACGGGAATTTGAAATGTATAAAGAATGTTTTAAAGGAAGTTCGGTAGCTTGGAATTTTGGTATTTATCGCCAATGTGGTCCGCATGAAGAGGCGGGCCCTTTTGGAGCAATCCCCCCCTATGCGCTGGGCACGATTGGACTCTGTGGTCCCTGTCAGCAGTATCAAACACAATTCACGTCAGAGAATGCGTGAGCCATCGGTGCTCTGATTAGTTGAATAGTTGGCACATTCCCACCTCCTCATGTAGGCCAGATCGCAGTATAGCGCTGAAAGTTTACAAGAATCTTGTACACTGAACCAAATATTATAGGACTTCTTTGATGGAACGGTGCCGCAGAGAAGCTTTCGATTAAGCGCAGGTGGGACACTAGTACGAAAGGTCTTCAAGGTGCGTTTTTTCCCTATTATGTCTTTCCCCTATTACGTCTATCAATACGCTCAAAATCTTCAAGCATCCTTTTATTTTAGGCAGTTGCGGGCAGCGGAGAAACTTTTCGGTCCAGTGGGCAACGGAGAGTTTATTTCTTCGATGATTTCGACGAGACGCGATACACTGCTCAGTCGAGGCTTTGAGTGATTGTACATAAATTTCGGCCTTTGTTTGCGGCCAAACCTCGACTGTACCATCCAAAGGGGCGTGTTCGCACGCTACGTGATTGGCGGGCGCGATTACTGTTGGCCATTGATGCCACTACACGCTAAGGACACACGGCACATTTCGCGCCGTGCTTTCTTCCACTGACGATGGTTTGATATCAGACGTTTAAGAGAAGTATAAAGCACTGACTTGTCTGTGGGTTGACAATTGCAGGTCATTCAATGATCATGGACTCCAGCTATAGCTCACAATATATCGTCCGTGGAGCAATGCGTAGTGCGGCCCATGTAGGAGATACGTTGAAATCAAGCTTGTTTTTCGTTACCAGTTATTAAAGTGCAGAAGATCTCATGAAAAACTGGCGATTCATTCAAGTTTCAGGCACTAATGGATCGACTGAATGCTGATATTGTCTTCATGCTTTGCAGCTATGTAGATCTCGGATCACTGTCTAGCTTAAGTGTCGCATTGCTCCAGTGGTCGTCGTTGATCTTTAGAACACTGAGGAAGAGAATCTGGGCCGTGAAGGTGGTGAGTGAAGATTCATAGGCTTTACAGCTAATTACATGAACTGGCTCTTTGGGACCAGGTACCGTCGCCTCACTGCCATTAATTTGTAAAATATCCTGAGATCTTATTCAGCTAGAAAATCTCTTCAGAGAATTCCGCCACTTCAGACCACCGTGAGTATTGCTCCATTGTTTACTTGGAAATATTGAAGCAAAATATGACGAAGTAATAGAGAGTCATTGGGGGAAGGCCCCTTCATATATAGAGATTGGCCCTCTGAAGACAAATCAGCAATAAATAGGTTGTAAGATTATGGAATGAGGTAGGCATAAAATAATAGACTACTATCACATCCACTATATCACCGACTCCGGTCATGCTCATACTGTAGTAAAGGGGCGGGACCTCATTGTACCTAAGCGGGTGCGCCTGGCCCCGAGAGACGTTCACCTTACGCTTAGAGGAACGAGGTTTCCTCAATAAAGCTAATTTATCCACTGTTCTGTTATCCTTGTATTTCCGCAATCTACTGAACCACCAAACGGTGAAAGAGGAAGCATCGTGCTCCACGTCTCAAGCGCCCATAACATTTTGGTGCATCGGCCTAGTAAGCCAACCTACTCCACCGTGAAAGAGTGACATCTTTGATCCCTGGAGAAGAAACAAAGCTCCTTCAGAGCTTAAAGTCGGTCGAATTCAAGACTACAAATCCCTTATTTGGGCATTCTCCCGTACTCTGTACCTGGAGCAACCCTCTGCGAGTCAGATAACGAAGTTTTCCGTATTCTGTACGTGGAGCACGTCTTCTGCAAGCCAGAAACGCGTAAGTCCTATACGTCAAAAGTACTGAAGCAAACTTTCTGCTATTCAGAAAAAGGTCTTCATTAAAAATGAGCCATCTTTCACAAATTAGTGAAAACACAGAAGTAGCCAAATATAAATAATGGCACTTCATTTTCAGAAAATAGAGATAATGGGTAGATCCGCAGCTCTAAAAAATATAGTCGTGCGCTTCCAAGAATACATGATCAGCATAGACTGTACTACTGCAGATGAAGAGAACTGCAAAAAAAAATCCAGAGCTAGTATAATGCTTCTAGAATGTGGCTTAAAGCAGCTGCAAAATGGAAGAGAACCTCTCTAAAAGAGTGTGGAAATTGTGGTCTTGACCACAATGCCCTCCTTTGCACACGCAAGAAGCCATCGCATCCGATGAAGAGACCGCACCACTAGTCATCCTCCGTCAAGCAGTCGCCACGTTCAACAAGCAGTCCCCGTCCCAAATCTAGCAGTCGCCATCTCCCGTCAAGCAGTCGCCGCGCCGTCGTCCTATCAAGCCGCCTATTGATATATTTTAAATGTATGTTTGTATGATGTGGTTTAATTGTTGCGCCCCGCCGGGAGTATCACAGACTCCGGTGATGCTCGTACGGTAGTAAAGGGCGGGGCCTCGCTGCACCCAAGCTGGGTGCGCCTGACCCCGAGAGACGTTCACTTGTACGCTTAGAGGAACGACGTTCCCTCAATAAAGCTAATTTATCCACTCTTCTGTTATCCTTGTGTTTCCGCAATCCACGAACCACCGTAACGGTGAAAGGGAAAGCATCATTCTCCACGTCTCAAGCGTCCATAACACACTACTTTGGTGATTAGGAACTAAAAGGCGATCACATGCAGCCAATGTCATGAACCCTAGGGCTTAGCCTAGGTGGTTAGCGGTCACACTCATTGCTGCCCCTTATTTTATCCGTAGGCAATGGCTAATTAAAAGGCGGTCAACATCAATGGAAACCACTGATGTAGCCCTTTTGAAATGTGAAATGTGGAATTTGTGGTTTCCATCACAGATTCCCGTTTTGCACCTGACCATGCTAAAATGGTTGTCATATTCCTCTTCATCTCTCCTGCCGAAGCTCTTCATCTGCTGTTCTTCCGGACGCCACTTCTTCCTTGGATCAACATCTCAACGTCAACTGCAGCACTCGAGTCATCACTAACTATGGGCAACGTCATCGCCTCCGAAGATTCCAATGCCGAGGGATCGAGCTGCACTGGCGACATGTGATCAATTCTTGCTTATATTGAATACTTGGTGTTTGAGGCCTCATATCCTTTTTTCTTTGGCCGACCGGAATATCGTTGTCGACGACGATCCTAACGTTTATCTGCTATCGCGCCGCCCGTCACAGGATGCGGAGGCGACCTCACTATTGATAGAGTGCTCCTCTCCTGCTCACAAGAGCCCCTTATCAGCTATTTCTCCTCTCCCCTACTCGCTCCCCTTTCTTCCTCCTCACCACATCCACAACAAGGCTATCTTCCCCGTATAATACTTATCCATATTTAATACATATACTTATCACATTACCTGCCGCAAGAAACGTAGTATACCGGTTATTCTGTCTGCTCGTTCTCTTCCTCATAAAAGCCATTGAACCACCTCTTCTGGGACACTAATGGTAAGTCCTGACCGCCTCTATCATCCTCAATAGGGCCCGTCGGCAGTATCGTCACCTGCGCGACGACGCTCTTTTTCGCTCCGCCCCATCCGAATGTGCGAGAGCAGGACGTATAGGATTCACTCTTCGCATAACCAATCGAATAAACTGTTTCAACGCCTACTGTCAGAGGGAACTTCTGCGAGAAACTAGACTACTGACCCACTCCGCGATTTGCACTCCGTCCGATAGCTACAGTCGCGACTTTCGCCACGACTGTAGCTATCGCTATAACCTAGGTAGATGTTTCTCATTTACTTTACTTTTGATTTAATAAAATCGACATTAATCTCAATTTCCATATCTTTTGGGCGATATTCGCTTTGTGAGTTAAGCTAAGCACGGACTCTCGAATGCAGGCGACAGGCCCTTGTGACAGGCCGGCCTACGAAGACATGTCACATCACATGGTGTATGAATAGTCATGTTTTTCGAGATTGTGCTACAGCGTCCGCGGGTGCCGACGCGCACTGGCAGAGCCCGGCGAGTGTGGAAAGTATGTGAGGGTCCCTGATGCGAGGACGATAAAGCCAAGGATGAGTTTTGGAGCCTGCCTGATGAGAAGACATCAGAGGTACCGCCGAAAGATGTCATCATAGTCGCTGGTGACCTTAATGGGCATGTAGGTGCTACGAAGGACGGATACAGCTGTCATGGTGGTTTCGGATACGGGTCTCGTAATCCCGATGGTGAGCGTATTCTTGAGTATGCGGAATCGCATAGCCTCACCATTCTGAACACCGTCTTCCGAAAACGCGACTCCCACCTCACCTCATACTATAGTGGGAGCTCCAAGTCTCAGATAGACTTTGTCCTTGTGAAGAATCGCGACCGGAGCATTGTCACAGACGCGAAAATCGTGCCGTATGAGACGGTCGTCCCACAGCATCGACCGCTGATCTGCACCATAAAGGTCGAGACTGAAGCAGATCGAGCGATGCGATGCTGCAAGAATCAAGTGGTGGCGAATGAAAAAGAAGGAAGCAGCTCTGATTTCCCGCGTACGGTTGCCGACAGTCACGACTGTCGACGAAACTTGGAAGAGAGAGAGCGCAATACGCCATGGTGTGAGGTTGAAACTCGGCACTACGAAGCTTTGGCCTATGGTATACTCCCGCGTCGCTCCAGCGACGGGCGCGGGGCAACTGTCAACGGCGCGCATTCGCTACAGTGGCGGACGGCGCAGTGGGGCGCGGTTGTCAGTTGACGCTCCATTGCTCCCGCGATGCGTCGCAAAGGGATGTTATACCTCCGCGTCGAGTGAAACATACTCCCGTGCGACGGTCGTCGCAGCCCATCGCTCGTCGCAGTGCAGTGCACTGCGACGAGCGACGGGTAGCGATGGTCGCGGAGGGGGAGCGCTTGTCGTGTCCTATTCTATGCACTTTCGCTCACTTATTTCGACACTTCATTGGTTCGTGACCATACCACAGCAATTTCAACACACGTCTGGTGATGTTGGGTGGTCATGTGATTTCTCTGTTGTTCTCCTCGTAGGGTTTTCGTCGTGGCTAGACTCATTTTGGGGCTTTTTTCAACGGCTTGAACAGCTAGTTTTTTTTGAGGAGATATTTTTCTAGGCCGTTTTTTCCCACTTTGTGCTGATCCTAGCATTTTTTCGCCTATGAACTTCCTTGCCGGCACCGAAATCTACATTTCTGTGCCGTACAAGTCACAGGGAGGTCCCGTTGATATATCCGGCACAGAAGTGTGCCAATTGAACGCTGATTTTTTCGAAGTCATGTTTTTCTAGCGGGGTTTTTTTCGCGACTTCGCTGACTGCAGTATTTCTTTTGATTCTCAGGTTCCACATAGGCATGAAGACGCACAGTTTTGCGCTTGTCAGGTCGTTAGAGGGTTATCGTGACGCGTTGATCACAAATCTGCCATTTCAGCTCCATGTTTTTAAAAATAATGTCTTGAACTCGGTTTTTGGCGTCCGCGCATTTCTAAGAGTACTGCGTTTAATTTAGCTCCAACAATTAAGAATTATGAGAAGCGCGCGTCCACATTTCTATATGAAAAGGGACCACAAGTCATAGGCATGCTGATTCAGCTGATTCGCTAAAATTCTGCAAAAGTCTCCGTCTGTAGAACTGCGCGGACTATGTCAGCCTCAGCGATGGCGACGGCTCGCGACGCGCATCGCGAGCCGTCGCATCGCTGTGCATTCCCGCGTCGCTGCAGTGGACGGGAGTATACCATAGGCCTTAGACAAGGCAAAGTCGACAAGCAGACATGGCTGTGGACAGACGATGTGAAAGCGAAGGTTCGAGAGAAGAAATCGCTGTATCATGGCGATAGAACAGCCGAGAACTGGCACAAGTATCAGAAGGCAAAGAAAGCCGCAAAGAAAGCCGTGGCTGTTGCGAAAGGCACTCATTATAGTGACGTCAACGAAAAGCTCGCGTCGCGTGATGGTGAGCGGTATTTGTACCGACTTACTAAAACCCGCCATCGCCAAACCAAGGATATTGAAAAGTTCTTTGGCATCAATGATGAGAGCGGCCATCTTCTGACAGACCGCAAAAAGGCGCTGAAACGATGGCGTGAATACTTTGAAGAAATTTCCACTATGGAATTTTCTCACCCGGCCATCCCTTCTGTGGGTTCTGTTCACAGTCCCGCTCACAAGATCACTGTGGAGGAAACAGAAGCGGCTCTCAAGAAGACGAAGCTATGTAAGGCGACAGGACCGGGTGATCTGGCAGCCGATGTTTGGAAGTCGAAACTCTGGTATCCTGCTGAGTGGTTTTCTGAATTCCTCAACCAGGTAGGAAAGGAGAAGAAAGTACCGGAGTGCTGGCACAACAGTACGATGATTCCGATTTGGAAGAAGGGCAGTCCTGCAGACTGCGCCAATTGCCGTCCGATTCGCTTGCTTTCACACAGCATGAAGATCTTCGAGCGAATCCTCGACTGACGAATTCGTGAAATCGTCAAGCTCTCCGACAACCAGTGCGGCTTCGTAGCTGGTTGTGGGACTACTGATGCCATACACGCCGCCCGACTGCTGGTGGAGAAGCATCGCAAGAAACAGAAGCCGGTGCATATCGCCTTTCTCGACTTCGACCGCGTACCGCGTGAGGTTATATGGTACGCCTTACGACAACTCAACGTACCTGAGAAACTCATAGAGTGGGTGCCGATGCTCTACTCTTGCCCAAAGAGTAGAGTGCGAGCTGCAGCTGGAACCTCAATGGAGCTTCCCATCTCTATTGGGGTGCACCAGGGTTCTGCGCTTTCTCCAATCCTCTTTGTTCTCGTCATGGATGCTATTACGAGAGATCCATGACAACAACAAAGAGGATTGGAGAAAAGCCTGTCCCATGGACATTGCTCTATGCTGATGACGTGATGCTTGCTTGCGAAGATAAAGATGATCTCGAGCGGCAGCTGCAATCTTGGTGCGACCGCCTGGCGATGTTCGGACTGAAATTGAACGTCAAGAAGACCGAGTACCTAAGCACTAACGTAAACGAGTCCGGCTCCATTAAGATTGACGGCACTGAGCTTGCACGCACTTCGGTGTTTAAATACTTGGGATCAGCAATAGCGTCTGACGGCGGTCTGGTGGTTGAAGTGAACTCACGCGTGAGTGCAGCTTGGCCCAAGTGGCGTTCGCTGACTGGCGTGCTCTGCGACAAGAAGATACCAGATCACCTGAAATCGAAGATCAATAGAGCAGTCGTCCTGCCGGTAGCGATGTAGGGCGCTGAGTGTTGTCCTACCACTAAGGAAGTTGAAACGCGCCTCAGCGTCATGGAGACGAAGATGCTGCACTGGACGGCTGGAGTCACGCGCATGGACCACATCCGAAATGATGCTATTCGGCAGAAGTCCGGTGTCGCGCCGCTGGACAAGATGCGCGAAGCTCGCTTGCGATGGTACGGCCACATTCTGCGTGGAAAGGAAGACAGCGTCCGCAAGATAGGCCTTAACTTCGAGGTAATAGGAAAGCGGCCTAGAGGACGCGCGAAGCAGCGTTGGTCCGATACGTTACACATAGACATGAAAGTAACTGGCGTCCACCCTGATGAAGCGCAGGATCGAGAAAGGTGGCGTCACGACACCAGAATAGAGGACCTCGCTACGAAGCGGGACAAACGCTGGAACATAAGAAGAAGATTCAGAATTACAGAAGATGGGCTCAGATGCTTCTTTAAACCGTGCTCAGTACCACTTCAATATCGCCTCCGGTAGCACGACCTAAACTCCATATCGGACGGCGACGCCTTTGGTAGATCAAGTTAGACTATTTTGGGTTAATAAATCTTATTAATATTGCCTTCTTAAGACCGCTACGATATCCGGTTTGCAATATAAAGGCGAGCAGCGGTCTAATAGCAATAGAAGAAGGTTCATGAAGGTTACACATGGTGCCCGCGGCACAGAGGTGCTGACACGACAGGTGCACGGTCCTCGATTCCGACAAGGGATGGGCTAACATTTTGAAAATTTTTCCAGAAGACAAAAGAGCCAAAAACCGCAGAAAACAGAAAGATCAGAAAGCAACAAATTTCGAAATTATCCCTTCAGCTACCTGTTGCCCCTTATTATACATTCACTTTTATAACATTTCACATCGATGTGAAAGCTGTGTAGATTTTAAGTCAATGTGAACACCTCCGAAATAAAAGCGAAGGGCTACGTGACTTAGGCCTCGTGGATACTTCCCGTCGCCGCGATTCCATCGCTGCGATGAGTTTTGCAGAGCAACGCGAAAGAATTTGAACTTCCCAGTGCTCATCCCATCGCTCATCGCTGTGCAAGGGAGCGCGACGGCGATCCGTCCAGGACCAACGCTAAACATCGCGCGCGGCGCGAAAAAGTGTGCCATACCCGCGATGGGCGCGGGAAGCCATCGCGCATGCCGACCGCTAGTCTTGCGGCGGCCACTGCGATGTTTCCTTTGTCCATTCGACCGCGTGCAGCGGAATGGCCATGAACTGAGCGCCACGATGGCATCGCGGTGATGGAAGTATGCCCCCGGCCTAAAACAGATCTTCTTTTTTTTTGAAAATTAAAACTCACCACAATAAATTAAGTGCAGTGCTTGAAATTTTATGATGTTTCAATTTTTTTGCAGTTTAAATAATGAATCAGATATTATTTCAACGTGCGGTAAAGCAGAAATTTGGAGCGTATGAAATGAAAAGATCGTCGTGCCCTCATCTAGGTCACCGCGATTTTTCTTTAACTGATAATGTGAATACAGCTTGCTTGCTTGGAACTGCAAAAAGGATATGTGTGTTTTCCACAATCTTTTGTTGTACAGTTCTAAAAAATTTTATTGTACAGTGTACAGGTGTGTAACTATGCGTAAATAAATTTTTTCTATCAATCAAAGGAAAATCGAGATGCTGGATGAGTGCTTGGGGCCATCTGTTCTGTTAACACACTAAATATTTGCTATTTTCTTGCCCTTTACATAAATTGTGGTATATTATTCTTCTTCTCAAAATAAACATTTTATAAAGTTTCAAACGCTGTTCGCCTTTTAAGCCCCCCACAGCCCCCTTCTGCGGCAACGCTGCTCGCCGCTATGGTTAAGGATAGGGCAGGAACGCCGCCGGCGGCGAGCTCCGCGTCTCTGCCCTATGGTTAAGCATAGGGCCGCGGCGCTGCCGCAGAACTCTGTGGGGGCCTTTACAGAAACGTGAATTATAACTTTTGCAAAGAAGTATAATAATAAGTATAATAAGTATACTTGCGACATCATACATTTCGATTTCGAGAAAGCTTTTGATCGGGTGCACCGTAAAAAATTAATATTCAAACTGGAAAAATTGGGGTTTCATCCGATTCTCGTCAAGTGGATCACTGAATACCTTTCCGGCCGGATGTTCCAAGTCAAATTAGATCAGACATTTTCTCAGCTTATGCCTACCACGAGCGGAGTATCTCAGGGGCGGCTCTTTCACCAATTCTGTCTAATATCTATACAAATGACTTATCAAAGGTAATCCAAAATCATGGAATTTCTATAAAAATGTATGGAGATGATGCAAAGATATATCAGGTAATTAAGGAACCAGATGACTCTTCTAGGCTGGAAAGGGCAATTGATTCTCTGGTAGTCTGGAGTAAAAAATGGCAGTTACGTCTGTCTTCTCAGAAGACGACGTTTATGCAACTAAAGACAGGTTCACCGATCCAGGCTTGTTCGTATCACGTAGATGGCGTTGTTGTTTTACCTGCTAGTTCCGTTAAAGATCTTGGCTTCCGTTACAATACTGATCTGGATTTTTCTGAGCATGTCAGAGATCAATGTAAACGGCCGACTAGGCGCACGTTCCAAATTTTTAAAGGACTGTGTAGCAAAAATAAAGATATCCTACTTCGTGCGTATAAAACTTATGTTAGACTTGTTGTAGAATCTAGAATAGAAGAAAAGCAGCAGATCGTGTCATGATGTTCAACATCATTAGCAACAAGTTATCCGTTAACCCAACCGATTTCTTTGATGGCGCTCTGACGAGATCCGTAAGAGGAAAGCTTAAGCTTCGAGTTTCAGTTGCCAAAACTCGAGTCAGATCTGATTTTCTAACATACAGAATACTTGGTGATTTCAATCTGCTGCTAGGTATATACAAAGACATGACTATCTGTACAGGTCTGCAAATGGTTTTCCACAGCTTAAGCATTATAAAATATTGCGTAATGAGTAGACGCTTATTATGTCATCGATTTCTGTTGTGGCAGTGACCCAGACGTTTGACCTGATGGCTGAGTCCGTGTTCGGCAAGTTGGACGCCGATGACCACCCAAGGAGTGGTCTCCCGCTAACAAGTAAGTAGATCGCGAGCAGGCGAGGCGGGAAGCGGACTGCATAAAAGGCCGGCAGCAGGAGGCCTTGGCATGCTAAGGTCGGGTCCACGACTCCCCAGTTGTGGATATTGTTGTCCTTATCTTTCCCTTAATAAATCTTCTCTACATTTCTCTTTCTCTCTCACCAAGTGGCTCTCGGAGCAGACAGGTCACAGGAAGGAGACCCAGCAGATTTGTATACCAGGCAGAGAGGTATACAACAATTTCAATATGCATATGACTCATTCTTTCGTGTTTTGTTGTGTTGTGTATGTTCAGTTTTTTTTGTGTTCCCTCATTCTTTAAACAAGACTGTTGTCTTTGTTTAAATAAATAAATAAATAAATCTGTGTCACAGTCTTTAACCCACATAAAATAAAAGAAATTTATTGCATTGGGAGAGTTCAGAACAATTACGCTCGAAAGCTTCTAGCACGTACTGGCACTTAGGAATATGACCGAATTCCAGACGCTGCAGTGAGAAACAAGCTTCTTCAACTTCCTTCCCTTGCTTCTCGGCGTAAATTCGCTGATGCTTGCATGGTTCATAAGGAAGTGCACTTTAGGTGCACTAGCAAAGGAGTAATTATGAAACAGTTATTTACTTTGTCCAATTCACGTACTAGAGGTGCTCTGCAAAAAATCACGTTAACCCGCCCAAAAACAGGTTTATATGCAAACTCATTTTCATATAGAGCAGGAAGTGCATACCTCAAGCATATGAAAAACGAATCAAGGGTCTTATCAGTAAAGCAGTTTAAGCGGTTTGCTAGCAATACCTTACTTAGATTCTTTCTACATACATACATTCTTTCTTGAGACAAGTCGACAAGTGATACCGATTACCAAATCGTTGTATATATTTTGTACTGCATGTTGTGTTTGCTTTGGCTTTGTAGTATTGAGCCTTGTTTTTAATGTTTGCCTTCTGTAAATATAATAAATAAGTAAAAAAATAAGATGATAGTGAATTCTCCTGAGATTAATGTGGAACCCGATCGCCTTGCTTTGAAAGACGAAAAAAGCGAAATTTCTATGCCGAGCTATTTTCTGTTTCTGATTAATTTCGACCGCTTTCGCGGAAAATACAAAAAATTGCCCGAAATGGCGAGAAAATCAGAAAACAGAAATTCCACCCACACCTCTGATCCTGCCGACGCGAATGGCGCTCGCCCACTACTACACATTGGATCCGAATGGATCATTTTTGAATCCCGACCAGAATCATTCAAAAATCCGAGGCCCTCGAAATTGCCCGCATCCGAATCAAAAATCCTGGGTCTGCGGAAATGCTATTATCCGAATCATCCGAAAATCCAAGGCCCGCGAAATTGCCGTCATCCGAGTCATCCAATTACTCGAAGATTTTCGATCGGATCCAGTGTATAGCACCCACCCCGCGACGCACTATAAAAGGCTCCCCGCCCACGGTCTCAGTCTTCCCCGCTTGTCGTCACCTCAAGTGGTCGGCTCTTCCTGCTGCCATCTATAATTGCCCTTTTGAATTTTTTTTCGAATATTCGAATGGTTTCGAATGTACACAAATTTCGATTATTCGAATTCGAATACATTCGAGAAGCGCGGTTTTTTGATTACTCGAATTCGGATGTTCAAATTCGAATGAAATCATTCGAATACCTATTCGAATAGATCATTCGACCAGAGCTATACCGTCATCGAACGGTCTACTGTCGTCGTCATTAGCCATAGTCGTGTACCTCTATCTAGACCCCGACATTCGCTATCGCACAGGAGTCTGGACCTCGGACAGCAGCGTAGGATAGACCACAGAAAAAAGCCTTGCCATCATTCTCGCGCGCGTAGGCTCCAGGATAGGAGCTGAGTGAGTTCGGCGGCTTGCGATTGGGACACCGGTAGGTAACCGGGCGGTGCTCTTTCTCTAACTCGTAGGACTTTCTGTTCTTCTCCTCTATTAGTACTGTGTATTGATGTTTCGTACATAAATCGTATATGTATAGCTCAGTGTCAGCTGGAACGCGCCTCAGTGTCATGGAGACGAAGATGCTGTGCTGGACGGCTGAAGCCACCCGCAGGGACCGCATCCGAAACGATGCCATTCGGCAGAGGTTCGGTGTCGCGCCGATAGCGGACAAGATGAGCGAAGCTCGCTTACGATGGTACGGCCACGTTCTGCGTGGAAAGGAAGACAGCCTCGCAAGACAGGCCTCAACTTCGAGGTAATAGGAAAGCGGCCTAGAGGGCGCCCGAAGCAGCGCTGGTTAGATACGTTACATGCGGACTTGAAGATTACTGGTGTTGACCCTGATCTAGCGCTGGATCGAGACGTCATGGCACCAGAATAGCGGACCCCGCTACAAAGCGGGGCAAACGCTGAAGAAGAAGAAGAAGAAGAATAGCGTACTGTCGGAGGCAGGTTAGAGAAGGTTTATTGAGATGGACAGGGGCCGCAGTTGAGTTCAACTGCATTATACGAGTGACGTGATCTAGGGCAGGGGCAATCACAGGAGCATTGGCAGGATACTAAACCTCCATTTGCAACGGTGTAAGGTGTATAGTTGTGCTCTCCCAAAAATTTCGAATAACCGAATATATTCGAATAGCGATGATTTTCGAGCATTCGAATTTGAATAACATTCGAAAATCGCGTTCTTTCAAGCACTTGAATTCGAATACATTCGAGAATCGTGTTTTTTCGAGCATTCGAATTTGAGTGCATTCAAAATTCGCGTCTTTTCGAGCATTCGAATTCGAGTACATTCGAAATTCGCCTCTTTTCGAGCTTTCGAATTCGAATACATTCGAAAATCGCGTTTTTTTCGAGCATTCGAATTCGAGTACATTCGAAATTCGCGTCTTTTCGAGCATTCGAATTCGAGTACATTCGAAATTCGCGTCATTTCGTGCATTCGAATTCGAATACATTCGAAAATCGCGTTTTTTTTCGAGCGTTGAAATACGATTATTCGAATCCGAATAGAATTATTCGAACTCGAATGCTCGAATATTCATTCGGGCACAACTATAGTAAGGTGTGACCCCACTCAGGACAAGGCGTCTAGGTTATTTAGTCGGAGCTGGCAGGAAGGTGGAAGAGCTCTCAATAAAGGACCCAGCTCGTTAGTGCCACAACATGTAGCATCTCTGGGACGTTGCACAAGCATTCCACCGATGCTGCAAATTACTGCGTGGCATGATAGCGTGTATGACCCGGAGTCGGAACTCATCCCAAGATCGACACCTGTCTGAAGCGACTTTTGCAGTCTGTGTTATGTGTGTCTATGTAGATGCAGCACTTCATTGATTTTACACTGAACTTGTGTAACTTCACACATAATGCTTAATTTGCTCATAGTGTAACAACGGCAGAAAAATAAACCTGATTAATGGTAAGATTCAAAGGAACTGCTTAGCGAGCCTCAAACTTCACATATAAGGCTATCACAGACATCGAAATTGTAAAGATTAAACCCACATACACGTTAAAAACCTCATAACAATTTTAAATCCTAAATGATCCTCACTAGATACCCTTTGCTAAACACATTCACAACACTACGTACACCTAATTAATAGCTAAAATAAGCCGTAAGAGCTACCGCACTATGAAAGTTTTGGCTCAAACCTTTGTCCTACATCTCCTAGTGAACACTCTTTCACTATCCCTCCTTCGACGTATTGCTTTCTGCTGCCGTTCTCGAACCAAAACTTGGGAGTCTTGCCATATATCCACTTCCAGTCGCTTAGATCTCTGAGAATTTCGGCGCATTTCTCGTTCTTCTGAACTTCCTCGTCAACGTCAACCACACTAATGGGACATTTCTGAAACAGGGAGAGAGGATACAGTTTATCTTTGGCCGACAAAAATGCACGTGTCTTAATAGAGACTCACTTCGAATTGAGTCGCGAAGTATTCAACCAGTGCGTCTCGAGCCGTCTGCACCTCAACCTTAGAATCGTCCTGCTTCAGGAAGCCAACGGCCGGAGCTCTCACACTTCGAGTCGCATTCGTTCGTATATTGTCCTGATGAGTAGGTAAACATTTTGTTCTCCAGAAAAGGTTACAAAGCACATTTCGATACAAGTCGTTACTGTGGGAACGGTGAACCAATCAAAGCCAATAAAAGCACCATACTCGCCTACTATAGGTGCCGCGTCAGTTCGACGCGGACTGATTGGTCTGGTGAGTTCCCCTCCACATGTAGGCCACATTAGCGACCTTTACCACAATCTTACGACGTACTCTAAACGGTGATCGGAGCGCGGTGGACAACAAGAGGAGATCTGCTTCTATAAGCAGTGTGAGGTGATGGTATGACTTTTCCCTGGTTATTCGTGCCGCTGTTCCCGAGCACTTCCGTGAACCCGGCTGCAGCTCCATATCGTCACGTTTCGTCGGAACGACCTGAAATCAATCGTGGGGTTGGATTCGACAGAAATGAGGAAGAAAGGGTAAATCCGACGCCAAACGAGAAGTAATGGTAAGGCCAAACTGACATTTATATTGAACCGAGCGTTGAGCGCAGAGGCGATAGAGGCCAGATTTCTCGGCCTACAGTGTGCCTTTGTGGTCGTCAGAAGCGATATATTCAGGTTTCCTTAACAACGATGTTTACTAGTTGCCATAAAGCCATCAACAGGATACCTTTGAGGACGCGCCATGTCCTGTAACTTTACGGTATTAGTCGCAAATGTGGGCAGCATTGATAGGTGGGAATTCGCAGCCATTCAGGTCGCGTAAAATGGACATGTCATTCGGAGGGGGCGTGTACAGCCGGTCGCCTGATTGGCTGCCGTGTGTTCGGTCGATACTTTGCTTGGCTATGATTGGCTGGCATGTTTCCACTTCTCAATGCTGCTCATCTTCGCGAAATGTACCACTTTACGATATACTGGAAATATCGACCATATGACCTGTCTATCGAGTCTATTCAACCGTTCACACCGAAGAACTTCTTGTAGAAAAATGTTTCGCGAATGCGCTGCCACAGAAAAGTGAAGATTTGACTAGCACTGGCTTGTAATCCAATCCCAGTGAAACGTGGCTTGGATTCTTTCTAAAACACCAGCGTTCAATATTTCTCTTCAACAGCCATCAGCAGTCCGACGGCCTCGAACCACACCGACTGCTGTTTCGCGACCATCACTTCCGCACCAGCCATCCGAAGTGATCAGCTGTAGGTAGGAATCGGTACCACTCGAAAGAATTCCGTTGCGGCTGCGAACCAATGCAAGTAATGTAGCGCTGTCGTAGAACCTACTGATTTCCCTGAATCGAGGTTCAAAGCTCGATTCTGACCCAGACCAACGAAGTTCTCTATTCCTCCGCGGCCCATGAATGCTACAGCAGTTATCTAGGAACAATAAAACACAGACCTGTGCAACAGCAGGAAATCACTATACAAACCAAATATGCATTCCATTGGCCTCCAAAGTAGACATTGGATCCGATGTCGATTCGAACCCTTCATTTTTCAAACCCGGTTCAAAGGATTATGCGAATAAAGACATTTTTGAAAAGCCCGGATCTTAAGATGGTTCAAAAAGAGCAGCTTTAACAACAACAGATTTTGGATGATCCAAATAACAGATTTCTCTTCGGATCTCATACCGGATATCCGAATCGGGTAGAGTACCATTTGGTGAAAATCAGTCCCATGAGAATCGTCCTATGATCACGGCTTTTCAAAAATGTCATTGTTCGCACAAACCTTCTAACCAGGATTTAAAAAAATTACGTATCCCAATTATCCAAGCCGGCGTCGATTCCCTATCCTAAAGCGATTGTATAGGCCAAAGGAATGTCAAATAACTTCCAAGTGATTCAGTAGAAGTAAAATGCTTGACGCGTCCCACAAAAGGGCTGAATAACGCTATGCTCTGTTCTCTATATTATACTGCGAGTGATCACGATTTAAGGAAAATGGCTCCAAAGCTAAACGCGGTGGGTGGGGTATCATCTTTTGCACACCTCTATTCGACTTACGGTTTAGGTTCCACCCAAGGCAAACCAAGCCGTTTTAATTCAATTTCTTTAAGCCTCGAGTATGTGATACTGAGGTTGTAAGCTGTTGTGACGATGTTTTGTTGCAATCAAAACTCTAGCACCAGGTGGAACTCGAACCCGCACTCTCTGCTATGCCAACCGGGCAATGCGCTACGCCATTACAACGCTGGCGCTGTTTTATCGAACGCAACTTCCCCGCCTTGTGGGACTAATAAATACTCACCCGTACATTCGTTTGAATCGGCCTCTGACATCAGCATGGAACCAGTTAAGCTGAAGGTCTTGATAGAAATGACTCAATTCATTTTCTTCTAGAAATGATTCAGTTCATTTTCTTCAAGCCTCAAGTGGCTGGCACTCAGGTTGTAGGCCCTCATAAGGATGTTTTGCAGGATCCCGATATGCGACAGAGTGCAGATTGGTCTCACAAGATCTGAATGTTGCTTTCGAATAAACAGCGGTGGTGAAATGGCGTGGAGCATTCCCGCCTGATCCGCAGGAGATGCGGGTTCAAGTCTCGCCTGGCGTTAGATTTCGATCACAACAATACGTCGTTGTGCAAACCATTTTCTCCTATTGCACATGTGAATTGGCCCCAGACGAGTCTAGAAGAGGATACAGCAAGGAAATGTTCATCGCCTGTGTTTCAAGAGTAATCGTACAGGCCAGATATGCGTTCAGATAACCTCCATGATACCTCTAAAAGTATAACAGAAAGTGTGGCGCATACCTCAAAACAATTTATTGAAGTCGACATTCATCTTTTAGTCTCAAAGCTCAGCTCAATTAAATGAACCTTGATCGTGGTAGACAGTTCCGCCGCCACTGTGCCGTCTTGCCAAATCGATGCCATACTCCTTGAGGAAAGGCGTATTCGCCTCAAGCCATGGATTCTGATGACGCCCCACCACAACTGCTGGCCTATTACTGTAATTACGCGACTATTTCTGATTAAAAGGCATCGATCGTTCAATGCCGCTATCTACTAACCTCCAAAAGAGTATCACATCACCGTCCTGCTCCACTTTCGTATTTCTAAGGAGGTACTCTTCGAATGCCAGATTCCTATAGATACAGGCTGAGCGTGAAATGTATATATGGCCCAGACCTTTCCGGACTGCCGTGCACATTCTTCTGCAATGAACAGCCACCTTGAGATGTGTGTGATGAAAACGAAGCTTGAAGTATTCGATATGATCGCATCTTTCCGCCCACAGTACACCCATCAGGATAGCAATATTTATTCCAAACCGCGACTGCCGAAAACTGCGAACAACGGGAACAATATTTACGTAACAGTAAGACAGAGAGATCAATGCTGCTCGAAACCATCACGTCACGGAATCTCACCCAGGAAGATGCGCTTATCACTTCCAGCGGATAACACTGAAATGCAGAAGAATAAGCACACACACTGGTGGTAGAGATGCGGTTACGAAGCAAAACGAGGGAACTCACAGATGGGTTCAGTGGGGTGCAAGTCGGAGGCGTTAACCGATCCTAGATGTCCGGGCAGTTTGTACAGGATGTGACGGGACGAAGCATCCCAAACGTAGGCGAATCGATCGCTTGACCCAGCTGTTACCCGCTTTCCGTCGCCGGACCAGCCACATTTTAGTAAATTCTGCAAGAATTTTCTCAAAATTCTGAACATTAAAAGAGAAAACCGTAGCCTTACCTTTTCGAAATTGTGCTGATGCCCATAGAATGATTTGAGGCAGCGTTCCTGAGGAGCGAACGGCCTCACATCCCACATTTTTGCTGAAAGCATCGAACATCATTTTCAATCTCGAAACAAAAAGGCTGAAAAGCAGTTTTTAAAATTGAGCGTCACGCAGCTATTGGAAGAAATATGCAGTTGGATTCTCAGCAGCACCTAGAGAACACGTGAAACCTACCGCATCGCCGAGCCAACAAATGAAGCCCCAGATCTCTAGAGGGAACATTTGACTTGCACCGTCCTTGAGTGAAAGAATCTGGGAATCATGTGTTTCCCTAACAAAAAAAAACGGCTCCAGATGTGGCCATATACGGATTGGAAATTTGCTTATGGCAAGTGCACGCATGGAACTTCCAAAACGGACTGACTGACGCCGACCTCTACATTCTAAGAAGAAGAAAAAACTTGTTTGACCTAGGAGCGGAGTGGAGCTGTAGTAGATACTCTGGTGCGTATGACAAAACAAGCGGCACTATGTTCACGACTCCAAAGATCGAGGGAGGTGAGATCGATTTTTCTTGCCCGAAGATCACCCAGGGTGTTAATTTGGGCGCAGATCATGAAAAAGGTATAACTTTTCAAAACTTTGGACATATGCGGTAGGTCTGGGTGAGTAAGGCAGTCGGGGTATGATAAGCGATTTCGCTAAATTTTTTTGACCATCCTTAGTCACCAGAACTCACTGTAACAAGCAGATATCTGTCTTGTGCAGAATAACCAGAACCTGTTGGGAAAAATTTGGGTGAAATCGCTGATCATGATCCTCTAAAGCCTCAGCGTACTCAGCGATAAATACCGTACGAATAAACGACGATTGCTTTTGGAGTGCGCCAAGCATTGCACTTCTATGGGATGTCGTGGTGGAGATTTGAATGCGTATTTGGTCTACAGTAACTTGTGTTGGCCAGCCGATGAGCAAGCCAGTGCTTTATCATTCCCAAACAGAGCTGGTACCAAATCACCGACTCCCGAGGGATGGAATGCTTGGCTGGCTTGGGCGGAAAACCCAAATCAGAAACCTGGAATCGCGTACACGCGACAGCCGGCACTTGCTCCAACTGCGTTTTCTCTATACATCTACCCGCTATAATTTACCGCAATCAGCCAAAACTTTGAAAACGGATACAATACTCATATTAATCACCCTAAAAACTCTGGACGATTTTTAGGTGAATTTTCTCTACCTCTCATCGACCACTGGAGTCGTGAAAGCACAATAACAAACAACCAACAAGGTCTTCTGCCAGTGTTCTGCTTATTCCCTTTCTATTATATCAACCAGACTCATTACAATAAAACATCAAACAATCAACAAAATGCACATAAGAGCCTACCTGAACAATCCATACTGTTGGACAGCAGGAAGTTTCCGTTCGGACTCAATGATAAACCAGTAATTATGTCCTTGTGTCCTTGCATAACATAAGATATATCATCTCGCCTCATATCCCAACACTAAAGAGTCAAGTGTTAATAGTAAAATCTGTGAATATGTTCCATTATTTTGTGACGTCGAGTTTCACTAGGCTATGTAAATAGATTCCAGATGTTTCACTAAACGCAACCGCTGATGAATGATTTACTTTCAATGAAATCGAACATGGACAAAAATAAGCTAGAAAAGAACGGTAATAAATTACAGTTGAAATTAATAGAAAAAGAAACGAAAAGCTTGAAATGGCTAGAAGAAACTCACATAGATGTCACTATCTATACTCCCGACGAATATCTCATCAGTAGTGTCGTTAAACGTGACAGCGAGTTGTTGGAATCTATTTTCGTAAGTTTTCACCGCGTCTTTCATCCGAACATCATGGACCTGAAACGTAGAATTTCCGCGAGATTCCTGCAAAACTTACAGAAATATTATACCTAAGCAGCTAGGTGAGACTTAATTTTCACCTTTTCAAACTAAGAGTCAAAAAACTGATTTATTAACGGCTTTAGCTTTGTATGTGGAATACGATAAAAATATTAACTCCTATATCAGTGGTTCGTTACAACTTACAATACGAAAATCTGAGCTAATTCTGGGAGGGGTTTACATTGTTAAAGCTCTAGCTAAGTAACTAAAATCACATATTCAGTTATAACACGAATGACACCAGCTCACTTCAAAAGAAATGCAGGCAACCCTGTGCAATCCTTTAAGAAGAGCACTTCAAATTTGCCTCAATTCGCTTCCTCGACAACGCTTTCTCGCTTTAAACGTTGTGCTTTATGTTCCTACCGAGCTGTTGACGATTGATTTGGAATTTTCAAATAGAAGGTAGCAAACGCTGTGATATGGGCCAGTCGTCACAGTGGAACACTTCTGCTAGAAATCCTAGCAAAAGCTACGGACTGCAAAGATGGCCTGCTTTGCCAAAAACTGGCAAATGACAAGCCTTCAACAGCTACTCTACCCCACGCATTATCAGGATGGAGACCACCTAACATGTCCATGTTCAGCGTATCAAATCATTGCAGCTTCGAGCGCGCTGTAGGCTGCTTTCCAGACACTTCCAGCGCACACTCCATTCTTTTCCGCGCAGAACGTGGTAATACAATTACATGCCCGTGGCCACATTCATCAACCGCTTACCGCCCTCTAACGGTGAAAATACCGCCAAACCTGATGCTGATGAATGTTATGTCAGGGGATTTGGCGGTATTTTCATCGTTAGAGTGAGGTAAGCGGTTGATGAATCTGGCCCTAGCATAGCTCGCCATATCAACTATTTATGAGACGCCGTACCTCTGCCGAATGGCATTGTTTCCAATGCGGTCTATCCACCCTCTTACTTGGATAGAAAAATTTGTAGGTAGAAAACGATTCCCATGTCTGGTTTGTATGATAGTTCTGCATGATATTTAAGATAACTCTGAATACTTTTAGCTCTGCGTTACTAAATATCCCTCAAAAATCAAGCTACTCTCATACTAGAAAGCTTCAAACAAGTACGACCATAAAAATCTTCATGGCATTCCGGTTCGTGTAGCGCTGGTTTTCGTGGATTTATTCATTTATTTACTGACCTACAACACAGACACTCATGAAAGGCAAGAAAAAAAGATAACGACAAAACAAAAATAAAGCAACAAAAAATTTAATTTAACGAATTCGGTTAAGGCTTTGCTGAATAAACGTAAAAATAGAAACTTATTATCATATTCAGACAGCCTGTCATCATTCACATTTAAGATGACATATTGCGTAGAATCAGATTTTGAACGGCTTGAATGGATTCTTAGTCAAAAATATGAGAACATGTACATAAAACCATACACTCAAGGACTACTGTTTTAACAATTTTACATAATTTATAAGCGACATACTACACCACCAGAATGGAACATTTTCATTGGGGCAATAATCGGACGTGAGCTGTGCCTGTGCCCGTACCGAGATTATACCTTGTAGGACAATAGCAGGTATACGGGAGGAAACAGCGGAATGCGGGTGGTCTAACTAACAGCGTTAAGATAACTCTCCGTTACGATACGGATATATAGAAGATACCAGAGCGCCTAAAGTCGAAGATCTACGGAGCAGTCGTCCGACCTGTAGCTATTTACGGAGCTGAGTGCTGGCCCGTTACCAAAGAAATTGAAAGGCGCCTCAGCGTAATGGAAACGAAGATGCTGCGGTGGACGGCCGGAGCTACGCGTTTGGATCGAGTACGCAACGATTCCATACGGCAGAGGTTCGGTGTCACCCCGATATTTGAGAAGACAGGCGAAGCTCGTCTGCGATGGAACGGCCACGTCGTTCGCGCAAATAATGACACTGTCCGAAAGAATGGTCTTAACCTTCATGTGCCCGGTAGGCGGCCACGAGGGCGACCAAAACAGCGGTGGTTTGATACGGTGCATCAGGGCTTGAAGGTGGCTAGGTTGCACCCTGATCAGGCATTAGATCGAGAAAAATGGCACCAACATTCCAGGAAAGCGAACCCGCAACTAAGCAGGACAAACGCTGAAGAAGAAGAAGAAGAAGTAGAAGAAGAAGAAGAAGAAGAAGAAGAAGAAGAAGAAGAAGAAGAAGAAGAAGAAGAAGAAGAAGAATCATTGGGACCACTAATATCTTCGGTCAAGATGGTCAATAGAAAGCTTCATTTGTTACTGTCTTTTTTCAAATCTAACAAATAAAGGATAAAGGATAAAGGACGGCGCTACTCAATCCCTTTTGGGATGCGCCAGCGCATTCTACTTCTACGGGATGTCGTGGAGACGATATGAATGCGTATTTGGCCATACAATGACTTGCGGTGGCCAGCCAAGTGAACAAGTCAGCGCTTTTTCCTTTCCAGACAAGTCTGATACCAATTCACCGACTTCGGAGGGATGAAGGGCTTGGTTGATCTAGGCGGGAAATCCGAACCAGAAACCTAGTATCGGGTGCACGCGACCGTCAGCGCCTCCTCCGACTGCGCTACATGCGCCCATGACAACAAATAATGCTAATAAAATGATACAAGTAATCAGCCGCGGTCCCACGCTGCAGTTACATGAAAATTGGGCGTGTCGTGAAAGCGTTAAAGGATTCTCTCTTAAGGTTTGGAGTGGAAATCAGCAAGAACCTATAGTAGCACCCTCAGCTTTCTCCACACCTCTACAAAGAAATGCAAGAAATGTGAAGGATAAAGGTCGGCGTTGATCACACACCCTGCTGGTAGCGTCATATATTCTACTCCTACGGGATATGATGGGGTAGCCTGAATGCGGACTTGGCTTATACTTGTGGCAGCCACCCGATACAGAAGTTAGTGCTTCTCATCCGCAGTCAGATCCTACACCAACTAATCTACACCAGGGACACGGAAGGCTTGCCTTGCCTGCTTAGACTCTGAACTTAGAATCAGCTCGAAATCTACACGAGAAGTAACGCCTCCGCTGACCATGCTATACGACCACAAGAAATATGATTTACTTGGAGGGCTTTATTCTGATGGACGTGATAATTTTGTACCAAAATGCGCGTCCAATAATTGTAGGCTCTTAGTGTAGTATGGGAAGGAATTCAGAATAAATACTGTATAAATCACACAAAAAAACATATGAGCTCTTCATAAAAATGGCAGCGATATCGCGCATAACTGAAGTAGAGTAGACTGTAAAATCGACATAGCACGAAGCCAGATATCTCACTCACCTTGACTAATCCATCGTCACCAGCTGAGCAAACCAACTGTGGTCCTCGCCGTGAAGGATGGCAGGAGTTCACGATGTCAACGTGGGATTTAAACTTTCGGCGACACGCGCCAGTCTCCATGTCCCACACTCGCACTGTCTTGTCAGTGGCAGCGGTGACTAGTAAACTAAAGAAGAGAAGAGCAATCTAAATCTCCACGATCGACTGCCACAAAACCTGGGCATTTTTGATAGAATAGTTTCAAATCTTCTGTGCAACGCAGGTTTGTTAAGTGCAACTTTATTACGCCTGACGTTTCGATGGTATGGTCGTTATCAAAGGCCTGAAAGAAGTTCGGTGGTTTACAGAATGTACACTCACACCGTCAACTGCCCTGATTTTCCCAACCCTGCAGTACCAGGTCGCGAAAGTGTCACGAAGAAACTACTCCAATACGAACGCAATTCACCGCTGCTTTATCAGCACTGGAAGACCGCTCTACTACGCAGATTTGAACAACGATGTTGTCCTAATTAACATCCCAGGAGACAACTTAAACGGCTGCTCGTTCGTAACCGTCTCTATGACCGCAGTTGTATTACGGAAAGCTGCGTGATTTGCCCTTATGGAAGCAATGGAGACTGCGTTCAAAGGGGAATGATTTACCAAATTCAGTGTTTAACCTGCAATGGGATGTACGTCGAGGAAGCAGATATAGTTCTAGGTGTTCGCATCAGAGAGCATCTAGCTGGCAAGCGATGGCGAAGCTTGTTGAACCCGCTGGGTAGGCACCGCGAAGAGACTCACAACGGACACGAATTTAGCATCAAATGCAAGATGCTACTGCACGAAAATGAAATCGGCGCCATAAAGACTCTCGAGGCCTTCTGCATCCATGAACACAATCCAACGATGAATAACAGGAATGAGTGCATTTACATTACAAATGACTTCTTGCCCTTTATTCCATTGTGTGAGCTGTGAGACACAATGCTCCTCGAATTCCGTATACTCTTGTATACCGAGTGTGTTTCACTTGCTACATGGTTGTCGCATAGTAGGGCGGCCTTCCAGTGCTGATAAAGCAGCGATGGGTTGCGTTCTTATTGGAGTAATTTCTTCGTGACACTTTTGGGACCCTATTGGTACTGCAGGGTTGGTAACGACGATACCGTCGAAACGTCAGGCGTAATAGAGTTGAACTTAACAAGCTTGCGTGGCACAGAAGATTTGAAAGCATTTTAAATGTTCACAGATCAGACACGCTTCAGAGTGGTACCTTGAATCCGTGTTGAAGTGAAGGTCCATAACAGCTCCTGTATGACCACGAATCACGGAGAAGTTCTCGCAATCACCGTATACATTCCAGAGGAATATCTAGAGTTATAAAATATGCACTAAATGTTCAGAAATCTAATAAACGGCCAAGATTCTACCTTCTGGTCGAAACCAGCCGTGGCGAGGCACGTTCCGTCAGTGCTGAAGCGAGCCGCGAAAATCTCCTCCTCGTGACCAGTGAGCAGCATAATAGGAGCCTGAACACTAGTTGATAACATTAGCGGGACAAACAACACAAACGTGTTGTAAAAGGATAGGAGATAAGACCAACCTTTAGGTTTGATACTCGAGGCGGTTCGGATTTGTTTTCAGTGCTCACCAATGCCATCTTATCTGCAATTTAAATGTAATAATGTGCAAGTTGGTTGATAAACGATCAGCCTGTCAACCAAATATTATCTGTCATTCAATAACAAGTCTTTTTAATTATCAAATTAACCTTACTAACGACCTAGTCCAAGAAATCTACGTGCAAATGTCAGCCGAGACACATGCACATTGGTCAGTTTTCTAACTGTGCCTTAATAATCAAACTTACTTGGCAGCATTGGCACTTTGAAATCATCTCCACCTATCATCGCCAGCAAGTGAGGTTGAATTTACAGAGAAACCTGCAATTATTTGCGATATTCGGAGAGCACAACACAATATAGTTCCTCTAGCAAGAGATTACAGTGCAGAGTTGCAGTCCTTGAAAAAGACTTAGGTGCCAAGGGCACTAGAGAGCAACGCCGGAATGTCCAAAAATAATTCGTTTCATCGAAAATATTAAAGCGGAGCAAAGGAAAATCAAGATGAACTCAAGTAAAGCGTAGAGCCGAAGCAAACTGGGCATTTAGCTGGCAAACAACTGATCAACGGCACTCCGAAAACTACAGCTTATCTTTTTAAAAAATATATATAGAAAAGCCCTTAAAATAATTAACAAAATAGAAATTCTTCAACTGTCCTTTAAAAACCGTCACGATTGGAGCGCGTCAATGCTCCAATGGTGCATGATGGCGCAGTCGGAGGAGGCGCCAGTTGTCGCCTGCAATCTGGTGGGTGCCAACTAAGCCACCGTGTTTATTCTAGACGGAGGGGGCACTACGCTCTGATGGTCTGACAGTGGTGTTAAAATTAAATGTAGGCTATATACCATTTTCACATCGAGTTGAACACTTTTCAGGCTTTTAAGATAGCTTAGGGCTTTTGAAACCAGAGCGAACTCTTCCAAATTGAAATGAACTTCTGGCGGGTTAAACTAGAGACTCCCCAAAAAGGTCAGAATAATTTTTGCACAAGGAGAATTTTAGTATTAGGTTGTAACGAATTAAATGCACTGGCTCGCGCCATTTTTTGGCGCGTCTTTACGCGTTTGATCAAGAACAAACCGTAACATGTGGCATATCATTTAGAAGCGCAAACTTTGCTCTACCGGTGAGTACCAAATTTTCTATGTAAAAGTGGGAAAACTTTAGAGTTTTATTGACTTATTCGCAGATGGACAAAAGGGTAATCCGAGGCATTTACTTGTATGAATTCAAGCTGGGCACGACAGCTAAGGAGGCGGACGAGAAGATCAACGCCGCATTCGGTCAAGGATGTTCCACAATTCGGACGGCGTATCGTTGGTATCAGAAGTTCCGGAATGGAGATGAGAGCTTGGAAGAACGTGAAGGTCGTGGGAGGCATAGTGATGTTGATGAGGACAAGCTGAGAGATGTGGTAGAGGAGGATCCACACAAAGGTACCAGGGAGATAGCGAAGGTACTGGGCGTCAGTCACAACACAGCTGCCCGGCATCTGAAGGAAATTGGAAAGACCAAAAAGCTGGAAAGATGGGTGCCTCACGAGCTGTCTGAGGAGCAAAGAAACCGACGATATGAGATCTCGTCCGCACTGCTTCAACGGAACGAAACGGACCCATTCCTTGATCGCATCGTAACCTGTGACGAGAAATGGATAATGTACGACAACAGGCGACGATCGGCACAGTGGGTGGACAGCGATGATAGCCCCAAGGTTTTTGCGAAGCCGGAATTGCACCAAAAGAAAGTAATGGTGACAGTATGGTGGTGTTCGCTGGGAATTATTCACCACAGCTTCCTCCCTCCCGGTGAATCCATCACGGCAGAGAAGTACTGCATTGAAATTGAAGAAATGACGAAAAAGTTGAAGGATATCCGGTCGGCCTTGGTAAACCGAAGGCGAGTTCTCCTTCTGCACGACAATGCTCGCCCCCATGTAGCACGAATGACGTTGCAGAAATTGAATGAGCTGAGCATTGAAACTCTACCACATCCTCCGTTTTCTCCCGACCTCTCCCCAACAGACTACCATTTCTTCAAGCATCTTGGCGACTTCTTGGTAGGGAAAATATTCAAATACCAACAGGATGCCGAAAGTGCCTTCGAAGATTTCGTCAATTCCAGAACTTCTGATTTTTATGCTACTGGGATAAAAAAGCTTGTGTCTCGTTGGCAAAGATGTGTAGAATCAGAAGGTTTTTATTTCGATTAATAAACTTGCCTACAAGCCGAGATATTAACTGTTTAAATTTACAGTAGTTCAGTGTCATTTATTTCGTCACAACCTAATACAACACACACACACACACACACACACACACACACACACACACACACACACACACACACACACACACACACACACACACACACACACACACACACACACACACACACACACACACACACACACACACACACACACACACACACACACACACACACACACACACATACACACACACACACAGACAAACGACCGTTCTCGCTTATATACAGTAGGATCATACTTTACACTGAGCTAATTACTAGGCTGAAGAAAAGTCCTGCCACCGGCAGCAGTGAATGCGACCAGAAGACCATCTTCACGTCGTCGGCTACTGCGAAATTCTTTCGGCATGGGTAACGATTTCCATCGTTCGGACGAAGCATCGAGAATCAGTGTCCGTGAGTCGTAGCTCCTCAACACCCATAGGACTTTTCCAAAATACTGCTTCTGGAGACAAGAGTTGTGTTCCCTATGTCGATTATGTGCGACACCCCACCCGTCCTACGACGACCCATCTCCAAGACAGTCCATACCAACATGAGCAGAAGATCCTATCCTGTAATGGGTGGGATTCAAAGGGAATACACTTCGAGTTGTTCTATACTGAGACCGAAGCGACGCCCCAAGTGTACTTTGCTCGACTTGAGAGACGCCGTGTGCTATTATATTCGCATGAAACGCCCGAAACATGACAAGCTCCGTCGACTTCACTATAAGGGTCCCTGTATTGCGAAGCTGAGCCCTCAAAAGATCGTTGAACTCATGTGGGAAGTCCCACCCCGTGTTCCCTAATACCCCAACTCGGCTCCTGACTGCCAGCCATCTCGCGTCTTAAAGCGTATTCTTCGTGACGAGAAATCCTGTAATCAATGATCGATCGTGTGAATCCAAGACGTGATCCACGTGCTCAAGCGTGGGCTGCGATTTGTATCAAAATTTTACCAATCCCCCCCCCCGCTCCAGAAGGGTACGACCCTCCCCTCCTCCGAGAAAATCGATGGATTTCAATGTTAAGTTGTCTCTTGTGTTGCAAGCAACTTTAGAAAATGTGAAAAAAAGATAATTATTAATATTTAATTAATAAAGTTCTGAGGAAAATAAATCAATGAAGATTTTTCAGGCTTGGTAACGACATGGCGACATCCTGAGCACCGCTTCTTCTACGGAAAGAGGACGTCATTTGGGTTTGAAACTGTAACTAAAAAAGATTCGAGTAGTTATTCTAGGATTAAATAATAAATTTTTGAAGCCGTTTTCAAAATAGCTAAAAAGGATCGATTGTCGCTCAATTTTCGTAGTGACGGCGCGACACATTCTTTAGTTGAGGGATGTAACTACTGAAGTCGAAAACGGATCTCATCGAAATTTAACTTTCAATTTGTAGCGGGAAAAAATCAGGCCTCAACCTTCCATCCGATCAGGTGCAGTGATTTTCCTATCCTGGATTTTTCCAAAAATAAAATATTTCCTGAACAAGGCCACCACTGGAGCTGAAACCGAAGTGCACAACAGCAGAACTTTTATTTAGCACTTATTGAAAAAATCAAAACTTTCTTAAGCAATCTTCCTTGTGATCAAGTGAGGTCATTTTCAATTTGGCAAAAATTGCAGGAAAATCGGACCCCTTGGCCGCGCATGAAGATCATTTTTCGAAAATTGGTTTTGTATCCCAAAGATAGATCATTTCTTCTATTAGGTTGTAACGAAATAAATGGCACTGAACTACTGTAAATTTAAACAGTTAATATCTCGGCTTGTCGGCAAGTTTATTAATCGAAATAAAAACCTTCTGATTCTACACTTCTTTGCCAACGAGACACAAGCTTTTTTATCCCAGTAGCATAAAAATCAGAAGTTCTGGAATTGACGAAATCTTCGAAGGCACTTTCGGCATCCTGTTGGTATTTGAATATTTTCCCTACCAAGAAGTCGCCAAGATGCTTGAAGAAATGGTAGTCTGTTGGGGAGATGTCGGGAGAAAACGGAGGATGTGGTAGAGTTTCAATGCTCAGCTCATTCAATTTCTACAACGTCATTCGTGCTACATGGGGGCGAGCATTGTCGTGCAGAAGGAGAACTCGCCTTCGGTTTACCAAGGCCGGCCGGATATCCTTCAACTTTTTCATCATTTCTTCAATTTCAATGCAGTACTTCTCTGCCGTGATGGATTCACCGGGAGGGAGGAAGCTGTGGTGAATAATTCCCAGCGAACACCACCATACTGTCACCATTACTTTCTTTTGGTGCAATTCCGGCTTCGCAAAAACCTTGGGGCTCTCATCGCTGTCCACCCACTGTGCCGATCGTCGCCTGTTGTCGTACATTATCCATTTCTCGTCACAGGTTACGATGCGATCAAGGAATGGGTCCGTTTCGTTCCGTTGAAGCAGTGCGGACGAGATCTCATATCGTCGGTTTCTTTGCTCCTCAGACAGCTCGTGAGGCACCCATCTTTCCAGCTTTTTGGTCTTTCCAATTTCCTTCAGATGCCGGGCAGCTGTGTTGTGACTGACGCCCAGTACCTTCGCTATCTCCCTGGTACCTTTGTGTGGATCCTCCTCTACCACATCTCTCAGCTTGTCCTCATCAACATCACTATGCCTCCCACGACCTTCATGTTCTTCCAAGCTCTCATCTCCATTCCGGAACTTCTGATACCAACGATACGCCGTCCGAATTGTGGAACATCATTGACCGAATGCGGCGTTGATCTTCTCCTCCGCCTCCTTAGCTGTAGTGCCCAGCT
The DNA here is from genome assembly GCA_947359475.1 of Heligmosomoides polygyrus bakeri. Lineage (NCBI taxonomy): Eukaryota > Metazoa > Nematoda > Chromadorea > Rhabditida > Heligmosomidae > Heligmosomoides > Heligmosomoides polygyrus. The sequence continues at coordinate 95,631,217 of OX375867.1, read as the reverse complement.
TGAATTCATACGAGTAAATGCCTCGGATTACCCTTTTGTCCATCTGCAAAAAAGTCAATAAAACTCTAAAGTTTTCCCACTTTTACATAGAAAATTTGGTACTCACCGGTAGAGCAAAGTTTGCGCTTCTAAATGATGTGCCACATGTTACGGTTTGTTCTTGATCAAACGCGTAAAGACGCGCCAAAAAATGGCGCGAGCCAGTGCCATTTAATTCGTTGCAACCTAATAATTTTCTGATTGCCATCCGCATTTGCGCAGCTCTTAAAAGTGAGCGAGTTATGTTTTTTCGAAGGCGATTCTGTGATCGCCAGAAAGAGAATTTTTTCTAGTTTTGTGAAAGCCACCCGCATTTGCATATATCTCAAAACTGAAACTGTTACGATCGGTTGAACAAAGCACAATAACAGCACCTTCCAATCACATCGATGAGTTATCCTTCCTTGTTGATCACACCGAAAATAGCTCCAGATGAGCTACATTTTTTTATTATGTATCAACCAACTTCTATGGGCGCGTGGAGCGCAGTCGGAGGAGGCGCCGGCTGTTGCCTGCACCCGATACCAGGTTCCTGGTTCGGATTTCCCGCCCAGGCAAACCAAGCCTTCCATCCCTCCGGGGTCGGTGAATTGGTACCAGACTTGTCTGGGAAGGATAAAGCACTGACTTGTACATCGGCTGGCCACCGCAAGTCATTGTATGGCCAAATACGCATTCAACACGCCTCCGCGACATCCCGTAGAAGTAGAATGCGTGGCGCATCCCAAAGAGAATTGAATAACGTCGTCCTTTATCCTTTATCCTTTATCAACCAAAGATTGAGCTTTTGTAAGGCTACACCTCAGCACTTGACATCGTTTCATTCAGGTGAACAATCTATATTATTGAAAAAAAATTGAAAACGACTTTACTTGATCACAAGGAAGATTGCTTAGGAAAGTTTTGATTTTTTTTCAAGAAGCGCTGAATAAAAGTTGTGCTGTTGTGCACTTCAGTTTCAGCTCCAGTGGTGGCCTTGTTCAGAAAATAAAATTCTATTTTTATCTTTGGAAAAATCCAGGATAAAAAAATTTATTTTTGGAAAAATCCAGGATAGGAAAATCACTCCACCTGATCGGATGGAAGGTTGAAGCCTGATTTTTTCCCCGCTACAAATTGAAAGTTAAATTTCGGTGAGATCCGTTTTCGACTTCAGTAGTTACATCCCTCAACTAAAGAATGTGTCGCGCCGTCACTACGAAAATTGAGCGACAATCGATCCTTTTTAGCTATTTTGAAAACGGCTTCAAAAATTTATTATTTAATACAATAACTCTACAAATCTAAATGACGTCCGCTTTCGTAAAAGAAGCGGTACTCAGTGTGTTGCCATGTCGTTGCCTAAAAAAACTTTATTTAATTGATTTATTTGCGTCAAAACTTTATTAATTGAATAATAATAATAAATCCATTATTTACAGACCTATGCTTGGTGGCGATGTCCGTTCCTCCACGTGGTGCCACTGGAAACTGCTCGCTTTGTGAGCTAAGCTAAGCACGGACACTCGAATGCAGGCGACAGGCCCTTGTGACAGGCCGGCCTACGAAGACCCATGTCACATCACGGTGTATGAATAGTCATGTTTTTCGAGATTGTGCTACGGCGTCCGCGGGAGCCGACGCGCACTCGCAGAGCCCGGCGAGTGTGGAAAGTATGCGAGGGTCCCTGATGCGAGGACGGCATCCGGGGGGGGGGGGGGGGCAACTGAGCTAGTCCGAAAGTCCCGTAACGTAGGCAGGACCCGCGTAGCAACGCTGAATGTGGGTACGTTAACGGGCCGCTCGTGCGAGTTGGTTGAAGCACTGGAGCGTAGAAGAGTTGATTTCTGTGCGGTGCAGGAGACGAGGTGGTCCTGCAGCAAGTCAAGGGACATAGGACGTGGCTTCAAGGCCGTTCTATGTGGAAGTCCCAGGACCACCAGTGGTGTCGGAATAATCGTCTCCGAACGATTTCGTGACTCGATTGTAAGCGTCGAACGCTATGACGATCGGTTGATGAAGATCGTTGTCGCCGCGAAGGAGCGACTCTATCACTTCTTCTCTGCGTATGCTCCGCAGAGTGGCTGCTCCGATCAAGGCAAGGAAGAGTTTTGGAGCCTGTTGATGAGAAGACAGCAGAGGTACCGCCGAAAGATGTCATCATAGTCGCTGGTGACCTTAATGGGCACGTAGGTGCTGCGAAGGACGGGTACAGCTGTCATGGCGGTTTCGGATACGGGTCTCGTAACGCCGATGGTGAGCGCATTCTTGAGTATGCGGAATCGCATAATCTCACCATTGTGAACACCGTTTTCCGAAAACGCGACTCCCACCTCATCTCATACTATAGTGGGAGCTCCAAGTCTCAGATAGACTTTGTCCTTGTCAAGGATCGCGACCGAAGCATTGTCACAGACGCGAAGATCGTGCCGTATGAGACGGTCGCCCCACAGCATCGACCGCTTGTCTGCACCTTTAAGATCACCCCTCCGAGGATGCAGCAAGTTGAGCGATGCGGTGCTGCGAGAATCAAGTGGTGGCGAATGAAAGAGAAGGAAGCAGCTGTGATTTCTCGCGTACGGTTGCCGACAGTCACGACTGTCGACGAAACTTGGAAGAAAGCAACCGACGCGATATGCCAAGCTGCAAGGTTGGAACTCGGCATAACGAAGCCTGGGCGACGCAAGGTCGATAAGCAGACATGGCTGTGGACGGACGATGTGAAGGCAAAGGTTAGAGAGAAGAAGTCGCTCTATCACGTGTCTCTCAGCGATAAAACAGCCGACAACTGGCAGAAGTATCAGAAGGCGAAGAAGGCTGCAAAGAAAGCCGTGGCTGTTGCGAAAGCCACTCATTATAGTGATGTCAACGAAAAGCTCGAGTCACGCGATGGTGAGCGGTATTTGTACCGACTTGCTAAGACCCGCCATCGCCAAACCGAGGATATTGAAACCGCGTGAGGTTATATGGTACGCCTTGCGACAACACAACGTACCTGAGGAACTTATAGAGTGGGTGCGGATGCTCTACTCTTGTCCAAAGAGTCGAGTTCAAGCTGCAGCTGGAACCTCAATGGAGTTTCCCATCTCTGTCGGGGTGCACCAAGGTTCTGCGCTTTCTCCACTCCTCTTTGTTGTCGTCATGGATGCCATTACGCGAGATCTTCAGCAGCCTGTTCCATGGACGCTGCTCTATGCTGACGACGTAATGCTCGCTTGCGAAGAGAAAGATGATCTCGAGCGGCAGGTGCAAGCTTGGTGCGACCGCCTGGCGATGTTCGGACTCAAATTGAACGTCAAGAAGACCGAGTACCTAACGACTGACGTGAACGAGTCCGGCTCCATTAAGATTAACGGTACTGAGCTTCCACGCACTGCGGTCTTTAAATACCTGGGATCAGCAATAGCGTCTGACGGCGGTCTGATGGTTGAAGTGAACTCACGCGTGAGTGCAGCTTGGTCCAAGTGGCGTTCGCTGACTGGTGTGCTCTGCGATAGGAAGATACCAGAGCACCTGAAGTCAAAGATCTACAGAACAGTCGTGCGGCCGGTAGCAATATACGGCGCTGAGTGTTGGCCTGCGACTAGGGAAGTTGAAATGCGCCTCAGCGTCATGGAGACGAAGAGCGGACCCCGCGACGAAGCGGGACAAACGCTGAAGAAGAAGAAGATTTACAGACCTCTGCTTACAATACTTGCGATAAAACGATCCCTCCGAGGAATCTTGACTTTGGAACTGAATCGAAGTACGACCCCTCCTCCAACATGAACCAAAGTGCGACCCCCCCCCCTGTGATTCTCGCACCCCACGCTTGAGCCTGGCCCCAATGGACTCTCCTCGCTCGAGGGACACGTAGAGCGTCATATCATTCGTTCAGGGCTTTCACGAAGAAGTCCGACCAACGCGCTGGTGGGCGTCCTGGTGTTCTCTTGACATCCCGCGGAATCCAGTCGGTGACGGCTCTCGTGCAGCAGGTATTTGCGAAGCGCATTACGTGGCCGGCCCACCTAATTTTCGACGATTTGTCGCATGCGGTAGAATCTGTGATCTTCGAACGTCGACATAGCTCGTAGCTCCGGAGGCCTTCTCTCACTTGCATGAGTCGTGTCACTTCGAACATCGTCCTCTCGATTCCACGCTGCGCGACGCTGATCGCGTGTTTATCCTGTTTCCGTGTAGTCTGAGGCGTCTTCTTCACGACTTCTTCGACACTCTTGAAAGTTCCGCAAGGCTGTGGCGATACTCACGATACCATATTTTCCGGCGGACCCCTACAGACGCAACTACTTGAGCCGACGGAAAAGGCTCAGGGCGCACTCTCATGCACTGTGGGGATCGCTCTCGGGCTCTCGAGCTCAGGCCAATCTCTGTAGGGTTAGGCTGCTTTATGATTATCTGTATTGCAATAAATCTTATTTAAGAAAGACTGAACCATCCATTTTAAACATGGTGCATCGGCCTGGAATCGAACCCTGGCCGCCCTCGTGGCAGTCGAGCATTCTACCACTGAACCATCGATGCGAGAGTGGGGCTTCAGAAACATGCCGGTTGCTCATGAACACCGTTTTCGTAAGATTCAACAGCAGTTCAACGTTTTAGACAACAACGAAGACTGTGTACATGTACTCCTCATTGCTATAGAATTAAGATGTTTTTTTTATAAAAGCGAAACCCGGTCAGGACATTTTCATCAATTCAATGGCAGCCGGTTCCGTGTGTCACCGTTGAGACCATGTACGGTCTCCAATATACGCTAAGTACAGATGCTTCACGCGAAGACTTACATTTATGTTTATCCTTAATGATAGGCAGTTTAATTACAGTTGTATTCAAGATTAATTTGCACATATAATACATTCATAGCACTATTCCTCGGGTGGGCGTTATCTCTTCCTTCTCCGCCGCTCTGGTGTGCGTTCTCGTGGCGCTTGTCTTCTCGAGGCGGTTATCGTGTTGGCCAGCTGTTCGAACTGCTTCACGTAGTCGCGACTGTCCTGGTTCATCATCTCGACCATCGACGATCGCACGTCGTCCGGCAGCGCTCCATTCGACTGGGCTGCCACGAACGCTCGCATCTTCGACGGTGTTAATGATGCCTCGTTCATAGCTTTCTCGATTAGGTCACAGCGCCTGAAAACAATAGATACATGCACGTCTAGTCGGCGTTCTCCTCACCAAACCTCTCCTTGATCCCTTTTTCGATGGCTCTGATCCAATCAACGCTAAAAGAAAAAAGGTCGACCTGGGCCAGTAATTCAGTGGGATGCGCCACGCATTCCACTTCTACCGTATAAGATGGGGCAATTTACTCGCGTATTTGGGCTATATATTGACCACATTCACACCATTGCGAAGCTCATCGAAGTGTCGCGAGAGTACAAGCTGCCGCTGTACCTTACGTTCATCAACCTGAAGAAGTCATTCGACTCTGTCGAAACTGAAGCGGTCCTCGAAGCCTCGCTCACTCAGGGGGTTCCTACTCAGTACATCAGAGTCCTTCGAGAGCTGTACAGTGGATTCACGACCAAGATCTCACCATTCTACAACGACGTCCTCATCGACATAAAGAGAGGGGTTCGGCAGGGGGATACCATATCCCCGAAGCTCTTCAGCGCCACTCTCGAAAACGTCATGCGCGAACTAGAATGGGAAGACATGGGAGTGAAGGTCGACGGCCGGCAACTACATCATCTTCGCTTCGCTGACGACATCGTGCTCATAACACCGAGCATCAGCCAGGCGGAGCGAATGCTGGCCGACTTCGATCGTGTATGTGGGAACGTTGGACTGCAGCTGAATCTTACGAAGACGATGTTCATGAGGAACGGACAGGTTTCTGATGTCCCATTCTCGCTCAACGGAACGAACATATCCGAATGCTCCAGCTACGTGTATTTGGTTCAGAAGTCAGTATGACCAACGACATAGCGCTGGAGCTGAGCAGGAGGAAGCGAGCGGCTTGGGGAGCTTTCAAAAGCGTCGAAGAAGTAGCGAAGAAGACGAAGAACGTCCGACTCCGTGCCCACCTATTCGACTCTACCGTTCTTTCTGCCCTAACATACGCCTCAGAGACCTGGGCTATACGAAAGCAGGATGAACACGCGATCAGCGTCGCGAAACGTGGAATCGAGAGGACGATGCTCGGAGTGACACGACTCACGAAAGTGAGAGAAGACCTCCGGAGTTCCGAGCTTCGCTGACGTTCGAAGATCAGAGACGCTGAGGCGTGGGCTATGTTGTCGAAAATTAGGTGGGCCAGCCACGTAATGCGCTTCGCAGACACCCGCTGGACGAGAGCCGTTACCGACTGGATTCCGCGGGATGTCAAGAGAACACCAGGACGCCCACCAGCGCGTTGGTCGGACTTCTTCGTGAAAGCCCTGAACGACTGATATGACGCTCTTCGTGTCCCTCGAGCGAGGAGGATCCATTGGAGCACTCTGGCACGCGAGAGGGACGAATGGAGACGCTGCTGGAGCCCGCTCGGGCAAGTCGATGATCAACGGGACGACAGGAGATGCAGGTGATTTGGGCTATACAATGATTGCCTACATGGAACGGGGATTGCCACTAAACTTGTCAGGATGGACATAACACTGACTTATACCACGTTTCGCTTATAAACTAACTATGCAGGTCAAACCTTTGCCCCTAAATACGGTCCTCACTACATCTGTTTTTAAATCGAATTCACGCCACACAGGTGGAGGCGTTTATATGCTGTTCGTTAAAAAAGCCCCATAACAACGTCCGTACCCTGCTGTGTTGTCAGCTCCTGACGCTCGATACATCGTTGACGACATGCTCTCACTGGCCCTCGATGGAGACATTGACAGCTCGCCGCCGAATATTCGATTCATCAGCTCGCTCCTGACATTACTTCGAGACCATTAGATCATGCTCAAAACATGGAGTGCTTAAACTAATGCTCACCTCTCATCTTCTGGTTGCTTCGCTTTCGCTGGAGTCTTCTCAGGAGTGCGCAGAGAACTCAAGAAATCGTGAGCGAATGACGTCGGGCATAGCTAAAGTCAACTATCATCAGAAGTTCATCTTTACTGGGAGAACTGTGGTAAGCAGACGGTAACAGAAGGAAATCCTACAGAGTGAGGCAAAAGGAGTTGGTACAATTACCTCAGAGAAATCCGTTGCTGCCTTCTCCGAGTTGCTTCCCTGCTTGTTGCTCTTCGCTCTCTCAACCGCACATCGCGCTTTGTACTGGCTGACTAAAAATCTACTGTAATACACTGACAGCAATATGGTAACGCAGTTAAGGGACTAAGATCGGCACCAATAAAATCCTTCGTAGGCTTGCGATGTAATCTACTTCGATTTTGCAGAAGCTTTTGTCAAGTGAGCTCATTTTAAAACCTGTGAAATATGGGATTCATCATCCAAGACTTGTTAGATAGATACAGCATTTTATCACTGAAAGTGACATTTTCGATTGAAGTAAATGATTCCTAATCTGACATTAAAGAGGTGGGAACTGGTGTTCGTCAAGGACCTCAGGTTCTCCATGGATTTGAAGTGAGCGTAAAGACTATGCCGACGACATCAAAGTTTACGTTGAATCAAACGGTGTCTCCGCTATGAATTTACAGCTTGCAATTGGTGCCACTGTTAGTGTCCCGCCCCTGGTCCTCTAGCATCAGGGAAGACGCATCATAAGAGATTAGGTAACTCAAATAACCGATCCCAGTTCAACATAGAAGGGAGTGATATTTCCGTAGTTGATAATATCATACACTTAGAACTTTGCCATAACAATAAGTTGGATTTCTCCGAATATAACAAGAACATTATATTTCCAAGAGGTCATATGCGCACATATACCAAATTTTCATGGCTTTAGCCACAATGAAGGATGTACTGCCCAAGCTGTATAGCTTTTTGAACTGCCCATTTCAACATATGGAGTTATTAGGTTGAGCCATACATTTTGCAACAAAAATTGTCCCCAGCAAAAATAAGATTATACCACAAAAGAAAAATGATTGACTAGACGAAGCAATAGTCGTTATTCTTAATGAGTTTACTCTGCATTTAATGGATTCATTCATGGTTTACATTTCTGCAGAATTTGGTCGGCTTCGACCTGAAGAAGTCGTGTACCACGGCCGTGACCTCATCGACTTGGACGAAGCGCCTACCATGGAGGAAGTGATTCATCGGCCGAAGCAGATGGCAGTCAGACTGTGCAATGCCTGGCCGAAGTGTATGGTGGTTGCTTGATCTTGGTCCAGCCCAATTCCTAGATTTTTTCCTGCGTCTGAAGTGCCATAAGCGGTCGTCTGTTGCCCTGGAGGGTGAAACATTGGCTCGTGTCGACTTCTTTCTCCCCTAATTTTTGCTGGAACAAGTCGAGTTGTTGGCAGAAGCAAGCGTCGGGGATGATTTGACTACGTGGAGCAGCTTTCGGTGCACCGTACCATTACACTTCCACCAAATGCACAGCAGGACTGTCATTCGGTGGAGCTCAGGTTTTGAAGTCAGAACCACGGCTCGTTACGTTCCAACCATTGCTTTCCAGCTTTGCAGTTTCAGTGAAGCATTCGCTTTTTATCGCTGGCAAAGGTTCGATCCGATTCCTTGGCTTGAACCGGTGCAAGGGCTCTCGGCAGTCGAAAGCACAACGATTTACTTGAGTTTCCGTCAACGCATGAGGCACTGGCGAAGGCGATTTTGGCAACCTTCCAATTTACTGCAGCCGACGAGTGATGTTCATTGAGAGTGTGGTTTGAGAAGAATTCACCTGATGAGCTTGCGCAGGCGCCGTTTGTTTGCAGCAGTTGATCTTCCGAGTGGTTAGACTTTGTTGCCCTTCTGAACGGAAAGGGACTTCTTATACCGTCTCCAATAATTTACTCGGCTAGGCATGAACTTGCCGGTGAATTCCTCAATGTGCTTGGACCCCGTCGCTGAGCTGCTGCCGAGCTTGAACTAATTGAAAATCACACACTTTTTCACTTTGAGTGGTCATAGTTCTAGTGAATAAATCTTCTCAACAACGCTAGAAACGACTAATAACTCAAAATGATCGTTAGGAGACAAGGTTTCGAACAGCGTGTAACACTTTAGCGGGTTCACTCTAAATTTCAGAAAAAAAAACAGAAATGTAGCAAAATTTATGACTCAACCTAATAGGAACAAATTTCTTGGAATTCATGCTCTTAAAAGACGTGGAAAATTGAAGGATGTCTGCATGGTATTTAACACAATTTCTGAACTGTGTGACGTGGATTGTACAGTTTTTTTTATAAGACCGTATCCTCCAGAACGAGAAGTGACAATGTAAAATTGAGCTATGACTGGCCTAGAACAAGTATTCGAGCTCACTCATGTGCAGTGAGAGCTTGATCCGTATCTGCACCCTTCGGAACTGGACTGATACTCTGCAGCCAACACTCATACATATTATGGCCTGTAGAATGAATTGCAGGGGTCAGCCCATGAGCAGGACCATTTCAAGAAATTTTAAAGCCAAAGATCCATACTGGAAGAATGAAAACAAAAGAATGACCTAGGCTGGAAGCAGACCTAAAATCGTTTGCACACGAGATCATATTGCACCGCCAACACTCTTACATGCTCCCAAACTAGCAGATCTGATCGGAGAAATGGAGAAGGGTTGACATTAGTCAATCCCTTTGAGGTATGTGCCACGCATTCTACTGCCATTCTACTACGGGATACTTTACGGCTACGATTGCACAACCATCCCATCTGCCAATGTTCGTAGCAAAATTTTCAATCTTTCTTTTCTACCGTTTCGAAGAAAGAGAAACGATTTGCTCATGATTTACAAAATGACCAGCGTCCGTCGCCGGCTTCGCCGGCGCCGTACGCTGGACGTGCGGGCCACGCCAGGCTTGCCGGCTTCGCCGGCTTCGTGTGTGGCGGGCCACGCTAGGAACGTAGCCCAAACAAAGCTTGGGATGCTTCTTTAGCCAGAATCTCTCGACGGCTTCGCCGGCGCCGTACGCTGGACATGCGGGCCACGCCAGGCTTGCCGGCTTCGGGTATGGCGGGCCACGCTAGGAACGTAGCCCAAACAAAGCTTGGGATGCTTCTTTAGCCAGCGTCTCTTGCCGGCTTCGCCGGTGCCGTACGCTGGACGTGCGGGCCACGCCAGGCTTGCCGGCTTCGGGTATGACGGGCCACGCTAGGAACGTAGCCCGCCAGTGTCCCTCGCCGACTTCGCCGGCGCCGTACGCTGGACGTGCGGGGGGCCACGCTAGGAACGTAGCCCAAGCGTAGCTAGGGATGATTCCTCAGCCAGCGTCCGTCGCCGGCTTCGCCGGCGCCGTACGCTGGACGTGCGGGCCACGCCAGGCTTGCCGGCTTCGTGTGTGGCGGGCCACGCTAGGAACGTAGCCCAAACAAAGTTTGGGATGCTTCTTTAGCCAGAATCTCTCGACGGCTTCGCCGGCGCCGTACGCTGGACGTGCGGGCCACGCCAGGCTTGCCGGCTTCGCCGGCTTCGTGTGTGGCGGGCCACGCTAGGAACGTAGCCCAAACAAAGCTTGGGATGCTTCTTTAGCCAGAATCTCTCGACGGCTTCGCCGGCGCCGTACGCTGGACGTGCGGGCCACGCCAGGCTTGCCGGCTTCGGGTATGACGGGCCACGCTAGGAACGTAGCCCGCCAGTGTCCCTCGCCGGCTTCGCCGTCGCCGTACGCTCGACGTGTGGGCCACGCCAGGCTTGCCGGCTTCGGGTATGGCGGGCCACGCTAGGAACGTAGTCCAAGCGTAGCTAGGGATGATTCCTCGGCCAGCGTCTCTCGCCGACTTCGCCGGCGCCGTACGCTGGACGTGCGGGTCACGCCAGGATTGCCGGCTTCGGGTATGGCGGGCCACGCTAGGAACGTAGTCCAAGCGTAGCTAGGGATGATTCCTCGGCCAGCGTCTCTCGCCGACTTCGCCGGTGCCGTACGCTGGACGTGCGGGCCACGCCAGGCTTGCCGGCTTCGGGTATGGCGGGCCACGCTAGGAACGTAGCCCAAGCGTAGCTAGGGATGATTCCTCAGCCAGCGTCCGTCGCCGGCTTCGCCGGCGCCGTACGCTGGACGTGCGGGCCACGCCAGGCTTGCCGGCTTCGTGTGTGGCGGGCCACGCTAGGAACGTAGCCCAAACAAAGTTTGGGATGCTTCTTTAGCCAGAATCTCTCGACGGCTTCGCCGGCGCCGTACGCTGGACATGCGGGCCACGCCAGGCTTGCCGGCTTCGGGTATGGCGGGCCACGCTAGGAACGTAGCCCGCCAGTGTCCCTCGCCGGCTTCGCCGTCGCCGTACGCTCGACGTGTGGGCCACGCCAGGCTTGCCGGCTTCGGGTATGGCGGGCCACGCTAGGAACGTAGTCCAAGCGTAGCTAGGGATGATTCCTCGGCCAGCGTCTCTCGCCGACTTCGCCGGCGCCGTACGCTGGACGTGCGGGCCACGCCAGGATTGCCGGCTTCGGGTATGGGTATCATCTCTAGCTACGCTAGGAACGTAGTCCAAGCGTAGCTAGAGATGATTCCTCGGCCAGCGTCTCTCGCCGACTTCGCCGGCGCCGTACGCAGGACATGCGGGCCACGCCAGGCTTGCCGGCTTCGCCGGCTTCGGGTGTGACGGGCCACGCTAGGAACGTAGCCCAAACATAGTTTGGGATGCTTCGTCAGCCAGCGTCCGTCGCCGGCTTCGCCGTCGCCGTACGCTAGACGTGCGCCACGCCAGGCTCGCCGGCTTCGGGTGTGGCGGGTCACGTTAGGAACGTAGTCCATAGCATGTGCATAGATTGAAACAGAAATGAAAATGGGTGAGGAAAAGGTCAGCGGCAGTGTGAAAATACATTAATGCAGACGAAAATGAAGTAAGGGACGGATGTAGAAATGAAGTGAAAATGGAGGGTGAAGGTGAATGAACCCGTACCGAGAGCAAACGCACAATGTTCTCTGCTCTGCATCCCTTTGGCAGTCTGTTCATAAACACATTAGATGGGATCAACATGCCACCATCGACAGTTCATGCGGTCAGCAGTAAACATCCTCGGAAGCGGTGGGCGCAGCGGACGCGGCGGACTTAGCGCGGCGGGCGCAGCTGACGCGGCGGACGCGGCGCGGCGGGCGCAGCTGACGCGGCGGACTTAGCGCGGCGGACGCGGCGGGCGCAGCGGACGCGGCGGACTTATCGCGGCGGACGCGGCGAGCGCGGCTGGCTTGAGCGCGCCGGACGTGGCAAGCTTCAGCGCAGCCGACGCAGCCGACGCAGCGAACGCAGCGGATGCGGCAGACGCAGCGGACGTAGCGGACGCAGCGAACGCAGCGGACCCAGCGAACGCAGCGGACGCGGCGGGCTTCATCGCAGCGTGCGCGGCCGGCTTCACATAAGAGTGCATGTTGGCTTCACTTAAGAGTGCATGCTGGCTTCACATAAGAGTGCATATTGGCTTCACATAAGAGTGGAAACATGTCGTCGGACAGTGACTCATGCCTCTCCCGATTATATATGGTAATGACAAAGTTTGGGATGCTTCTTTAGCCAGAATCTCTCGACGGCTTCGCCGGCGCCGTACGCTGGACGTGCGGGCCACGCCAGGCTTGCCGGCTTTGGGTATGGCGGGCCACGCTAGGAACGTAGCCCTAACAAAGTTTGGGATGCTTGTTCAGCCAGCGTCTCTTGCCGGCTTCGCCGGTGCCGTACGCTGGACGTGCGGGCCACGCCAGGCTTGCCGGCTTCGGGTATGACGGGCCACGCTAGGAACGTAGCCCGCCAGTGTCCCTCGCCGGCTTCGCCGTCGCCGTACGCTCGACGTGTGGGCCACGCCAGGCTTGCCGGCTTCGGGTATGGCGGGCCACGCTAGGGTTGATTCCTCGGCCAGCGTCTCTCGCCGACTTCGCCGGCGCCGTACGCTGGACGTGCGGGCCACGCCAGGATTGCCGGCTTCGGGTATGGCGGGCCACGCTAGGAACGTAGTCCAAGCGTAGCTAGGGATGATTCCTCGGCCAGCGTCTCTCGCCGACTTCGCCGGCGCCGTACGCAGGACATGCGAGCCACGCCAGGCTTGCCGGCTTCGCCGGCTTCGGGTGTGACGGGCCACGCTAGGAACGTAGCCCAAACATAGTTTGGGATGCTTCGTCAGCCAGCGTCCGTCGCCGGCTTCGCCGTCGCCGTACGCTAGACGTGCGCCACGCCAGGCTCGCCGGCTTCGGGTGTGGCGGGTCACGTTAGGAACGTAGTCCATAGCATGTGCATAGATTGAAACAGAAATGAAAATGGGTGAGGAAAAGGTCAGCGGCAGTGTGAAAATACATTAATGCAGACGAAAATGAAGTAAGGGACGGATGTAGAAATGAAGTGAAAATGGAGGGTGAAGGTGAATGAACCCGTACCGAGAGCAAACGCACAATGTTCTCTGCTCTGCATCCCTTTGGCAGTCTGTTCATAAACACATTAGATGGGATCAACATGCCACCATCGACAGTTCATGCGGTCAGCAGTAAACATCCTCGGAAGCGGTGGGCGCAGCGGACGCGGCGGACTTAGCGCGGCGGGCGCAGCTGACGCGGCGGACTTAGCGCGGCGGACGCGGCGGGCGCAGCGGACGCGGCGGACTTATCGCGGCGGACGCGGCGAGCGCGGCTGGCTTGAGCGCGCCGGACGTGGCAAGCTTCAGCGCAGCCGACGCAGCCGACGCAGCGAACGCAGCGGATGCGGCAGACGCAGCGAACGCAGCGGACCCAGCGAACGCAGCGGACGCGGCGGGCTTCATCGCAGCGTGCGCGGCCGGCTTCACATAAGAGTGCATGTTGGCTTCACTTAAGAGTGCATGCTGGCTTCACATAAGAGTGCATATTGGCTTCACATAAGAGTGGAAACATGTCGTCGGACAGTGACTCATGCCTCTCCCGATTATATATGGTAATGACAAAGTTTGGGATGCTTCTTTAGCCAGAATCTCTCGACGGCTTCGCCGGCGCCGTACGCTGGACGTGCGGGCCACGCCAGGCTTGCCGGCTTTGGGTATGGCGGGCCACGCTAGGAACGTAGCCCTAACAAAGTTTGGGATGCTTGTTCAGCCAGCGTCTCTTGCCGGCTTCGCCGGTGCCGTACGCTGGACGTGCGGGCCACGCCAGGCTTGCCGGCTTCGGGTATGACGGGCCACGCTAGGAACGTAGCCCGCCAGTGTCCCTCGCCGGCTTCGCCGTCGCCGTACGCTCGACGTGTGGGCCACGCCAGGCTTGCCGGCTTCGGGTATGGCGGGCCACGCTAGGGTTGATTCCTCGGCCAGCGTCTCTCGCCGACTTCGCCGGCGCCGTACGCTGGACGTGCGGGCCACGCCAGGATTGCCGGCTTCGGGTATGGCGGGCCACGCTAGGAACGTAGTCCAAGCGTAGCTAGGGATGATTCCTCGGCCAGCGTCTCTCGCCGACTTCGCCGGCGCCGTACGCAGGACATGCGAGCCACGCCAGGCTTGCCGGCTTCGCCGGCTTCGGGTGTGACGGGCCACGCTAGGAACGTAGCCCAAACATAGTTTGGGATGCTTCGTCAGCCAGCGTCCGTCGCCGGCTTCGCCGTCGCCGTACGCTAGACGTGCGCCACGCCAGGCTCGCCGGCTTCGGGTGTGGCGGGTCACGTTAGGAACGTAGTCCATAGCATGTGCATAGATTGAAACAGAAATGAAAATGGGTGAGGAAAAGGTCAGCGGCAGTGTGAAAATACATTAATGCAGACGAAAATGAAGTAAGGGACGGATGTAGAAATGAAGTGAAAATGGAGGGTGAAGGTGAATGAACCCGTACCGAGAGCAAACGCACAATGTTCTCTGCTCTGCATCCCTTTGGCAGTCTGTTCATAAACACATTAGATGGGATCAACATGCCACCATCGACAGTTCATGCGGTCAGCAGTAAACATCCTCGGAAGCGGTGGGCGCAGCGGACGCGGCGGACTTAGCGCGGCGGGCGCAGCTGACGCGGCGGACTTAGCGCGGCGGACGCGGCGGGCGCAGCGGACGCGGCGGACTTATCGCGGCGGACGCGGCGAGCGCGGCTGGCTTGAGCGCGCCGGACGTGGCAAGCTTCAGCGCAGCCGACGCAGCCGACGCAGCGAACGCAGCGGATGCGGCAGACGCAGCGAACGCAGCGGACCCAGCGAACGCAGCGGACGCGGCGGGCTTCATCGCAGCGTGCGCGGCCGGCTTCACATAAGAGTGCATGTTGGCTTCACTTAAGAGTGCATGCTGGCTTCACATAAGAGTGCATATTGGCTTCACATAAGAGTGGAAACATGTCGTCGGACAGTGACTCATGCCTCTCCCGATTATATATGGTAATGACAAAGTTTGGGATGCTTCTTTAGCCAGAATCTCTCGACGGCTTCGCCGGCGCCGTACGCTGGACGTGCGGGCCACGCCAGGCTTGCCGGCTTTGGGTATGGCGGGCCACGCTAGGAACGTAGCCCTAACAAAGTTTGGGATGCTTGTTCAGCCAGCGTCTCTTGCCGGCTTCGCCGGTGCCGTACGCTGGACGTGCGGGCCACGCCAGGCTTGCCGGCTTCGGGTATGACGGGCCACGCTAGGAACGTAGCCCGCCAGTGTCCCTCGCCGGCTTCGCCGTCGCCGTACGCTCGACGTGTGGGCCACGCCAGGCTTGCCGGCTTCGGGTATGGCGGGCCACGCTAGGGTTGATTCCTCGGCCAGCGTCTCTCGCCGACTTCGCCGGCGCCGTACGCTGGACGTGCGGGCCACGCCAGGATTGCCGGCTTCGGGTATGGCGGGCCACGCTAGGAACGTAGTCCAAGCGTAGCTAGGGATGATTCCTCGGCCAGCGTCTCTCGCCGACTTCGCCGGCGCCGTACGCAGGACATGCGAGCCACGCCAGGCTTGCCGGCTTCGCCGGCTTCGGGTGTGACGGGCCACGCTAGGAACGTAGCCCAAACATAGTTTGGGATGCTTCGTCAGCCAGCGTCCGTCGCCGGCTTCGCCGTCGCCGTACGCTAGACGTGCGCCACGCCAGGCTCGCCGGCTTCGGGTGTGGCGGGTCACGTTAGGAACGTAGTCCATAGCATGTGCATAGATTGAAACAGAAATGAAAATGGGTGAGGAAAAGGTCAGCGGCAGTGTGAAAATACATTAATGCAGACGAAAATGAAGTAAGGGACGGATGTAGAAATGAAGTGAAAATGGAGGGTGAAGGTGAATGAACCCGTACCGAGAGCAAACGCACAATGTTCTCTGCTCTGCATCCCTTTGGCAGTCTGTTCATAAACACATTAGATGGGATCAACATGCCACCATCGACAGTTCATGCGGTCAGCAGTAAACATCCTCGGAAGCGGTGGGCGCAGCGGACGCGGCGGACTTAGCGCGGCGGGCGCAGCTGACGCGGCGGACTTAGCGCGGCGGACGCGGCGGGCGCAGCGGACGCGGCGGACTTATCGCGGCGGACGCGGCGAGCACGGCTGGCTTGAGCGCGCCGGACGTGGCAAGCTTCAGCGCAGCCGACGCAGCCGACGCAGCGAACGCAGCGGATGCGGCAGACGCAGCGAACGCAGCGGACCCAGCGAACGCAGCGGACGCGGCGGGCTTCATCGCAGCGTGCGCGGCCGGCTTCACATAAGAGTGCATGTTGGCTTCACTTAAGAGTGCATGCTGGCTTCACATAAGAGTGCATATTGGCTTCACATAAGAGTGGAAACATGTCGTCGGACAGTGACTCATGCCTCTCCCGATTATATATGGTAATGATGATCACTGAGAAACTACGCTTACGTCTCGACTAATTTAACACAACTTCCTCTTCGAACACGCGTTGCTGCAGGTCGAAAATTCGTTTTCCTAAGGCAATATCTCGACTAAAGACTTTCCTTTTTACCTCAAGAGCTGGCTCGGAATTCTTGAAATTTTACAAAAAATACGCTCTACTAAGCTTAGAAGGCTCATCGATAAGTACCTCAAAGGACGATTCATTAGAGTGATGTTGGTTGAATTCGTCTATCACGTAAACACATGGTTTTGTTCTTCTCGTCATATATAACTAGTTTTTATTCGAAAAGCTTATTGCAAATGCTTCTGTCTCTGCGTGGGCATTCACATACATTAAATAAATAAATAAATAAATAAATAAATAAATAAACATCGTAGAGGCAATGTTAATGCGTGTAAGATCTACACAATAACATCCGCCTGCCAGCCGACGATCAAGTCGGCGTTTTGTCTTTCCCAGACAAGTCTGGTACCAATTCACCGACCCGGAGGCATGCAAGGCTGATTGGCCTAGGCGGAAGATCCCAACAAAGCACATGGATCAGGCGTGCGCGACAGCTGGCGTTCAACCCGACTGCGCTACATGCCCTTTCTTCTTTAAAAGGCCAAAACTATCCAACCCCTCTCTCTACCTTTGCATAGAGCAACGAGAACAAAGTGGCCCACATTCCATGAAATAATAATATAACAATAGCGCACCCTGCTTCCCGAGCATAATGTCGGCCGACGATGTGCTGTTGGTCTCGACTCGCAGTGGCGCCGCCGCTGAAGCTGCTGCCGCTGGGGCAACGGCAGCGGCCGCTTTCGGAGCGATGAACGAGGTGATCTGCTTTTGATTGGACTGCGGCACGACGGCTCTCGTCAACGGGCGGCGCTTCTGGAAAGTACACCTGCCGCCGATGACAAGCGAAAAGTCCGTCCTCGCTGGCCATACCTGCTGATTTCCCTTTTTTCCTCTAAGCGCATTATACTGCTCGGCGAAGCTGTCATACTCCTCCAGTACAACAGAGCTCTCAGAAAGCACTGGCTGCACCACCACTGGAGTCTGTGGACACTAAAAGTACGAAGGCGCTAAGTTTAGTTAACAGCACTTTTCAAGAATATGCTGTAGCCATCGCAAACCTCTTCTGTAACAGCATTCAGTGGAGATCCCACAGTGCTTTGTGGCGTCAGTTTGGCCTTCACGTTTCGTACGGGACGAGTCTTCGTTGGTGGGTCATCCCTTAAAACAGAGTCGATCAATATCTCTTCTCTACACTTCTGTTCAAAACATCTCGAGTACGTGGAAAAGCAAATGGTAGATGATCAACACCAATTAAGAGTACGGCAGATAATGTCCTTTTTGCCCAAATACAACACATAGATCTCTAAACAGAATGCTAGGTTTCACAGCTATTTAAACTGCCCTCTCTGCAACTAATCACTTGAGTACTTGCTGTTGACCAGGAAAGCAAACCACTGCATACATTGGAATAAACCAGAAATAGTAAAAAAGTATCGAAAATCAAAAGGAAAAGGATCTCGAGAAGGCATCTTCTCCCCTACGAAGAGAGAAAACAATCGAGAGAAAAACAAATCTTGGTTAAGAGGAGATAAACTCTGTTTGGATATTAATTAAAAATATGATAAATCTTCTAGCACAAAGGAAGTATGTAAGTCAATCAAATAAATCGCACGGTGTACTTGACGAAAGCCTGGCTCACAATCTCTATGTGGTACACCGAAAAACATGTTGCATCACAGCGCTTTAGAATAAACCAAAAATATTGTTTTATCCAGGGCGCGTGTAGCGCAGTCGGAGGAGGCGCGACTGCCGTGCACCCGATACCAGGTTCCTGGTTCGGATTTTCCGACCAGGCCATCCAAGCCTTCCACCTCTCCGGGGTCGGTGAATTGGTACCAGACTTGTCTGGGAAGGATAAAGCGCTGACTTGTTCATCGGCTGGCCACCGCAAGTCATTGTATGGCCAAATACGCATTCATGTCGCCTCGACGACATCCCGTAGAAGTAGAATGCGCTGGCGCATCCCAGAAGGGATTGAGTAACGCCGTCCTTTATCCTTATTCTTTATTGTTTTATCCAAATGGATAGGAATTTCGCACTCATTCAGAAGGCTAAGTTATTTTTCTTTTTTATTAATATATTATTATTATTTTATTTCTCGGTTTTTATAAAAAAATTCTGACTTTCCCTTTGTTAAAACGTGCGTACTTGACCTTTATTTCATCTACTTTGATTTAAAAACTAGGAAAAGCTAGACTGAAAATGAAGTGTCTGGTTTGATTTGAAACGTTTCCAGATTAAAATGAACAGTATGGAGTTTAAAGAGAAAATAGCATGTATTTTTTATTTTAATTTCCTTTCTTCGTTATTCGGCTTAATAAAGAAATGATCCACTTTACAATCTCATTCGGTATAAAAGTACTAAGACACTAACGATAAGGAAAATGCAGATATTTACGAAAACAGAACTTGGAGAATGTTTGCAATGATTTTTTCGTATTGAACAGGTTTATCACCGATTTTCACTGAAATCCTAAAATAGAGTTGGTTCTTAGCTCTGTGACAACTTAACAGGTGTCCCTCATCTACCCCAAAATGTTTTTGTACGGTCTTGGAGAACTCGGTCATTTATATGGATTCGTTACAGCATCGGCATAACCCAAAAGAAATCTCACTTTCGTTCGGTCGTCACATCAGCAGGCCTCTTCCGTGTCGTGTCGAGGACCGCCTCGCCGTAGTCTCTTTCCAGCAACGACACCATAATTCGCCACGGTTCTCGTGACTTCGCCGTGGTTCGCACACTGTATACGAGTTCTACCACTGGAGTCATGCCGCACTAAAGTCATTATGATAAAAACAAATACTTCAAAAAGCACCTCATCAAATTTTAGCCCTTTTAGGCAAAAGCCCTAAGGGATCATAGAGCGGGATATTTCGGATTGCTGGCTAAGCGGCCGTGCGACTTACTAACCAACAGCTCGGATTTATATAGAGGAAGTGAACACATACTGAACCACATACACAGTTCACAGTTTATTGCTGCAAAGTAAGTCAGTAAGTCTTATCATGTCTAAACCCTAAATGGAAAATAAAATGTTATGAAACTATCTACAAGGGAGGCGTGTAGCGCAGTCGGAGGAGGCGCGACTATCGTGTGCACCTGATACCAGGTTCCTGGTTCGGATCTCCCGCCCAGGCCAACCAAGCCTTCCATTCCTCCGGGGTCGGTGAATTGGTACCAGACTTGCCTGGGAAGGATAAAGCGCTAGCTTGTTCGTTGGCTGGCCACCGCAAGTCATTGTATGTCAAAAACGCATTCAAATCGCCTCCACGACACCCCGTAGAAGTGGAGTGCAACTCAAAAGGGATTGAGCAACGCCGTCCTTTATCCTTTAGTTAGGTATCAACGGCCGCTGACGACCGTTCTAGCAAAAGAACGACCTAGGACCTGTAGGGTCACCAGTTGCCACTTGTATCAGTGGAAAATCAGCCTTTCGACTACAAAAGAGTCGTTACACGATGGCCTACAAAGCTTACCAAGCAGTAGATTTCAGCTACAATGGCGTCCCGAACGTTCTCTTCGCACAGGCCGCTCTTGATGGCGTCTTCGTTTAGAACGAAATTATGCGCAATCGTGACCGTGTAGGAAGGTTCTAAATAAATTGGTCGATCTTATGGTCGCGAGATAACCAGTAAAATATAAAACAATGTATCTAAAAGTAAAAAGCCGTCTAACACCTTACCCGTGTTGACCTGAGCATTTCTGGACCTCTTTGACTTCAGCGCTTCGCGATCCTCCCTTTCTTTTCTCAGCCTGAACGAAAAGTATCCTTTCCTTTCGAGTAGCAGTAGCATTGTCAAAGAGTAATTCTCACTTGTTAAGCGACAATCCAACTGCCGGCGCCAGTTCTGTTGGATTAAGAACTATTCTCCCTATCTCAGTGTCCTTACCAGCAAACAGGCGGACTTCAGGCCGTGATCCTGACGACCTTCTGCTACCATTCGCGTCCTGAAATGTTTCCTGGTTGGGCTCTATATTCAGCGCTTTATTTACTGCCGACTAAGACCTGAAAATGTCATATAACTTTCAGACGCATAGCGAACAGGTGTAAAGTATCAAACCATTAACTCCCTTCTCTAGTACAAAAAAATGTCTGTTTCAATTAGGAATGGGCAAAGTTTTCGGCCTAGTTATAACTACCCCTGGATTCCTTCGACAGTTTTAGTAGCTGCTCAGTTACGTGAGAGTCCTAGTGCAAGCTCTGCTGGGGTGGCAGTGCTGCAGCATGAAAGTAGGGTAGAGCACAAAAGGAGCTGTAGAAGAGATAAAGAGTAAAGGTAAAATCTCTCGAAGTCTTGAAATGCCTTGCACATTCCTTATCTACAGAACTGTACAGAACTGTGTTAAGTGGACAGATTAACCAATCCTCCATCCCTTTATGACAGTCGGACCTTGTCTGGAACAATAAAACACCGACTTGTCCGCACGCATTCAAATTACCTGCACGATAATCTGTGAGAGTGGAACACGTCGCTTATTCGAACGATGAACTAGCTATCATGAACGATTTGAACTGATGAAAAGATTAAGCCCATTATCAGTCCCAAAAATTCAATCGAACTGCTAATAAGAAGTTCTCCGCGGTTCGCTATACATTGGATCCGATCGAAAATCTTCGGATAATTGGATGATTCGGATAACGGCAATTTTGCGGACCCCAGATTTTTGGATGATTTGGATTACGGCGATTTTGCGGACCTTGAATTTTTGAAATCGGGTTATCCGATTCGGATATCCGAAAATGATTCATGCGGATCCAATGTATACTGTTCGCATAGTTCGCTATTTGTCAATAAAATAAAAAAGGATAAAGGACGGCATTACTCAATCCCTTTTGGTATGCGCCACGCATTCTACCTCTACGGGATATCACGAAGGCCATTTGAATGCGCAGTTGGAATACATAAATACCTGCGGTTAGAAGTTGACGGATAGGTCACTGTTTTATCCTTCTCAGACTTCCAAATTACAGATCCCGGAGGGATGGTTGGTTACCCTTTCGGAACTCCAACAAGAATTCTGGATGCTTGCGATAGCCGTCGAATCGAGGTTAGTTGAGAGTCCTTACCAACATACAGTGTCACGCGGTAAGTGGAATGAAAGTGGGTGTCTCCAACGAACAGCAAATCCTAGGCGCGCTTCATGCCAACTACGTTACGGCCACTACCCTCTCTGATAGTTCTTTAGGTGACAAGTAATGAGAAAATCTTCACTTTATCAATCTACTCACTAATCTCTCCAACGCCGATGACCACTTGTGTCGCAACAGCTGAAAAATCCTTGAGATACGATCGTTTGTGTTCAGCCGTATTCGAAGGAGTGGATTTTGCTCACAGCTGACCTGAACGAGCATGGGCTCACGGTGCTGCATTCAATGCATCTGCCACCGTTAAATTTCTTGCAACGAACACTAGCTGAATCAGAGAATGCAACGGCAAGTAAAATTGTTCACCACGTAGGACGCATCTGCATACGTCATTGGTTTCAGTGATACCACTATCTCCGACGGGAATTTGTCGAGCTGGTTATCTGGAATAGGAATAGGTTTACTGCAACTGTTGAAGAAATAAACGGCAATATTGTATTTTCACAACTCCAGAGGTTAAGGAAAGATCAAAAAGCCTCGCCTAAACTTCGCGCAAGGAGGCTACTTGGTGTGTTGATCACGAACCCGAGACTCGTTTTCGATATTTCGGTCGACTACGGTAGGTTATGGTGGGTGTGGGTGACTAATGCTGTTGAGGTCATGATAACCTTTTGTATTCTACTGTACTCCACCGTAATACCAAAAACGGATGTCAGATCATTGACCAACACCCCAAATAACCCCAAGAGACAAAGTTGGGGCAAAACTCGTGACCATGACCTCGACAGCCTTAGTCACGCGAACCTACCGTAATTTACTGCAACCGATCGAAATTCCAAAAACTGGTGCTAGACTCGTGATCAGCACCCCAAATAACTACCCTGCTCGAAGTCTAGGCGAAATTTTTTGATCTGTCCTCAATCTCTGGGGTCGTGAAAGTAAACGATACAGGTAAAGCAGGAGAAGCTACTTCATATAAACAACATATATAAATATAAATATATTATATAAACAAAACAAAATGAAAATGAACAGGAAGGAAATATAGCGACATCGAAGACAAAATAAGTAAACGGTGAAAAACTAAAGGCAGGGCTATACTACTGTAAAGATACGGTTGCACTTAGCTTTACGGTGAGGAAAGGACCAAAACATGCGACCATATGTCGGACTGTTTAAGGAGGAGACATGATGGAATCTCACAAGCCAATATTACGCTCGCGGCAGATATTTTAAAAGGCGGGAGCGAGGAAGCAACAAATAGCAGGAGGTTGTTGGTAATTTGCAATCCTGAGAACTCACTGTAGAAGAACTTGAGCAGCGAAGGACAGGGTGGAGTCTTGATTTTCACCGGAACACTCTTCTTCTTGGATTTGTCTCGTATTGGGATAGTCGTGCACCTGTAGAAGAGACTGTTTGCTTGATTCGTGGTTGAGGACGAATCGAATCCCCCAAGCAACTCCTACCCATGAAAAATGAGCTCCTTCATCCGTTCAGGGATGTACTGATTCGTATGCGTCCTTCTTCTCCACTCGCAGGCATTGATTGTTATGAATAACTCTTTCGCGTCTCGTCCAATGTCTCCCATTGAATCTTTATTCACCACCATTAGAAAGTCATCAGCTGCTAGACTAGGTAGCCTTACCTTCATCTAAAGAGATCGACTGCTTCACGTGCTTCAGCAAATTGAAGTAGTAGTTCTTCGTCTGTTCCTTGTTCTTGTCGACTTTTCGCTTGGCCATGATGCGCATCACACCGTCAAAGTCTTTTCCACACTAAAAACTATCTTCAGCTATGGACTTAGAAGCCAGCCCAAGCGGTTACTCAGTGACACACCTGTTTAAGTCCTTCATAGAAAACCATAATCTCATCATGGCTCCATGTCTTGGACTTCCGCGGGAGGCGGTCTTCTTCACTAAGCGACACCGATGCTGTTGTTCCTTTGGAAGGCTGAAATACGAAACTACAATAGGAGCAAGTTAGTTTCTCCTTAGCCAACTATAGAGTTGTTTGTCGCTCCATTGGTTCCGACAGGGTGCGGTTTCAATAGCTCTTATTCCTCTACATATAAAAGAACTCGTCCGTCGGTACGTCTTATTCACCCTTACAGCGCCCGTAAAGGGCAACATACGGGATGTATACTTCCGACGCTGTGCGGGGCGACTTTATGAAATATTGAATGGAAGGCGCAGGCGATCGATAGCTATGACTTTCACAACGCCGAGTCCCTCCGCGGCAGAAGTGTAAGTCCCGCCTTACCCCTTCTTGGTTTAACGATCATGTGAAGAATGCATGGACAGACTACACAACAAGTAAACACTGTCGACCAGACCACCCTTATCAATCCATTGTATCGATTTTCGTCCACAGTTAGCCGTTTGAAACTAGAATCGTAGGAATAATGGACAAACTTCTCAGCAACCAGGCAATATCGAGCGAGCTGCTATCACCGAATGATTTTATCGATTGTGCCCAACATTGACCGCAACATATGCCGGCTCTCCCACCTACTTTGGGTAAACAACATCGATCGATCATCGATTTGACCTCCGCTGACTGCATGTGGTGGAGACGCTCGACAGTGTTGGAGCTGGATAGATCTCGCAACAAGCAGGTGTTGTCGGTCCGCCGATGACCATAAATTGATTTTATCGATCCCTTACTAGAACTGCTGATTGAAGATGGGTCGCGTGGATGACTTAGACGGTGTTTCTGGGGCGAAACCACATGTAGTTCCAGAATATATGAAAATAATCATCAAAACAGGACCATTTACTGGCAAAAATCCTATAAATTGTTCTAATTACATGCATTCCAGATGACCTTCCAAACTTCGAATATACAGAAAAGTGAAAAATACTACAAAGCAAGGGACCAACACCTGCCCCCACTATGGCCTATGTTATACTTCGGCGACGTTGTTGTCGGCAACGTCGGCGGCAGTGTTGCACGGGTTGCTACGAAGTACGTAGCAGCCCGCGCAACACAGCGTCGCTGATGCGACGCCGAAGTATAACATAGGCCTATAAGACAGCGTTTCCGCTCTGTTCTGCATGTTCGATGTTTGAAAACGATTGCATTGTGAGGCTGTAAGATTCCATAGGGTCTACTCATTCTTCGCAACGGTAGTGATGGGAGCGAGGCAAATCAGTCGCTTGGCGAAAATCGATATGTATTATTCGCACGGCCGATCAATCGCTCTCGTCGCTCTCGTTACAAAGTATTAACAGGACCATAGTAAACTTTCACTTCCCTTCTAACTCGGATAGGTTTGCAAAAATGGAACATATTTTTCTACTATTTGTGCGTTAGAGAACAGTATTCATTTTCCTCGTTCAGACATACGCCCGACACAATTTTCTGGCATGTTTTTGGACATGCAGGACGTTGTGAGAGAACGTGGATTTACTCCCTTGCTTAGCCTTGCACCACTTCCACTTGCTGCTCAAGACTTGTGTAGACACTCACCATTGCTCATGACGTTTCTGTCCACAAACTAGGTGCGTCCACCAGATGGGTAGAATAGAAGCCCTGGTTACTGCAAACGTCCAGTCCTCAACATGTAACAGGAACCGCCAGCGAACGTTCAACCAGATGGGTCCCGACACGAATTTCGGATTCGTGTTGAACGAGAGAAGATCTGGCGCGCACTCTCGGACATTCGCTCTCAAGGGGCTACACAACCACTTGCTGCTGGGGTGAAAACCTGTTTCTGTACATGTATACACATGTGTATACATGGTATATACCAGTGTTTGATAAACTTACAACCGGAAAAAACCCGTCTGAGTTTTCCACCGTAGTTTCGCAGTGAAATTCAGGGAAATCGTTATGGGACCGAATTGCCTATTCTCTGCTAATTAGTCGTTGCAGCTAGTGATATTTGCTTGCATGTTTCTCCGGCGCAAATAGGGTGGGGGAGGGGCTTCTGATGGGCAGAAAATCCCATAGAGCGTCGTAGCGTGGTTAATGTCCTTCATCCCTGGCTCCAATGTGTACAGCCTGTAGTAAGGGCGTTCCATGGCTAATAAAAACCAGGTTTGAATGGCGCGGCTGTGGGCGTTGCACACTGGACAACTCGGACGAGTCTTTTTCCGGTTGTATCGGCGAGCGTATATACCTACTTATATGTGTATGCACATATATATGTAGGTACGAGCTGGATATATGCGGATATATGGCTGCACAAGAGTCCTGCAATACTCTAGCAACAGGAGCCGACCCTTAAGCCTTATGGTATACTTCCACGGGAGCGTCAACATGGTGCAGGTAATCGCACCGGAGCCCCTCGCCTGGCCGGTCGTCGCAGCCAGCCACACCCACTGCAACAGGTTCTCACCGCAATAGCAAATGGTTGTGCGGCCCCTCGAGTGCGAATATCGGTGGGCAAACAGCAACAGACAGTGTCCTTCCATAAAGAACAAGAGGTCAAACGCACGTGCACGTCAATTCGATCTAACCCCCTCGGCCAGTAAATTGGAGCTAAAATCGTCGGCGAAGTATGAGTCCGGCCCTTAAAAATCACTGCATGAGCTTGGACTTCCCCCTCCTCGGGGGACCGCCTCCCGCGCACCTCAAAGGATCGGTTAACCTGAGTCCTATGCTTACCACATGCTACCTCTGAAGAAGTCCATACGGGACAGTTTAAACTCACTCCAGCACTAGTTGCGCAGTCGGTGGCAGCAGCGTCAGGTCTGTTGCCAGTACTCGTACTTAACGGACGAGGGTCGATCGGTGGTCTGAACGCCAGACGACGTCGCGAGATCGGCTCCGACGTCGTCACCTCATCTGACACCACCGCAGCCACCTCGTCCTCAACAGGCTCGACACGACTTGTCATGCACTGCTTTAAATGAAGAATGATATTTACTACTGTGCGTGGTACAGCAACTAGTCCAAGGTAATCAGGCGTATCGTCGCAACGCTTTTGGCACAGCCACATAATACGCCATCCGGTGTCTTCTTTATAGTTAGAACAACAGACAACAAAAGGACAGGAATAGAGGGCAACATGTTTACTCACAATAGTTTTACCTACATAACAAAGAACAAGAACTGGAAATGCTGACAATACTTAACGTTAGGTGCTCGGAGACAAAGTGCTTCTGAAGGACCTCACAAAGCGTTCCTATGCGCTTCGGAGTATCACCTACGCTTCAAGGGCAGCTTGGAAGTCAGCAGAACCGTACTAAGTACAGACACAGTGGACGTGGGAGGTATGGGAGATCGCTAAAATTCAAAACATAACGAGACAGAGAGTTGAATTCAAGGTCTTCAAGCCGTGAACATCGAGACTTCCTCGGGCTTCCATTGCCACATGCCCAGCTTCTTCTCGCGCAACCTTAATGCAAGAATTCATCCCGTTGTTCTGTGAAACGATCAGGTAATTCTCTCACCAAGCCTCCAGAGACGACTTCCCTTCCTCATACGCCTGGCACTGAACCTTCATGTTCTCATAGGTGAACGTTTGTGGCACCGGTTTTCCAAGATCACTGCAAACCTAAAACACAATCGATAGAGGAATAAGGGAAATTTGGCGACCTCCAGCCGGAAATGTTTGAGCTCACCCTTCTAAACAGCGAAGCGAACTGGCCCCTGGAGAGACGTGAAGGCTCCTTGTCCTTCTCAGTCCGACCAGTGAACGTCTTCAGGATCTAAACAACTTCTCCCGTGTAGATGCGTATTCCTAGCAAACATTTTCAAAGCACCTATTAGGAATTGTTAGTAGTGAATGTTTCCTATATAACTCGATTAATAACTCCAATAAAAAAAAAATGAAAAAGGAACACGTCGTTATTGTGGCCCACATGTTGGAAGGGGGGGGGGGGGAGACAGGAATCAATCAGCTCAATTAGGCCACGTCGAACAGGCGTGCCACCCAGAGACGGTGGCTGCGATCGTTGCTATGATTTGCCAGCGGGTTCCTCGTGCAAAACAGACATAAAGTTCACGTTCTAAAACACTCGTTTCACCCTTTTTGACTTAGGAGGATACTTCTTGATAACTCAAGCCCTATGCTAAATTAAAGAGAGATCATTAAGGCTATTCTTTTGCCTAGGGCGCGTGTAGCGCAGTCGGAGGAGGCGCGACTGTCGCGTGCACCCGATACCAGGTTCCTGGTTCGGATTTCCCGCCCAGGCCAACCAAGCCTTCCATCCCTCCGGGGTCGGTGAATAGGTACCAGACTTGTCTGGGAAGGATATAGCGCTGACTTGTTCATCGGCTGGCCACCGCAAGTCATTGTATGGCCAAATACGCATTCAAATCGCCTCCACGACATCCCGTAGAAGTAGAATGCGTGGCGCATCCCAAAAGGGATCGAGTAACGCCGCCCTTTATCCTTTATTCTTTTGCCTAGTCTATGCTTTATTTTAAACAAGATCTCCCATCATTTCAAAGCTCCTAGTTTTGGTTTGAGTAGTCTTATGACAATATATTTGATCCTTCTGTGCCACGTAGGTTTGTTATGGTGGTATAACTTTTACTTCGGCCGACGTTTCGACACAACTCGTCTTTTTCAAAGGCCTGAAAGTACTTCGAAACCTTAGATCCGGCTACCCATTCCGTCACAGGCATACTTCTTCACATCTCTAGTTGCAATGGGATCCCACGAATGTCAAGGAGGGCCCCTCTAAAGCATATCAAACTCGCTGTGTTCCACCAGCGCTGAAAGAGGGCTCAGCTATAAAACCACCAGTGAGCAGCAACTGGGACCTACCATGCAGGTCTATACTAATAAGTATAGACTGCGCAGTTTCAGAGCTCACACAACGGGATGAAGGGCAAGAAGTATTATTATTAGTACAGACCTGCTAGGTCCCAGTTGCTCACTGATGGTCTTATAGCTGAACCCTCCCTCAGCGCTGGTGGAACAACGACGAGTTTAATATGCTTTAGAGGGGCCCTCCTTGACATTCGGTGGAACCCATTGTAACTAGAGATATGAAGAAGTATGCCTTTGACGGAAGGTGTAGCCGGATCTAAGGTTTCGAAGTACTTTCAGGCCTTTGAAAAAGACGAGTTGTGTCGAAACGTCGGCCGAAGTAAAAGTTATACCACCATAACAAACCTGCGTGGCACAGAAGGATCAAATATATTGTTATAACATGCCCAGGTTTTATGGACGTCGGACATGGAGTCTTATGACAATTTTTTAGCGCTAAACTTTTAGGCAAATCCTTCGTGACGTAGAATCTCCATTTGTCTTAGAATGTTCGATTTTCAAGCCAGAAAGTTTTTACATATAAAAATCGGGCTTCACGACCGTCACGAAAAGGCTTTCCGTGTGTTTAAATTTTACAAGACGTGTTAAATATTTTGTATACTTTGAACCATGCGTATAAGCATCAAAACTCCTAAAATCATCAAACTCAAGCTATGCTGTAAAATTTACATAAATAAAAGCGGGAGCATTCGAGGCACTACAACGAGAGAAACTTTCGATTCGACCTAATAAAATTAATGGAAAGTGGGAATGCGTATCCTCCTAAACGGTGCATAATAAACTGATTGATTAACGCCGATTTTTAACCCGCCATCTTTTATTAGTGAATGCTATGACAGAGAGCAGCTCCGGAAAGCCCGTACCTCAAGCGAATCGTCAGCCATATTCCAGTTAACCGAGATTGTAGAACCGATGGACGTCTCACGAAGAGTAGGGGCAACCTGAAATGCCACTCACCTTTTCAGCAGTCATGAAAACTGAACAACACCCCTCATAGGACATACTTGACAATGCCCAATGTATGGCTTGTTGACATGGAACGGTGCCGGTGGAACGAATTCTTCCACCCTTCGATAGAGCGCGCGCTCCAGACGGCATTTGTCCGCCTTTTCCGCAACTGCTATTGAGGACAGGTAGATCTGAAAAAGTGCGATGCCCTACAGTATCACTAATTTTGAAGCGAGCTAAGACATACCGGCTCGACAATCAGTGACAGAAGGCATCCTTGCACTCCAAGAACATTCCAACGCATGATCTTGTCACTGCAGGACATCGTCCGAAGGCGTTCACCACCAGCGATTCCGTCGATTGTTTGGGGAGCGAGCGTCTCCGGATGGCGACCAAGAATCGTTCCCATACCTGACCAGAGAAATGGTTAGAAAAGGTGTGTCATTCACACACCAGTGAAGAACTAACCATTCTCAACCTTGAAACGAAGCATGCTCTTATTCTCTGCCTCGCCATTAACTTGAAGAGTTTCGTCATTGATCACATACGCACGGGAGTCTCCACACGGCGCCGTATTGACGAACATGTGGAACGACAATCCCTTTCGAAGTGTAAGCTTGCCTGAAATGTATCGATACGCAACGAATCAAGAGGAACTAGCCAGGAATGAGACGAGTATCACCTGCATTGGTCCTCGCAAATATCGACTTCAAAGGGTCCTGAGTGTACAGCAAGACTTGCGCATATAGGAACCTAAAGTCCGAAGTTTTGATGACTATAGAGGCGTCTAGACACTTAGAGAAGACCTCACCGCAATAATCCTCGCCTCGCGATGATCTCCGCATGACAATCATGAACAGCCTTACCGTGAAGGCTCAGCATATCCCCTAAAAACAATGCTCTTCACGCACTCGTTAACAGTCAGGCAGAACTAGAAGGATCCAGACAAAAACAGAATTCAGATCTATCTATGATCTATCCTTTCGTTTCACATTCTACATTTGAGACGCAACTAATGCGATTTATACGTCTTGGTATCCCACCGAACAGAAAGGTAAACGATGCTAAGCAGAAAAAAAATCAAATGACTAAGGAAAACGACGACTAGTCCCAGATAAACTCAAAAATCTTTAGAAATACGAAGGCAAAAATCACTCATAAAATAGGAAATCTCAAGAAAACGTCAGCATAAAAAGAGTGAACAATGCATAAGCTGCCTACTAACCTCTCAGGCCCTTGTTTCCTGTCGCTAAAGACACAATTTCGGCACAGCTTCCCTCAGCACTTCTTGTGACCAGGAATATACTCGCAATTACTTTCTCAGATCCGATGATCTCTGGGCTAGCCACTCCAAACCTAAACACAGTTACTTATGCTAGTCTGTCCATGTGACATATACGTTTCCTCTTTTTGCTTTCGAAATGCCAGTATTTAGCGGCTTGGCAGCTTAATAAACAGCTGACGTGATACCTATAGGAAGCATTTCAACCAGTATTCAACATCGCGCGTATTGATCGCGCGACTTCTACTAATTTGTAGTTGGCAGAGGTAATAATACAAAGCATCGATAGACAAAGGTAAGTTCCACTCGTTATTTTTATGTTTCCGACAGATGCATTGCGATAACTTCAAATTATACGTTACCAATATATTAGGGTGTTCAAACAGTATCTGCAGAAAATTTCACAATACTCCAGATTTTTCTAGAAGTTCTGAAGAATTCATAAGTGCTCCATAAAGATACTGTCCTGCTGTATCTGCATAACATATCCATATTCGTCTTCATTCCCTATTTCACTGTACGATGGCGAGCTGACAACGGGCGAAGACGTCTGGACGTATGCACTCAGTTGCTCTCCCGAAGTCGCACCTTCAACTGACTGGACACCATCCTCACAGGAGGCGAAAAATGGGTCCTCCACCTCAACGACGCTCGTAAACGTGCGTGGTGCCAACGCGATGAAGTCCGAAATCTTTCGTAAAAGGTGAAATTCATGCGAGGAAAGTCATGCTGAGCGTCTGGTAGGGAATTTATGGTATCTACCATTTCGAGCTACTGCCTGACAGCATGACTGTCACTGCCGAGGTCTACGCTACCTAACTGCAGAGAGTGGCCGACAAGATGCGCGAGGAACAGCCCAGGCTCGACAAAGTTCGCTTGCTGCACGATAACGCGCGCCCACACATCGCGAAGACGACTCAGAAAATTCTGGAACTCGGATGGGAAGTTCTGCCGCATCCACCGCACAGCCCAAATCTGACCCCAAGTGACCACCACCTTTTTCTATTACTTCAGCATCATCTGGAAGGGAAGCGCTATGAAGATCGTGACCACCTCGAAAATGACCTCCGAGCTTTTTTCGCCTCTAAGTTGCCGGATTTCTACGCCAGAGGAATTCGAAGTCTTGTGGAAAGTTGGCGGAGAGTAGTCGATGTTGATGGAAATTATTTGGTTGACTAATAAAATGTTGGTAAAAATTGTTATTTTGAAAAAATTGTCGTATTTCTGCAGATACTTTCTGGACACCCTAGTAAATTCGGAGCGACCCGGCCTGCTAAGCATTTCGTCTGAGCCCACGGTAACATAGTCAGAGAGAGTAGATGCCGGCGCCGTTCTTATATATTACACTAGAAGGTAGGAATATTTTTTTGCCCAAGGAAAACCTAGCACGACTTTGTTCCGCATCTTTGTAACTCATCTGTCCCTGTGACCCAACTATTTAAGATTTTATTTTAAAAAGTTGAGGAAAAAATGTGATTTGAAGCATATGCCTAGTACAAAAGGCTGAATATTGAAGTAAGAAATAGCGCCATACATTCGCCTAGTTCTTCGCGGTTTTCATCCGATTAATAGAGAAAACGCATATATCTAATCTATCTATCTATCTTATCTATCTATATCTGAACCAGGAAGTGAAAATACGTGCGCTGTCTACAATTGTTTTTGATGTGCCGTTGATAAGCGTGTAATTCCGCGAAAACATCTTTTAGGTATAAAAAAAAAGAAAATTGCGACATCCTGACGAGTGCATGGCACAACATGTTCTTTTAGCACTAAAAGGTTGCTGCCTGCGTGCAATTTCTAACAATCTTTAAAATATTTTCACTTGGAAAATAAAAACCTTATAAAACAGTGTGTTCATTTATGGGGCAGGTGAGCTAGAAGTTTTCAAAGAAAGTGATGCTAAACTGCCTTGGAAAACAAACTATTCTATTTTTTCGAAGAATCTCTAGTTCAATCTAAAAGGTGCTATGTTTGATTTTAAAAGCGTTAAGCGTGCTTCGATGTGTACCCAACTTGATGCGAAAATGGTATACGCAAGATAGGAGATCAACAAAATTGCATTCTACGATTACCGCAGAGACAAACCGAATTAAGAGCAATACCAAAAAGAAGAAATGCAAGTAACGCCGACTAGTACTTCTACATTTGGCTTAATGATAGCTGCACAATTTTAGTGAGTGTTGCGACCTTTTCCGTTGTGAGAATTTATACGGGAAATGCGGCTGACGAGGGAAATATTCAGATAAGCCAGAAACTATACATAACAATGTTCTACAAACGATCTACGAAATGATCTGACCATGAGTAAAAGAAGAATTCACTAGATTTCAAGAACACTGGTTCCAATTTTGCAACACTCTGTGTACATTCTTCACCGAAAAAATCTTAGAACAAAACGCGGGTGAACCCATGTGACGGTTCTCTTCACTCTAAACTGCAGGATGTGTAGGAACAAAATGTTGTAATCAGAGTGGAAAACTTTCTCCATCGAAGAAATTATTCGGGAAGGTCCTACTGCTCAGCAAAGTATCTCTGATGCCTGCTTCGGAACCAAAGAAACGACAGCATTTATGTCGCAGCCCTACGTGTGTTACATTTCTTAGGGGGTCACCTTATAAAATTCCCAGAAAAGCAAAGAACTCTAGGATATGGCTCAACTCAATTAGC
Organism: Heligmosomoides polygyrus bakeri; assembly: GCA_947359475.1. Lineage (NCBI taxonomy): Eukaryota > Metazoa > Nematoda > Chromadorea > Rhabditida > Heligmosomidae > Heligmosomoides > Heligmosomoides polygyrus. The sequence goes on along the minus strand of OX375867.1, from coordinate 95,597,677 downwards.
CAGATAGTGCCATAATTCGCTCCATTTCCTTACAGTCTAGAAGAGACTTCGCTATAAAACCAACGAAAACGAACTCGTAAAACTTCGCGTATGTGTGTTTGCGAAGGAGTTCGAAGAAAGTGCTCTCCTGCTTGAACTCCAGATCCTCCGCCGATTTTGCCACGTCCATAGCGAACTTTTCACACAACACCTGAAACATCAATTAGGCAATAATATGACAGCCAAAGTACTGGGATGTGCGGAAATTCCCTTTCCGCGTTCCCAATCCTGGTTTCCGATTGTTTTAGCTCTTCCTTTCCGTTCCGCGTTAAACTTGTACTGAACCGAGATGCGGAAACGGAAATGGCCACTGTTCAGCACCAATTTGGTTGGGCGATGATCACCTCCATCAGTCTAGAAAGCGTCCTCCTAATAATTATAATAAGGGGCTCTGTTCTATAACCCTAGTGATAATGCTCTTGAAAATGGTTAGATTAGTACAAAGAATGGCTACGGCTGTGCGAAGATTATAAATTTTTATTCTAGTAGCTACAAATAGCTTTACAACCTTTAAAAACTATAACGCCACGAAAAAAAAAGATTCAGTGAGGTTTGCGCCATGCTCTCGTCCGCTCCATAACTTAGTGTTCTTAATTGTTGGGGCAAGTTTCAACAGCAATGCAATAGAGATGCCACAGACGATTTTTCAATAGGCTTCAGATGTTCAACTTGAGCTACAATTTAATTGACTGAGATTACTCATTGAATTCTGAGACAACAGTAGTATTTAAAGGAGCTCCTAGAAATTGCCCATCTACGTCGTCCCCTTATCAGGAAATTTCTAGGTCCGTAGAGTCTAGACGTTTTCCGTGGGAGAATAGAGCCACCGTAAACAGTCAATCATCATCATATCCATCTTTAATTCCTGAATGGGATCCTAGCAACATTTTTGTTGGCTGGAAGATTTGTCAAGGTTGGGTATGAGAATGTCTGATCTGCCATCATCTAGGTTTTTAGAACCTTTGGGACCGCTTAAGCGAGCTTGTTTGCTGAGCGAAAAGTGAGGTATGAGCGGCTACTCCAGTTTAGCCCTCACGCGAAACAGTTCCCTTTCCAAGTGTGAGTCAATCTATTCATGTTCTGGTGGGGATGTGCATCAATCTACGAAAAATTTTGCTGTCCTAAAAATTTGCGGACAAAAAAAATTCAATAAAAGCAGCTTCTGGCTACGTTTTAGATACAGTTTTAAACAGAAGGTAAATATGTCGTTTCCCGTTTGTGTTGGTAATCCCGTTTCCGGCGATTTTGGCCCCTTTCGTTCCGCCTTTCGTCATTCGCATTTGGCAACAACGAAATTTCCGCACATCGCTGTCAAAAAATCAAAGTAAGGAAAGCCCATCGAACCTTGATGCCTTTCACAAAGCAGTCCAATTTAGCGACCTTCTTGGTGCGATGCGGTGCCCCCTCTATCAGGACGTCCCCGATCTTCACTGATATCACGAAGAGTAAGCTGGAAATAGGTAAGAAACTAGAAATGTTGCACGCCGACCGGGTCTCAGAGATCCTGAAAATACAACTCACTGTCCCTTCACCTCTCCATGTATTGTCTGCACCATGACATCAGGAGCCGCCCTAGAAGATCACGTCGTTAAAAAATTAGAAACACATCAGCGATATACTTATATCACTTACTTGAAGATCTGCATGTACATCTCCGAGAACAAAGAAATAGGATTCTTCCGCGTACGAGCTATCATCTCCTGCACGTCTTTCGGCAGTTCGTCGATAGCGGGAGATGCAGTAGTCATCATGGCCCTATCCAATTCAAAGACAGTGATAATGACAACGACAGACCGCACAGCAGAAGTACTTTGATGTCATCGGACCTTTAAGGGCCACAAGAGAACATTGCTTTTCCAAAAATTTATACAGACTTCTGATAAAACTTTATCAAACTATAGCCTACAATAAAAATCAAGCCATCACGACATAAAGGCGAACGACGACTTAGACATTTCTAGTGAGCACACTCCCTAAAGGCTTTATCGATACAGATACTCTGCTTGTATGTTAGCGGCCAGTTCTGGTTCCCATCGATCACCATTCGATAGTAGTTTTTCCTGTAAAAATAAATATGGGCATCCCAACACAATCAGCAGTTTGCCGGTCACCAAACCTTATTGTAGAATAGCTCTTCGTGACGTTCTGTGGAGTACTCAAAATTCGGCCCTTCAACAATAGCGTCGACAGGACAAGCCTCTTGACACAGTCCACAGTAGATACATCTTGAACAACGTCATATTTGCGATTGCGATTGGAAACAATTTGCGTGCTGAGCTCTAGACCTACTTGGTCATGTCAATGTCGTATCGTGTGGTACGTCGGCTGCCATCCGGTCGGGTCTCGGCCTCAATGGTGATGGCCTTAAAAGGAGAAATGAACTTACAAAAGACCCCGGATAGTGAAGTTCAGCTAGCTTTTGAGAACGCGGTACTTAATGGTTCCAGGGGAGTGAGGATGGTCACCAGAAAGGGTATTCAGTGGTCGTTCAGCATCGTTTGAAGGCAAAGGAATGTCCATTTCCATCAGCAGGGGCAAATGACCGTTCAGCACATGGCTAATGATTAGGACGCTTTAGCGCTGCAGTTCTTAATTTCTGCATTACAACATGCAGTATGGGACTGCTTTACACGGTGACCTTTCCGATCCGCTTACCGCTGAAAATACGTAAACTTTAGATACACACCAAAACAACGAAGTCACGCTACGAGCATTGGCAACGACTGAAAGGCACCCATGTTATGTTTCACTTACTCAGCTTCTATGCATCTATCAACTCTACCCAACGCAAGCATGACTTTGTATCATTTTTCAAATGTGGGTCAAAAAGTAAATTTCGTCATTTAAACTTGAAACCGCAGCAAATTGAGGAAAAAAAACTAAACGAACTTGAGCGGGACAGACAGCCTCACACAGCTTGCACGCGATGCATCGCTCTTCTCCAGAGGGATATCGACGAAGTGCATGCTCTCCTCTAAAGAGATATTTAAAGTAGTGAAACAGGTGCAGTTGAAGTTTGGTAGGGCAGTTGCTTCCCTCTCCTTGGTCTCAATGCCATTTCACTAAAATTCTGAGCGCCCTGACACCGCGAAGCGGCCATGGGGCTTCCGAAAAGATTCAGGAGTGTAGTTCCATTTGCGGGGGGGGGGGGGGGGGCGAAGCCTCAACGATATCATCGGAGGTGAACGCCTGCTCGGTATAGCTATGTAAACTTGCACGTACGTGTATATACCGAGCTATATAGCCAGTACAAGCATTAACGAAATCAAAATAAATTATTGAAAATATACGAGATTAGAGGAAGGCATCCAACGGTTTGCAAACGATTAAGAGGTGAAGAACAACGCCTTGTCCCTAAGAAGAAATAGAAACCTAAAAATCTGATGCATTCGAAAAGCTGATTCAATTCAGGCCTTTTCGTCCAGATCTTGGACAAACAGACTTGTGATAATTGGACCATAATTAAATTTCATTGATGAATTGATTGATCTTCACTTGTTTATCTGCTGAACATCCCATTCTCTTGCATTTTATACGCTATTTGCACACTTCCCAGCAGACAATGCTGTTAGTTAGCAAGTTTGTTTGGATAAGAAAGGTTTTTAGGGTGTCCCTCCTAACCGGGAATTGCAAACTGGTTGCAATTGGGAAGCCAGTTGAAGTACTTTGCGTACTTCGGTCTGCTACTATAATACTTATTCACTGCCTTCCCTTCGTTATAACGTCGATAAGATGCGGCCTCTTCCATTTACGATTGCACCGATTCAGGATACGTACCGGTGGGACAAAATTTGGCGCCACGAGCGAACGGGGGAGGGGGGGGGGGGGGCGGGGCAGCCCATGGGCTCCTACCGCCTTGAGCATAGCAATCGGATATGGTGACGTGTGCAACTTTCCCTTGTACCGAACTGACGCGTACGCACAAGTTGCAGCGAGAGGGGCCTAGACCAAACGGTACGTCTCGCGCGAACTAAACGGGTAAAAACTCGTCGCACACATGGGAAACGCCACGAGACCTCGTACTTCTTTGAGTACCGATGCGCTGCCTCCCCCGTCCGCTCATTGCGCCCAGAATTTTAGTTGGCATGAAAAAGTCTCTTAGAACCCGTTCATACTTCGCGACAAGAGCGACAGGAGCGACTTTGGGCGACGGATGTAGTGTGGTGTACGTAAATAATTACGCATTCCACACTACATTCGTCGCGGACGGAGTGTGGAGTACGCATTTATTTACGTACACCACCTATGTCCGTCGCCCCAGTCGCTTTTGTCGCGAAGTATGAATAGACCTTTAGAAATAAAGAATTTTTTTGAAAAATCTAGAAGAAGATGCTCAACTTCTAAGTAACCGTCAACTAAGACTTGTATCGACCTTATTTTGGCTAGCGTTTCGGCGTTGTCTCCTTCGTCAGAGCCTGGAAAAGTCAAAGAGGCATTTGGAAATTATTCGCCCAAAAACTATTTCACCATACAGGATCTGATTCCTGTGACAACTAGGAGTAGAGCTGATCCAGCAATCGCCCTTAGCCCACCTCCAGCTAAAGGTGATGCTGGTGGATCAAATCGAACTCCACAGTTAAGGTTAGCGTTGCTGGTTTCTACTACTTCGCCTCTTGACTCCTTGTTTCCTTAGGAATAAGATTTTCTAAGATGAAATGGTGTTTGAGCGAATGGTTTCCAAATGTTCCTTCGGCTTTTCCAGGCTCTGACGAAGGTGACAACGCCAAACGTAAGCCAGAATAAAGGTCGATAGCAATCTTCGTTAACAGCTGCAATCAACTTCATCACATCAGTGCTAGCGATGCCAACATTTATGGAAAGTCGGACGTGAACAGTTCTAAGTAACTCCTCTCTTCATTTGATTTCCATATTTTATTTAAATCGGTTTGGCTGTACAACGATATTGTTTTGTTACTTTTTTTTCTTCTTCGGAGTTGTATTAAACTGTTCGCTTCTCCCACGACCGTGTTACACGTGAACTAGAGCTGTAACGTTAAACAGTACGGAAAACGTCGTGCTTATAGGTTTACCTAAATCGTGAACTGAGTGGTCCTTTCTCGAATGGGTAGTTGATAGTCGCCGGCTCCATGAAAACGTGACCGAACATAACGCCGAATCCTAAACAACCCTATGGCAAATGTCGAGAAAAAAGACAGAAGCAAAGGGTGAGTACTGAACAAAATGAATGATTAAAATACCCCGAAACAGTTCACTAAAGAACAATGTGTTTAGTCCGTAGTTAAGATCTCCTGCGAATGATCCGTCGGTTTCCTCAACCATTCCGATATATTTGTAATTTGTTCGCTTTTGCTGGACATTTGCACTTGTTACGGCCAACTGAACACAAGAAATATTTGATCTCATTGGGAACCGATTCGAATTCCATACAAACGACACACTCACTGTTGGCACTTTACCAAACACTCCTTTGGTTAGTGAACCAACGGATTTGAGCGCCATAACCGCCTGAAAATTAGTGTAAGACAATCGAAGATTCAAGTAAATATTGAACAAATCACACTAAAAGGACCCAGCGTCAAGACAGCGTTCAACAAGTACCCGCATCTTCGATTCGACGCCTTGACCGTGTGCAAGTGCAGAAAAAATATTAGGCGTACAAACTACCGTAATGGTAAACCCTCGAGCGAGCATACCAGGCACCGATGGACAGTCAGTTGCACTGGTTTTTTCACTCCAAGCACAAGCTTTTGGTTAGAGGACGCTATCAAGATATTCTATGTGCAATATTTAACAGAAGAAGTAAATGGAAAACGAGAAAAGGGAACTAGCCATAAGCTGATACCCACAATGATGATAAATTCTCACCATTCATGAATCAGAAATAACTCCAGCTCGTCAAATAGCAGCCTCAGCTTGACCTCATCTCAACAGTAGTGCTACCTATAACATGACTTATCACCCTAATGACCTTCAAGCGTCGCTTGTAAGGCGATAAAAAGGAGATCGATGATGCATGAGTTTTCCTACTGAATATGCTAACGCTCACAAATTAGGTCAAATCAGTAAGCAATTTGCTGCTTTGCTTGGTGATACATAGCCCATTAAGAAAAAAAAAGAACATCTCCCAATTAATGCTCCTGCGCTTACGATCTCAGCGACTGAAACGGACCACCAGAAAATGTAATATGCCTTCATGGCAACGCGACGAAAGCAGTAGAGGGTAAAAATGCCAGGAACATAATAAGTATGACCACAGGGATAAAAAAGGATAGGGACAGCGCTAATCAACTCTTTTTGGGATGCGCCGCGCATATCGTCGGCGACAACGATGTCTCTACCAGAAGAGGCCTCAGCACTACTTGGGCGGAACAGGTCACCATGGCCAGAAGATAGCGGCGTACGCCAGGCTTCTCTTATGCGGTTGTGGCGAGTAGTATCTCTCTATCCTACTTATTATACATAAATGATTAACCACTGAACCATTCTGAACTGTGTACAGAAGTATAATATAATAGAATCGTGCTACTCTAACATTTCGCTATCTCTACCGCTCCCGCCATCCGTACAACGGGTATAGCGCAACGCATCTACGGCGTATCGCGTAGGCAACTGGAACGCGTCTTTGGCCTATAAATTGGCTTGCGGTGACTAGCTGATGGATAAGACAATGTTTTATCCTGCTTAGATAAGTTTGCTACCAATTATTCGGCTTCGAATTGATGGAAGCTTTGTTGGCTAGGCAAAACCATGAACCATGAACCATGAGTGAGTGTACACAACAGCCAGCATCTCCTCCAAGTGCGTTACCACGTGCTCTAGGATCACAATAAGTATGATAATAGTCGACGCTAATCAACCGCTGCCTAATCAATCACGCCAGGCATCCTACTTCTACTGCTGGGGCCAGATTCATCAGCGACTTACAGCATTCTAAGGCCTGTGGCATACCACCGGCGGGTCGCAGCGAGTGTTGCGCGGGTAGCTATGCGGTCCGTTGGTATGCCGCAGGCCTAACGGTGAAAATATTGCCGAAATCACTGATAGCGTGGCCTATCAACAAGTGATATGGATTTCGGCAGTATTTTCGCCGTTAGCTTGCTGTAAATTGTTGATCAATCTGGCCCCTGGAATAATGACGAAACCTTTAGGCAATGAAGGCTCTAGTACCGACCACATCCATGAGGAGCCGTTGTGAATGTGAAGCAATCGAACCTGTTTCAATCGTGCAATAAGACTAGAAATTCATCTCAATCTAGAACTTCGTGTGAATTCTTGTATATTAACGATAGAGCACGTTGAGGTCGTATGTGGAAACAAAATACGTGGTGCATACCAGACAGCGTTGACTAACGCCGGCCTTTATTTATTTGTTTATATAAAATGCACTCAATGGTACGTTACAACGTCAACAAAATCATCGAACAAACAACATAACCGTTAAAGAGCAACAGCAAAATGAACGCTAACTATATTAAAACTACAAAACGCACTAATTTAGTAATTACCATCTGGCTGCACCGATCCTTTGGCAACCCCCGTCGCAATGCTTTATACCAGTAATTAATTTATAGAAGGCTAGGAGCCGAAAAGAAGTAACTGAAAAGAATTATAAAAGCTATCTTATTCCTATCCTAGCTCATGAATAGCTCGTCATAGGTTGGATGTATCAAATGATAGCCAAAATATTAGCAGAAGAAATGTTTCACATGCTGTCGGAGCAGTAGTGAGATAGGAGAGGTCAGCCTTTATCCTAATTATTCATTATGACAATCTATTAGGTTGTAACGAAATAAATGGCACTGAACCACTGTAAATTTAAACAGTTAATATCTCGGCTTGTAGGCAAGTTTATTAATCGAAATAAAAACCTTCTGATTCTACACATCTTTGTCAACGTGACACAAGCTTTTTTATCCCAGTAGCATAAAAATCAGAAGTTCTGGAATTGACGAAATCTTCGAAGGCACTTTCGGCATCCTGTTGGTATTTGAATATCTTCCCTACCAAGAAGTCGCCAAGATGCTTGAAGAAATGGTAGTCTGTTGGGGAGAGGTCGGGAGAAAACGGAGGACGTGGTAGAGTTTCAATGCTCAGCTCATTCAATTTCTGCAACATCATTCGTGCTACATGGGGGCGAGCATTGTCGTGCAGAAGGAGAATCGCCTTCGGTTTACCAAGGCCGGCCGGATATCCTTCAACTTTTTCATCATTTCTTCAATTTCAATGCAGCACTTCTCTGCCGTGATGGATTCACCGGGAGGGAGGAAGCTGTGGTGAATAATTCCCAGCGAACACCACCATACTGTCACCATTACTTTCTTTTGGTGCAATTCCGGCTTCGCAAAAACCTTGGGGCTCTCATCGCTGTCCACCCACTGTGCCGATCGTCGCCTGTTGTCGTACATTATCCATTTCTCGTCACAGGTTACGATGCGATCAAGGAATGGGTCCGTTTCGTTCCGTAGAAGCAGTGCGGACGAGATCTCATATCGTCGGTTTCTTTGCTCCTCAGACAGCTCGTGAGGCACCCATCTTTCCAGCTTTTTGGTCTTTCCAATTTCCTTCAGATGCCGGGCAGCTGTGCTGTGACTGACGCCAAGAACCTTCGCTATCTCCCTGGTACCTTTGTGTGGATCCTCCTCTGCCACATCTCTCAGCTTGTCCTCATCAACATCACTATGCCTCCCACGACCTTCATGTTCTTCCAAGCTCTCATCTCCATTCCGGAACTTCTGATACCAACGATACGCCGTCCGAATTGTGGAACATCCTTGACCGAATGCGGCGTTGATCTTCTCGTCCGCCTCCTTAGCTGTAGTGCCCAGCTTGAATTCATACAAGTGAATGCCTCGGATTACCCTTTTGTCCATCTGCAAAAAAGTCAATAAAACTCTAAAGTTTTCCCACTTTTACATAGAAAATTTGGTACTCACCGATAGAGCAAAGTTTACGCTTCTAAATGATATGCCACATGTTACGGTTTGTTCTTGATCAAACGCGTAAAGACGCGCCAAAAAATGGCGCGAGCCAGTGCCATTTAACTCGTTACAGCCTAATATTTGCATGTGTGCACACCAACAAATCTACGATATTCAAGGCTAAGTCATCAATTTGCGAACGTTTTTCGAGGAATTGGTAGGGGTATTATGCAATTTTATAAGCATGTGCAAGTGCATAATCTATAAACAAAAAAGAACAATATAGAACGTCGTGTTACCTTCACCAATCGTCCTCAATTAAATATGGTCGGACTTCCTGAACAGGGTTCTCGCCAACACCAGCCATGACCACTAGTGACACTCGTCATCATGACTGGTTAAAATATTCAACCAACGGACTACTTCCGTGGAGATCTGGAACAATGATAATAGGTGAGTTTAAGACACCGTGAAATGGATTCCACAGTCCTTAAGTCACGTGCGCTCTGTCAGCGAAGAGTATGTACGCGATATACGGCATACACGCAAAAGCAACAATATTCTCAAGTTGTTCCACAATGAATTAGACATATAGAGTTTTGTAACAGCACCGTAAAAGCAGTTAAATGGAGGATTTTAAAGGCGAATATATGGCTTCTTAGATTCAAGAGCTTCAAGAGAAACGTTCAAAAGAGCAATTCTTTAATACACATAAGGAAACGGAGTTGTCTACATCAGGTAGATCTCTGGATACGCGACAGCAGCATAGCTGTTGTGTTCTCCAGGATCTTGGAAGCCATAAGTTGGTCTACCATACGACCTGACTGCTGCCACTCTTGGCCAATTGTTTTAGCTTTAAGTCGACCGCTTTCCTGCTCAGTGACTTCGTCAACCAACTGGGCGAGGTGACAGATCGTTGCGTTGCTCTTATTCTGATTCGACTACTCATTAATTGAGCACTTGATGTGCTGCAGCTTGGAGGCCAACGATCAGGGCACAACCTGCATGGATCAGAAGTGGAACTCCTGACGTGTCCTCGGTTCCGCTTGAAGTCGCCATCAACGAGCTGTAGTCTAGACTGGACTGTAACTAACCGCGACTACGGCAGTCCACGGTCGACGGGTCACTAACTTTTATATTTTCATCCTTCATTGATGGAGTAATAGACTCCCTACCTCCAAACATCAGCGGCCCTTATACAGCTACTTTGTTGCAAAAACTGAACAGAACAGCTGTTTGAAGTTCATTCCAGCTCGCATCATTTTTACTCTACGATTCCTACGCGACAGCCAGTTCTACTATTGACGCCAGCCTAATTGAGTCTATTTATTCATCGATAATGTCTATTTCCTCGCACGTTTTCAGTGATTCGTTAACAAATAGTGGCCCATAGACTGGTCATTCGAATGGAGAACTGAGGAACGAGAACATTCCATGCAAGGTTACCATTCTGAGGCGCATATTTCGCTTTTTTTAGAATTTACTTGTCCCAGCATTGAAACAGAAAAGCCTACCAAAACACTATGTAGGAGTCAAAAACCAATGCGATAACCAAGAGTCTCAGAACTTCTTGGTCACCCTCTTCAACAATCTGGCGACAGTCGCATAAGTAGGGAGCTGGAACCCAGTCTTCTAATCTCTTCTCTATTTTCATTCTTTCTCCACTTTGCATCCGACGTTATTTCGTCGGCCTGTGCATTTCTGGGTGTGCGAAATAGTTTTTAGAAACGAGTATGGGAGCGACTTGCTAATCTTGATGGGTTTAACAGGATGGAGTGGAAAATAGACCTCTAGGTGTCCTAAGTCTGGGAACAGAACATGCTAGTCATTTTGAAGCTGTCAAACATAGTCTATTCTGAAGCGGTTAAGTAACTAAAGCAACCCAAGCATTTCTAAGTGAAGTTACGTTCAGTTACTGCAATTGTTTATCGTATCGCATTTCAGCTATCACACATAGGCCATCGCACTTCGCGACCATAGTCGCTCATAGGTACCCTTGTAGCTACCGTAACTCTACGCTAATAATATCAGCGAGGGAGCAACTCTTATTCGTGATCCAAGTCAAGGTGACCCATCAATCCCGTTTAAGTGAAAATCCGACTGTGTGGCATGCGAGATCTAGTGGGCTACTACCTCGTTCATATTAGCGATGTTGGTGAAGGTGCCAGCTGTCGCGTTCACCCGATTCCAGGTCCCTGCCGGGCGAACCAAAAACCTCCTCCGGGTTCGGTGAACTGGTATCAGCCTTGTCTGGGATGAGTAAAATACTGACTTGTGCATCTCAAGGCCATGGCATCGCAAGAGATAGTACGGACGAAGTATGGGTTCAAGTTGCCTCCACGACATCCCACAGAAGCAGAATGTGTTGCAGATCCCAAAGGACTGACTAACGCTGTCCCTTCTCTTTATCCTTGCTCGCATTCGAAACAACAATAGTCTGAGAAGCACACACTTTCAAGCAAAGAACAGCTGTCCGTTGAACTACTGACACGAAGAAAAGTGCGCGTGTAAAACCACCTCAGAGTGCAACAGCAGAGGGTCGGTAACATTTCGACAAGCTCTGTGGATGGTACCTGTGGTACTTTATAGTTCTTGGCCTTGGCGTGACTGAGATTGTAGGAAATAATCAAGCCCGAATAGAAACAGCAAAGAACCAATTAGTAATTGTCTTAAATCCGTCCATGAAAACATAAATAGGGAACGATTTTCGGCGCGCGCAAAACGTGCATTTTCGCTCGCACCGCTTCGAACTATGAATGGCCCTTTATCGAGTTTTCGTACACATTTCTCAAGCAACTTGTACGCTTGTACGAATTGCTATAGTATGACCGCGACTAATCGGTCACCTGTATCTCGCTCATTTTGGAACGCTCACATTACCTCATTGGTACCCTTACCACTGTTGTTTTTTAGAGTCCTGCACTCTAGAGGGTCGACTTGAACAAAGAATTATAAAAATCATCCAGAATTTGCTGCCACCCTAACCTAGTGTCCGATGAGGGCAAGCTCGGCCCTTTAAACTCTCTCGGCTCTAGGGGATTTAGGAGGGCGAACATTGAGTGAATCTTTGTTCTCTCTGAGTGACGTGTTTCTTCAATGCGACCGAAATATCGGGGCCTGGAATGCTATCTGGCGGTTTTTTTAAAGCTATACTCATCAGAAAAACTAAGGGCGAATGTAATGGTGGTGCTTTACTATCGCCGTCCTCGATGACAGTCCGGTAAGGAAAATGACTGAGTCAACGCAGGGATTCAACACACCAGTCCTCCATAAACCTTTAATTTCAAACAACACAACGTGCCGAGCGAAAAACGATGTGTGATTTGCTTAGCTAACCAATCGCTCCGTCGCGAAGTATGAACGAGCCATACTAGGTTGCCTTATGGCCTGCTCTATAATTGTGCTTGAATGGTCCATTCGAATAGGCGCTCGAATGATTTCAATTTGAATTTGAATATTCGAATTCGAAAATTCAGAAAATCACGTTTTTCGAATGTAGTCGAATTCGAATATTCAGAAAAGCCACTTTTTCGAAGATATTCGAAAGCGACTCAAAAAGTCGCGTATTCGAATGAATTCCAATTCTAGTATTAGAAAAAATTTCGAGAGCACAACTATAGCCTGTTCATACTAGGCGACAAGGGCGACGGCAACGAGTCGCTCGTGCAATGCATACGGATCGATTGGTGCCGTGCGTGCGCCCAGCAAAAGTCGTATGAACCTTTAAAGGCCTTAAAGGCCTCCACACACTTCTGCGGCAGCGCCGCTCGCCGCTATGGTTAAAGGCCCCCACAGAGTTCTGCGATTACGGGGCAGCTCGGCCCCGAGCATGATGAGTCATCGCGGCGGGGCAGATTCCAGACGGAAGAGTGCCGGCGCCTGCGCCGACCCTACATCTCTAGCCGCACGTGCAATTCATGCGACTGCTTTCCCACGATGGAGAGACTTCACATGAGATCCAAAAGAAAGAAGATGTGACGGGATTTGGAAGTACCGTTGTTGCGAAATGGCGTCGTTCGAACCGGTTCAAGCGATGTTTGCTCCCTCACAGCAAAGGGGTAGAGATATAGCGATATATATCCTACCTCGAGATCGTCAGCTGTGCTATGAGTGGGCGTATAGGAAGAGACTATCAGACGGAGAGACCAGCACCTTTGTGTGCTGTGGATACTGATCGCTTAAGGATCGAAAACGCGAGGTGTACCATCAGCCTCTGCCTTTATGCAAAGTCAGAAGTGGACACTTCATAACGGCTCCTGAAAATCCGGTCCGCCCCCACTTCTGTGAGCCAAGAAACGCCCCTCGCTCTATTATGCGCCGTACGGTGATCGAGAGGTGCAACTAATTGAGGGCACAACCCTATACGGGAACTCCAACCAGCGTTATCCAAGGCTTAGTAGCTGATTTGGCACAGCCGCGCTTCGGTAAGGTGACACATGAGAACAAATATTGTTTAGAGAACGATATTTATGGTTTCAGGCGATAGTTTCACAGCCCCAGAGCGGATGGCAATGGTGGAACAGCTAACTGTTCCCTCACGGAACTGTTCCCTTCTAACCTGCGAACTTCGTTGAAGGGTTTCACAGTAAACTTCGAAGGGCGTTTCCTACTGGCACCCCCGCTATGGCAGCTCTATTACAGTTTTTGGTCTCACAGTTAACTATGGCCAGATCGCAGATCCTGCCTATAGCAAATGGGGAAATGGCGACCAGATATATCCGAAGTCGCGAAGCCTGCAGGCAAAATGAAATACACGATGAAATGAGACGCTTCAGACAGTTCCCCCAGGCGGCTGGTCGTCCACCTACCACAAGAGAGTGTAAGGACCACTTTGATACCTTAGCCAGCAACCTTGCCCACTAGTTAGCTTTCAATGTGCCCCGTCCCTTCGTTGTACTCCTCTGAAGAACCCTACTCATGTTATCCTGCTCATTCCCTGAGGAAACTGTTAGCACACTTGCCTTTGCATTCAGGTATATGCTTGCTCACAAATGAAATCTCATGCTTCACACGATTCAGCTTCTTTTTGTTTGTGTTGTCATTAGTACCTTAAACGCTTTGGTAAAGAGTGTTCTGAAATATTTGTCTCAAACAAAAGACAAGTCTCACCATCAGACATGTCCCTAGACAACCTGCAGAAACTCGGTGACCGTTGTGGCTGTGTCAGTGTATTTCCTCAGTGATATCACAAACAGTACGATTCGTGTGGAAATACATCACGCCGTGATGAGACGCCGGTTGTGCAAGTCGCCCAAGAAACAGCATGCTCCCACGCGAGATGGTAGGTGCGCGCGAAATAGCGGAGGGGCAGCGAGAGGTAGCAGACACGGTCCCACGCGAGACGGTTGTGCGCGCGAAATAGCGGAGAGGCGGCGAGAGGTGGCAGACGCGCTGCAAATCGACGTGACTCAGCAGCGGCGGGGACGAGCGGGGCCGAGTTGCCCGTCAACCGAGTTCTGCGGCAACGCCGCGGTCCTATGCTTAACCATAGGGCAGAGACGCAGAGCTCGCCGCCAGCGGCGTCCCTGGCCTATCCTTAAAGGCCCCCACAGAGTTCTGCGGCAACGCCGCGGTCCTATGCTTAACCATAGGGCAGAGACGCAGAGCTCGCCGCCAGCGGCGTCCCTGGCCTATCCTTAAAGGCCCCCACAGAGTTCTGCGGCAACGCCGCGGTCCTATGCTTAACCATAGGGCAGAGACGCAGAGCTCGCCGCCAGCGGCGTCCCTGGCCTATCCTTAAAGGCCCCCACAGAGTTCTGCGGCAACGCCGCGGTCCTATGCTTAACCATAGGGCAGAGACGCAGAGCTCGCCGCCAGCGGCGTCCCTGGCCTATCCTTAAAGGCCCCCACAGAGTTCTGCGGCAACGCCGCGGTCCTATGCTTAACCATAGGGCAGAGACGCAGAGCTCGCCGCCAGCGGCGTCCCTGGCCTATCCTTAAAGGCCCCCACAGAGTTCTGCGGCAACGCCGCGGTCCTATGCTTAACCATAGGGCAGAGACGCAGAGCTCGCCGCCAGCGGCGTCCCTGGCCTATCCTTAAAGGCCCCCACAGAGTTCTGCGGCAACGCCGCGGTCCTATGCTTAACCATAGGGCAGAGACGCAGAGCTCGCCGCCAGCGGCGTCCCTGGCCTATCCTTAAAGGCCCCCACAGAGTTCTGCGGCAACGCCGCGGTCCTATGCTTAACCATAGGGCAGAGACGCAGAGCTCGCCGCCAGCGGCGTCCCTGGCCTATCCTTAAAGGCCCCCACAGAGTTCTGCGGCAACGCCGCGGCCCTATGCTTAACCATAGGGCAGAGACGCAGAGCTCGCCGCCAGCGGCGTCCCTGGCCTATCCTTAAGGCCGCCACAGACTTCTGCGGCGCCGCTGCCCTATGCTTAACCATAGGGCAGAGACGCAGAGCTCGCCTCCAGCGGCGCCGCCAGCGGCGCCGCTGGTCGGCCGGCGGCACCGGCGGCACCGGCGGCGTCGCTGGCGGAAATGACTTGAATCATTCCACCCGGCGGCGCCGCTCCAGCGTCTGTCTGTCTGCGCTCTGCGCTCTGCCCTTTCGCGGCGGGATCCAGAGCGGAGACGGTCGATGCGGGCGCGCGATCGTCATCGGGGCGCGTTATTGTTAAGCACCAGTCGGTCCCCACTAGAAACAGTACAGTACCTCGCCGTCACCGCTCCCACTGATGACGAGTCAAGCCGCTCAGCGGCGCCGCTGAGCGACGCCGCCGAGCGGCGCCGCAGAAGTCTGTGGCGGCCTTTATGATGAAGGATAGGGTAGCGACAACGCCGCAGAAGTGCTCGGGGCCCTTAGCGAAACGAATGATTCGTCCGGTCGACCAATCGCTCCCGTTGCGGAGAATGAACAGGTCCTCACATGATGACCCTCTCCTTTAGTCATTTGGCTCCAGGAGCTCATTTTCAAACTTTATTTTCTACAATGTAGCCTATCAATTCTAGAGATTGAGAAAGCTTCATGTACCGGAGCAGCGAAAGAAGTCTAAAGGGTATTAGTGTCAGTACCTTGTTCCACACGAGGTTTATAGATGGATCTTTATCAGCGGCCTTACGTTTCGATTTTCTGTCGACTTCAGAGGCGCATAGGATCCACCGCAGGAGCTCATGGTCGCTTTCGTCAAGTAAACAGTATAGGCGAATATATAGCGATTAGAATGTGGAGCGCCAGGCCGCTAATAGAGATCCACCTACAAACCTCATGTGTATGTTATTAGGGTGGGCCAAAAGTAATGAAGTTCCCCAAGCGTGCCCAAATATGTCGTGACTGGAGTCCGGTTTTGTGCTTCTCGTATTTGTAATTTTGTTTGCTACTTACTGAAAGCCACCTAAGAAGTGACACTTTCGCCCTTTCCAGAAGCATGCCAAAACCCTAACCTGTCTCATGCCGAAACTCCAGTCTGACGAGTCGACCTGTGTCGCGCAAATCTCGCCCAATTCCCAACCCCGAGCAGTCTGGACTCAGTAGTCACACAGGATAAGAAGTACGTCTTCTACCTTAACCCTGCCAAGCAGCGAGTCTGGGTGATGCCTGGTGACCTATTACCGACCTTCGTTCGGCGAGATATTCACGGCAAGAAGCACCTTCAGAGGTTTTGGGTCTGCGCACATGGACCGGTATACTGGAAACTGCCTTCCAAAAGCACGGCGATGGACTCCAAGGCCATGGTGAGTAAAATAGAAGAGATGGACCGGCGACTCGCACATACTCGGTCTCAGCGCTTCACGAGGTCCTCCTCCTCGACAACGCCGCACACCATCGGGCAAATGTGACCACGGATAAGCTTGCTCAACTGGGCTACGTTCACATGCCTCACCCACCGTGTTCGCCGGACATCTCTCCATGAGACTACCACTACTTCTTGAGCCTATAGGACTTCATGGTCGGAAGGGACACAAGGATCCAAGCAGACCTCGACAACCATAACGAGCAGTGGATCAGCATCAGGCCTAAGCAGTTCTGGAATGATGGGATCAGGAAGTTGGCTGACGATGGCAGCAAGGTCATTGACCTTAATGGCGAATACGTTCCTCAGCACCGTTAAGTTGTAACTGAGTTATAAAGAGATAAAGAAATTTGTTGAATTTGTCTCATTACTTTTGGCCCACCCCAATATATTTTCAACCGGTGACTTTCGTGTTCTTGTCAATGGATACCTTATGATTACAGGCTTCATCAAAGAAATATCATAAGGAATCAGTGAAAAACGACAAAGTATCCCGTAAAGTAATACGGCGATATAAGAAAAGTGAAAAAGGCAGGATACGATATCAGTTTAGTGTCAAAAGATGGCATTGAAAATAGCAGACGGAATAAAAACAAGGAAGGCCGCATTGGAAAGCGTGAGGTTTATTCGCCTCTCCAGCAAAAAAGGGGGACAAGCTGCCGAATGAAGGCAGTAGACTCGCTCAACACCCATCTGTGCCACCAATTTCTGGGCTCATCCAATGAGGAAATGATGGGGACATTCGGTAGAATTCCCCTATAGTGCCAGAAAAGACCGACGTCGTTACGAGAAGTCATTGATTTGCAGCCGTCGCAGGAGCCATTCGAATCGCGCGAACAGCTAGCAAGCACTGCTGCACTTTTTGTTGGACGTACGTCGGCTGCGCGACGAGGATCGATATGTACCAGTCGTCTCGTCAGCTAACAGGGGGTGTTCACCTCCTTCTGATGTAGTATCCTACGCTGTTTATTGAAATAATCTCGTGAAGCTTGCAGCAAGGTTGATGCAGCACCTTGCTCGGATTACGTTTTAGCGCTTCATCCTTCTTCGAGATGTTTGTAGTGGAAGCCGAACTGCTCCACCAGTCACCGCCAGAAGTAGGTTGGCGGTGACTGATGAAGCAGTTCCGTTTCCCTTACAAAGACGGTGTGTGAAGGAAAATTATGCCTTCGCACTCTACACACTTCCCACGGCCTTTTGCCTCCAGTCTTTTTCAATCCTGAGTCCTTTACTATCGTATATCTTTCACATCCATATCGTGGAGTCTTCCATTTACCCTTTCTCATTCTCAGCCTATTACTAGTCATCTTCAAGTTCATAATAGTAATCACTATTTATATGGTGAAATTACGGGCGCGGGTAGCGCAGTCGAAGGAGGTGCCGGCTGTCGCGTGCACCCGATACCAGGTGCTTGGTTTGGATTTCCCGAACCAGGCCATCCAGTCGTTCCTTCCATCCGGGGTTGGTGAATTGGTACAAGACTTGTCTGGAAAGGATAAAGCGCTGACTTGTTGATCGGCTGGCCATCGCAAGTCATTATATGGCCAAATACGCAATCACCTCCACATTCCGTCGAAGAATGCGTGACGCATTCTTTTACGGGATGCGTGGCGCTTCCCAAGAGGGATTGAGTAACGCCGTACTTTATCCTTTATCCTAATGTGGTTATCTCTTTCTATTAGTATTATGCTATGCTTTTTTTTCGCTAGCCGTAATTCTGCCTTAGATCCATCCTAATGAGGTGGGTGTACTTTACTCAGCCTTTTTGACCAAGCGGTAGAATTGAAGTGAATCATTCAACGGAAATTACACACCGAGCTAGCCTAAAAGGGATACTCTCTATGGAAATAGGGACCAAACCACTTGTTTGTGTTGGTTTCACTTTTCTAGCGGCGCCTCATGACTAACATATTTCCTCCTTTTCTCATGAAAACGTTTTGGTACTCAGTCTTGTCGTTTGCATTCATTCCAAAAATCAACTTTGAATTTCCAAATGCATTCAGAACTCGTTCACCTCATCAGTCTAGGCGATGTGAGTTAGGCCTAGTTTATAGTTGCGCCGTTGTGCGGCGCGGCAACATGGTCGGAACAGCTATCGACCGGGCGACCTGAAAAATCGATATCTATGGCGATCGTGGTGCCGCGCCGCAAAGCGGCGCAAGTATAAACTAGAGCTTAATCGTTGGACCGCGCGCGGCATTAATCGATTTGCACTGAACTAAGGGCCTGTTCATACTTCGCGACAAGAGCGACTGGAGCGACAAGAGCGACAAGAGCGACTGGGGCGACGGACGTGGTATGGTGTACGTAAATAATTGCGTGCTCCACACTCCGTCCGAATGTAGTGTGAAATGCGTAATTATTTACGTACACCACACTACATCCGTCGCCCCAGTCGCTCCTGTCGCTCTTGCCGCTCTTGTCGCGAAGTATGAACAGGCCCTAATTCGCATGGCGTATTAGGCCGATCGGTAACATTGATTGTCCATCAATGTTATCAATCGGGCACATCGCGTCGACTGAATACAGTTTTATATGAGGCCCTCTGAAGCGGCTTCAAAACTAGGATTCTTGCGCTCTTCACGAACATTTTGACACATTTTTACTTTTTAATTTTCTTTTCAAGGCTCATTGAGATTTTGCGCCTACCAGACATCTGTCGCAATCCAATCTGGATGTGTTTTAGGCCTTTGTCATACCATCGCTCACCCCGAGCGACGCCTAATGATATGCACCCATATCGATAATATCGCGCAGCCCGATCGATATGGGCCTATCATTAGGCGTCGCTCGGGCTGAGCGATGGTATGACAAAGGCCTTACCAATGTATCGCATCGATCAGTTTTAAAGATGAAGGAGGCATCTTGGCGCAACAAAATTTTGAATGAAGCTTAAGAGTTCGAAAAAGTCTTGACTACTTCTACACTACAGGAACCGTTCACCAACTTATTGTTGCATCCTACATTGACTTTCCAAAATCTGGAGCAACTTTGCGCTTCTAGTGAACTCTGAACTAAAATCTTTGCATGAAGAATTAACGGTTCCTTTTAGCCTACACAACTATCCTCCTTATACTAACGTAATTAAGCGTGAGCTGAGTTACAAAAACGTTGTGTTGAGAATCCCAACTACACCCGTTTGGCGCCTTTCAGTGGTCTATGAAGTGAGGTGTAAATAGGTGTTCTCATTGTTAGGACATATTGCGTCGGTATTTTCTCACCTCGTATCTAGCCATTACCACATGTTCTTGTGTCTCGCTATTCGAAGTGGATATTTATGACGTCTGCATATTTCTCAGGCGACAATGGCGCTCAAATCCTTGGGATTAATGGCCAAGGGAATGTTTGGTCCTCGATCGCCGACGGTAAGTATTCAGTGTGCTGTTTCCTAGCAAGGGATTGTGGTTGGCACTGATATCGTTCAGGGCAGTAGTTTCAGTGCGGCTAAATGTTGTTTTTACCAATCCTCGTGTAGTTAATGGATGGAATAAATAGCCTAGGGCCTGTTCCTGGTCCGCGACGGGAGCGACAATAGCGGCTGATTCTTTTGTGCAAAGCATACATATTTATTAATGCCGAACAATAAAAGGGTAGAGGATAAAGGACGCGTTACTCAGTCTCTTTTGGGATGCGCCACGCATTCTACTTCTTAAAGGATATCGTGGAGGCGATTAGAATGCGTATTTGGCCAAACATCGGCTTGCAGTGGCCAGCCGAGGAAGAGGTCAGCGCTTCATCCTTCTCAGACGAGTCTGGTACCGATTCACCGACCCAGGGATGAAAGGCTTGGTTGGCCTGGACGGGAAGTCCGAACCAGGAACCTGATATCGGGTGTACGCAACAGCGGCATTTCCTCCGACTGCGCTGCACGCGCCAGCAAAAATGTGTGTTCCTTGCTCTGACGAACAGTCGCCCATGTCACTCCCATCGCTGACTATGGACACGCCCTGGGCTATTTATTGGTTTCTTTGGCTATATACAAGTATTATTAAGTACTACATTTACAAGCCATTCACTGTATCAAGTATGGGAGTCATATAACAGAAGGTGCATGGTTTTCTACACTGTTGTTCTAACAATAAGACCAACTCCCAAATGAGCGAACATGTTAAGGGCCCTATGATCTACCCTGCGCTGTGCCACTTCATTTGCAGATGGTTTTTCAGACAGCTGCTACAACAATGGCTTTGCAACAGAAACGCACGAATTACAAGTACGTCGGAATGATAGCAGAGACTGATGGATCATTCGCCGGCGATCTCAACTATGGCCTTCATACACTATTCTTCACAGAGTTGTTCCGAGGTATCGCTATATCGCTATATAACAGCTCTAACGCCTCGTCTCCTTGATCTAAGGTAGAATTTAGGCTTCGGGGTGATGTTGGGACACGTGTTCCAGGAGCCAGCCACCATCAACTATCCATTCGAAAAAGGACCGCTTAGCACTCGGTTCAGGTAGCAGTGAACAGTTTTATTAACGGTTTCATTAAACAGTTCAATATTTATTGAGAGCTGCGTTGGTCTGAGGAGAAGGATCCTCGGATGTGGCCAATTTTTGAAAAATTTTCGAAATGAAAGTGGCAATTTTTCTTCGAACAATTTCTTCATTATTGTACATTGGCTGATTAAGTGATTTAACCACACAACTTAGTCTTGTCCATAAAGTTATTTATCAATAACAATCTCGAATTCGATGAGCAGACAAAATTGGCATTGTCTCGAAGGGGTTAACATGACCATCTAACTACATATAAGATGGGTGATATCTCGGAGTCTTTTGTAAAAAAGGTAGATTTCCGCTATGTACTACCTCTGCTTGCTAATTTCGTAGGTGAGCGACCAAAAGGTTCCAGATGTAGCCATTACAGGGCTCATGAAATAGCCAATTGCGGTGCTTATGGAGTTTTTCAATCTAAAACGGCGCAACGGGTTTGAGAACTTCATTGCGAATCGCCGAATTGTATTGAAGTGCTGTTTAGAGGAGAGCATGCTCTTCGTCGTTATCCATCCGGAGAGGAGCGCTGTATCGCCTGCAAGCTTTGTGAAGCCATCTGTCCTGCTCAGGTACGTAGAGATTTGTATATCCGCTGTCATTTCTATGTGAGATGATGGAATTATTTCGTGAGCACTCAAAGTATCCCATTCTAAACGAACCCAGTGACCCCAGGCAGCGCAACAGGAGGTACACCCGCCACCTGCTGGGGCATCGCGTCAGGGGGTACATCCGCTGTTCTGAGGACCGGAAACTTCTGTTTTCCGTGTCAAAGCTTTCGTAAGGCAGCCATTAGACTCTCGGTGAAGCCTAGGGGGTTGGGGGTGGATGAGCAAAGGGATGAGAGGAAGATCGCACGCCCCTAGCAAGGGGCGGGTGTACCTCCTGACCGTCACCCCCTCCCCCAGTGACTTCAGAGTCCTTCAAGGGTCCTCAGGGTTAGTCACGCAAATCCGAACTGTCGCTAGGAATTGTGGGTCGCGTGGTAGCGTAGCGCATTTCATTCCTCGGATTTCTCTATCGGGTGGCCACCGCAAGCCCCATAGTATTGTATTGTATTGTGTTATATTGTACGGAATAAATACACATTCGAATTTCCTGTAGGATACCCCGTGAGAGTAGAACGCGTGGCGCATCCCAAACAGGATTTTTATCAACACGGTCCTTTAAGCTTGTTCTTAGCCGACTTGCGTAATGTCCTCAAACGACGAGGCGCTGCGTTCGCAGATTGCGAACCCGCTTTAATAGCAACTTGGTGGTCTACCAGCGCCACAATAAGTGAAGCACCGTTGTTCAAGTTCTTTCATCAGCTTTTGCAAAAACTTCGTCAGGCCAACTTAGAGCCTCTGTGAAAATGTGCTTGTTTCATCAAATGAATTGATTATTGCAAGCTTGTGCATCCGTTTCTCATTCGTTACGATGTTTACGGTGAGCGAGAACTGGTCTACGAAGGAACCTTCGACTAGAACAGATCCTCGCTTTCTGTTTTATTTAATTTCAATTGTTTGGCATACATTGTTTTCGGGAAACGTGTGGTAGCGCAGTCGCAGGAGGCGTCGGCTATCGACTACAAACCGAACCAAGGTTCCTGCATTCAGGTTGCCTCCACAACATCCAGTAAAAGTTGAATGCGTGGCGAATCCCTCAAAAATTGATTGATCAACGCCTTGCCCTCATTCTTATCCTTATTGTTGCAGGCCATCACAATTGAGGCGGAGGCACGTCCCGATGGCAGTCGTCGTACCGTAAGATACGATATCGACATGACGAAGTATGTGTTCCTGTCACTTTGACGAATCTAGCAGTTCGAATGTTCCATGTGTTGCTCTTAAGATGCATCTTCTGCGGCCTTTGCCAAGAGGCCTGTCCTGTTGATGCGATTGTTGAAGGGCCGAACTTCGAATTCTCGACTGAGACACACGAGGAGATGCTCTACAACAAGGTGAGCTCTTCCTACTCCTCTTCTCCTTCTTTCTCCAGGCATCTTTTCACTTTCACTTTGTAGGAGAAATTGCTGATGAACGGCGACCGCTGGGAACCAGAGCTGGCCGCCAATTTGCAGGCGGAGTATTTGTATCGTTAAAGGTCATAGACCTTATTGACGAAGGTGGTAGTTTCTTAACGATGTTGTTTATATCGTGTTGTCGTTTTTAAGGGATGTTTAGATGTTTATTGTTATATGATAGCTTAGAGCTTTAATAAAGGTACTATGTAGCTGTATGCTGTTTGTTGCGTTAGCTTTGGTAGAACCATACAAATGTGTGGAATAAAAAATAGTGAAATTTAGTTTTAAAATTTTTCAAAACGGAAACCTAAAAGCCATTGGGGGAAGCAAACTTAGGAGGAAACCTTAGGAAGAACCGCAAAGCGAACCACTGACGTGCTCCCGTCTTTTCCCATTCCTGGCCAATTTTCTTATCCTATGTTTTCACTGTAGCACATCCTTGTGGGAGTCCGCTCGACCATGAACCTGATAAAGTGACACCAGGGCATATGTTATACTTGCACGACCCATTGGCGACGCGCGGCTCTGCGACAAGTTGTCGCTGTCGTCGAGACAGTCGCCAAGGGGAGTACAACATCTAAAAGTAGACTGAAGACCTGTTCATACTTCGCGACAAAACAAAGCAATCGCTGCGGAATCTACTCATACTCTAGCGCTGTCGCTGTCGCTCCCGTCGCCTGTTCATACTTCGCGCTGGCGACCCGAGCGGCGGCGACAGCGCGAGCGTTGGGGTGGGTAATCTACCGCCTCTAAAGGTCGGATGAGCTCGAAATTGGCACATGGGTTCGCTCAACTCAATCCATTATCCAACTGGAAAGGAAGTATAGTCAGCAGGAAGGTACCTTAAGTCCGAACCTTAAGGGTCTTTTTCCCACGGGCTTCTGTTGTGTAGCTACGTACACTACACTACGCTAGAACAAAAGTAACCAGACCTAGGACCGTTCACGGAGGAAAGGGACAAAGCAGTAAAAGCGGTAAGATCAGTGCAAATCTATCCTATAAGCAGAATACAACGACAGATACGTTCATATTATCAGAACACAGTAGAGATTGGTGAAGGCATCTGAGGGCTGTCACCGCCTGGAGCCTCGTCACAGAGCGATGCGATATGGGTTTGCGCAGCATTCCATACTGACTCGTGGCGTCAAACCATCGTAAATAACACTTTTTCGTTACGTCGTCATTTTCCCGCAATAGTTTCAGAACTGTTTAACACGTTGACGACAAGAGCGATTTTCGTGCGTCTCTCATGTGGGACCAAGTCCTCACGGCACGACATCCCGTACCCAAACGTCACTCTAAGGGTTATTTGAGATGTTGAACACGAATCCCATGGTCGTTTCACCGAATACAGCCGAAGACACCCATATCGACAACTAAGGTGGTCGGGTCAAAATCACCGACTTGGCTCAAACTTCGCCTAGCGTGGCTGCTTAGGGTGTTGTTTATAAGTAAGAAGTGTATCCATTGTCGTATCTGTTTACTCACAAGATTTGAATGTGTTTTCATGTTTATTTGAAATTTTTAAATGCATTATTTTTGTATTGTTGAACAGGTATTACCACCAATGAAAATTTGTGCTGGACACCATTATAAAAATTAGAAATTTGATATGAGTGTAGAATATTTATTACCTGTTATTTGGAGAATGAGACGACTAATCACCCTCGTTTACCCGTGCGCGCCGTATTTGGTGAAACAGACATCCGAATCGTGTTCATCATCCCTAAAAACCTCCCTAGACGATGTTTGAGCCAAATCGGTGATTCTGACCCGACCGGCCTAGTTGTCGATATGGGGGGTCTCCGACAGTAGAAACGGATTCGGAGAATTCGGAGAAACGGGCGTCGGATTCGTCTTCAGCATTCCAAAAAAAAACTCCTAGGCGTAGTTTGAGCCAAATCGGTGGTTTCGAAGAGATTTTATTAGAGGTGCGTCCCAAATTGGGACGCATTGTCGTCAACGTGTTAAGCATCCGTTTCCCGTAGTTCTCATCCCAATAAGTGGTCGGCAGGGAGTTTAGGGACACGGTAAGATTAAAGGCGACACCAGACGTGAAAATCACCAAAATCCTTCGGAGAACCTCATTTTTTGGATTTCGGACAAAGTTCGTAAGAATTGCACTTATCTCGCATAGGAAAGAGAAACTGTGCAGTAACCAGACATTCCTCGAAGGAGGCAAGTGCGGAGCCCTCATATAATAGGTGTTTAGTAGCCGAGGTGAGCGCTTGAATCGAGATGAATAACGAAGAATTATGGTAAATAATGTTTATTAGTAATATTCAACTATTCGCTCGAATAAGAACTATGAACTACGAGAAATGGATGTTCAAACAGTCCCGAAACTATTGAGAGGATCGAACGTGCTCTCACACGACCATCACTTCAGCGCTCTGCAGATGACTTTATGATGCTCACTCACCCTCCGGAACTCCACAGGATCTCCCAGAATCATTGCAGATGGTGGCCAGATGGAAGCACAACTAAAGCTGAATGCTAGCAGAGACGACTGACGGCCATATTCCGCAGTTGCGGATGCAACATGGCTTGACAGGTCACAAATTGACAACTGACCCTGAATCACGACGACTTCGTCTTGACAGGATGATACGAGATTGGACGTGTTCGAGACTGCCCGGGTGCGCGCCAACGGCGGGTGCCTGTGGCTGTGTTACTGCCTTCGGTACTTTCACTCCTTTTTACTTTACGGCTGTTACCTCGCTGTTTGGTTAGGTGCGATCCCAGTTGGGTGTGACCGCTTTTAACGCTAGTTTATTCTTGCGCCATCACGCGGCGCGGCATCATGATCGCCATAAATATCGATTTTTCGCGCCGCCCGGTCGATATCTATTCCGACCGCAGTGCCGCGCCGCGCAGCGGCATAAGTATAAGCTGGGCTTAAACGACTTTATAAGAACTGAGTGTGTTCAGTATCGGAATGCAAGTTGTCTCAAAGAAAATGTATACATTGTTTGAAGGGTGATACTTTCCTCACAGAAAAGGTACTGAAGAGGTTAAGGCCTCATATGAAAGCTTAAGAAAATAGAGTATTTCTCAGATATGATAGATAGATACGGCATGAAATGCGCCATGCACTCGTCCAAAGTTGTGCATTTTACACGTGATTCATTGTATTTCTGATTGTGTTTCGCTTGAACACTTGTTATAATTTTTCCACAAACTGGCCGTATCGATTCATTTGTGCTTGTTTTAAGGGTTAACACTTAGAAACACGGCTTGCAAAAAATGGACGGTATTCAAAAATGAAGGTACTGTTTGAAAGGCTCTAACATTGCTGCTAGTGAATCTTTTGAAGATGTTTGAGACTCATATGAAAGCAGGGATGAAGAAATTTTTGCGGCACGTAAACAGTCAAGATTGCACATGTCCTCGTCTGAAACCTTGTATTCCAGATTCGATTGATTGTGCATGGTCTGAATGCTTGCTACAATCTTGTTAATAATTAACACATTAACCTGTGCTGTAGATTTTAAAGTTTTCTGTCGTCCAGTAGCTGCAGTTACGTCGATTAACCTCTTCATTCAGCTTGAATGTTGCTTCGTCAGTCCATAGAATCCGTCTTAGAAAATGGGGCTTCTGCTCACATTTAAGTTTTGCAATCAATAGACTCACAAGTCACGTGTCTTTCACGTGATTGTCAAGTTCTCGACGTTATAACAAGCACACCACAGGTTAATATGGCCAAGTAGTAACAAGACTGTATCAAGCGTTCAGCCCATGCACAATCAATCGAGTCTGAAATCAAGGTTTAAGGCGGGGACATGGTGCAATCTTGACTGCTTACGCGCACAAACATTTCTTTACCCTGTGCTTTCATATGAGTCTAAAACCACTAGCAGCAATGTTAAAGCCTTTCAAACAACACCTGCATTTTTCACGACACCTGCATTTTTTGCAAGCAGTAGTATATTTTTAGTGTTAGGCCTTCAAGGAAACACTAATGAATCGATAGGCCACTTTGTGAAAAAATTATAACAAGTATTCAAGCGAAACACAATCAATCGAGGGTAAAATGGAAAATTTCAGACGAGTGCATGGCGCATCCCATCTCGATCATATTTCAGAAAATTTCTATTTTTTTAAAAGTTTTCGTATGAGTCCTTCTCCTTGTCCTTATCTTCTTCAGTGCTCTTACTATGAGCAAAATTATCACCTTTAAAACAGTATATACATTTTTTGAGACAGCTTGTAATTCACTCATTCCGTAGAAAGCAACTGCACCAAGGAAATCAAAATAACACAGAAAATATGTGAATGTCTATGTATGGTATATCTTTCACTACAGCGCCAACGCTGCTCTGTTGATTATCATGGCATCTTCATGTCCACATCACTATAGCCTTTGGGGCGCTACGGTATTTGGTCAAGGGGTTACCTTGTAAAAAGTTCAGTGCATGTCGCGAAGGTGGACGGCATTGGTCGGTTGGAACGAGCCAGCCAATCAGTTCGCATAGAATGGACGTGCCGTGCAATCTAGAGAGCACGTGGCTTCCCAGATTGGCCGGTGTGTGATTGGCCGGTATTCCGCTCGTTATGCTACCACCTTCAAACTCGCCACATGCACCGCCCACTCGACATGAGATGACTCCGCTGCATGTTCCTATCTACTACACTTTAGGTTCTATTTCTCGTCTGGGTGGACCAAACATTTCTTTACTTGGCGGTGAATTCGTGTCAGACTTCTTCGGGAGAACTGCTTAGCCTTTCTTCACAAAAATGTGCTCTCCGACTACCATCAACTACATCGAGCACTTAGCAGAAGGCGCTGAGCATTCTTAGGTTGTTGATGATCGTCGATTCTTCCCATTCATTATTTTGAAGCTCTGCTCACTTAGTCTATCAGTCATTTCAGATGGCGCTAAAATATCTTGGACTTGTTGCCAGAGAATACCTCGGCCGACGGAGCCCAACCGTTAGTGCTTTAACAGAATTTATGCTAAACCTACAACACTTAATTGAAAGCCTCGTAGTTTCTGTGTGTACGAGACTGCTCACCCAGAGTATTGTTCGAGGAATGAATGCAGTTCTTGGTAGCCTTACCACTGTCAAGCAGTAGTAACTTCCAACCTCAAAATGATTGAAATCCATTACACAATATTATGTTATTCCATATTTATATGATGTATATATACACTGGGCGCGTGTAGCGCAGTCGGAGGAGGCGCGACTGTCGCGTGCACCCGATACCAGGCTCCTGGTTCGGATTTCCCGCCCAGGCCAACCAAGCCTTCCATCCCTCCGGGGTCGGTGAATTGGTACCAGACTTGTTTGGGAAGGATAAAGCGCTGACTTGTTCATCGGCTGGCCACCGCAAGTCATTGTATGGCTAAATACGCATTCATGTCGCCTCCACGACATCTCGTAGAAGTAGAATGCGCTGGCGCATCCCAGAAGGGATTGAGTAACGCCGTCCTTTATCCTTTTATCCTTTATATATACACTCATTTTGCCATGCGCCAACTCTCGGATATGGTTTTAGATCATTTTTTAAGTGAAACTTTACACTTTCGCAGCAAAATGGACACTTCTGACACCCGGATACGGGTGAGTGCTGATCGGTCCCACGTTGCGTTCGATCAAAGGGCACCGGTGGTGTAAAGGCGTAGAGCATTCCCGCCCTGTCAGAGGGAGGTGCGGGTTCGAGTCCCGCCTAGTGCTAGAAGCTTTGATCTCAACAAAACATCACTGTGACAACTTCTGACACCATACCGAACATCTTCCAAAACAGAACAAGCATATCCCATAGAAATGCAAACATCCTCTAAGAATGTCGAAATAAATAACTGCTTAGGGAACTTTACTATTACCTGCTTCCTTAGAAAATTTATAATTTACCAACCCCAAAAAAGTGAACACAGTGTTTGAGACGTTACAAGCGCTTTATTTTTAAACAAAAATTTGACGAAAGCTTATTTTAAAGTGCTGTGAAGCAGCAATTTTTTCTTGTGTTAAAAGAATAGATCGCGTCATACTCCTCCCCAGCACGTCGCGAATTTCACTTGATTGTTAATGTAAGCCGTGTGCATATTGTCCGCATGTATGACTCTAGATTTGATATTGGGAGATAGAATAGAATAACATGTCTGTGTTATTACGTACTTCTACGGAATATCTCCTCAAGAAGCTCCTGCTGTCAGTTACGCTGGTTTTGAATCCGAACGCATAAATTTCCTTTGGGCATAATTAGTGGAGACGTCGCTCACTAATGATTATCTCCTAGCACTTAAAAAATGTAGCCCAGAATAAAACAGTGAAAAATATTTTTATGGCAATAGGCTAATGTCGTCAATGGGATCACGGTGGTGAGTGATTTTTGCAAAAAGGGTGAAGACCAAGACGACTGCAGCAAAGGAACAGAAATAACGCGGGTAGCGCGCCTTCTGCGGCACCAATCCTCATGGTAGATACTGTATTATTATACATATATGGTCCGCAAGTATGGCTCCATGTTTGATATTGTTCGCTACATTTGCTTTCTTATCATGAGTGTCTGCCTCAGCTTCCATATGTGACATTGCATTTTGCTGATGGAGTGGATTTACCGGATATCAAATATTTCTTACGATCACATTTTTCAGTTTCTCTCTTTCCTTTGAAGCTCACCTCTTTTATTCTGGACTACAAGAGGGAGAGAGTGACTAACATCGGAGAATTCAGCTCTCTAATTTTCTCTGCATGTTATAAGCTCGTATGGAGATGGTAGCTTCTGATAGAGAGCGACATCCACCTCTCTTTCTTATCGTAGACGGCTCCTGAAACTTTGTGCGAAAGGTGCAACCTTTCCTCATAGTTTCGCTTATTCTCCAGTGCTATTTGAGAACCACTTCTGGGAAATCGACCCTCACCTTACATTGCGTTCGTCTGCTCTAGTCCTTTGTGATCAGTGGCTTTTTCCTTTCCCTTTCTTTTGTTTTGGCATCGTTTGTTTCTAATTTATTAATGGTGCACCTAGTTGTGCAAATACAGGGAAAAAGAAGAAAAGATAAAAAGAAATGATGCGTACTTGAAACTGCGGAGTGAAGACGTGTTTGTTTTCTAAATATGATACAAGTGCTCCGACACGCCTAACGGCGCGTCTCGCACTTGCTCGCTTCTCGCGACTTTGCAGAATCACTGATCTAGTTTTGTAAAACATAAAATTGCTAGCATCTAGGATCTGCTGCGTACTTCATTGGCATCAAGCCGTTCAAATCTTCCGTGCATTCATCATAGACATTCTCTCCGTACCGGATACCGCTGGCATGTCTTCTAAAGGCAGGTTACCCTCACTCGATTCTTCCTACTGGATCTAACTACTGGACCGCCTTTACTGGTCTTCCCTCCCTCTGTAGTCCCCCACCTTCCTGGTCCCAACTCCTGGCCCGCTTCTTCGTATCCCCTATTGAGCCCCTACTTGACTCTTCTTGCTGGTTTCCCCGCCCTGGCCCTCCTCCTGTCCTCCCATGCTCACGGCATGTGTCTGCGAGTTCGTTCAAGTATCGTTCAAGTACTTAGTGGTTCGTGAGAAGCTAAGTTAGTTATGCTGTGTTTAATGCATGATTATGTTCATGTATGACAAATAAATAAATAAATAAATAAATAAATAAACAATTAACTTGGTCTGCACACAAAATTGACCTAAAAATCGGACTGCCATAAGCGGTCGACCTCACTGTGCCTCTTAAGATGGCTGCAACGGGTGTGGTCGTACAACAGAAACGCAGCAATTACAAGTACGTTGGAATGGTACAAGAAACTGACGGGTCATTCGCTGGAGACCTGAACTATGGCCTTAACCTGATATTTTTCTCAGAAATGTTTCGAGGTAATGTTGTGGAAAAGTCTCGTATGCTTAGAGTTCAGCTTTAGAGGCTGGGTTCAGGTTTTGGTGTCATGTTGGGACACGTGTTCATGGAGCCCGCGACGATCAACTATCCATTCGAGAAGGGACCCCTTAGCACTCGGTTCAGGTATGCTTGAACGGAGATTATTTTTTATTCGTCTTTTCTAACGAATGGCCGGGTTTTCGCAAAGAAAGACGCCAGCAGCGCGGAATATATCGAATATACCCAATATCGATTAGGCAGCGCGGAAGGTCGATATCAGTAGCTTCCAGGGGCCGGATTCATCAACGTCTTACGTAACTTTAACGGAGAATTGTAAGGCTGTCAAGCGATATGGTGCGCGATAAGCCACGCTATCTGAGCTTCTAACGCGGCTTATCGCTCACCATATCGCTTGATAAGCTTACAATTCTCCGTTAACGTTGATGAAGTGAGTCGTTGATGAATCCGGCCCCAGGATACCATGTCCTTCGTCAAAACCTGGCCTGAGCCCACACAAACATAAACAGGCACATTACACAGAGCATTGGAGTATAACCTGCTTACATTATATAACTAATGGTCCCTCATCATCGAGGTTATAGCATCTAACCATAAGTCTTCTAAATCGTGTTGTGCTCATGTTTGTAGGCAGTGTTCTACAATTAGGCACTGTTTCGAAAAAGCGGTACTCTCCAGAAGTACGAGTATATCGCGAAGCATGGGTAGAGGCGAAGGCTGTCAATCTTGGCCGTATTAGCTGACAGGTGAGGATGAGTGCTGAAGCGTTGTGCGTCGAAATGCAGAGCACAGAAATAGGTGTGGGATAACTTAGCCGTGCTAAGGTGGACCGTATCCTACACCTACGTGCTTTCCTCCGTGCAAAACAGAAAGTGTGCCTTCCCGCTCTTGGGGAGAGTCAAACTCTACCTCCACAGGCTGCTTGAACAGAACCGCCTCGTACAGCGGTAGTGTGGAAGAGCGCGGAACATTCGTTCACAATCTGATCGACAACACACGGGACCGGATCGGTACAGTGTCATACCACGTCATACCAGGAGTTAAAGGTCTGCCTCACCCACCATACTCACTGGACCTTGCGCCAACCGACTACCACCTATTTAAGCACTTTTAGAACCCTCGCCGGTAGAACCTCCGCAAACCGGGACCACGCAAAAACAGCCTCTCTAGAATTTCTCGCATCTGGACCGAACGGTTTTTTCGCTGATGGAATTGCGCAATCAGTCTCGTGCTGGAAAAGAGCTGAAAATTCTAATGCTGCTTTTTTCGGCTGAACCCGTTGATTATGAATAAATTTATGATGGTTTGAAGTGGACCAGTCAAAACCACCGGAGCTTTCCGACTGACCTAGTGTCGGATTCATCAACGACTTACAGCAATTTAACAGAGAAAATTACAGCTGAAATCTCTAGCAGCGCGGCTTATCAAGCGATATGGTGAGCGATAAGCCGCGTTATCTGAGTTTTTCGCTGTAAGTTCTCTGTTAATGTTAGGTAAGTCGTTGACGAATCCGACCGCTAGTTGTAATGCAATGAAACATATTATAGTAAAGGAGTGGAGAGAAGAGGCCAAGCTAGGCGACGCAACTGTCGAAAGTTGTTTTAAGACGGAGCAAAACAGACGACTCTTTGATTTGATACGAACCACTAGCGCAAAATCTATTCCCATGTGAACATCTGGGGCCGGATTCACCAACGACTCACGTAACTTTAACGAAGAATTGTAAGTGAAACGCTCAGATAACGCGGCTTATCGCTCACCATATCGCTTGATAAGCCGCGTTATCTGAGCTTTTCGCTTACAATTCTCCGTTAAAGTTACGTAAGTCGTTGACGAATCTGGCCGCTGCTTATGACTAGGTTACCAGTTGTTCACTTGGGAAAAAAGGGAACAAATGACTGACTGACTGCAGCTTAATAAACACTCTTAAGATTTTTAATCCAATTAGCAGGAAATACTTCAAGTCCAGATTTAAAGGATCCTTTTAAGAAAGGCTTCGGGTGAGTACATAGTTACATATACCACACCCTACAGTCGCTCCCGTCCTTCGTCGTTCAGTTGGTCCTATCGCCTGTTCATATCTCACCGGCGCTGCAGTCACTCTCGTCGTTGCTACCGCCGGTTCTGAACAGGCCCAAAGCGATCTTGCAACCATGACATAAGTAATGGTGGACGCTTTCGTGTGACGACCGCTTGAAGGCACATTTCAACCATACAGCGATTCTTGGAAGCTGATGGAGAAGCGGCGTCCTATGATCTACTAGCAGCGCTTGATAGGAATTCAGCGATTCTGCAGAGTTCCAAAGGTCACCCATACCTCCATTTGAAGGACTAATTGGTGCAGTTTCAGAGGAGAGCATGCACTTCGCCGCTACCCATCTGGCGAGGAGCGCTGCATCGCTTGCAAGCTATGCGAAGCAATTTGCCCTGCTCAGGTAAGCGGGGCTTTTCGTATCTGCGGTCTTGCTCACCACCTCAAAGTGTCGCCTTGGTAGTCATTTACTACTATGTCATACGGTCGTAGATGCTGGGATTGATGAAGTTATCTTGGCTACGGTATAGCTAGAAAGGGCTGAATATCTTAACTACGTCGATTGGGGCAAGTTAGAAAAAATCAAAAAATGGATGACATCCACAAAAAACGATTATTTGACCAATATAGATTGATGGCGATCGATAGTTCAAAAACAAACTTTAGATTCGTGTTCAGCGACCTCGATTACCCCCAGGGCTGAAGTTTCGTGCCGCTTGAACGACATCCAAAAAATCGATAATATCGGTCGATATCTATTGATCGACTTCAGATTCGTGTTCAGCGACTTCGATTACCTCCGGGGCTGAAGTTTCAGACTGCTTGAGCGACATACACAAAATATCGATCGCTATCGATTGCCTCTCCTGCTGTGAACGCCTATACGAACGATGATCATCTAAATGCCCAGGCACGGTTGCCGACGTGTTCATCACGTCTACGGCACCGTCAGACACGATGTCGATGTTCAACAATCGTTTCCAATACTCACGATCAGTGCCCCCACTCCAGTTATGACTGACGGACGGACGGACGGGAACACACACACGCTTGCTCTCTTATACTATATATATATATATATATATATATAGTTATACTTTGGAATATATAACTGTAAACTTAAAAGCGGTTGAGAATTCCTTTCTAATAGTCAGAACGTGCTTGAATACTTACAAGGGAGGTCAATGAGCGTCCCGTGGCAATTTTAAAAGTGACCTGTTGAGGGTTGTAGGGGACCGTAAAAGAAGCACCGTAGTGGTTTTCAGTTTCCGGCGGACATCTAGGTAGGTCAAAATTGCAAAGACCCGTATCACTTCAGTGCGGGCCGATAAAGCCCAACTGACATCTGGAACTGCATGTCGTCGTTAGAATCTAACCTGCAAAAGTTTGGGGCTATAACGGTAGCGGAATTACAGCGAACACAAATTGCTTGCAAGCCGTACAGTAACCGAAGTGGAACATTGAGGTACGCCGCTCACGAACATCGGCGCGGCGACTGGATGGCCGAGTAGATACGCAAACGGACTTGCAGGAAAGGGATGAGGGGTTCGGATCCGGAGGGTGTGTTTCTGCATTGCTGGGCTTACTCGATCCGTTGTAAGTCGTTGTAAAGTGTACTTTGACCACGGTATTGCACCATACTGACAATGTAACCCTATTTTAACCTGGGTGTTACGATATAAAAACAAACAGAAAAGCAACAGCGTTCATAATGCATAGTTCGATTGGTCATTGAGAGCAAGTGGCTTTTCTTTGCATAAAAAGTAGATAATATTCTTTGCCTTGACCGTCTTCGTTAATCGCTGACGGTAGGATTGTAAGTACGACTATACATCACGACTTAAAAATCAAGGAGAAAATGAAAAAAATGGATAAAAAAGATTTGTTTTTACATTATTTATTTATTTATTCATTTATTGTTTTTAATTTAAATTTTGTTTATTATATTTTACTATATTTATTTATCATTGACATTTATATTTTTAATTAATTAGTCAATTATTGTATTTATGATTGATTTTTTCGACCCCTCTTCGACTTCTGGAGAGAAAGTATAGCATACTAATCTGTCTTCTTGCTCAACCAACCATATTGCTAGTGATCTCACGGCCGTCACATACAACAAACTCCTCATTGCTACAAGAAGACCTAGTACTACCCGAGAGGCTGTCTTTATGTACGAATGGTCGCCGCGCCCGCGACGACGACTGTCGTGTGCGCGATGAGCTCCGCTGCGGTCGTGGGAGCTGTGCCTCATGACTTGCTGCAGGCGCTAGGTTTGAGTTGTTGTTATCTCTTTCTGCTGTTGCAGGAGCTGCGGGAAAACATGCTCTGGTTCAGAAAGTGAGTTCGAGTTATAAAAGTAAACAACGTTCGAATGCTCAATTTTATATGATGCTTCTTCAGGAAAAGTTGAAAATATGACACACTATCGCAGTGAAACTGAGTTTGTATACACTTTCCAACACTTGATGTGCAAGTTTTGATGCAGGTCTAGATACCTCTGGCCGCTGAAGGCACCCAATTGCGACGTCTTCTGCCGCGCTCGCCGCGCGAGTCCCCGCGTCCGCGGCGACCATTCGTACATAATGTCCCGCAGCCAGTACTACCCACATCATCATCATCGTCCGGCGACCAGTCTACGTCCTGCGCTTCGTTCAAGTAGAGCTATCATCACGAATGAAAGAACAGGAGACTTTTCTTCGCAGTTCCTCGGTAGCATGCAAGGGCCTATCCCACCTTCAAAATAGCTAATATTCTTTATCTTGACCGTCTTCGTTACGCATTGACGGTGTCTGTCAGCACTACTGTACTTCATCACTCCAAAAGTCGAGGAGAGACTGAAAAAATGGAGATTAAGATTTATCTTTATTATTTATTTATTTGTTATTTTATATATTATGTATTAAATATTATTTGATTAAATATAAATAATATCTATAAATAAAATATAATAAATAAAATAAAATTAAATACAATAATCCCCCATATGTTAAAAAATAAATATAAAAATCCTCTCTAACTCTCTAGACGCCGCACTGACGGCTTCTTGATGACCACTTTTATTCTCATTGTTTTATGACCACTCATCGTTCCGGCTCCTTGTATTTGTTTTTTGTTTTTTGTAATGGCAGCGCAATACCGAAAGATACGAAATTGCAGTGCATAATGATTCTATGCTTGTACTTTGTTGATGAACATTGTTGACCATATTTGTAGGGATCGCTTTGTTTAATGTTTTCTGGACTGCTTTTTGGGTTTTATCCTGTTTTTTTTTTAAAGAGCGCAAGGTATATTAACACTACTATTGTATTGCACCTTAATTGGATCCTTAGGTAGTTTTGGTAAAGAATAAATAAATATCAAATCTCCATCATTAACTTTTAGCTTAATCGGAGTTTAGAACAGCCGATGTTTTTGAATGATTGCCGTTTTATTAGTGTTGTTAAGGCTAAAATAAGTGTTATTTGTATTAATATTAAGTAATATTTCTGCTTTGTCATCATTTGTAACACCCATTTCATTCATTAAATTGATTATGTAGATTTTTTTCACAAATAATGCTGTAATTATTGCTTGCTTTATCTAGACGGTGAATTATAAAAACGTTTCGAAGTTGACGAATTGCTCTGTAAGGTATGTGATATCTACCTCTAGTGTTATTATTAAGCAATGTTTTTTTTTATTTCGGTACTGTAGATTGAAGAAATTTTCTAACTCTAGTATTTTTTCTCATGAAACTCTATAGAATCGTTTTATGTGGTTTATCACTTTTTCGACCGTTATTTTGTGGGTGTTATGTATTACATCCTTGCTATATTCCGTTTTTGTTCTACTCTTTATGCCCTTTCTTAATATAAGGTTGGAAGAAAGCCTTTTCGTTTCTTTTCGAAAGATCTACTACTTCACAACTACAAGGTCAAATCAATTGAGATAAACTCCATTTTGTTCCACTACACTTCTCCAAAGACTGGGTAATTTTCTAATTCTTCTTGCCTAAAAAACTGCAGTTCTGGAGTCGAGCCATTGCTGAATCCAATTTTTGAGGTCTTCATCCGTTTCAAAATATTTCTCTCCATTTTCTTGCTTGAGAGCACGGAAGAGATGGTGGTCGATAGGGGCAGAGTCAGATCTATACTGTGGATGTGGCACTACCTTCCAGCCCAGCTCCTTTGTTGTTTCTCTTGTGAGTCTTGCAACATGTCGCTTTGCATTATCATGCAGGATCATCGCCTTTGACTTCTCAGGCCTCTTTTCTTGGAGAGCTGCGCGACTCTATGAAGTTGGCCACTGTATTTGGTAGCAGTAAGTGCCTCCCCACTTCTGTAAGTTTCCCAGTAAATCACTCCTCTGACATCCCTCCAAACACTCAAGGGAATCTTCCTTTCGTGAACATTGGCTTGAGATTAGGCTTAGTGCTCTCTCCTTTTTGTCCCCTTTGTCTTTTTCTTCGGAAGATGGCATACAGAACCCAGGACTCATCGCCTTCCACAATCCGCGGCAGAAACGAATTTCTTTTATATCTCGACAGAAGAGAAGCAGGGATGGAGAGCCGTTGACCTTTCTGAGTGTCTGAAGGGCATGTGGAATGCAAGCTCCGAATTTCCATGCAAAGCCAAGATTCTTCAGATGGATTCCCACAATCCTATGAGACACTTCGAGCTTCTCTGCCAGTTGACGTCGTCTGCCTACTATCAGTGCGAAGAAGATGGAGTACAATATCGGCCTTATCTTTTGGTCTTTGGGCGGAAAAGGCGGTTTTTTTTCGCTTTTTCCGCCCAAAGACCAAAAGATAAGGCCGGTATTTTAGTTCAGTGTCATCCAGTTCAGTTGGCCTTCCTGACCTTGCTTTGTCCTCGATGAATGATCTCCCTTCAAAAACTTTCCGAACCATTCATAACAGGTGCGATGAGTAATAGATCTAACCAGCCGTCCGTGCGGCCTCTCGGCCGCACCGACGGCTTCTTGACGGCTTCGCCGTGGCAGTAACTTCTCATCATTAATTGTAGCTGCGCCACCTATGTCATAGTTTACTCAGGAAGAACATCTTAACTACGTCGATGAGGGCAAGTTGGAAAAAAAGCGAAAAAATGGACGACATGCACAAAAATGCTTATTTGCCCAATATCGATTGATGGCGATCGACAGTTTAAAAACGAACTTCAGATTCGTGTTCAGCGACCTCCATTACCCCCAGAGCTGAAGCTTCGTGCCGCTTGAACGACATCCGCAAAAAATCGACGATATCGATTGACATCGATCGGTCGACTTCCGATTCGTGTTCAGCGACATCGATTACCCCAGGGCCGAAATTTCGTGCCGCCTAAACGTTATCCTCAAAAAATCGATAATATCGATCGATATCGATTGGACGACTCCAGATTCGTGTTCAGCGACCTAGATTACCCCCAGGGCTGAAGTTTCGTGCCGTCTGAACAAAATCCTCAAACAATCGATATCGAGCGATATCGATTGGTCGACTTCAGATTCGTGTTCAGCGACATCGATTACCCCAGGGCCGAAGATTCGTGTTTAGCGACCTCGATTACCCCCAGGGCCGAAGTTTCGTGCCGCCGACGTGTTCGGCACGTCTGCGGCTCGCCATGCACGGTTGCCGACGTGTTCGGCACGTCTACGGCATCGCCAGGCACGGTTGCCGACGTGTTCGGTACGTCTACGGCATCGCCAGGCACGGTTGCCGACGTGTTCGGCACGTCTGTGGCATCGCCAGGCACGGTTGCCGACGTGTTCGGTACGTCTACGGCATCGCCAGGCACGGTTGCCGACGTGTTCGGCACTTCTGTGGCATCGCCATGCTCGGTTGCCGACGTGTTCGGCTGCCGCGCCCCAACTCAAAGTGTGACGGACGGACAGAGTGACACACACACACACAGTGACACACACACACACACACACACACGCTTGCTGCTTTATATATAGTAGGATGCCATATGTATCGTTAATTTGGTTGGCTGCCTAAAGTGCTGTAGATTCTTTAATGAATTCATGAAGAATGTCGTGCTGAAAATGGCCATGAGGTAGATCTGACATTGAGTTCGGAAGATTGGATAGATAACGAAGTACAAGAAGGGTTTTGACCTATGTCCGCGTGCGAACGGTAGTGCGTTCACAAGAAGTACGGTCCCTCGAAGTGTGAAGAGACTTTTTCCAACCTGATATTTCTTCAAATTCTTTATGTTCAATATGTATCTGTTTCCTGTAATGATCTGCTTACAAATAGGGTCTATGAAACGACTATATTTATGATGTCGTATGTCGCAAATGCATTTTTTTATTTAGTATTTCTTTGCAGTTTTCCAAATTCGCGTTTACTAGAAATTTATTGTAATTAAATATAGTTCTAGATATTGCTCGCTCATAAGTGGAAACCACTCTAGAAGGGATGAAGTCTTTAGTTGAGTTATTCTCAACAACCTCTCTGACTTTAATGTTGTTAAATATTTTATTGAAATTAACGCGGTCAAAAATGTTACCTTTATAACCTAAATTGGGTGATGAGGCTTAAAGAAAATGACTTGAGCCATTAGGGGTTTTAAGGTTGTATGCTGTTATGAAGATTTTTTGTTGCAATCAGAACTCTGGCACTGGGCGGAACTCAAACCTTCACCCTTACTTACCCAACGGAATGCTATGCAATGACATCTCGAGTTCTCATCAGATCAAGACATCATTATAACAGCTTATAACTTCGGTGACAGCTACCTCAAGCTTAGAATGACTTGATCTTAAAGAGGTTGACATGGATATTATACCCATTGTATTATAGATCTAATTAGATCAAAGTCAGATGTCTTCGTTTTTTCACTATTTGAAAGGCCGCTTGACCAATTTTGTAGTGAACGATAGTTTGTGAATCTGTGCTTTTTCAGGCTATAACGATCGAAGCGGAGCCACGTCCCGATGGTAGCCGTCGTACAGTAAGATACGACATTGACATGACGAAGTTTGTTCGTCTGCTGGTTTGTTATATATCAGAAGTATTCTGTGCTATTTTTCAGATGCATCTTCTGCGGGTTATGCCAAGAGGCGTGTCCTGTTGATGCGATCGTTGAAGGGCCGAATTTTGAGTACTCAACAGAGACGCACGAGGAGATGATCTACAACAAGGTGAGCTCTTCCTAGCTGCTTTCTCCAGGCATATTTTCCTTTTCACTTTGTAGGAGAAATTGCTGATGAACGGCGACCGCTGGGAACCAGAGCTGGCTGCTAATTTGCAGGCGGAGTATTTGTATCGTTAAAGGTCATGGACCTTATTGACGAAGGTGGTAGTTTCTTAACGATGTTGTTTATATCGTGTTCTCGTTTTCAAGGAAGTTTAGATGTTTATTGTTATATGATAGCTTAGAGCTTTAATAAAGGTACTTACTTAGTACTTAGTTCCTCCCGTTGCTGTTG
The DNA here is from genome assembly GCA_947359475.1 of Heligmosomoides polygyrus bakeri. Classification (NCBI taxonomy): domain Eukaryota; kingdom Metazoa; phylum Nematoda; class Chromadorea; order Rhabditida; family Heligmosomidae; genus Heligmosomoides; species Heligmosomoides polygyrus. Next base: position 95,557,235 of record OX375867.1, on the reverse strand, counting down.
AGCGCATAGGGCGACGAACTCTTTCCACCGCTGCCTGTCTCGGGCTATTTCTTCACACTCCTGCCTAGAAATATTCATAACTTCCAGGTCATTCAAAAACGTGCGACGCCACGTGTTTTTTGGGCGGCCTCTGGTTCGCTTTCCTGGCGGTGTCCATTGCATGGCTGATCTTGGCAGGCGGTGCTCCGGCATTCGAAGAATGTGTCCGGCCAGGCGGAGTCGGCGTTGCACAACGGTTTCGTAGAGGTTGCTCGAGCGGCAGCGTTGTAGTACTTCTTCGTTCGTCAAGCGGTCCGTATAGCGTATCCTCATTATTTGTCGTAGACATTTGCAGTGGAACGCGTTGATCCGTCTGATGATGCTAGCTGACATCTTCCATGTTTCGCTAGCGTACACTGCAGTGGGGACGACTATCGAAGAATACAAACGCAGCTTGACGTTATTTGAAATTGAAGACGACGTCCACAGTGGCTTAAGCCTCCGGAACACTGCCGTTGCCTTCGCAATCCTGCATCGAACGTCAGCTTCAGCATCTCCGTCACTTGTGATCATGCTTCCCAAGTAGGTGAAGTTATCCACTACTTCCAAGCGATCCGATCCTACGTAGATATACTCCAAAGGCCATATTTCCTGCGTGCATGACCTTTGACTTTTCGGGATTAATTCGGAGGCCGATTTTGCTTGCTTCCTGGCTAAGGCATTCCGTGCTTCTTTGAAGAGTATCGTTGTCCTCAGCGAATATGGCAATGTCGTCGGCAAAGTCCAGGTCCATAAGGCGACCGCTAGACCAAGGGATACCCCCTTGTACTTCGGCTGTCGTTCTTCTCAGTACGTAGTCGAGTGCGATGTTGAAGAGCAGCGGCGAGAGAACACATCCCTGTCTGACTCCTGTGGTGACTTCGAAGAATCTTGTATTTCCGAGAGTTGTCTTTACGCAGCACGAGGAGTTTTGGTATAGACTTCTAAACACCTTGACGAAGGTCGCAGGGACTCCATAGAGACTGAGTATTTCCCATAGCGACTCACGGTGGACACTGTCAAATGCTTTCTTGAAATCGACGAAGTTTATGAAGAGCGGGTAGCGATACCTCCAGGCACTGCTCGATGATGTTGCGTAGCGTAAAGATCTGGTCGCAACACGATCTTCCGTTTCTGAATCCAGCTTGCTCCTCCCGCAGTCGATCATCAATTGCATCTCGAAGCCTTCTTAACAATACGGTGTAGAATACTTTGCCTGGCACTGACAACAGGGTGATACCTCTCCAGTTTCCGCAATCCGATAAGCTTCCTTTCTTCGGCAGTTTGACTACTAAGCCTTTTTTTCCAATCCTCTGGCACTTCATGTTGATGCCAGCAGCTATTGAAGAGTGCCGTCAATTGTTCCGCTACCGGTGCGGCTCCAGCTTTTAACATCTCCGCTGCAATTTCGTCGAGGCCAGGGGCTTTTCCGTTTTTGAGACCTCGTATTGCTGTCTTTGTTTCCTCTACCGTTATGTAGCCGGTATTGACGTTTAGCTCTCCCAGGGCGTTTTCATCATCGAACGTAGGCGTTGCGGATGGCTGGGGCTGGTTGTACACTTCACGGAAGTGTTCAACCCATCTTTCGTTTTGTTCAGCTTCGCTGACAAGTAGTCTGCCATTTTTGTCCTTTATAGGGACGCATGTGTTGGGCCTTGTTCCCGTCAGCTCCGATACAATTCGATACAGTGTTCTGGAATCACCACGACTAGCCGCTGTTTGTGCCTCCGTTTCCTTCTGAGCGATCCAAGCTTTCTTATCGCGGCGACATGACGCTTTTACCTGTCGATCGAGTTCCGAATAAATTTCGCCCGCTTCCCTTGATTCGTCAGGCGTCTTGGCACATTCTTTTCTTTGCTTGGCTCGCTTCCTCTCATCTATCAGCTTCCAGGTTTCTTCTCGAATCCACTGCTCCTTTCGCTTGCCTCGTTTGCGTCCGATGGTCGCTTCAGCACTTCCACATAGCGCGGTCTTGACGGCTTCCCAGTGTTCGTCAATGCTTTCGCATTTGTCAAGCATACTGAAACGGTTTCGTAGTTCAACGCGGTAGTTCCTCGCGGTTGTATGGTTCTTGAACTTTTCGACGTCATATGGTCGCCTGACAACCGGCCTTTTTTGCAGCTTCAGCTTCAGCTTCAACGTAGCCCTAACAAGATAGTGGTCTGTGCCTACATCCGCACCTCTGTACACACGTGCATCGTTGACTGACGTCCTCCATTTGCGGCTGATGCAGATGTGGTCAATTTCGTTTGCCGTCGTGCCGTTTGGCGATCTCCAAGTTTTCTTGTGGAGGCCTCGGTGAAAGAAGAATGTATTCGCGATGCATAGATCGTTGAAATCGCAGAATGACACGAGCCTTTCTCCGTTGTTGCTTAGGTGGTCCGACGATGCGAACGCTCCGACAGATTTTTCCATGCCTTTTCGATCGCCTCCCACCTGCGCGTTGAAGTCGCCTAGAACAAGCTTGAGGTCCCGTCGTGGCATTTCGTCAATGACATCTTGTAGCCGTTCATAGAAATCGTCCTCGTCGTCGGTTGCGTCTTCCGTTGGAGCGTACGCCTGTATCATTGCGACTCTGGTATGTCTCGTTCGAAAGCGCGCAGTGATGATTCTGTCGTTTACTGGCTCCCAACTAACGAGGGAATTTGAAGCTCGTTTGCTAAGGACGATTCCTACTCCTTTTTCATGCCTCCTTTCTGGACCAGAGAACAGGATAGTTTTGCCATCACTAATCAAGCGTCCACTTCCGGTCCATCGGACCTCACTGATTCCGAGAATGTCTAGATCGTAAATATCGAATTCCTGGAGGAGTTGGGCGAGACGCCCAGCTTGGTGAAGCGTGCGTATGTTCCAGGTACCAATACGCGTGATGTTCTTCGGAGAGAAAACCGAGTCCAGTATCAAGTCTCCCGTCACAAAGCTCGGCTTCGATTTTCCCTTTTCAGCAGTATCCATTTAGTCCATCGTTTCTGTAGCATAATGGTTTTTTTACGGGGACGGGTTGCTGGCCCATCGCCCAACCCTCCTCCTTTTTCATCCGGGCTTGGGACCGGCAAAGGCGGTGTTAATAAAGGTACTACGTAGCTGTATTTTGCTTGTTTGTTGCGTTCCCTTTTGTAAAAGCTTACATAGGTGAAAAATAAGGTTCCATTTCTAGCGGGTGGGGGTACAAAGTTTTTTCTAATAGCATAGATAAGGATTAATGATAATCACTTAATAATAACATCCGAGAATTTATTTTAAAATCTTCAGAATGGGAACGTAACGGGCTGTCATTATGCGAAATCAAGCTTAAGGGAAAAACGTTAAGAAGAACCGCAAAGCGAACCAGTAACCTGCTCCCGTATTTGGTGCGTTCAACCACAAACCTGTTAAAGTGACACGTATATGTGACACGTATAGTGGTATATGTTACACTTCTTCGACCCCTCGCAGACCTCTCTGCATGATGGGAGTATAACACCTAAAAATAGACTGAAGGCTTGTTCATACTTCGCGACGTGAGCGGTTGTTCTGAAAGGCCAAACATGCAAGTCAATTAAAATCAAAGCGATTCATAGTCAAGCGCTGTCGCAGACGCTCCATCATTCCCGTCGTTGCCGTCGCCTGTTCGGGCCTGTTCATACTTCGCGACAAGAGCGACAAGAGCGACTGGGGCGACGGATCAGTGCACGTAAATAATTGCGTACTCCACACTCAGTCCGCAACGAATGTAGTGTGAAATGCGTACTTATTTACGTACACCACACTACATCCGTCGCCCCTCCAGCCGCTCTTGTCGCTTTTGTCGCTCTTGTCGCGAAGTATGAACAGGCCCTTCATACTTCCCGCTGTCGACTCGAGCGACGACGGCGACAGCACCAGAGTTGGAGCGCGTAATCTACCGCCGCTAAAGGTAGAAAGAGCTCGAGATTTGCACATATGCTCATTCAATTCAATATATTATCCGAAAAGTATGCTCAATGAGTTTTAGCTTGATAGCCGAGGATGGTACGGTTCGCCTAGATGGCGTGAATGCACACCTCCAAAGCTCTTATTGAACGGCGACCGCTGGGAGCCAGAGTTAGCTGCCAACATACAGGCAGAGTATTTGTATCGCCAGGAACCACAACCCAAGAAATCAGCTTCTTAAAGAGTTCTTGTTTTTGTTCATAACGTGTTATTGCTGGCCGAGGAGTTTAGTTGTTCATGATATGCTTTATATCATAAGCCTTTAACAAAGACACTTGCGTTCTGCTATAAAATTACCAAGATCACAAAGAGTGTACTCACTAGGGAAGGGTTCCGTCCTCCCATGGAACTTCAAGTTGAAACCAGGGTCATTAGAAAGAGCTCGGAATCCTGATTATGAATATGGGTGTCGAAATTGCAATGTGAAATTCCTGTGCGCGTTATGACCTGCCGAAATCGGGGAGCCTCACCACAGGCTGGGCGTGTGACACAGCTGGCGCGAGAGTGGTGAATCATTGGGGCTCCATAAGAAGGGGAGGCGGCAGGGCGCAAATAGGGTCCGGGGGGGGGGGGGGGGGTCACCACAGCATGGCGCGGCGGGCCGGCGTGGCGAGTAGCTACATACTATACATTGGATCCGAATGAATCATTTTCGGATATCCGATTCGGATATCCCAATCCGAATCATCCAATTATCCGGCCACCGCAAAATCGCCATTATCCGAATCATCCAAAAATCCGGGGTCCTCAAAATCGCCCTTATCCGAATCATCCAAAAATCCGGTGTCCGCAAAATCGCCCTTATCCGAATCATCCAAAAATCCGGGGTCCGCAAAATTGCCATTATCCGAATCATTCAATTATCCGGGCCCTGCATGATTCGGATAAAATCGGATAAATTCGGATAACCCGTTCAATTTCCACGGTCCATTTTGAAGCTGCGCACCTTGTATAAAAGCGCATTCAAACCGAATCTTGCGGGCGGGCACGCCGCTCAGTCATACGTTTTCGCACTCCACTGTGAAATAGTGGCGTAATGACGTTGAATACATTTAGCACACTGCTAAGCGTTACGTCGATCTCGGCATCTTTTTCTTCAAATATCATGCTGAGCTGCCACGAGACCGGGAGACAGGAAGGACGGGGACTGACGGGAGATAAGGGATTAAGGGCGTACTCCGATCGGCACTTCGCTATTTCACATTGTATAGCATTCGGCGCATATTGGACCGGGGGGGGGGGGGGTCACCATATAGAGCAGCCCCATACCGCACTTTGTGCTGTATGAAATTAAAAATGTTATTCAATACTTGTGCGCTACCATTTGGTGGGCTGTTTAGACCATTTCTGATGAAATTCGACATTCATGTGCCTTCTTGTGAAGGAAGAAAACCACTGTATACATGATGACCGCTCCCCCCCCCCCCCCCTCTCCCGACCCAATTTGCGCCGTTTGGAAATGGCATTTTGGAATGCCCGGATCTTGCAATAATTTATCTCGGGATCAGGGATGTGCGGAAATTTTTTCGAAGAAAGTGGAATACGGAATACGGAATGGAAGACTTCAAAAATGGGCGGAAATAGGAATACGGAACACGGAAATGGAACTGACTTAAAACTTATTACTTCGTCTAATTTTTCATAAATAAATAAATATATATCCATAATGGTAGAAATAACTGTTTTGCCGTTAACGAAGTTAGATAGTGGGCGAGGCAGCATGCAACTCTTCTTCAGCACCACATAACAAAAAAATCCTTGTAATCATATTATTACTAAGATTGAATTTTCAAACATTGCTAGTGTAACAAATCGAACTTTGTGCAAAATCTCTCTGTAAATAATAATAATAATAATAATAATAATAATAATAAATAGGAAGAAAGTATATTTTAAACGCAATGAACCCAGCTGACAAGTAAGTTGCCAGAGATTTAGCCACTTAACCGGTCTTATTGAATGTACCAGATCTATCCTAATTGGGAAAGAGCAGAGTTAAGGTCACAGTTGTTTTGCTACACGACACTCACTCTCTGAGTTTGCATGTGTACCATTGTACCATTTGGCAGCAGCTAAAGCTCTGAAACAAACTCGGAGGAGGGGATTGGAGAGACAAGACACCGCACGCCCTCCTCCGACTAGGATAGAACCAATGCCCCTATGGAGCGCATTGTTAGCAACCTAAGAGTGCTTATAGAACTCTGATCTAAAATTGGTGCTGCAGGCCAGACCTAAGATTATTAGGGAAAAAGGATAAGCCTGCTCCGGATAAGGAGTTTGATTCTTGACTCAAACACTCATGAAACCCTAACCCTTGTGAACCTACACTACTCGATAGTACGTCGTTTCAAGAAAAGAAAAAAGAATCCAATTTGGTTACCGTTTCGACATTAGGATGCACCACCGGTTTGAAAGCAACACAACCACAAACGCATAGTTAATCTCTTTCTTCAGCCTTTCGTTTCAGTTCAAGAGGTGAATGATGGCAGTGCAAAGCAATCAATGAGTGATGAGTCAACAATTCCGTTCTGTCTTCCGGCTCAAAAGAGAGCGGAACACGAAACGGAACGGAAGAACTAAAAACGGCAGGAAACCGAAATTCGGAACATGGAAACGGAAATTTCGCATATTCCTGTTTGGAACGATCAAGCTCTTTGACGTTTCCTTCCTTGACGGAAAGTGGGAGTCTTCCGATACATGTACTGTTGTTTTTGCTGTTGTTATTGTTGTTAAAGAATGGGTTCCTCTTTAAGAACGGGTAGTATTCTGATAAACTGCATCTTGCGTTAATGAGTCGGATATCCGATTCGGATATCCGGAATCCGGGGTCCGCGAAATTTCCAATATCCGAATCATCCAAAAATCCGGGGTCCTCAAAATTGCCGTTATCCGAATCATCCAAAAATCCGGGGTCCGCAAAATCGCCCTTATCCGAATCATCCAAAAATCCGGGGTCCGTAAAATTGCTCTTATCCGAATCATCCAAAAATCCGGGGTCCGCAAAATTGCCCTTATCCGAATCATCCAATTATCCGAAGATTTTCGATCGGATCCAATGTATACTACATACAGAGAATGTAAATGCAGTCTTATCTCTTCGTTTCGATTATAGATCCGCGTCTTATGTGCTTCCTAATTGGACAAGGGAGGGAACTCCAGGATGTAGGCAATTTTAACACGGATGCGTCACTTGAGCCACACCCTGGAGTCCCTTCCGCTGCCTAAGGCATCTGTTATACTCCCGCGGGAGCATCCGCGAAACGTCCGCGGACCAATGGTGCACGGCGGAGGCGGGCGTGGCGAGGCGCGGCGATTAGCCAGGTGAGGAGTCTCGGCGCGATTCCCGCCCTTCCGCGGGAGTATAACTCAGGCCTTAGGCCCCTGTTAACAAGGTTATTTCTCGCCGATGCAAGAATTGCATCTTGAGTGATGAGATGTACCCATTTCTGCGACAATAAAGACTCAAGAACCCCGCTAGAATTTAGGCCTCTGTTATACTCCCGCGGGAGCATCCGCGGAACGCCCGCGGACCAATGGTGCACGGCGGAGGCGGGCGTGGCGGGCCGCGACGAGTGGCCAGGCGCGGGGTCCCGACGCGATTTCCGCCCATCCGCGGAAGCTCCCGCGGGAGTATAACAGGGGCCTTAATCTGTGCTCTCCTCCGCGTAAGCGGCGATCGCGTGCGATCGCGCGCGCGTATGTCTTCCCGGGCGGGGTCGGGCTGCCGCGCTGGTGAATAGGACGAGATTCACGCGGACACGCGAGGCGAACTGGAGCACAAAAGCATGCCGGCAACCTTAACTGCACTGTTTTCGCCGACGCAAAAGTGGGAAGGCAGTAGAATGCCGAATGGGGCGGATGCAAGCGGGCGAAGGTTGATTGATCAGAAAGATCTAAAAGAGAGATTGAGTGGCGACTTAATGACGAGAAGACATCGAGGGGCAAACGGTTTTTTGTATGTTTCGCGCTGTTCGTTCCAAATGAGAGAACGATTTGTTGCTAATGTTAAATTAGATTGTTTGAATAAGAAGATCCAAGCGCTTCGAGCTTAATCCACCAGGGTGATGCGTTCAAAAAGGCACAATGTGTTCTTTGCAGCCAAATGTATACAAAATTATTGAAACTAACGGAACCATATTGACGATAGCTCCTTTCTTTTCATAACTTAAGCATGAATTAATGCTATGCTTTGCAAAGTAATCACTTTTGAGAAAGAATTTCGTCTAAAGAATCCAGTAGCACTCCCAAGACTACAACTGCAAATATTTAACGTTTAACAATTGCAAATGTCTGAGTAGATAAAGAAATTATTCATCCAGCGGCAAACGATGCTGCCAATTGTTTGGAAGCTTAACGAAAGCTTTACGAATTAACGGTTTCTTGTAAGCTTGGGTTGGTAGCAGATTCAAATATCGTAAAGAATTTCGGAAATTTTTCCTTGAAACACCCATGAGAGTCTTCTTTGATTAATATAAAAATAAAATAAAATGTCCAGTCTGGTTGCAGTAGCTCTCTCTCTAAGACTATATACACAAGAACTGTAGATTTGCTGAAAAGATGTTGAGAACTCCGGGCCTCTTGGTCCCAGAGTTCCTCCTCCTGCCTCTCAAATAGGAAGTTTCACCACCAGGTAATATGATAAAATCTTCTCCTAACCATCTTCAAACTAATTACACCGGCTTCCTTCAGTTCAAGATATAGTTTTTCATCAGATTTGTAATTTCTTGGAAGCAAAATTCAGACGGAAGACTCGATAACGCCAATTTTTCTCAATCCTTCGTCTTACCATCATGACCCTCTTATTCCAGTAGCATACTCTCACCCAATCACAAGCTGCAACCATACACTTTCCTCCTGAAACTTCTTGTCGGTAAATTATAAAAAAATTATAAACTAGTTCTTGCTCTGATAGTTCATAGCTCTATTGCTTCTCCGCTCACTTGTCGTAGTTTAATAGGGTTTCACTGTTCTCTTTTCCTTGTAATAGCTGCCTAGATACACTGGGACGTAAGCTCATGCTCGAGCGCCCCAAGGGCGCACAGAATAACTCGTACGCATTCCTGCTGCGGCTAGAGGCGGCACTGGCTGCAGCGCCGCACCGCGACCGCACGCGTGGCTGCGGTTGAGTATCGTTGCTCGGCTGCGGGACATTATGTACGAATGGTCGCCGCGGACGCAGCGACTCGCGCGGCGAGCGCGGTAGAAGACGTCGCAATTGGGCGACTTTAGCTTCCAGTGGTATCTAGACCTGCATCAAAACTTGTACACCAAGTGTTAGAAAGTGTATACAAACTCAGTTTCACTGCGACAGTGCATTATATTTTCAGCTTTTCCTGAAGAAGCAGCATATAAAATTGAGCATTAGAACGTTGCTTAATTTTATAACTCCGACTCAATTTCTGAACCAGAACATGTTTTCCCCCAGCTCCTGCAACAGCGGAAGGGATATCAACAACTCAAACCTAGCGTCTGCAGCAAGTCATGAGGCACAGCTCGCACGACCGCAGCAGAGCTCATCGCGCACGCGACAGTCGTCGTCGCGGGCGCGGCGGCCATTCGTACATAAAGACCGCCCCTCTCGTTGCTCGCAGCCCCATAAGAAAGGCCACCCAGTTGCGGCGGTGGCGCAGGGGTAGTGACTGCGACGTCGTTGGTTCGGTTCCCATTGCTGCCGTTTTTTTAAATCATAATTTATCTTCAAAATGGCCTTTTATTCTGGACTATGAATTATGACACGTGTCTGCTCAAATAGCCTAGAGAACTACCATACGCGTTTGTAAAAATGCCTGAAGGCAAAAAACTGCTATGGGGACATTTTCGACACAATTGACTGTTTTGTTGCTGGTTGTAGAGAGGCTGCATGTATAAGATGTGCATGTCTGCTTCACACACTTTTTTGCTTTGTTCCACGAATGCCAAGGTTGTTAGAAACACACGTAGATGTTCATCATATGATGTGGACTCTACTTGTGCAAAATAGTAAATCAAAATGCCACCATAGTTTTTTGCCTTCGAATATTTTTCAAATGTTTATGGTAGTTTTCCCGGCTATTTAATCAGACACGTGCCATAATTCAGAATAAAAGGCCATTTCGAAGACAAAATATGATTTGTGAAAAAGCCGACGGCAATGGGAACCGAACCAACGACGTCACACGTAAAGAGCGGGAGTACTACCTCTGCGCCACCGCCACAGCTGGGTGGGCGTTCTTACAGAGCCCCAATTTGCGCCCTGCCGCCTCCCCTTCTTATGGAGCCCCAATGATTCACCACTCTCGCGCCAGCTGTGTCACACGCCCAGCCTGTGGTGAGGCTCCCCGATTTCGGCAGGTCATAACGCGCTCAGGAGTTTCATTTTGCAATTTTGGCACCCATATTCGTAACCAGCATTCCGAGCTCTTTCTAATGATCCTGGTCTCAACTTGAAGTTCCATGAGAGGTCGAAACTCTTCCCTAGTCAATACGGCACAAGTCCACAGTTTGCCCCACATTGAGAGGGAGGATGGGGCCAGTCAGTCAATGTACTAACTGCACACTCCTTTGGGTGGCTCCCTCATTCACTGTTGACAGGATTGAAACACACAGTCAGTGAGCCTGAGCTATGTAGGCGTATCTTATCAGGTGTTAGGTTGGGGAACAGCTCTATCAGATGGGTAGCGTCAATACAGTAGAGCACAGAACTTCACACGGTAAAAGCGCCAGCTTCTTTTCTACACAATTTTCACTTTGAACTGGACGCCTATTAATTTGAAACTGAACACTTTTAGATATAAAACGGACACTTTGCAATCCAATATAAAACATAACGAAATGTAAAATTCAAAGAAGTAAAGAAAGGTGTAAAATAATAGAATTTTTTTAAAATTAATTAATCAAGTCAGACGTATCTAAGGTCTAAATACATATGGTTCAATGAAGTTAAACTTCTATTTTTTTTAACTAAAAATTCAACCTTGCAGAGTGTCTCAAGAAAAAATAACTACACTGTGAGGCTCTGAGAGACCTCAAACCCTTATCATTTGACCTTAAACAAAATCTTTGTTCTGGTCCAGATGTGCTGGAGATCAACTACTTTGCTGGTGTGTTATATGGAGAGATTTCGCCGTGCACTCGTTTTATACATTGCATTGTCTATTGGAATGATTGCCTAACTGCTGTTTACATACGTATAAATCTGGAAGCTGCAAAAGTAAAAGACGAATTAGACCATGATTCTCCACAGCATAACTTTGAGTAACAGCACTTACACTAAGAATCAAGGATTGTGATGGACTAATTCACTGCATAATCCTTTTACACGAACAATGCTTCGTATCGAAGCACTTCAGATGGCACCTGAAACGTTGTTTTGGTCAAAGAGTAGGAATTTTATGCTCTCTCCAAAAGCATATGCACTTTTTTAAACCCTGTATGGGAGTTTTTCTTAAAGTAAAATGTTCCTATCAGAGAAGAATTATTTTGACTATGATGAAATGTGTGTCGAAACTGTCGAAACTGAAGCGGTCATCGACGCCCTGCTCACTCAGGGTGTTCCTACTCAGTACATCAGAGTCCTTCGAGAGCTTTACAGTGGATTCACGACCAAGATCTCACCATTCTACAACGACGGTCGTCATCGACGTGAAGAGAGGGGCTCGGCAAGGGGATACCATATCCCCGAAGCTCTTCAGCGCCACTCTCGAAAACGTCATGCGCGAACTAGAATGGGAAGACATGGGAGTGAAGGTCGACGGCCGGCAACTACATCATCTTCGCTTCGCCGACGACATCGTGCTCATAACACCGAGCATCAGCCAGGCGGAGCGAATTCTGGCCGACTTCGATCGTGTATGTGGGAACGTTGGACTGCAGCTGAATCTTACGAAGACGACGTTCATGAGGAACGGATGGGTTTCTGATGCCCCATTCTCGCTCAACGGAACGAACATCTCCGAATGCTCCAGCTATGTGTATCTGGGTCGCGAAGTCAACATAGCCAACGACCTAGCACCAGAGCTGAGCAGGAGGAAACGAGCGGCTTGGGGAGCTTTCAAGAGCGTCGAAGAAGTCGTGAAGAAAACGAAGAACGTCCGACTCCGTGCCCACCTATTCGACTCTACCGTTCTTTCTGCCCTAACATACGCCTCAGAGACCTGGGCCATACGAAAGCAGGATGAACACGCGATCAGCGTCGCGCAGCGTGGAATCGAGAGGACGATGCTCGGAGTGACACGACTCACGCAAGTGAGAGAAGGCCTCCGGAGTTCCGAGCTTCACCGACGTTCGAAGATCAGAGACGCTGTCGCGTGGGCCAAGTTGTCGAAAATTAGGAGGGCCGGCCACGTAATGCGCTTCGCAGACACCCGCTGGACGAGAGCCATCACCGACTGGATCCCGCGGGATGTCAAAAGAACACCAGGACGCCCACCAACGCGTTGGTCGGACTTCTTCGTGAAAGCCCTGAACGACCGATATGACGCTCTTCGTGTCCCTCGAGCGAGGAGGAACCATCGGAGCACCTGGCACGACGCGACAGGGACGAATGGAGACGCTGCTGGCACCCGCTCGAGCAATTCGATGATCAACGGAACGCCAGGTGATACAGGTGATGATGAAATGCGCCAAATTGGCCTAGATACGCTTACCTTTGTCCGTCCTAAAAAAGGCACAAGTATAAAATGGAAATGACATTATATTTATAAATTATTGAAGATGACACATAGGCGTGAATGGTCAGAGACGTCAGACAGGAAGAAAGTTAGAACAGAACACATAATTGCAGTCACTATTTTTGCTTAGTATTCTCAAAGACGCACTTCGGGTGCACCAATGAATGAATGAAGATCACGTAGCAACAGGGCTTGCAAATTTTGAATGAAGATAGCCATGAAATCATCCCGGAAGCGAGTAGACGTTACCCCTTCAGAGCGAGTCGTGGACGATAGTTAAGCTTAAAAAAAAAACCGTCTTTTGGGCAATTGGTGAACAGAGGGGAAATATGGCATGGGAGAAGCTGCCCTTGAGTTATCCCATTCCGCCTTGTCCTGACCGTGCCAGTAGTGATCCTGGCTTAAGATAGCGATGGAGAACGCTAATCAATCTCTGCCTAGTGTGCGCCATGCATTCCAGTTCTACGGGTGGCGTGGATTCAAGTTGGACGCTTATTTGGCCCATAGTATAGGCTGAGTTGGCCAGCCGATGGACAAGTCTGATACCAATAAGGTCAGTCTGCTCGTGAGCACATGGGCCATACAAAAGCAATAGGTCCGGGATGTGCGTGATAACCGGCGGCTTCTCCGTGTGCAATAGGGCTTGGCGCCCTCTTATGAATCTTTATTGCTAGATTTATCTAATGTCAAATCATTATTTTGTGGCGCGTGTAGCGCAGCGCAATCCGAAGAGGTGCCGGCTGTCGCGTGAACTCGATTCCAAGCTGCTGGTTCGGATTTCCCACCCAGGCTAACAAAGACGTCCATCCCTCCGGGGTCGATGAACTGGTACCAGACATGTCTGGGGAAGAATAAAGCGCTGACTTGTCTATCGGCTGGCCACCTCAACTCATTGTATGGTCAAATACGCATTCAAATCGCCTCCACGACATCCCGCAGAAGTAGAATTTGCTGAGCATCCCAAAAGGGATTAAGTAACGCCTTCCTTTATCTCTTTATCCTTATATTATTATTTGATTTAAGAGATATTCAGTTAACCTAACACACAACATCATGAAAACTATACGGTGTGATAGTATGGTCCTCAATTATGGGAAGGAGACGACATCAGCAGCAACATAACTCAAAGCTTGCACAGAAAACCTTGTCAGATCTTGGTACTTTCCAAGTAGCGAGTTAAACTCATTCAGAAATCTGTATCTTAAGGATCCGTGGTCGAACAACCGCGACAAGGAGTGTGAGCCTTCCTCATATGGGTCTTATCCGTACCCCATGAATAAATCTGTTAGATTTCTAGATAAACAATAGTCTTCCTTTTTCTGAATCCCGAATAAACGCTGATGTTAATCAATCCAGTTTTTGATGCGCGACGCATTCTACTTCTACGGAATGATGTGAAGGCAATTTGAATGCTGCTTCACCTATACAATGGCTGGCGGTGGCTATATGATGAGCAGGACAGTGTTTTCTCCCTTCAGTCTGCTACCGATTCACAAAACCCGGAGGGATGGAAGACTTTATTGTCGCGGCCGGGACCGGAACCAGGAACCGGGAATCGGGTCACACGATAGCTGGCACCTTGTCCGACGGCGCTACCACACGCCTAGATAGTACCTTTCTCCTTAATCGAATTAACCACTGTGGGCAATTCTAGTGCAGGATGGCCCACAGCCCCCCCCCCCCCCCCCCTGCCCCACCAACCCGTATCGCGCCCTTCTCACACTACACTACCAGTGTCATCCAATATAATTGGCTTTCTTGAATTTGTATCTCATGAATCCGTAGATGGAATCGAGTGTCCCACCAGCGCTGGTGCTACACGTCGAGTTTTACGCGTGATTTTCATTGTTGTTCATCTACAGCCATTATAGGCCATACGACGACAGAAATTTCTGAAGCTTCTTTGTCGTCAGAACAATTGCATCGCCTTAAAATGGTCGCTATTGAGATATTTGGATGCGTTACATTGAATATGTGAATTCAGAAGCAGAACTATATCCAGCTAACTTTTGTACTGTTGTTTGATCACTCGAGGACACATTTGGTTTGTTTCCCTCGTCTAATCCATCTGTTATTGTAAAAAGTCTCGATTTCTCAATTGGAACCACACTTCTGATAACAGGAATGAACTTCGTTCTGTGACATTCCAAGAGCAACACAGTAGAATGCCTTGAGTTACGAAGTCACTCCTCTTCGGTGTGAATAAGCACTATTAAGCACTCGACTGTTCGCTCTTGTTCTCGCTTGAGTAAATGAACTATAGTTCGAACGAGAACGTACTATGCTGACCGTCGAGCTCTGCTTTCCGTTGACATATCGTTTCCCTTGAAGCAAGGAGCAGATCCTTACGTCCTTTCCAGTTTTCGATTCGGTAGTGCTCTCTGACCATGAGAGCTGTCGTTCTACCATTCAGGTCAAAAATTGCAGGCCAGTATTCATGGAAAGCTGCTGGTCACACTGACAACTACATTCAGCGATGTCGCGGCGGCTTTTCATATCGATGGGCCCGAGCTCGGTCTCCTGTCGTCGATTCGCATCAGAGCAGACAGTTGATCACTACGCGGTACTTGGAGTGAAGCCAGGGGCATCTGCGAAGGTAGCTCTTTAGATGCGAGGTCTGGTAGATCAGAAAGACATTCATTGCCCTCTAATTTCTTTTTCTTCAGGAAATTAAAGCCGCATTCTTCAGTTTGTCGAAGAAATACCATCCAGACAGAAATCCCGAGAATCAGACTGAAGCTGCGGCAAAATTTCATCAGGTATAGTTGATTGGGCAGATTTCGTGTGCCAGAAGTTGATACTGGTCATGTTGAAGGTTTCGCAAGCCTACGAGGTTTTGAGCTCGGATGAACAGCGCAGGCTATACGACATGAATCGGATACGAACCGCTCCTGACTTAAGGTTAATTATTAGAGTACAACTTTTGTCTGGGTTGAGTACTATATTGGTTGCATCCTTTCACGCAACAGTTTACTTTTGCCAACGAAGGAAATGGGAATATGTAGCGCTTAGCGCTGAGAACTTGCAGATTTTCGTGTGCACCGACTTGGATCGACTCAAAGTTTGTGTCCATCCGGGCTTCCCATCATTTCTGAGCCGGTGAATTGGTACAAGGCGTGGCTGGGAGGGAAGAACAACGACTTGACCATCGGCTGGTCGGTTAAGGCATTGTATAGGCCAGATACGCATTTGAGTTAGCTCTATGATGATCCGCAAATGAAGAAGGGTACGTGGCGCTTTTCACAAACGCGCTGATTTACATCGATCTTTTTACTCATCCCTTTACCAGAATCGAAACAGTGAGTCTCCTGTTCATCTTCCGCCGAAAATCTCTACATAAGCTAGATAAGAACTTGTGTACCTTCACAACGTTTCTTAGACATCCTTTGTTTTGTGGCGTATGTACGACTTATTGCTTTTCGTATCTATTTCATGGTTACTATCCAACGATCTCATGCTAGAAAAGACAGAAGGAACCGAAATGGCATTACTCATCCTTCCGGCTTAGTTATGTTATATTTGTATTAGGTTGTACCATGCGGAATATCGTATACATTGTGGCCTTCTTTTCACAGCTATTCGCATCGGTTGTGAGCTCACCTAGGGTTAGTTTTTTAGGGCGTTTCATCTTCTACATTTCCTATTTCTCATACTTCATTCCTTCACCGGCTTCTAAAACTATAGCCTTCAGACTACAATGGACCAGAAAGTGATTGTGCGCGTGTGCCTGCTCTAGGACTTCAAATTGAAGAAATCCGCTGCGGAATCGCATCGATCATTGATAGTTGCATTTGACGAAGATGTCGTTTCCAAAAGACAATGCGAGCGGTGGTTTCACCGTTTTGCCGCCGGCGACGAAAGTCTTGAAGACGAAAAGCACGGAAGACAAGCGCCTATCCTGGTCGTTGAGGCCGATCCGACAAGATCGACGCGGGATTTTGCAGTAGAGCTCGTCTGCTCCAAATCTAAGTCCAGATCGAGTTGACACGTCCTCGACCTACTTGCATGAGAGGCCTCATATCGCAAAAGTCGTTCAGCAGAAAATTGAGGAACTTGGTTGGACCGTTTTGCCTCATCCGCCGTACAGCCCTGACATTGCCCCATCTGACTACCACATATGCCGCTCGATGCAGCACGCCTTGGCTGAGAAGAAGTTCGCCGACTTCGACGATATCCGGATTTGGGTGACCAAATTCCTCGGTTCGCGGCCAGCACATTTCTTTAAAGGCATGATCCCATCTCTGCGTGTACGTTGTGGAAAGGTTGATGATAATTGTGGAGAATACATTACCGAATTAAGTTTGGTTTTAATTCCTTTGTATGAATGTATCTTTTCGGTCTGAAGCGACATTCCGTGTGAGACACCCTAATAGTTGGCACTATCTGAGGCTTCCGACACTACTTATTGGCGAGCTTTCGCTGCTTACCAGCTTCCTCATGTCCACAATAACATTACATACAATTATTGCCGTTATTAATTTATGTAGTAACAACGGTAATCACTGACTAAGCGGGCCTCACTAGCAAATACTCACCTTAATAGCCATCAAGTTAATAACTTAATAACTTGTAACTGCATCTTTATTTGTAAGGAGCACCGCTGTGGTGAGGCTCTACTAGTGGTGCCTGCTTGGTTAGTGTTGTTGTTGTATAAATTAATAACAGTAATCACTTTATGTAATGCTACTGTAGGCCTCAGGAAGCTGGCAAGCAGTGAAAGCTTGCCAATAAATAGTCGGAAGAGTCGCAATTGTGCTAACTATAACCAGGACGGAATGATGAGCGATGTCATTTCGGTTCTTTCTGTCTCTTCATCTAAGACATTGTTAGGTAGTAAACATGAGGTATACACGATCAGCAATAAGTTGCATATACGCTACAGAATAAAGGATACAATCCAGCGCTAATTAATTTCTTAAATAAGCTCCATTATATATAATATATGTTTAATATGGTGGGATCACATGAGAGGCTCCGGGATAGCTCTGCTCTACCATTCTGCCTTTAATTGTGCCAAGCGTTCAAATTCTACGGGATAGAGGCGGTATGAATGCGTGTTTGATCTATGCATTGACTGACGATGGCCAACTGATGGACAAGCCAGTGTTTTATCCTATCGGACAAGTTTCATACCAGCTCAGTGATCACTTGTGGAGCATAGATAACTTAAGTGAGCCTGAACCTTGAGTCGAAATGGGGTGCATGCGAGAGCAAGTACTAAATTCGACTGAGCTACGCTCTCACCGGGTTTTATTACCTCTTGGGCTTTCTGAAAGGAATAACAGTATAAAGCGTGTTCTGCTGGAGATGTGAGCGGTGTGTGAGAGAGGACGACAGTAGTGCTGTGTTTCACTCTTCACAAAGATAACAATGTACCTAGCACAACTCCTCATATGGCTTTTCTAGGTGTTACTGTTTGTTTGAAGTTTTCATTTGTCATCTCTTTTTTTTATTTTATTTATACGTATGGTCTTGTTGCACGTGATTAAATGAAATGAAATGTAGAGGGTCTCACTGGTAATTGCCGCTGTTTTAGCAGTACCTATGTTCGACGACCTTCAACTTCAGCACCAACAAAGAACTACACAGATATTGACATAGACTACAAGGACTTCGAGCATTTCCAACGTCTGAACAGGTATCAGGTATTAGGAATACTTTATTCTACTTGAGATTTTTGTACTATGAACTTCACCACAGGAACAAATAGTGAACAATTTAGGCGTCGGAAGCAGTACCATTCGCATTTCGATATGCCGAAAGAGTTTTACGCTGAGTTTGGTGCTAATAAGCGGGAATTCAAGAGCGAATTCGACCCTACGGTAGGTTCTGAACCAAAGACGTAGTCTTTTACCTGTATCTTATGTGTCTCTTGCATTATTTGAGCTTTTGGCTTTGCACCAGTCAATAGTGTGGCGCTCTTTGCCATAAAGAGGTTATGGACGTTTTTGTAGTTAGATCCTTCTTCTTGTTCTTCAGTAATGAGTAAGTTAGAACAAAATTGTTAGTTCAGTTACAACGGTCAAATGTAGCAGCCCTTATTCTTTACGTCTTCGTTGCGCTGACGAGGGAAAGGTCAGTAGCGTACGTCTGAACGGGGAAAGCCAGTCATATAGGAAGAATTTGCACCCTCTATTTAGCATAAAAATCGCTAACCAAACGAGTAGCGCTCTTCAAAGTTTGCAGTGGAATTTCCGCGGCGACGCGGTGCCGCACTAGCACTATAGGCACTCACTTGTACCCCGCGATGTCTAGTGTTTGGGGCGCAGAGTGCACGGTGCGATTTCACGGGAGGTATAGAAGAGGTTCAGTTCTGTGCTTTGAGTTTCTGCTCTTCTACTGTTCGGTTGAGATTTGAGAGGGTCCGACCGACGTCAATTCAATTTAAGGTTCGACCGCTGGTGAAGTCATCCACCTCGGTTTCTTCCTCTAGTAAGAAAACTCTTATAAACCTTATAGAAAAGGTACAGAATAACTACACTCGCAAGGTTCTTATTCGCATTGGCGGGTTCCTTTACTCTAAGGTACCTAAAGCATCGATAAGAAATAAATACCTGAGTCTTCACACATTGGCTTCTCGCAGGAAAATCTTTGATATTTGTAGGGTTTACAAGTTAATCCATTACTCGCGCTTCGGAGGCTCTAAATTCTTTAATCTGCGTGCTTCTCAAACTAAGGGGGAGCCGGAGAAGATTATCATCAGTCGGCCTAGGAGTAAGCTGAAGGTGGCGCTTTTTCCTCATAAGCCAGCCAGCGCATACCTGAAGGCGACGAGATGTATGCCGTCCTCCTTTTCCCTAGGTCAGCTTGAGCGATCTCTTAAGCAGTTGAGTTATGAAGTTTAACACTTTACAGTCTTCCCGGCCTATTTGGTTTGGCTTTTTATTCATGCCCTAATTAGTCACAGATCTGACACTGGTTTGACTTGCTCTACGTGTGTCATCATTTAGTTGCTTTACATTTGTTCGATTCGCTTTAGGTTTCTTCATGTTGTTCTGTTGTTGTAATACTTTTTTTCTGGCGTTTGCGCTTATCGCGAATGTATTGAATAAATGAAATAAAAGGTATTTTCTCCACATTATTCCAACGGTAGGCTGTAACTATGCCCTATTTTGGATTTGATCTCTTTAATTGGTCTCCAGCCTGTCGAAACAGAGTTCTTTAGTTTCATGAAGTCGCCCATGAAGTGATTTGACTCCCGCGTCGTTGTACAATACCTTCCCTTTGATCAATGATCTGTAAAGAGCCGCCTTTATACGCTGTCTTTATTGCAACGAGTTCTTCTTCTTGTTCTAAGCACTTTCTACTGATATATAAGTAAGGCTGAACGTTTATGCGCTAAATATGAATACATTTTGAGTATTCTTCTCATTATCGGGTGCTTAAAAACCGACTAGTTAAAAAAAGAACAACAACACAAACCGCTGCTTTTCACAGCGTTGAAAAAAATGTGTGGTGAGCGTTTAAAAACTGTATGGAGATCAGGGTCAAATCTCAGCCGAGTAGCGGATAAGGCCGCAAGGCACGAGAACTGGAACTCCGATATTCCTCCCATGAAAGTACCTCGCTATCCCTTGTGCCTCGCATCGCTTGGCATTGCAGGTGTACAATTGACTCACTCCTGCGTTCATGAGGGCACCCGTTCGTAGCCGGGATACCACAGCAAACTTTAAAACCCCTTACTCGTGTGGTCTAACGACTTGGCAAACAGGAAACTTATACTAATTGAAGGGTGTAGATTCTACCTGTATTATTCACCTTTCCCGTTCAGACAGACGTTTAGGATCCTTCCCTTGTGAGAGAAGAAGCCATTTGGTTTCATCCTCAAAGCAGCCATCATCAGTTTTAGTAGGAAGAATGGTGTGCGATCTCTGTGTCGGATTGGCTTCAGAACCCGAGAACATCTTAACGCCTATTCATTTGGCTTACATGGGGTTACTAGAAGTGGACCTGCCCTAAGTTTCTATTCTCCGTTGCAGTACCCATGTTGCGAGCCATGTTATGTAGAAATTAGCTGTTTGGTGCTCGATTTCCCACGACAAGACCTCTTATTGCAGGCATTTATACACAAAGACAGCCGAAGTCGACAAAGAGAAGAAGAGGAGTTTCTTCGAGAGATGGAGCGGGAGAAGGTAAGCTTATTTATTGAACATGGACATGCGCAGAGCGGGGCATTAGGACATGACATGTATCTGAGGCTACAACAAACAGTTAAAAAAGAGCACAAACTACTTAACAACTGTAGAATAGAGGTCGCGCAAGAGTTCATGGACGTGAATCTTAGATCAAGTGTATTGACAAGTTTGTAATTTATTTATTTATTTATTGTGAGTGTCGGAGCCGACACAAAAAAAAAACAACAATCACAAACCAAAAGACAAACAAGCACGGCAATAAGATCTCGGCCGGATGGAATAAAACTTGCCTTTAGACAATAAACTTAGTAACATGCTTCTTAAAGCTTACATAACTCAATGACGAATCAGAAGAACGAAGAACACGATTAAAACTGGTACGGGTTCTAAGACTGAAAAACTTTGAGCTGACCAACGTTTTAGCTGATTCAGATGTAAGTTTTTATCGGCACCTCTTGTGCGAGACGAAGTGGGGATAAAGAAATCAGAGATCCTTAGTTTGGTTAAGCCTTTAAGCATTTTATATACCGTTAGAAGGTCGAATCTTTTCTTTCTCCATTCTAAGGATGAGAGACGAGAGAATTATAGTGCGGTTGAGCTGACAACAGAGCGATTTAGCGGTTTACTGTGACAATTCTCATAGTTTCTTGTGCAGTTCATCTGGATGGAGCAAACCAGTGTGAGACTATAGTGAGGTGGGCGAACCTGTATGAATCTGTGTTTGTACAGCAGATCACTTCATAACTTTGTCGGAATTGAACTGCATTTACGTATGCCAATCAGAAGCGAGGGCGCCTCAGAGGAGGTCCCGGTTGTAGCGTACACCCGATACCAAGTTCTTGGTTAGGATTTGAGGGCCAACCAAGCCTTCCAGTCCTCCGGGGTCGGTGAATTGGTACCAATCTTCTCCTGGATGGATGAAACAATGACTTGCTCAAATCAGTTTCTTTAAGCCTTAAGTGGTATCGAGTTTGTGAGCTGTTATAGCGATTTTTGTTGCGTTCAAAACTTCCAGCGCCAGGCAGGACTCGAACCCACACCTCCCTCTAACCGGGCGGTAATGCTCTACGCCATTACACCATCGGCGCCGTTTGATCGAACGCAACATCGACACCTCGTGGGACCGATCAGCACCCACCCGTATCCGGGATGAGCTGGCCGCTGATATCAGCATGGAACCAGTTAAGCTGATGATGGTCTTGATAGAAACGATTCAAATCAGTTTCCTCAAGTGGCTGGTATCGAGGTTGTGAGCTGTCATAACGATGTTTTGTTGCGGTCAAACTTCTAGCGCCAGGCGGGACTCGAACCCGCACCTCCCTCTAACCAGGCGGGAATGCTCTACGCCATTACACCACCGATGTTGCGTTCGATCAAACGGCGCCGGTGGTGTAATGGCATAGAGCATTCCCGCACGGTTAGGGGGAGGTGCGGGTTCGAGTCCCGTCTGGCGCCAGAAGTTTTGACAGCAACAAAACATCGTAATGACTTGTTCATTGGCTGACCACTGCAAGTCATTCTATGACCAAATACGCTCTCAAATTGCATTCACGACATCCCATAAAGGTAGAATGCGTGGCGCATCTAGAAAGGGACTGAGTAATGTCCTCCTTCATACTTTATTCATCAGAAGGGCAGATATGTAGTGTTTTAGTGCTACGTATTTCTTCTGTTGTGTATTGTATTCCGAGAGTAGCAATGTTAATGTTTATTACGTCGCGAAAGGCAGACGCGAGAGAGAAGTAGGACAGCACAAACAAACAAACATCAGAAAAGTGCACAATCAAGCAAGAATTGGGTGTGGTCGATCTCCATGACTAGAGTCCGTCAAACTTAAGCAACGTTTTTGATGCGTACCGCTTGAACTGGGGTATGGAGTAAGCATTTTACAGGTTATTCGTGATTCTTATGTAAGTGCTACCTGCTCTATGCGTAAAGAAGCAAGCACGAACTGATGATCTCGGACAAGGCAAGGCTACCTTCATTATATTACCTCTAGTTCGGGAAGGCATCAAACTATATAGTTTCATAATCACAGCCACACTAGGTTGGTGCAGAATTTTATGAACGAGACAAACATCAAATACCTTTCGTCGTGATACGAGGGATGGAAGATCCAAATGTCTATTTCTGAACACTGCGTTGGGGATGTTGGAGTATAAGAAGCCTCCCATGCCAATAAATAATTTCCTAGTAAAATTATTTTGGATCTTCTCCATTCTGGAGATATCTTTTATCCTACTAGGGTTGAATACTGTAGTGCTCGTTTCAACTAATGGGCGTATATAAGTCTTGTAAGCCCTTATTAAAAGAGCTCTGTTCTTTGTAGAAAGGGCTTTAAATATGTGAATGTACGCAGAAGCGCTATCCTACAACGGTTTTTCACATGTTCAGAAAAGTCTAGTTTGCTGCTGTATGTGAAACCAAGATCTCTAATGAAATCCACCGGTGTGATGTGGAGACCATCCACTTCATATGTATGCTGTGCAGTTGACGGAGTGCTGCTAATACGCATGAAACTCGTTTTGTGCGGAGCCAAGGGGAGTTGCCATTGTTTAGACCAGAAAACCAATAAGTTGATTCCTCTTTGAAGACATAATTCATCATCAACACTATCAATGACCATGTATGTTTTTACATCATCTGCATACATTTATTTTATTTATTTTATTTATTTAGGAGTGTCAAGTACCGACACACAATGGAATTAATAAATAAAACCAAACAGAACAGAACAGAATAGAGACTGGGATTATAATGCCACAAACAATCAGAGATTAAGTGATGAACTCAGCAACGCGCATTTGGAACGTATTATAACTCGATGAGAAATGAGGAGAACGAAGGACACGGTTGAAGGCAGTACGAACTCTGGAAGAGAAAAACTTTGACCTGATCTGTGTATTGGCCGATGAGGGTAAATTTTAAGGCTGCTCCTCTGGTGTGGGAAGTTACTGGAATGAAGAAATCAGAAATTTGGAGATCAATTAATCCCTTAAAAATCTTAAACGCCATGAGGAGATCACTTCTTCTCCATTCCAAAGAGGGGATACCTAAGGCATGGTTTCTAGCAGTAGAATTTGGGATATTGCTATAGGGAAGCCTGAAGCTACGCAGGAACAGTTTCCGGGTGAAAGTGTTTTGGACTCTCTCCAGTGCAAGGATATCCTTCTTTTTGAAGGGAGAAAAGATGGTGGTACTGCTCTCCAGTATAGGGCGAATGTATAACTTACACACATGGCACAATCACAAACATTACGCAAAATTTCTGGTATTTCCGAAGTAAAAGTGTTAAACAGTGTAGGCAATAATACCCCACCTTGAGGTACTCCACTTGTTATATGTTTAACTTCGGAGGATACATGTTCAATTTTAACTCGAAACGTTCTTTCATTTAAAAATTTAAACAAACAACAACAATTTTTTTAAACAATGTTTGGTCAAACTAGCAATAAACCGTAAATCTCAAGACGAACAGAGTGAGTAGGCTTCAAACCCATCTGGAAGTGAGAAATGCTAATTGCCATAAGTGGTAATGTAGGATAATATAACATTCAATATGCTTTTACGTACCTTTCAGGTTAATCGCATTCCGCGTCTTGAAGATATTGATTAAGAGCGAAGTTTGAAAGTTTTAGTGTAGGATAAAGAAAATGCCTTGAGCGAGGAAGTGGTCAGTGACAGATGGGCTAGACAATCAGCCTTGTGATCTGCTGAATGTATTGAAGGCATTATTATCCTCTTTCTATTCATTGATATCCGAAAGCATTCTGCTTAAATCCTGCTTTTCAGGCGCGACAACAGGCCAAGTATCCAATACCGACGTTCGAGCAGATGATGCGAGAAAAGCGGGAGAAGGAACGAGAAGAGAGTCGGAAACAGATCGCTGGTGCACTCGGTTTAGCCACCGTCGCAGCGGCAGTGATACTGATAGCGAAACAGTTTTTTCATAGGTGAATGTAGTAGTATTGTAGACAGACGAAGATGTGTATATGTATTAACATTAGTTACAAAGTTGGCAAAGCATTGTGTGCTGATAAACTTCATTGCTCAGTGTGTTGTGTTTATTTCGGATGTTATATATAGTTCTTGGCGCACTAGCGCAGTCGGAGGAGGTGCCGACTGTCGTGTGCACCCGATAACAGGTTCCTGGTTCGGATTTCCCATCCAGGCCAACCAAACCATCCATTTCTCCGGTGTCGGTGAATTGGTTTCTCTTTGGTTCGATCGCACATCCGCTAAAAGGACGAGCTTCTGATGCCCCATTCACGCTCGATGGAACGTACATCTGTGATGTTACAGCTACGTGTATCTATGTCGCGAAGTCAAAACAAGGGCAAAGGCCCAATGTTGCGTAGAAGGAAACGAGCGGCGCAGATGGTTTTAAAGGGCGTCAAACAAGTAGTGAAAAAGACGAGGAACGTCCAGCTCCGTGCCCATCTCGTCGACTCCACTGTCCGTCCTGTGGTGGCGTACGAATCGGAAGCCTGGGCCATACGAAAGCAGGATGAAGATGCGATCAGTGACGTGCTATGAGAATCCGAGGTACCCATAGTGACACGCGTCATGTAAGTGTTCCTTGTTTAGTCGATGTTGGAGAATAGGAGAAAACGTCGCACGGGCCAAGTCTTCGAAAATTAAGTAGGCCGTCACCACCACAGTCTACCCGACCTAACCTGCTTCATAGCAGAGGGTGAGTGGACTACCGAACCCTCTGCCACGAAGCAAGTAACGTTGAATAATGCGTAAATCCGGAAAAGTCGAAAGTTATGAAAGGCGCTGTAAGTAATTTGGGAGTTGCTAGGAACCGATGTCCTCGATGCAGTGAACCAGCTTGCCTATCTAGGAAGCGCAGTTACCAGTGATCGAAATATGGATTCTGACGTTCGTGCCCCAATCGCGAAGGACGCAATCGTATTTCGAAGACTCCAGTTACTATAGAGGTCAGCTGACATCCCAAACAGGATCAAGTTGCGCCTATGCTCGTAGATTGTTGTGGCCACTGCCGAAGAAGCGAAACATGGAAGAGGTTAGCCACCGTATTCGACGAATGATGCCTTCCATTTCAAATGGTTGGGAGGAATGATCGGAATACGGATCATTGATTGCATCCCGACTGAAGAAGTGTTACGCCGCTGTGGCATGAAATCATAGCACAACGTTGACTTCGATACGGATATACGTTGCGCATGCCGAGGCATCGACATCGGGAATTAGCCGTGCACGGAGCTCCACCGTGATGGAAACGATTCAGAGGCAAGACACATGGAGGCAAACATTTATAAATGATGGATGTGAAGTTGTGAATGTGTATTCTCAAGGCGCCCTCCAACGAAGTCGCGTAGAAGTGGAATGCACGGCGCGTTCGCATCAGGTGTCCTGAACAACGCAGCCCTTCATTCATACAGTTATAGTACCAGTCCCTGCTGGTGGAAACACGAGTGAGACATGTTTATGGTCGCACAGTCCACACAGGTAAGGCACGAGATCGGTGGGCTAGGAGTCGTCCAGCGGAAGGGTGCGGCGAGGCTGGCAGGGCGACAGGTTGACCGGTCCTCCGGCGTCCTCAGGCTCGAATCCCTTTGTAGTTCGTCGCTTGTCTTCCGACCGTGCTCCGCATCCTGTAATCATGTGCTGATATCTCCGTTAAGCTTAAGCCATGCCTTGCGTATCGATTGCACATTTATCGATAGATTTCCTAGGCTCTTAGAATATTTGGTCAGCGACGTAAAAACAACATTATCTAGGAGCGTTGGGATACGGAACTTCCTTGTCCGACACTCACAAGCTATTGGGAGCACCCTTTACGTATTTAAAGAGTGTCGAAGTCTGGGTGTAATGGGCGGTGGTAATCCGAGCCAAGCCTTTTGAAAAGATAAAGGATAAAGCATAAAGATAAAGAGCGGCTTTAGTATAACCCTTTTGGACTGCGCCACGCAATTTGAATACTTGGTCTATGCAGTGGCTCGCGGTTGGTGGCCAGCAGGTGGCAAAGTGTTTTAACTTTCCTAGGCAAATCTAGTTACTAGCTGACTAACCCCGTGGGGATGGGAGTTAGGTTGGCTTGGGCAGTTAGTTCGAACCATGAACCTGGAATCTGATGCATGTCAGAGCCGTCGCCTCTTCCGACTGCGTTACCTGGCGCCCACTGAATGCTTTACACTTCTGTGGTTCTCTGATAAGTAGCCAGAAAAGCCATCTGCGATGATTTTCAATTTCTAAATTTGCTGATTAAGGATCTCAAGCTGAAGAAACTTTCAGGAACGAAATTGGGAATATTGGATATTTAAATTCATGACAAAAATTTCTGAAAAATGAACGAAACTCTCAACGCTTAAGAGTTTCGTTACAGGAATAAGGGTCACCTATGAATACTCGTAGTGAGTTTTTATGAAGGTGCAAAGGAACAAACACAATCCACAAGGTCTCTTTAAAGAGCAAGAGTAACCTTCAAAGTGATTCTCGACGTCAAAAAAGAGGTGATGTGCATGGCGCATCCCGACATTATATTGTGCGAATTGAGGCCCCCAGCGCGGCCTTCCAATGAGCTGGTGCTCTATGATGCGCTATAGTATTATATCTGTTTGATCCAGAATCAGCGTTCGGATTCTATAAGTCAACATTCGCCCGAAGCCTGCACAAATAGGGAACACCGCGTAGACCAGTTGGTCAGCGAGCGGTCCGTATAAATAGCACCGACAAGCAGCAGCACATAACAGCCGAACATATCCATCCGTGCCTTCTGAATACTCCACATGAAGTCCGCCCAAGGTCCTTCCATGCTTTTACTGCTCTTGGTCGCCTCAGCCACAGCAGCGGCTGTCTACGGTCGCAATGCAACTCGTCCGTACGTTGTGAAGAAGACGTGGGTGGAGAATTTCGTCAAATTCCAGCACGTCTTCGAGGGCAAAGGAGCAAAGCCGAAGATCATACCGCTAGGTGAGGATGCTTCCTAGCTATAGCTGTATTTCACTGGCTGAATGACAGAGCTCCAGGTTGCGTTCCTTCAAATCGAGTTGATGGTGAGGTGCTGAAGGTCGGCGGTCGCTTCAGCGGCACTGATTTTGTCTACGCCTGTGAGGAGAGCGAAGACGGTGTGATGAGCTACGACGCTGTCGGTAGGTCATTCGGAGCACGCGCTGCGCAACCGCGTCACATGCCTACCACGCGCCTGGTGCCTAAAAGTGATCGATTTCAGCTTGTGTTGATGCTTTGGGCAAAGAGATGATGTTGGGCGAAATGCGGAAGCTCAGCAACGGTACTGTAATCCTGCACTGTAACATCTACGGCGGTGCGCTGAAAAAGGTCGTCGAGCGAGGTTAGTGCTCATTTACCGTTAACATATGTAGTTCTCCTGAAAAATGATTTGAGTGCATATGCGGCGTGGTTTGCTGCAACGAGTACATGTCGTTAATGAGGCCTACATGAAAAGCGGGAGCGCGCCTGGCAACCGCAGCCAATCAGAGCACGATCCTACCAATCAGGGCATCTATCGCACACTCTCCGCCTAACAATAAGTGGCCTGCCCGTGCGATGTGATTGGTCTGGTGCTTCGTTTCTCCTCATGTAGGTCACAAGAACGGCTAGTACTTTCCGCTCCCTAGCTCTGAGTGGTCCATCTGATCCTGCCTCTTTCAAAAAAAAAAGTCACTTTTCGCTTGTTCTGAAAGGTCAAATCTGTTTAGCTGCGCTACGACCGCGCGCCTGAAAAAACAAATAATTCGATGAAAAATAAAAAGATAAATATTCAGCTGCTGGGTGCTATTTCAACGAAACGATCTACAACGAGGATCAGCTGTGGATTGAGCCGCTAATTAGCGAAAAGCGAATGAGAAAAAACAAGGTAAATCTAGCCCAAACTTTTTTGGCCAGAGACGCAGAAAATAGCCCACTCTGGTCATCTGGCTTCTAGCCGTGGCCGATTTTATTGATTACTTTGCTTTCTAGAAGCTGCGAAAGATGCCTTCAACTATGAATACCACAGAGCTAACCGGCCGCATGATGGAGTGCTTCCGTCCCCATCACAGCTACTACGAGAGCCATGTCATCGGTGAGTGGAGGATGCGCCGTGCACTTCTCTTTCGTACTCATTTAGTGTTTGCTAACTAAGACATGTGAGGCCTACATAGTTTGAAAAGGCTGGAGATGGTAGAGATGGTATCGGTTTCATGATTTTCCCAGATTTTGCAGTGGTATTTGTAGCACAGCTGGAAGAGGTGCCGCTTGCCCTCTCGAAGTACAGTTTTGCCTGGTTATTCAGCTACATTGCCTGAGAGACCATGACAGCCTTACCCAAATCTGCAAAAAACACCACTGTTGTTGTTTGATCTTCAAGAGTGGTCAACGGAATGCAACTTTCAGCAATCCGCACTACGTCTAAAGCTGGGGAGAGTTAACGAGGAGATGAATATCCTAGAGGGATCTACCCTAGTCGCAAGAGGAGGGGCATGCGGTATTTGGCTCCTCCATACCTTTCCTTGAATTTGTCCCAAAGCTTTAGATACTGACAGATGATACGATGGGGGCTATGCAGACTCAGGGACTGTTGTGTAGTGTCGTGGGATGCATGACTTAACTATCACCTTAGCGCTGCCCCTCCCGACTAGGATGAATTCTCAAAGAGTTCTATCCCTACTCCACTTTCAGGATGTGCCATTGGTCGGGTTGGCGTTCGCTTCGATGAGTTCGTGGAGCTGCAAGGTGGCAGCTATGCTCAATGTGAGCAAGACGACAGCGGAAACGTGAAGCTTCAACCCGTACAGCTGGAAGGTGAGTACCTCATCGGCTTCTCGATAGCCTTCTGGTTGTCACGCTCAGGAGGACTTTTTCAGATTTATCGTGTATGATGGGCAACCAGACCTATAGCCACCTCAGCAAGTGGACAGATGACACTCGTGGTGCTGAAATGACGTGCCGATATGGGACCCTTCAGAAAACAGGTGCTGCTTATTTTCCTTTGAGCCACTAGAATTAAGGGCACTATTTATGGGAAAAACTGGTTAAGTTAGTAGTTAATTAGGGTAAAAATAGGCAAGAAAAATTGCGAAGTCTGGGTCAAATTTGGTGGAGGCGGTTAGAGTTTCCGAGCTATCAAGGTTGGCGAATCAGGCCTGCGCTTAAGCTTTAGGTCGGACCAAATTTTTCCGCCTTTGTTTAGGTGACATATTTCACGGATGGACAATCTGTTTTAGAAACACTATGTGGAAAAGGGCGAGACAGGTTCCATTGTGTTCAAAGGGTGTTCTATTGTTCCGAGACTTGTCTGGGAACAATAGAACACTGACCTGTTCATCGGCTGACCACCCCAAGTCAATGTATGGGCCAAATACGCCTCCACGGCATCTCGTAGAATTGGGATGCGTGGTGCATCCCAAAAGGGTTTGAGTAACACAACCCTCGATGCGTATCCTTTATGATGAAAAGCATGTAGTTTATTTTTATTGAAAAAAACTTTTAACTTTTATTAAAAACATGAAACGCCTTTTGAAATTTGAAGTATTTTCGCCAATCTTCGTGGTTGCCGAAAAGCCCGAGTTTTGTGGCACAGAGTTCCACTGCAGAGTGGGTCTCAGCAATGCAATGGCAGAATTACGTCAAAATTTAAAAAGTATTTTGGAAAAAATTGCCTTGAAGAAACTGACTACGAGATAATATTGTTTTTTATTATTATTTATTATTTTATTTTCATTTTTATTCAATCGAATAGGTAGCCGAGTCCAAGAGCACGGATACATGACGGGTAATCACACCGTTTTTAACAACAATTTGTTACCAAACAAAATGAATCACGAGCGACGACAAAATCAATAGATAAAAGAAAATACAATGAAGGGTCGATAAGGCCAGGGTGGGGGTAAAGAGATGGCTTGGTCCGAGCCTTGTCCAAGCGTTTGTCTACGTCTCAGCTCCTCACGGGTCTTACATCCTAAAAATTCCTGCCCAAGTCACACCTCTTCACCGACAGGTGGTCTACGAGGTTTTTTGGCCGACCTCTTCTCCACAACTTAGCAGCTAGCCTCTATAGAGCCCACGAATTGGTAGTGAACTTGTTTGGGCAAAGTACAGCTCTAGCTCCGGCATTGGCTAGATTTTTAAGTCACTTGTAGGCGAAGCAGGCACTCAAAGTGCTTTCATAATCCCATAGAACCGTCAAATTTACAGCGCATTTCAAGCGGGTTGGTGGTGTCAGAAGGGTTCGCCACGAATTCTAGAAGCACGTGATATTCCTGCTAGAATGTTTTGCTTTGAGAACAAAATAAATAAATAATTATTCTTATTGGGCTCATGTGATACAACCAGCAAGATGCGTCTGCGCGTGGCTCAATACACCCACTGCAGGTTTGATCCCTGCCTAGAACAGTCAGCCCCTCCAGCCGATGAATACTGACTTACCTCTTGGGTAACCGCCGTAAATCAATAGCGAAATGCTCTTATTAGAAGCGGCTCCTCAATATTCAGTAGAGGTAGAGTGTGTGGCGCATTCCAATGCGCATCGATGTTTAGGCTGCCTCGTTGACGGCCGTCCCTTCGTCATCGGTCAAGAGTTGCGACTGTCCAATGGCTGCACCTTCATGTGTCATCCTCAGAGCAATGTCTACGTCTGTGATGAGAAGCTCGGTAACTGGACTATTGACGAGAACCAAGTGCAAAGGAGTCCTGCCGTGATAAAGTTCAAGACGGCTTTGTAGCAGGGAATTGCCGATGTTCAACTTGTGCCTGCCTGTATATTTGAGTTCTAAAAATGTTCTAATAAAGGTTTTTCTTGATCATAATAAGCCTTTGTGTTTGGGAGGCTCTGTCTCATGGCCCGTATAGCTGTAGAGAGGGAGCGCGTAATGTAGTTGGAGCTGTACTCGTTTTCCCACGCACACTGAATTGATTGAAGGTTCGAGTTCAGTTCAAGCCAAACAAGTAACTATTCTAACGGTGCCAGACATTGCTATCCGACTTGTCTGGGAAGGTTAACACACTGACTTGTCTTTCGAATTGTCTATCGAATAGTTACTAAAAGCCATTGTATCTCCCACATGGTTCAGCGCCTCATCGCGGCGTGGGGGTGGCAATGGGTGTCGAACTGCGATGTACAGCGGAGGTTTTCAATCTCCGGCAGGGTCTCCCAGGCTGAGAAGGAGTTCGACAATTCTTCGGAAGCCTAGCGAAGTCTGAATCACAGCACGCCCCGAAGGCACGAAAGGGGCACCCCGAAGGCAAGAAAGGGGTGATACGAGCTCCGCCCGGGGCGAGAAGGGAGGTAGACACCACAAACGGTTATTGGTTTTGTGGTGTCACCTCATGTGAAGTCCGGCACGCCATGCCCTGCAGAAATTGCAAAAATGGCAACGGTTCCAGCGTCAGGCCCAGGTTGACAGGCCGGCTGATGGAGAAACCTGTCACAAACCATGATCAAAAGTCGCAATGGAATCAGTATAAAGGCTAGGACGTCACCCGGAAGTGACGCGCAGAACCCCCGCCCGAGTTCTGCGGTCAGTATGCGAGGGCTACCGAGGGCAGAACGACCTCGGCCAAAGAAGCTAGTTCGAGTGGGGACTCTGAATGTGGGAACGCTGACCGGAAGATCCAGAGAGGTGGCCGACTTGATGAAGCGCAGAAAGATAGAAGTCCTGTGTCTGCAGGAAACGAGATGGAAAGGAGCGAAGGCCAAGGAGATTGGAGAAGGGGTCAAGCTGTTCTACAACGGAGAGGATACGAAGAAGAACGGTGTCGGGATAGCTGTCGCAGAGTCCCTCAGGGATTCGGTAGCTGCTGTCCAGAGGATAAACGACCGCATCATGTCACTGCGGCTCGACACGAAGGAGGGTTACTGGACTGTCATGTCCGTCTACGCCCCTCAGACCGGATGCCCCGAGCACGAGAAAGATGATTTCTACTTCACGCTCGAGGAGGCCATAAGGTCCGTACCAGAAGGCGATTACCTGTCCATAGCAGGGGACATGAATGGCCACGTAGGGAGTGGCAGAAGAGGAGTAGAAAGGGTTCATGGAGGTAAAGGGGTCGGCTTGATGAACCCAGATGGAGAAAGAATTCTCGAGCTGGCTATTTCCCACGACCTGGTGGTCTGTAGCACCTTCTTCGCGAAGAGGGAGAGCCAGAAGGTGACCTATGCTAGCGGAGGAAGAAGGACGGAAGTCGACCACATCCTAGTGCGAAGACCTGCCTTGAAAACTGTCCGGGATGTGAAGGTCCTTCCGGCTGAAGATGTAGCACCACAGCACAGGCCATTGGTAGCTGACCTGGCCATACCTCTACCCAGCAAACCCAAGGTAAGAACAGAACCCAGAATCCGATGGTGGAAACTGCGGGGTTCAGAGCGCAACGAGCTACGAAGGAGGGTGCTCGATGCAGGTCTTCCGGATCCAACTGGTCCCGTGAACGAGACCTGGAGGAGGGTGACCCAAACGATTCTACGATGTGCCAAGGAAACCCTCGGTGAAACAAAGGGAGGGATCAGAGGAGATAAGGCTGCATGGTTCTGGAATGAAGAGGTGCAGGCTGCGGTGAGGAAAAAGAAGGAGGCCTATAAGCAGTGGCAAACGACAAGCGCACCCGAGCATCTTACAGTCTATAGGAAGATGAAGAGCCTGGCAAAAGCAGCTGTAGCGAAAGCGAAGAGAGCGGAGATGGATGCCCTATATGAGAAGCTAGACGGGCCACAGGGAGAGAAGTTTGCTATCCGGCTGGCTAAGGCGCGGCATAGAGCTTGCGCCGACATTCGAGTGGTCAAGACAGTGAGGGGTGCTGACGGCAGGGTACTACGGAGGCCAGTCGAGGTCAGAAAAAGATGGGAGGAGTACTTCAAGGAGCTCCTGAATGAAGAATTGCCTCGTCGCGAAGTTCAAGAAGAACAACCAACGGAAGGACCCATCCCATCCTGGACGCGGGAAGAGGTTCGCAACGCCATAGGAAAGATGGAGCTCGGGAAGGCAGCTGGACCGGATGGGGTGCCAGTAGAGGCTTGGAAGGTGCTTGGGGACTGTGGAGTCAATTGGCTGACACAGTTCTTCAACAGAGTCATGATAGACAGTAAGATGCCGGATGACTGGAGGGACAGCATCATAGTCCCCATCTTCAAACAGAAAGGGGACGCGTCCGAGTGCTCCAACTACCGAGGGATCAAACTGATCTCGCACACGATGAAGATCTACGAACGTCTGGTCGACTCGAGGCTGAGGGAGATGGTGACAATCTCCCAGGAGCAGTGGGGCTTCATGCCTGAGAGGTCCACCACAGACGCCATCTTCATCGCTCGCCAGGTAATGGAGAAATATCGGGAGAAACGAAAGCCCTGCTACATGGCCTTTCTGGACTTGGAGAAAGCCTACGACAGGCTACCCCGGGCCGTGCTCTGGAAATCGCTCCGAGGTAGACGTGTCCCGGAACGTCTGATCACAATCGTAAAGGACATGTACGAAGGCTCGAAAGCGGTGGTACGAACCCCACACGGAATGACAAAGAAGATGGACATCACAGTGGGTGTACATCAAGGGTCGGCTCTGAGTCCGTTCCTCTTCGTGCTGACGCTTGACTGCATAGTGAAACTCCTGGAGGAAGGCCCTCTCAGGACCATCCTCTACGCGGACGATATCGCTCTAGTAGCCGACAGCCGGGAGGAGCTGGAGGAGAAGGTGAGGCTGTGGCAAGTAGCCCTCGCGGATAACGGCCTGCGGCTGAACGTGAAGAAGACCAAGTTTATCAGCTCTGAGCAGTGCACTAGACCGATCCTAGACTGCCAAGGGGAGGCGATCGAGAAGGTGGAAGAATTCCGCTACCTCGGAAGTGACCTATCCGAGGAAGGAAGTGTGGACCAGGCGGTCAGGGGACGGATAAACGCAGCCTGGCTCAAATGGAGGGAGTCCACAGGAATCCTCTGCGACCGTAGGTGCTCCAGGACACTCAAAGGAAAGCTCTATAGAACAGTGGTGAGGCCTGCCCTCCTCTACGGCAGTGAGTGCTGGGCCCTGGGTAAGGCGCAGGAGCGGCAACTGCACGCGGCGGAGATGAGGATGCTGAGGTGGGCATGTGGATGGACCCGTCGGGACATGGTGCGAAACGAGGATGTTAGGGCAGTGATGAAGACAGCCCCGATCCAGCTGAAGATGAGAGAGCAGCGCCTGAGGTGGTATGGACACGTCCTCAGAAGACCAGAGGATCACCCCATAAGGTTGGCCCTAGATTTCGAGGCACCCGGAAAGCGTCCGAGAGGAGCCCCAAGGAAAAGGTGGAAGGATGTCATCAAGAAAGATCTCGCTGAAGTCGGCGCCATGCCAGACGACGCCTTTGATAGGATGAGGTGGCGACGGATCATAAGAACAGCGGACCCTGCGACTGCGCGGGACTAAACGCTCGGGAGAAGAAGAAGAAGACTAAAAGCCGTTGTATAGGTCAAAAGTTGAAATAGATTTCACGCCTGATTCCCGATTAGACCGGATAGAATGGGGAGCTGTGAAGGGGTGTGGGCAGCAAAGGAGGGACCGGTAAAGGGGACCACTAATGTGGGCCAATGAAGGGGGACCAAAAAGGGGGATCGGCAAAGGGGGAACCAGTGAAGGTGGGACCAGTAATAGGAAGGGGGATCAGTGGAAACCTGTAAGGGCGGACCAGTACTTTTTCTCACTGTCGTGCAACGTGTATGTGACAGGAACGTCGTAGCACGTGAGTCTAGATCAAGATGTGCCACAGATCAAACATTGCGAAGCATACGTTGGATTTTCAGATGACCTTTGAAAGGCAGCGAGCGCGTGCGTGAACATGCCTCTCACTCTCACTACTGACTGATGCTCACTACATTTTTCTGTCTGTCTCTGCCTGCACCACATGGGTAAAGGGGTATTGTGTTTTGGTGGGGGGGGGAGGGCGAGGGGTAGGGACAATGACTTCGGGAATCGGAGGATTATTATTACCGTCGGATGTTTAGCGGTATGGAGTTCTCACAAGATTATCACAATCTGTTCCTCGCCACGTAGAGAATGTGTACTTATGGAAAATAAATCGTCGTGCGATAGAGGGTGGATAGGCTTCATAGGAGCAGTTTGTTTATTTATTTATTTATCTATTTTTGAGGATTGTGACCTACTGTGCCGCTTTCCCGTAAAACCAGTTTTTCACTGTAACGCGAGTAAGAAGGCCTAGACGGGGGTGTTCTATTCTCGGGTTTGGGAGCGAAGCCCCAACCAGACGTTTGGCGGCCGCTAGGCCTAGGGGTTGGTGGTTTATAAGATGGTAACTGGTATATTAGGTATTTCAGTCCAGGAATTCTGTTCCGTTTCTTCTTCTAACACGAGAGGTGGCCAGTGGAAGACCAGTGGAAGATCAGAATCCCAACCCCAAATTGACAAAACGTGATGTAAAATTAAGCTACTTTACTAATAGAGCACGAACTGAGTTTTTGAAGCTCTCAAAAAAAGTTCAACCTAGCTCCTTGAGGCAGAACAAAAAAATTCGTTGATAGGTATCTCCAGGACGTTTCTTACCATTAGTTAGTTTGTTTGATAACTTCAAATTGTTTTGTTCACTGTTGCTTTACATGTTGTTTTTTAACCATACTTGAATTGCTTATCTGCGCTGCTCTACATGTACAAAATAAATAAAAATACTTATGCATATAACAGAGAGTATCATAAAGACAGAAAAGTCTTTTTGGAAAAACATTTTTGTCTTCATACTCCTCACAGTCATGTATTTCATTACTATAGCCGTATTTAGCCATTGAATGCAATTTTAGATAAATCCGAGTGTAAGAGAGTGTAAAAAAGGTCAGCTCCGGTTAGGATGCGGCTCCCGTTATAACGCGGATTTTCTCCAATCCCTTCAAACACGTTGCAACGAGAGGAGACTGTAGGTCACTTGTGACCTACACTTGGAAGATACCAAGCGCTGTCAAGCAGTCATGTCAGCCAGCTAAGCTTCAGAAGTTTTTGTTCAGCATTTTTGGAAGGGAACTTTTTTGACTGGATGCACATATTTGGTTGCTACTGTATGTATATCGTGTACAACAAAGCGGTGAGTTTGCAAAATTCATTGTCGAACAAATTAAGCTTTCTTTTTACATACAAAACCCCTTGTGTCATGGTTGCAAAACAGCTCGTTCCATCTGCCATTTATCGGAGGACGAATCACTATCTGAAAAGCCTTGGTTAATTATTCTCTGTGTGAACTGATTAGCCGTGATTGGCGTTTTTATTGAGCTTCTGCGAATATGGATTTGAGCTAAGAGTTCATAGAAGTTGAAAATTTGGCCACTATCGTAAAAAAGTATGGGCAATCCGTGTGTTGAAGAAAGCGATGCCCTCAACCACCGTGGGCTACCGGGTGTCGCGCCCCTACGAGATGAGCAGAGCGCGAACTGCTGCCGTGGAGCAGATTCCGTGCGGGAGCATGTGACTGAATCGTTTCCATTTTTTGCTCCGTATTTTCTTCTCTGCAAGCTTTGTGACCACATGCCGTCTCTTAGATTACAACGTTGAAATGGAGAAAGGATCAACACTTCAAGTCTCTCATTTTTTTACACTGTTTTAGTCTATAACAGCTTCATAGGTTTCGCTCATACCATGTTCATTTTGAGCAGAATTTCCCTACTCCATCTCATTACTTACCCAGCAGCAGGAAGAGTGCCCTGTGAATTCGATAGGTTAAGAAGTCTGACCTGATTCGCGATTTAACGACTGATGGTGGGACTTCAAGTTTCAACCTTCCTCTCATGGATCTTGTCAGTCTATGCTAGGGTACGAGGTCCCTAAGTCGGGCTTCGGAGCTGCGCTGAGGCTACTCTCTTGCTCGGCAGCGAACCGATGTGTGTAAGCTGCCAGTGCTGACGGTTCTTAGAGGAGGAGGTAAGGAAGCGGATGCTACTAACCTTTATTGTCGACCGTCCTCCACCGAGCGCAATGACAAAGTGACTTGCAAAGATTTTGCAAGGGATATTTCGCACGCTTGGCGCGCGGTTCCAATGGGTCCTACCATGACGAGTCACGTGCTTACATTTGAATCTACTACAGCGAACCACTCACAATAGCAAGTACAGTATACCATAATCGCAATGAAGTACTCGTGGCCCTGAACAAGTCTCCAACCAGAAACTTTCTTGGGTCGATGAAAATCTTATTTGCAAGAATTTTGCTCCTATAGTTTTGGGGACGCTTTTACCGATCCTACTGCTGGGAGCATGTTCCACCAGTAAAAGCGAACCAATCTTCGCTTTTACCGGTGGAAAGTGCTCTCAGCCGGATCGGTGGCGGTCTAATCTTCTGGGGTAATCTCTGTGACTTTGTTCGTTGGCTGAGAGTAACATGTAGTTCAGCTGCATAGAGAAGAGCAGCTAGTAGCGTTTCATAGAGTTGATCTACTGTTCTGCCTGAGCTCAGTATGCCAACCCAATCAGTGCTATAATCATTAGGTAGATCCCGACTTGGTTATAACCTGCATTATTCAGGTTTCGGACCCATTTCGAATTCCTTGGCTGTATACGTCATATCTAAACAAAACGTAACTGCATCGTGGACAGTACTACTGTTCACGATGCAGTTACGTCCTTAACTATTATCCTATTATCCTTAACTATTAGATTGTCGGATTGTAAATGTCGTTTTTGCTCAAAAAGAAAAGAATGACCAAGCCGTAATACAAGAGGTGGTTTCCATTATTATCAGTGACATGTCGCCAACGTCCTTGCAAAGAATGGATGCCTTTCTTGAAGAACTTCGGTGGCGGCGACTCGAAGAAGCTGTGCACCCAAATTTTGACTTCGTCACGATTCTTAATTTTTTTTTCTCCGCCAAGGCGTGGTGCATCGATCGGAAAAGATGGTAGTCTGATGGCGCAAGGTCTGGGCTATAAGGCGTGTGAGGCAGCAGTTCCCAGCCCAACTCCTCAATTTTTTGCAGCGTGATATTTGCGGGGTGATGTCGAGCGTTGTCATGGAGGAATTTCACAGTTGCTGTGTTCACTCCTCCTTGACGCAGTACTTGGTCCACGTGGCTCAGTTGTTCTCTATAAGGTCTGTCGTAACTGTTTGGCCTGGATCCAGCACATCAAAATGCATCAGACTTCTACTGTTCCACCAAACACAGAGCACGACTTTTTTCCGTCAACGTCAGACTTCGTCGTTGTCTTCGGAACCTCACCGGGGCTCAACCATTGCCGTTTTCGTGCGCTGTTGTCGTAGTGGATTCACTCCTCATCCGACGTCACGATGGATCCATAGAAACCGCTGTTCTTGGTTTTGCGGATGAGAATTCCAGCGGTGGCGACTCATGCTGCCTTGTTTGTGTCGCTGAGCTGATGTGGCACCCATTCTCTAGACCGCTTCCAGTTTCCGATTGCAAGCAAACGATCGACAATGGTAGAATGCTGACAACAAAACCTCTGTGCGAGCTCACGCGTGGTTTGTGTTGGATCTGACTCGACATCCTCCTTTAATTCCTGGCACTACACAACTTCAGGACGCTGTTGATGTTCTTCGTCTTCAAAGCTCTCACACCGTCTCGGAAACGTTGAAAGCATCACCGGCATTGGAGCGTTCCAAAGCGGCCTTTTTAAATAACTTTTTAAAGAGTCGAGTAGTTGTAAAAGTAAACACGAATTTGAGCTCAGCAGCTCAAACTCTATCACTTGATATACAAATCGCCGATACTCGACGAACTTTGCGTTTGCATTTGCGAGATGTCGCCCCACTCGATTGATAGGTTCGATTCTATATGCATTGTTCACAATATACTCTAAAGTCTTGACGGGCAAGAATACAGCGATTCCTGAGAAGGGTGGCTGGGAATTTCCAATAAAACTCAAACGGTCACTCTACAGCTGCCACGCCCATTCGATTGATGGGTTCGATTCTGTATGCGTTGTTCACGGCGCACTCCAAAGGCAAGCTGGACAGTCTTAGAACAATTTCTGATTAGAACAACTAGGAGTTTCTGATAAATCTCCCCAAGCGCTCACTCTGCAGGCTGTTGCTCGCTCGCTCTACAGATTGTCTCGCCCACTCGATTGATTGTGTAGGGTCTATATGCATTGTTCAACTCTAATGAGATTTATATGTCAAAAGATAGAGCTCAAGCTGCTAAGCTCAAATATATGGCTATTTATACTATGGCTATTTTTACAAGTACTTGATTCTTTAAAAAGGTATTTAAAAAGATCGCTCTGGAACGCTCCAAAGCGGCTTTTTCGGCAATTGACCAAAGGACATGCGTGGTACTGTACTTTTGCTTGGTCATCGTTAATCTAAAAAATTCTTTAAAAAAGTCAACAAAACGGAACAAACTTGAGGTGCCTTCGGAAACGCATGTTAGACAAGTAAAGTTACATGATCCATGAAATAATGGTAACAGAACTACAAATCGAAAGCAGGCGACATTTATAATCTGACAACCTAATAATAGTAGGATACCCTCCTCTCGCCAAGCATCCAGTTACGACTTAATACCGTCCTCCACCTGAATACTTCAGCGCGAGTATGTCATTCGTTCTTTCCACAGCTGCCCTCGCATAGAAGTTGTTCACACAATGCCGTGATGCCGCAAAAGATTTACAGTCATTTGAAGGGAATAACGAAAATTTTGTTCAACTTACCTCACTGCAGTACCTAAGGTATCTTATCCTCATCTTGTGCCCGTAATTGGTATAGGTAACGTTCCGTTTAACGTCAGCCCATTCAGTGCTTGCCTTCTTTTGTACGAGCCCAATCCAAAGTCGATCGCTTCTGGGATACTGCTTGCCCAACGCTATAATAACCTCTATGACACAACTGCCTGTATCACATAATATGGGACGGTCCACAAAACTAGCACCACTCTTGGAGCCGATGGAAATTTAGGTTGTTTTAAGGTCTCCAGAGCCATATGTTGAAGAAAGGCTGTGTAACCTACTTCTCAAGGGAAGAATTTGAAAAACAACTTAAATTTCTGACTAAGCTGTGGTTCTAATAAACTTTCCAAGAATATATTATCCAGCGTACCTTATATAACACTTGTACTTGATTTTTTTGATTTTTTGAAGCCGCAAAAGTAAACATGGCGTATGAATAATTGTTGTTGTAGATGCTATCGGTTTTTTGTAAAATATACCGACTGTTTCAAACCCACGTCCAAATATTCTTTAAAGGATAAAAAATAAAGGTAGGTGTTAGTCAACCACTTTGCGGAATGCGCCATGCGTTCTACCTATGCGCGATGTCGTGAAGTCAATTTGGATGCGTATGCAATGTCTTGCAGCGACATGCTTTCCAGTTTATGCTCAGAATGCCTCGTCCATTATGTGTGGAAGTAGAATTCGTATAATAGCGGATCCTTCTCCCTTAATATGCACAAAGTATCAGCATTATATGTTAGCTTGTCCGGAACGTTTCTGGAGTAATGTCGGAGAACATTGTATAGTTAATAACTTTATTAACAACCACTATCATTCAACATAATATTCACCGCTATGACCTATCGCATATTGCCATCTTTCCGGTAGAGCAAATACCACGAGCAAAGAACTACGAAGACTTGGACAGCAAAGATGTTATTGACACCACTTTTGACTTCCTCCCGTTTTGCGAACTTCTTTCCAATTAAGAAAAACTGCAGCGACCGGAAAACGTGGTAGGCACTATACATTGGATCCAATCGAAAATCTTCGGATTTTTGGATGATTCGGGTAATGGCGATTTTGCGGACCCCGGATTTTTGGATAATTCGGATAAGGGCGATTTTGCGGACCCCGAACTTTTGGATGATTCGGATAATGGCAATTTCGCGGAGACCGGATTTCGGATATCCGAATCGGATATCCGACTCATTAAGGCAAGATGCAGTTTATCAGAATTCTATCGTTCTTTAAAGAGGAATCCATCCTTCAATAACAGCAGCAGTGCTTGTATCGAAAGACTCTCACTTCTCGTCAAGGAAGGAAACATCAAAGGGCTGGATCATTCCAATCAGGGATGGGCGAAAATTCCGTTTCCATGTTTCGAATTTCGGTTTCCGGCCGATTTTAGTCCTTCCGTTCCGTTCTGTGTTCCACTCTTTTTTGGGCCGGAAGACGGAACGGAAATGGTGACTCATTACTCACTGATTGCTTGCTTTGCACTGCCTTCATTCACCTCCAATCTAAAGGCTGAAGAAAGAGATTAACTATGCGTTTGTGATTGTGTTTCTTTCAAAGCGATGGTGCATTCTGATGTCTAAACTGTAACCAAATTGGATACAAAGGTTCCATGAGTGTTTGAGTAAAGGATCAAACTCCTTATCCGGAGCAGCTTATCTTTTTCCCTAGTAATCGTAGGTGTGGCCTGGAGCACCAAATCTAGATCAGTGTTCTATAAACACTCTCAGGCTGCTAACAATGCGCTCCATAGAAACATTCGATCTATCGTAGTCGGAGGAGGTCATGCGGTGTCTTGTCTTTCCAATCCCCTCCTCCGAGTTTGTTTCAGAGCTTCAGCTGCTGCCAAATGATACAATGGTACCCATGCGAAATCAGAGCGTGGGTGTCGTGTCGTGAGTGCTAAATGCAACTGTAGCCTTAACTCTGCTCCCTCCTAATTGGGATAGACCTGGAACATTCAATAAGACCGGTTAAGTGCTATAAGTGGCATCTTACTCGTCAGCTGGGTTGATTGCGTTTAAAATACTTTTTTCCTATTTGCAGAGAGATTTTGCACAAACTTCGATTTGTTACACTTGTAATGTTTGAAAATTCATCTTAGTAATAATACGAATACAAGGATTTTTTATTGTTATATGTTGCTGAAGAGAAGTCGCAGCTGCCTTGCCCGCTATCCAAGTTCGCTAACGGCAACATAAATATTACTACCACTATGGATATATGTATGTTTATGAAAAATTAGACGAAGTAATAAGTTTTGAATCATTCCGTTTCGGCGTTTCGTATTTCGATTTCCGCCCATTTTTGAGCTCTTTCGTTCCGTATTCCGTCTTCCGCTTTTCTTTAAAAAATTCCCTCACATCCCTGATTCCAAGATGAATTATTCTAAGATCCGGGCTTTCCAAAATGCCATTATCAAATAACGCAAATTGGGTCAGGGGGGGGGGGTCACCATGTATTCAGCACCTTTTCTCCTTCATAAGAAGGCAGATGAATGTCGTACATCAGAAATGGTCTAACACAGTTCATCATGTGGTAGACACACAAGTGCTGAATAACAGTTTTAATTTCATGCAGCACAAAGTGCGATATGGAGCTGTTCTACATGGTGACCCCCCTCGACCAAGTTTGCGCCGAATGCTATACAATGTGAAATAGCGAAGTGCCGATCAGAGGGCATGCGTAATCCCTTCTCTCCCTCAGTCCCTGTCCTTGCCCCCCCCCCCCCCCCCTCCGGCAGCACAACATGGTATTTGAAGGAAAGATGCCAAG
The DNA here is from genome assembly GCA_947359475.1 of Heligmosomoides polygyrus bakeri. Taxonomy (NCBI): domain Eukaryota; kingdom Metazoa; phylum Nematoda; class Chromadorea; order Rhabditida; family Heligmosomidae; genus Heligmosomoides; species Heligmosomoides polygyrus. Next base: position 95,514,106 of record OX375867.1, on the reverse strand, counting down.
AACGACGTGACGCTCAGCAGCGTGCTAACTGTATTCAACGTCACTACTTTACAGTGGGGCGCGAAAACGTATGACTCAGCAGCGTAGCCGTCCGCGAAATTCCTTTTGAATGCACCTTTATTCGAAACCAGACGTTCAACGGCCTGCCGGCCGCCAAACGTCTGGTTGGGGGCTTCGCCCCCAAACCCTGAAATTGGAACTTCTAATATATGGAACTTCTAATATCTTCTAATATATTCTAATTCTAATATATGTATAGCGAACGCGCCTGCCTCTGTACGTCGGTGACACGTCTTGCAATCCCAAGCGGCCTTTGACCGACATCGGAGACACGTCTTCTGAACGCGGAAGCCCGTTGCCCCACAACACTGACACATCTTTTGAATCCGGACGCCACCCCCCCCCCCCCCCCTCCCCACCCCACCTTACTGGTTCTCTCGAACAGGTCATCCTTTAGTGGTCCCCTCTTGCCCGCTTCAGCTGCTGGACCCCTTCTTTTTGATTGCCCTTATAGGTAACCATCCTTAATTAACTCCTCCTTTCTTGTTCCCTTATTGGTAACCGTCTACTGAACACCATTATTGGTTTCCCCATTCCCTTGGTCCCGTCTACTGACCCCATTTTAGAGATCCCGTATTACTGGTTCCCCGTCTCCGTGTCACCTCCAGCCCCCCTCCCCCTTCCAGGTCATTTTCACGAATTTCAAGAATTTCACTTTTCAAGATATTCCCCCCCCCCAAACTTGTCCTCCCACGCTCACGGCGTGACATCGGTGACATGCCTTCTGAACCCGGACATCGTTTAATCGACATCGTTGACTCGTCTTCTAAAGCCGGAGGTCTTTTGAAGGACATCGCTGACATGTCTTCTGTACCTGCCCCCCCCCCCCTTCCCCCTTTGCGCGACTTCGGCGACAGCTCTTCCGAACCCGGACGTCTGTTGAACGACGTCGGTGACACCTTTTCTGAATTCGGACGCCTGTAGAACGACGTCGGTGACATGTCTTCTGATGGTGAGTACGAAAGCCCTTTGCGCGACATCGGTGACACGCCTTCTGACCCTCTCGACCTGACATGGGTGACACATGGTCTGAACCCGGACGCCTGTTACTCGACGTCTAGGATAGGAAAGGCAGACGGACGGACAGACGGACGGACAACCGCTTACTCTTTTATATATAGTAGGATGCGCGATTTCAAAATGGAGCGAGGAAATTGAACGAGTTATCCGAAATTATCCGATTTTATCCGAATCACCCAGGGTCTGGATAATTGGATGATTCGGATAAGGCTCGAGCACACTTCGCTGCCTTTGCTGCGGCAGCAATGATAAAGGATATCAGAGGCAGCAGCTCGATGATATCCTTTATCATTGCTGCCGCAGCAAAGGCAGCGAAGTGTGCTCGAGCCTATAAGAGCAATTTCGCGGTGGCCGGATAATTGGATGATTCGGATCGGAATATCCGAAAATGATTCATTCGAACCCAATGTATACTGGGTGCAAGATCAGATGAGTACGGCGGATGGGGTACCAGTTCAATCCCGATATCCTCCAATTTCTTCTGCGCATTCTTTGCTGTGTGTGGTCTGTCGTGAGAAGAAGAATCTTTCCTCTTCTGGGATTGCGATTACGTAGGATTTCACTCATTTCCTTCAGCTGAGCGCAGAACATGTTCGAGTCTACCATGGAACCGGTAGAAACTAAAAAATTCCCAGATTACTGGGCCGTGGATGTACCACTAGAAGGAAATCAACTATTTTTTGTCGTGATCAAGTCGTTTGTTCACGGCCACCAACCCTTCATTGCTATTATGGCACACTGTACTCGCTATTGTCCGTAGTTGTAGTTCCTGTAGTAGATTCAAATGTAAGCTCGTGATTCGTCGTGGTAGAACCCACTGGAGCAGCGCGCCAAGCGAGGGCATAAATACCCTTTGCGAAATCCTTGCAAGTCACTTTGTCATTGCGCTCGGTGGAGGACGGTCGACAATAAAGGCTAGTAGCATCTGCTTTCTCACATCCACCGCTAGGAACAGTCAGAACTGGCAACCTGCACCCATCGCGTCGCTGCAGAGCAAGAGAGTAGCCTCATCGCTGCTGCGAAGCCGGACCTAGAGACCTCGTACCCTAGCACACGTTCCGGCTGTTGTTGGGGCAACTCATCAAAGTCCACCCAGTGCTTGCGACGCACCATATTGTCGTATTCGGAATACTTTTCATCCATCGTGACGATCGAGTCGATCCAAGCAAATGTACGGCGACGGTATCAACACGCTTCCGTTTGTCCTGAGACGTCAAAGCATGTGGTACCACTCAAAGCAACTTTGCGACTTTGCCTGAAGAACGAAGGGCATCGTGTTCTGGGACTTAGGAGTATTTGTAGGGTCTGAGAGTTCGCGTACAGAAAGATCAGGTCGAGCGTCGCAGGTGGCGGGTACGAGCTGTCTGTCCTGCGTATGTGGTCGACCTGTGCGTCTGGAATCCTCGAACAATTCGTCACCGTTGTCGAAGTTGCGGTACCAATTCAACCCGAAAGGATTGTCTCCTGCAGAAAGATATGGGCCTCGCTCGCGGATCGGCTGGAGCGGTGCTGTAGAAGGAGGGCTCGCCGGTAGAGCATCTTCTTGTCCATTGCGAGGGCACCACTGGGAACGGGAGACGATATGTCGCACATGCTGCTGGCAGTTACATACACAGCACATGGAACAGAAATCTCCCAAGTCTGGCTCGATCAAAACTTCAGCTGGCAAAGATACGTTATTTTGAATCTTACCATGCAGTTAGTCTAAAAACTTTCCGGACAACCTAATACATAGAGGCAGCGGCAGAGAACAAACAACGCTGGTTGTCCAAACAGCTTCCCGTTCCAGAACGTCCACAGATCAACTGCATCAAAAGGGGTGTATGAGCACAGGAGCCTTGCAACCGCTATGCATCCATCCTCTATCTTCCTAGTCCGACTCTTAAGGAAGACTGAAAGTCCACCTACAATAAATGAATTGATTTTCTGCCTTCGAAAAAATAGACGCCAGAGCTCCACCGTAGCGTCGACACTCTTGATGTGCATCCTCCCAAGTGACGTTTTTTCTTGGAAACACCTGAAGTGTTGGATAACAACAACACGACAAAAGCTGTTTGAGTATGTCTAAAATAGAAGCGTTTATAAAACGTTTAGATCGTTCAGACGGAACTGTTCCTTAAGCAACAGTATCTCTAGAAAACTCAGCATTTGGCACCGTACATGAATGACCAGCTCGCACGTATTGTAGGAATAATGGCAAAATTAAATAATCAAATGGACAGCGAGAGATTGGAAATAGATAGTACTGTTCTAGAAGGAAGCGTAATGCTCTGCCGGCTCGATGTGGAAGACTGTGAACGGCGCAAAGGTGACTCTGGCAAGAACAGCCTCCAAACTTGCGGTGAGCTTTGGCGGTGAAATTTTTACAGGAAGTAGGGTCCAGTGTGAGGACTCCAGAACTATACTTAACTTTTTTTTCGGAATGTTGCTGGTCGAAAAAAGGCGTGCAAAGACGTAAGCGCGAGGTTCATCACACCCTGTTGCCACCCCAGCGAATGTGGTTGGTTGGCGCAGTGGATTGCGTTGTCGCCTCTCGAGCGCACAGAGTGGGTTTTATGGCTCGGTCCCCGGTGTCGCCAGAGTTTTTGCACACACCGGATCGTTATTACTATGTGCTTGCGTGATCAAACGAGTCCATTTGTACATTTGTAGATTAATGCCTTTAATAAGTAAATATATCCCTTTTGGCCTCTTCATCTCAATGGATCGAATTCGCTCTGTATCATTATGTTGGATCGCTAACATAAAAACTTCCTTGCTCAAATGAATTAACTGTGTTTATTGCCGACAAAACTTATGATAGTACTATGAAACATGCAAACCACAAGCGCTTCTCCGGGTGAAAAAATACATTTTAGGGCCAAGTATTTACCGGTATCAAACCAAATTTATGACTTATCCTCTGAAGTGTATGTGTTTGTGAGCGACGGTATCGTTGCCGATATGATACAGTGCAAATACGATATATTGAGAGGTAACTCAAATAAAAGACAAATGGGCTATATTTACTTACTAAAGGCAATAGTCGTGTACAAATGGACTCCTATGACTCCTATAATTAGGCAAGCACATAGCAATAACGACCCGATGTGTGCAAAAACTCTGGCTACACCGGGGACAGAACCATAAAACCCACTCGGTGCGCCCGGGACGCGACATCGCCATCCACTGCGCCAATGAACCACACTCGGTTGGGTGGCGGCAGGCGTGATGAATCTTGCTCTCACATCTTTGCACGCCTTTTTTCGACCACAGAGGAATTCCACTGCGAAAGCTCACCGCAACTTTGAAGGCTCACCTTGTGAGAGCAATCAAGGACGGAACGAAAGTGAGAGGCTCTTCCGAGCGAACAACTATGAAAAACCGATTATTTAGGTCTGATGCCCTGTTGCATTTTCGACCGAAGAACGTCGTTGTTCTACTGCGGCAGGGCATTCAAACGATGGATGTGGTCCACAGTTGATGCGGTTACTCCCAACAAAAATACCAGCAAAACCAATACGTATAATGATAACTATTCTATTAGGTTGTAATGAATTAAATGGCACTGGCTCGCGCCATTTTTTGGCGCGTCTTTACGCGCTAGATCAAGAACAAACCGTAACATGTGGCATATCATTTAGAAGCGCAAACTTTGCTCTACCGGGGAGTTTAAAATTTTCTATGTAAAAGTGGGAAAACTTTAGAGTTTTATTGACTTTTTGCAGATGGACAAAAGGGTAATCCGAGGCATTTACTTGTATGAATTCAATCTGGGCACTACAGCTAAGGAGGCGGACGAGAAGATCAACGCCGCATTCGGTCAAGGATGTTCCACAATTCGGACGGCGTATTGTTGGTATCAGAAGTTCCGGAATGGAGATGAGAGCTTGGAAGAACATGAAGGTCGTGGGAGGCATAGTGATGTTGATGAGGACAAGCTGAGAGATGTGGTAGAGGAGGATCCACACAATGGTACCAGGGAGATAGCGAAGGTTCTTGGCGTCAGTCACAACACAGCTGCCCAGCATCTGAAGGAAATTGGAAAGACCAAAAAGCTGGAAGGGGTGCCTCACGAGCTGTCTGAGGAGCAAAGAAACCGACGATATGAGATCTCGTCCGCACTGCTTCTACGGAACGAAACGGACCCATTCCTTGATCGCATCGTAACCTGTGACGAGAAATGGATAATGTACGACAGCAGGCGACGATCGGCACAGTGGGTGGACAGCGATGAGAGCCCCAAGGTTTTTGCGAAGCCGGAATTGCACCAAAAGAAAGTAATGGTGACAGTATGGTGGTGTTCGCTGGGAATTATTCACCGCAGCTTCCTCCCTCCCGGTGAATCCATCACGGCAGAGAAGTACTGCATTGAAATTGAAGAAATGATGAAAAAGTTGAAGGATATTCGGCCGGCCTTGATAAACCGAAGGCGAGTTCTCCTTCTGCACGACAATGCTCGCCCCCATGTAGCACGAATGACGTTGCAGAAATTGAATGAGCTGAGCATTGAAACTCTACCACATCCTCCGTTTGCTCCCGACCTCTCCCCAACAGACTACCATTTCTTCAAGCATCTTGGCGACTTCTTGGTAGGGAAAATATTCAAATACCAACAGGATGCCGAAAGTGCCTTCGAAGATTTCGTCAATTCCAGAACTTCTGATTTTTATGCTACTGGGATAAATAAGCTTGTGTCACGTTGGCAAAGATGTATTGAATCAGAAGGTTTTTATTTCGATTAATAAACTTGCCTACAAGCCGATATATTAACTGTTTAAATTTACAGTGGTTCAGTGCCATTTATTTCGTTACAACCTAATAATTGAGACAGCAAAAGCACGTCATGAGTATTCATCTTCTTTTCGTTCACATTTTCAAGAAATTTGATCTTCTTGTTCAGACGTCAATCAAGGCTTACATTCATACTTCAAGGTTTTCAATATTCTAGAATCTGGCAGACGTCGTGGAAAGGTCGCGACACGTCGAGACCCAGCAAATGTGCTCACGTGCGTTTATGCAACACATTACGGATTCAGAAGACGTGACAGGAACACCGACCAATATGCACCCATATTCAGAAGACGTGATACATATCAGATTTTGCCCAGCCGGGGTAGGATTTTCAGAAGACAATTTAAAGGCTTCGTACAACGAGCGTGTGCGTGCTTCTCCCTCATTTCGTTTCTGTGCCTTTTTTTTTTTGGGGGGGGGGGGAGGAAGAAACGACTGCAGGATCGGTATTGAGCTATCTAAATACCGACTGATTTTACTCAGGTTTCTGAAGTTTAAGCACTTCGGGATGGGACTCTCCCGCTCTGTTTCTCGTCGCGTAGTATTTTGCCAACTTTACGGGACAACTATAAAAAACGAGACCACCCCATTTTTTACTATAGAATCCGAGGATTTTATCCAAACAACCCGTGGAATGAGAGTGCTAAACTCATGGTCAGATGAATATACCTGTAACTATAGCAAGAAATTTAAGTCTGTTTGGAGGCAAGGTTATGGTTAGATGTCCTTATAAAGTTTTAATTCAAGCGTATTCTGGATCTTCAAAGCTTTGGGAAAGATTCCCTAGATCTTCAGAAGAAGGAGGGTGGACTTAGAGTTGTGCCAACCCCATCTATGCGCTTAATGTATGCTTACAAGGAAAGGATCCTAACTCATGGTGAGCTTTAGCGATGCTATTTTGACAGGATGTGGGGCCGTGTAGTGGAGTCCAGAACTACAGTTAGTTTTTGCTCTTCGCTTTTTTAAAGATCTGAAAAGAGATGTGAAATCTTGTGCGCAACAATCACCAACCTCTATGACACCGAACGAGAAGTGGCTCTCTGGCGCACTCGGTGGAAGTGCCGCCTCATAGGAACACAACGGCGGGTTTTTAAGTTCGACTCTGCGTACAGCCAATATTTGCACATATTAGGTTGTTCTTATAACGCTTTCGCAGGATCACAGGGTATTCTAAGATACTGCTGATGTGGCGAGCGTTGTGCTTTACTTCATAGTTTTGTACGATAGCTGTTGACTAAAGGGGAAGAGCAGTTAGACCTTTTATTTCCAGAGGAATGATATGGTGCAGATACGCATCGTTTAAAAACTAGCACATATGAAGCCGCAAATAGACAGCCTTGCTTTGTTGTGAGCATTGGTGGTCTAAAACAGCCTCCTGTGAGCATGAGAAAGCGTAATAACAACAAAGTAATACGTGCAAAAGTACTGGCGATACGTGGACTCGGACTCAAAATCCCGCCGGTATGCTCCTAGCGGGCACTTCTACCGAGTGCGCCACGGAGGCACATCTCGTGGGGTGTCATAGGGGCTGATGATTATTGCGCACATGTTTTTAAACCTCTTTTTCCGATCTTTAGAAAAGTGTTAAGCAAAAACTAACTGTAATTTTGGACTCCGCTCACACGACCCTAAATCCTGTCAAAATAGCATCGCAAAAGCTCTCCATGAGTTGGGAACCTTTCCTTGTTAGCTTCTTCTTCTTCGGTAGCATTCCGTGTCACCTTTTGCCCACTTGTCTGACAAGGTGATACACTAATAATTCAAGATAACTCATCCCCTGAAAGCGAGTACCATCTTTTCTTCAAAGTTACAAACCTTGTACAAGAAGCCTTCGAACTTGCTCCAGTCGCCTCCTTGGGCGCTGGGAGCGGGTGTAATTTTACCCTCTTCTGAACCAGGCAGTATAGCTTTGAAGCCTGTCACAGGTACTAGGTGAAGGAGCATAGCAGCTAGAACAGCTACAAAAACAAACGACATTGTCATCGTTGGATGAGAACAGATCTGAAAGAGTGACGCTATATCAGTACGGAATTGGAGTGGGGGAGCTGTGTGTACTGCAGAATATTCCATGTTCAACTTTCATTGAATCTTGGCAGTTCTTCACGACCACACTGATAATTTTTTGAGGAATCTTATTCTTTTACATAAGTCAACTTCGGGAAAATTGCCGAATTAGGAGTTCAATAACTTTGAAACACCAAGCTTGTATTGGCTTATAGTCACTGACTCGATTAAGCATATTGCAGGGAGGTGCGATGCGGAAAGAAAACTTTTTGCATGAAAATCTTCAGGACCTAGTGCTGCCAAAGAGGACCACGTGACACTTTTTGGCAGCTGCCATCGAATTTTGCTTGCAGTTCAAGTGGCTCTGAATCTGTTTTCTTAGTGCAGGAATCTTACAGGTTAAGAACACAACGAAAACTCCATGAGGCCATCCAACCGTGCAACTAAGTCTCAAACGAATTCTGGGTCGCAAATTGGCGTCAAACTCGGACTCAAACACAATTAGGGTGGTTTTAAAAAATTTCTTCAAATTGTTCAACTACCGTTCAATAATATGCTCTCAATGATTCTGAATCGAGTGATGCTTCGATTTCGATTTTATATTCATTTAAACCGTTTCATAAGGGGTCAAATGCCCCAGTTTCGGCTCGGGCGCCGCATTGGCTCTGGAGAATCGGTCCGCTCGCCTGTCGTTATGACCTCTTGCGCCATCAGGGCACGCCGTACATAGCCTAACTAGGGAGTTCGCAGTTTGGATGCGGCGGCCTGTTATTGATCCCCCGGATACCGTAGGAACGGAATGCATGGCGTATTCCAATTTTTTATTTTTTTTTCACATTTCCCCGCATCACAGTCTTGTAATACACTTATTTCTGTATTTTCCAAGACTTTCTAAAGTGTGGTAGAGGATCTTGGAGCGAAAAATTATTGTAATACCTGGCCATAGGCTCACCTGCTTTTCCACAGAAGAGGATTTTTCAAATCATTTACAAAATTGCTTCAACTATTTTCTGAGTCGGCTTGAAGAAGCAAGCTTTTCTCATTTTGTGTCGACTTTAAATAAAATAATTAAAATCAAAAAAAGTTCTCCTCCACCCTCACTGGGCAGCGAAACACTAAAATTGAAAGGGGTTAATGGTTCTACGTGATCGTTGGTTGACCGATTACGTCGGACAGCGCGTCGAAATGATAATGCAGTGTTGAAATCTTATAAAACGAAAAGAATTTCGGTTGAATGCCGCCTAAGAAAGATGTGGAAGAACTCCCAAGACATTCCAGAAAATTGATTGTACTTGACGAAAGCGGGTTGACACATAATCGAGGTGTCAGAACACAGGAGGTGCTGGCCAGCGCTAGAGCTTTCCATTGATTGTGGGGGTGAAATGCCTATTAAACGGAAATTTTGAAAACACAAAAAGCACCTAAAATAAAACGCACGGGTATTGCAAAGAAAAAGTAGACAACATTTAAAATACTCGTAGCGGTTTGAATCATCTCCAGCCTAAATGTCTGCGTTTGTTTCATCACCCTTTATCGGCAAAGACCGCAGACGATCATAACCTTCTGGAGCCTAGTAAACTCCTTTTCATCACAGAAATCATTCCTTACCATTAGTCCTTTATCGGTATCACGAGCTTTAACGGGAATTAGGGTAATGTCCAAAATACAGAAAAAATCAATCTATCGAGTCACTTTATAAATTCCTTTAATGATGAGGCCAAACATGAAAACAACCTCGTGTAAACGTAGTGGCGACCATACATAAAGTTAGCAAGCAAAAAACTAACGAATAAGAGTAAGATAGCTGAGAGGAAAACCTAGTCTCATAAAGCAGACGTAGGCTAAGGCAGTATGGAATAGGAAAAACAGACAAAATCCGTTTAGATCCGCTTAGCTTATTGTGAAGAGGATGCAACATGTCATAAACGAGTAAGTTAGGTCAGCCAGAACTGCAGTTCCTATACAGTTCCACAGACGCGAAGGAAGTCTATAAATAAATCGATTCTTGCCTACTGTTGCTTTATTACTGAGCACAGAGGGCACAGTAACCGCTAGCTTTCGCATCTAGATGCGAGCGGCGCAGCCCTGCGACCTAACTGAGGACGCTAGGTTCAGGTCGAACAGCAATTACGGCCACCACTCCGATAGGTGGAAGCGTCGTAGATCTCGAACGTTTCAAATACACATTATGCTACATCAGAGAAAACCTCCGCTTCTGGATAAATGCACACTTGCGTCCATTTTTACAGAAATAGTTCAGGGTTTAAATTCGATATAGAATACATAAATAAGTGTATTGCAAGACTGTGATGCGGGGAAATGTGAAAAAAATAAAAAATTGGAATACGCCATGCATTCTGTTCCTAAGGTATCCGGGGGATCAATAACAGGCCGCCGCATCCAATGTGCGAAATCCCTAGTTAGGCTATGTACGGCGTGCTCTGATGGCGCAAGAGGTCATAACGACAGGCGAGCGGACCGATTCTCCAATGCGGCGCCCGAGCCGAAACTGGGGCATTTGACCCCTTATGAAACGGTTTAAATGAATATAAAATCGAAATCGAAGCACCACTCGATTCAGAATCATTGAGAGCATATCATTGAACGGCGGTTTAGCAATTTAAATAAATTTTTTAAAACCACCCTAATTGTGTTTGAGTCCGAGTTTGACGCCAGTTTGCGACCCAGAATTCCTTTGAGACTTAGTCGCACGGTTGGATGGCCTCATGGAGTTTTCCTTGTGTTTTTAACCTGTAAGATTCCTGCACTAAGAAAACAGATTCAGAGCCACTTGAACTGCAAGCAAAATTCGACGGCAGCTGCCAAAAAGTGTCACGTGGACCTCTTTGGCAGCACTAAGTCCTAAAGATTTTCATGCAAAAAGTTTTCTTTCAGCATCGCACCTCCCTGCAATATGCTTAATCGAGTCGGTGACTATAAGCCAATACAAGCTTGGTGTTTCAAAGTTATTGAACTCCTAATTCGGCAATTTTCCCGAAGTTGACTTATGTAAAAGAATAAGATTCCTCAAAAAATTATCAGTGTGGTCGTGAAGAACTGGTGAATACAAAAATCTGTGTGGTGTCGCCTTTAAAGAGGAAAGGGAGCATAAAACTGGACCGAAACTTCATCTTCTCCGGCTAACTAGGAGGAGGTGACCTTTGGGTGTAATTATCTCGAGCGACGGATGGGTCAGCCGCGCCGCCCAGAATACAGGTCATCGAATCAACTTTTTAAACGTTTGCTGCGCCCTTTTCGCTTCATCGGATAGATCATCCGATGCCGATCCCAAATATCGGATTTATTTTTCAAAGCAGGCAGTTCGAAGAGCGCTATCAAAAGCGGCGGAAAAGGCGTTTTTTTCGCTTTTCCGCCCAAAGACCAAAAGATAAGGCCGGTATTGTAGAGTTTGAAAAAACATCCGTCCAAAAACCATTTCAGACCAAAGCAGTTAAACAAAAGTTGGGAAGAGAGGGAGACCAAAGATGAGGAAGTAACAGAGACAGTCTAGTGCAGTTGAGCTACAAGTACCCCTTTTAAAGCGGCACATGAGAGAATGAGCTCACCTTAGTTCACCCTCCTAACGAGCCTCTGGCAGACTGTCCTCCGGTTCGAGACCGCAAAGGGCAACGGGTGACCTCATCCTCTCATGTGTCGCCTTAAAAGGGGTACTCTTCGCCCAACTGCTCTGGACTGTTTGTTTGTCTCTTCGTGCTTCGTCTCCCTCTTCTTCCAACCCCTGATTCACCGCTGTAGTTTGAAATGGTTCTTGGACGGATGGTTTTTCAAACTCTATTTGACTCTTTCAGGCTCTGAGGAAGGTGGTTACGAAACGTTAGGCGGAATAGTCTATACTAATCTTGGTTCGCCAGCTCGGGTATTCATACTGTGCGTCTTGCAATTGCCTAGTGTCTGCGCCTTCTCGCTCCACCACAGCTCTCCCTTGCTGGCTCGGTCCCTGCGGAGAAAGGGTGTATGTATTAGGTATTAGGTGTTCCACACAGAATGTCGCTTCAGACCAATCATTCAACAAATCATTCAACAAGTTGGTAGAGGACGTGTCAACTCGACTTGGATTTAAATTTGGGGCAGAATTTGGAACAGACAAGCCCTATTGCAAGCTCCGGCTCCGATCTTGTCGGATCAGCTTCAATGGCAGTCCATGAAAGGTCCAGGACAGACGCCTGCTTCCCATGCTCTTCGTCTTCAAGACTTTCGTTGCTGGTGGCAAGACGTTGAAACCACCGCTCACATTGTCATTTTAAAAACGACATCTTTGCTAAATGCAGCTACCAATGAACGATGAGATTCTGCAGCGGGTTTATTCAATTTGAAGTCGTAGAGCAGGCACGCGCGCACAATCATTTGCTGTTTAACAGTGTAGCCAAACGTGAAGGCGAGACGTTCTACAGAGAAAACACACTGAACTGAAGTAAGAAAAGCCCTTTCTTCTGCAGTTCTCCAAAAAGCGAAAAAAGAGAACTGCAAGACATTTTGACGAAATCTGAGGGATTCTGACGATTTCCAGACATTTTTTTTGCGCACTTTTTCAGCTGCGCGCTATACAAAATGAATAAAACAGCACTATAAAAGCTGTACGCTCCTCACAGTTTGTTTCCTACATGGATCAACGACCTCGCGAAAAACGATGCTGCTCGGAATTTCAAAGCGACCAGAATGTGATGTCGTATAACAAACTTTGATGATAGCACATGATTCGGTACACCATCGACGCCACCTTCAATGTCATTATAACAAACCCGTTTAGTTCAGTTGGCGAGATCCACAGACCTCGCTTCACATTTTAACCACCTCTGACGTCACACCCTTTGGCCGTATTCATGAACGTTCCTGAGAACGTTCCTGACTTTCTACGGGAAGAGACCTCATCGGGAGCTGGAAATGGCTAATCATGAAACGAGTATGAACATGAAAACCAATCGCGTGCCGTGAGCCCGGGAAGGGAACGGAGCGATAGCGGGAAGATCTCACTTACCTTCCCACTCCCGTCGCTTTATAAATCCGGCCCCGTCTTTCTTGAAAATCCGAGCAGGATGGTTTTTTCCCGAAGTCATTGGTTCATGTAGCGAAACAAGCTGTGAGAAGCTTGTAGCATTTATACGCTATCCGTATTATTATTATATAATCAGTGCTTCTTCATGCATTTTGTACAACATACAGCTGGAAATTTGCGCAAAAAACAGGTAGCTTAACTTGAAATTTTCTAGGCACCTTCAGTATTCCCTAACACCGAGAAAATTCAGAAGCGAAGGTGAAAGTTTGTTGCTCAGATCTGAAATTGGTTGAATAGTGTGATTGTTTACAAGTATGGTCTCACTGTTTGTATGTTTTCGTCCCTGTGTTGTTGTTCTTTTTGAGATTGTTTCTGTGTTTGTTTCTAACGTATTGCTTTATGCAATCGTATTAAAACAACAACAACAACCTCTGAAGATGGTGTAGACGTCAGAATCCTTCAAATCTCAATCAATCTGTTGAAATACAAAAACACAGCAACGCAGGCACAATGAGCGCAGTTTTTCGATCCTCCCAGTAAGGAAGGACCGGAAAACTACGCTACAGACTAGACATCCATTGCTTTAGACCTATACTCTGCCATCCATGGGTCTAGAACCCCTCAAATCTGTAAACTGGCAGAGGCTTAGAAACTAAAAGCAACAGAATGTGAACAAGAGCTGTGCAGCCCTTTGTGTGAAGGCAAAGATCTCACATGTTTATGTTTAAGCTAACACAGTAGAACCCGAACGGGGTAACAGAGACAGTAGTGGTAGGTAAAATGACCTTTGTCATGTACCGATGCCCTTATATAACGACTGATAAGGGATGTTTGTTTCACATCGGTGAAGCGCAACTGATGAATGCAAAATTATTACGGCAACATCATGACATCGGTAGAAGACGCTATTGAGTCTGTGTGCGGTCGGATTCATCAACGACTTACATTACTATAAGAGAGAATTCACAGCGGAAAACTCAGATAACGCCGCTTATCAACAGATAACAAGAACAGATGGTGAGCGATAAGCCGCGTTATCTGAATTTTACGCTGTGAATTCTCTGTTACAGTTATGTAAGTTGTTGATGAATCCGGCCCCTGGTTCCACCTTTAGGTCCCTCCTTTCTGGTCGCTCTCCCCCCCCCCCATCGTGGTTCCCCTTACTTCTCTACCCCATAAAGTTGCCCTCACACGCTCATGACATGACTGCGAGCGGACGCCCATTGCGCGACATCCGTGTCACATCTTCTTAAACGCGGTCTCCATTAATGGTAATGGATCCCCTTCCTGATCCTCCTTACTGCCCTCACCCTGATTGGTAACTCCCTACTGGTTCCTCCTTATTGCCTAAACTCTTGTTGGTGCCATCTCCTAGCCTGCTTCATTGTTCCACCTATCGACCCCCCATCCCATTGCCTCCTCCAGGTCACTCCTTCCTGGTCGCTGTCGACTCCTTCTACTCTCACCCCTTTAGTGGTCCTCCTATGCTCATAGCACGAAACCGGCGGCACGGCTTTTGAATCTGGGCGCTCAGAAACGCGCGTAGGTGCTGCTGTGTTAAGCTGTAAAGGGCTGCGCTTCCCCTGCTGCATCAACATTCCACGTTCAATAGCAAATTTCGCCCGCTCTGTGGATGATGAAGCGTATTTCACTTGAGTTAGATCACTTGACGGAAAAGCTCTTTTATATAAAGGTGGTGATAGTCCGCTGGCTTTTTCGTCATAACTAACAAAGGAAGGATTCTAGGTGACCATGGCACTTGGAGATGAGGTGCAGCATATCACGGGATGCGGATGGATTATTTTCACAGCAGACTCCTTTGCGCTATAGATCCACGCAGATCGGGCTAATCACAAGAGATCGAGCTCAAGTAGTGTTGAAACTGCGTTGCCGTCCGAGCAGTGGTGGGCTGTTCGAGCTGTAGGAACACGTGAAGTATTGGAAGGTCCGGACTCCTCCAAAAGACTCGCCAACACAACAGCTGATGAGAACATAGTTTGGAAGATAAGTCGGCACTATTGTCCTAACTGACCCCATGTTTCGAAAAAATTCCTTCAAGGAGTTATTTAAGGCAATGATCACTCGCATGTAAGTATGGGTGGTGGGGTTATGGTAACCGATTTCGCCCAAACTCCACCATTTGACAAAGAGAGCTTTGGTTGGTCGTGGCAGATCTTTTTTAGGAAGTACGAAACTCCAGCATCACAGGGGAGTCAAACCATAGACCAGCCGTCTCATCACGCCTTTCCTCCACCCCCTGTGCCACTGCTCGGCTGGCAGCGCAGTTTCCAGGACAATTGAGCAATTGAGTTCTTCTGTGAATCGTCGACTCAGTCCGCAGCTAAAGGGCAAAGGGGCCATGCTGAAAATGGTCCATAACTCTGTTCACAGGTGCGCACAGCAGAAACCGAAAAAGAGAAACATTATTGAAACGAGCGTTCGAAGCCGCATCCTGTGATATAAATCTCATGTCAAAGTCCCGTGCTCACTTGTAAGCAACGACGGCAGATATTCTGATACTAATTCTTATAGTACGATTCCGAACTATAATGGATTACCCAGTTAACATATTTCTTAAAATGATCTCCTTCTACAAGAATGCAAGGTTCGAGTCGCACTGTGACCGTGCCTACTGTGCTTGGTACTCGACATCGATCTTCTGCCGTACTCTAAGTAGGCCACCTTGAAACTGTAATAAACTTGGTGGGAGTTCAACGAAATCCTTTTCAGTAAATGGATCCAAACCGTATAGTCCATAGGATTCAGGTCCAGCGAGTTTAAGGGCCACATATCCTCGTCCCAGAATCAAGGACATTTCTGCTCACGGAATACGATTGTAGATTTTGATCCATCGCCCGTTATTTTGCGTGCTGATATGATATCTATTTTTCAAATTTCGGCCGATTTCGGCAGGTTAGGGTAGGTTTGGGTGCGTAAATCTGTCTGCGTTAGTAGAGTAGAACCGCTTGCTCCGCCCGGTCAGACTTGTTTTTTAACCTTCGACTTTGAAATGAAAAATAGTGTACAAAAAATAATAAAATAGTGTACAAAAAATAGTTTAGACAAATAGTGACAGATATGTGGTCAGCAGCTTAAATAATTCCCATAGGCGTGGTGTGGCAAAATCGGCATGATCTCGTCACCCTTATTCATTGCTGAACAATAATATGGTACCCTACCGGCGCTAAAATGTGCTCTTCATTTGTAAAAGCACCTGGAGTTCACCTAGCACTTTGCAAACCCCATCTGCGGACTCGAGCGCTCGTTTCTTCCCCATCGCGCAAGCCCTCTCCGCTATCCACTCGGCCATTCGGTCTCTGTTTTGCCGCTGGTGCGAGTGAATCATCTAGTAGATGTACCCGGCAACTTCTTTTAGGAAACCTATGATCTGGAGTGACACCGTTTTCTGCCATTTTGAACCACCAGGCAGTCCGCAGTAGAAGCAAACTACACTACTGTGCTCCTTGCTAGATGCCCTATAAGACCATATGACTCCTGTTGAAAATTGGAGGAAACTTGCACACATTGACTGTTAACGGTGTAGCGCATGGTGTAATCTCCTCGCACATTTCGTCGGAATGTTTCTGCGCCTTTTTGTCCTTCAGAATATGCATGTTTGGGAGTGGCAGTAGCGTGGCCACTTTGATACACGGCGGCTCTCTCGCGAATACTAACTCAATCGGGCGTGAATGATGACTGGAAGTGGCCGGAATCGACATCGCTCCATGACTTCTCACTACGCGTTCACTCCGCCACACTCATCATCCACTGCGGTCCTGCTCATCGATTCTCATAGCCTTCAACTCTTGAGGCCATAAGAAGTAAGGACAGTAATGTAGGAAGGATAGAAAAGACACTTCCTCTTCAATGAACCTCGACTTGATGATGCGCCACTCATTCTTCTTCCACGGGATATAGTGGAGGCAATCTGAAGCGTATGTAGTTGCGATGACCAACTGGTGGACAAGTCAGTGCTTCATTCTTCCCTAGTAAGTCTGCCATCGATTCTTCTACCCTGGAGGGGCAGAAGGCTTGGTCAGTTTTGGCGGGACACGAACCACAAACGGATCCACGGTGTACATGCACGACACTAACATTGGAGCCGAGATTGGATGTCTGACTCATAGTCGGTTATACCCCGTTGTCGTCGACGTCGCCGACAGCAGCGTCGCCGAAGTATAACATGTGCCTAAGCGTGAACCAAACTGGGACAATTCTGTTCATATATGTACCATTTTCAAGTCAAATTGGACACTCTCACAAGCGAAGGTGATGCTTCTGAAATCGAAGTGAACATTTTACAAATCAAAACGTGCTCCTTCACCACATTAAACTAGAAACTCTAAAAGGTGGTTAAAATATTTTTTTTGATTCTGAAAATGTCTTTTTTGGGGTTTTAATTCATATACTCAATAATTGAACATATTGTTTGAAATTTCATACAAATGTCACTTTTTGAAGAAAATAATCGCTTTCTTTGAAATTTCTACTTACTTAACAAATGTTTTTGATGCATCGTTTACATGTATGAACCTCCGTGCAAACAAAAATTTTGCAATCAATCGAATCAAAAAATCGAAGCCTTAGATGGGCATGACACAACCACTTTTTAGCAGTAGTATGTGACATGACTCTTGAGCATGCCATGGGCAAGTTTTCGTTTAGACAATTTTGTAGTGTAACATGTCGCCTCTGGGTTGGTGTTTCTGCCCTACCTAGGCTCTCTTTCCCTTTGAAGTTCACGCTCATTGATGGCGATTCTTCCTCTCGACGCTCTCGCTCTATTTTTTAGAAGACACCTAAGTTTTTTCGTCTGTTTCTTTTGAGTTCTTCTCTTTTAATTGTGCATTGGAAATTTTTGTTTGTTTGCAAGTATGATTTTTTGGCGCATCCTTATGGGTGTATTCATAAATAAATAAATAAATAAATAAATAAGTGGTCGCTATTCTTTAAATCAAGCTTTAAGCGATTATTTTTTCTCAAGAAGTGAGAATTTTATAAAATTTCAAACAATGGGTTCATTCATTGGGTAGATGCACTAGAACTCCGAAAAAAGTAATTTTATTTAAATAAAAATTTATTTTGATCTCTTTGGAGAATATCTAGTTTATTGTGGTTTTATTGTGGGCGCGTGTAAGACAGTCGGAGCAGATGCCGGCTGTTGCGTACACCCGATGCCGGGTTTGGATTTCTCGCCCAGTCCAATCAAGCCTTCCATCTCTACGAGGTCAGCGAATTGGTACCAGACTTGTCTGGGAACGATAAAGCGCTGATTTGTTCATCGGCTGGCCACCGGAAATCAATGTATGGAGAAACACGCATTCAAATCGCCTCCACGATATCTCGTAGAAGTAGAATGCGCAGCGCATCCCAAAAGGGGTCGACCGTCCTTTATCTTTTATCTAGTTTGTTGCAGAAGGGGCTCTTTTGACGATTTGACGTAAAAAATGTTCAGTTTGGGGTGAAACTGGAGAACATCCATCACATCTTCCCTAATTTGGACACTTTTCAAAACAAATTAGACACTTTTCAAATCCTCTAAACCAAACCAATCTTTTTCGACATAAAAGGGACTCTCCTAAATGGCTAAAATAACGTTTTTCTCGAAAAGAATGTTGGATGACTTTCTTCGCAATTTTAAACTAATCTACCCCAAGTGAACACACTCTCTGGAATTTTAAAATGAACTTTTTTAAAGTATGAATAATGAATTGAGATAATTTTAAAGCACAGAAAGGCAGCAATCAATTATTATTAAAAAAGGCATGCGCCATGCACTCTACTGGATCGTCGCGATTTTTGTTTGATTGACAGCAAAAATTATGTTTATGTGGAGTAGCGCAGATGTAAACAGGGCAAGAAGAACAATAATAAAAACTCATATTCCCACATCGCGGTTTCAATTGATCAGCATTTACAAAGTAAATCGAAAAAATTTGCGACGACCAAGCCGAGTGCGTGGCGCGACCTCCTATCCTAATATGTCACATGGAAGTCGCTTTCATGCGCATTATAACGCAAAATTTAGTTCACCCTTCTTTCTCGAAGTACATAAAAGCAAAGGTAAATTTAAAAAATCGAACAACGTCATAATACTTTTTCTCTAGACAAAAAATATTCTGTAGGTCTCAGAGAGTCCGTGGTCGAAAATTCATGAAGCATCTCATCTACTTTTTTTATGCGAGAAGTGCAGCAACAGCTGTGCTCCATCGTCCTCCATAATCCATTTTCCTCTAGATAGGTGACTGACAGTGTTTGGAAAAATGATGACTGATTGTGTCTTAATTGTACGCAACAGCTGTAGGTTTTTTCAGCGCAAAAATGGTGGCTTATTTATTGGCAAAAGAAAACAAAGAATCTTGCTAAACAATCACGCCGCATTCGCCACGCATTCGATGTTGTTGCAGAGTACCGTGGAGGTAATTTGAAGGCGTAATAAACCTCTACATTTAATAGCGCAGGCCAGTAAACCGACAAGACAGTGCTTTATCCTTCATCCTCATTCGTTGGCGCATTCATAGGTGCTACGTCACAGGGCCACAGCCACTCTTGGCAGTCTGCCGAGTCTTCTCGCCTTAATCCCCTACCCAGCCTTCAAATCCAGCGTTGACCAGGATTTCGGTGTCAATTAGCTGCATCTGTCAGTGACACGCTCGGCCGGCCGCCCTCCGCCATGCGGTCCTCCTGCATGTCAGCTCATTCATCCATCCTTTCGTCGCTCTCACCTCATCGCTCATCTCTCACCTTCGGAGCTCAAGCGTTCTTCTGGCCATTGATCAACGAGTAAGGCTAATGAAGTTGAATTTCTCTCCTTCTGTGGAAAGGAAGATACTGGGCTAAATCTACAGAGCCAACGAGTATTCTTAGAAGAGTTACCTCCTCAGCAATCTTTCGAACTCAGATCTAGTTATTGGAAGTTTAGCTTCAACGTCGTAGTGCCTAGGAGAATCTCCTTCAGAAGACAGGACATTGCAGGTTCGAACTTTCTTCTCCGGTCAAGATGAACTCCAGCTTCAAACTATCGCTCAATGCATATTGTAACCCTTATTGAGAGATTTTATTCTAAGCCATACTAAGCAGACCTACGTGTGCACGCAAAAAAGAAGTCTCAAGTCGAGTTTGAACCAGCGATTCGTTGAGTTGTAATGTTCATACAGTGCATGCTATGAGAGTGCAAGAGCTCATTTTTGATTGAAAAGAAGGCGCTTACATCGGACAACGAAGGAGCGCTGAAGCGAGGATGATTCTTATAATGCTAAGGGTCAACTGCAGGTGAACTTGCGTTGGATTCCAAGGGCCGTATGCTATTATCTCCCCAACCGTTCCCGGCCGGGTATGAGGCAGTCTCCGCCTACCTCCCCGGTATGCAGATCATGCGCCATCAATTTTTCGCGCTGGTTACCGTCCCCTACTCGGGCGAGAATAGCATACGGCCCCAGATGGTGGCGTAAGTCCTTGCGGAGGGATAACATTGTTCGATTCTATGTTACGCTCACAAAGCTACCACTAACAGGACGGTTTTAAAAAACTGATCTCTAGATTACAGCATTTGAGTGCCTAGTAAAAATCAATAATGTCGATCGATTCACTGATTCTGTGTAACACTCTTGAAGCGGCCACTAATTCTGCAAGGATGAACATGTAGACAAACGGATGGGATTAACCAATTTGACTTCAGATTAGTGCATTTGAGGACATGGTAGAAATCGATAACATCGGTCGACTCCTTCATTACACATATGTCATGCTTTTGAGGCAGCCACCAATTTTGCGCCGACAAACATGCGGACAAAGGGACGGGCCTAACCAATTTGACTTCAGATCAGAGCATCTTAGGACCTAGTAAGAATCGGCAACATCGGTCGACTCCTTGATTATACATATGCCATGCTTATGAGGCTCCACTAATTTTGTGCTGACGAACATGCGCGCAAACGGATGGACTTAACCAATTTGACTCAGATTGTAGCATCTGAGGAACTAGTAGAAATCGGTACTATCGGTTGACTTATTGGCTAAAATCAATCAAATCAATGAAGCGTCTGATATCATTGAATTTTACAAAGATCTCAGGTGCTCTAATCTGGAGCATGCTCGCAGGTGCAAAATTAGTGGCCGCTTTAGGATATGACCTAGAGAATGAGTAGACCGATGTTGCCAATTTCTTCTAGGCCCTCGTACCTCGAAGCGGATGTGCTGGTTAGCACATTCGCGGTTTCAGACTCGGACTGTATTTTTTGTTGGTTTCAGCCTGAAAATTGAATCGACGGCGCATCTCAAGCGATTTATAGGGATGGGTAGTCCGAAGATCCCTCTAGAAGAAGGGTATACAACGTAAGCTACAATACAAGTTTTTATTGCAAGACTTGCTTGTCAACTAAGAGTGAAATGCATAGCACATCCGAAGTGAAACTGATTAGTGCCACCTCGTCACCTTTGTGATTAACCGCTAGCCAGCAGGAGCAAGCTCCAGTTCAGCAGAAGTTGGTTCAGCTAGGGAATACCTTCGCCTGAAGGCACTCCGAAAAGCAGCCAGTATTTTTGCGTCCTTCACAAAGTGCAATACATCATCTCTGTGGACCTCGGAACATCGTCAGACGTGGAGAAAGCGATTTTTCAGCGATGGCTCGGCTTTTTGCAAGATTTCGCGCTGCGATCTGATTACTCCTGATTGAATTCGCCACCGAGGCGTTCCTCAGCCTTCTCGGCGTTCCTCAGTCGCATCCAGCCGACTCGCCAAGCCCTGGGTCCTGACATATTGCATCTTCTGTGTTGCTTTCAGTATTCTATGTATACTAGAATGAAGACTAAGCAGTCAGCATTGATGTCAATCAAACGTTCTGGATTGAGCCATGCACATGCGTCCTTACTTGGTATTGTGGAAGCACACTATTTCCATATGGATTATGGAAATAATGTGTTTCCACAAATAATAATGTGCTGCTCGGCAAACAGGTAAGATAGTACTTCAAGCAACGCAAGGAAGTCCAGCAGCAGCATGTGGGCCATGAAAGGGTGCCCGCATCTTAGCCCCCGTGGAAACGCTCTCTTCCATTGTGCCTTCATAGATCATATGTAAAATTAGGTTGACCGGAATGTTCTGACGGTTTTTCTGCAACCGCCTTTCGTTCTCATAACGATGTTTTGTTACGACCAAAACTCTAGCGCCAGGCGGGACTCGAACCCGCACCTCCTGCTGACTGGGTGGGGATGCTCTACGCCGTTACACCACCGGCTCTGTTTGATCGAATGCAACATCCACACCTCGTGGGACCGATCGGCACTCACACGTATATCAGCATGAGACGGTCGCTGATATCAGCGTGGGGCCAGTTTTGCTGAAGTCTTGATATTGCAGTTTAAAATACTGGAAGCCATAAGTGCTTCCTTGAACAGAAGGACGCACAGAAGAGTGCATGGCGCATGCCATAAAAAAACAAGACCACGCATTCCAAAACAAACGCGCTAAAGCTCGGAAGCGTTTCGTTTCGATGGGATATCAGATAGCAGTATTCAGAACTATTTGAAAACAAAGGCGTTTTTCGATTGCAATCCATCAGCGCTTCTCAGCCGTGCACTTCCTCCATCTCTCCCAGCCATTCCCCCGCTCGTCACGTTTCGCTGGAAAAACGTCTCCTTGTAATTAATTGCTAGAGAAAGTCCTGCCCTCTTCTCGAAACGTCTTCTTGTTTTTCTCAGCTTCTTCACGCATTCTGCCACCAAATTAGCGGTGGCGCTGTATCAATCCACCGCTGCATGAACTTTAAGATTGCTAGGCTGCACCCCGATCAGGCATTTGATCAGGAAAAGTGGCGCCAGAATATCTGAAAAGCGGATCACGCAACTAAACGGGACAAAAGCTGAAGAAGAAGAGGAAGGATGGGTAAGCGTAGTACACAATGACTTGTGGTGGGCAGCTGAAGTGAATATTTTGTTCTGCCCACACAAGTCTAGTCCAAATTTCGGGATTCTGGGAGAGATAGAAGATTGAATGGGCCCGTACGGAACTTGAACCCATAGTCCTGACTTTTGATGCAAGTGACAGACAGGGTCTCTTCCACCTGCGTTATCCATCTTGTCTATAAGAGACTGGAAAGACCTCCTCCAGCAAGTTGACCTGTTCGCTAGAGATGTGTCGGGGATTAGAGGACCAACATGAAAGTTCGTAAGGATACGTAGCACATCCCGTGGGAGACCCTTTCTTCTCTATGGAATTTTTATTTGTTGTCAATATTTTCTATTGTAGAACACACATTTTTTCTAGTGTAGAATGTGTTGTAGAGCACCGCATCCCTTTTAATTCGAATGGTATATGTCGCAATGACGATGCAGCAGGGTGCGGGAGCCCGCCGTTGCTCCTACTGTAACAGCGGGCGCCAATAAGGTACCGATACAGGCAGCGCGCATGATTGGCTGCTGCGATTACGGTAGGAGCACCGGCGCATTCCTGCACCCCCGCTGCACGCTTCCGTGCCCCTGCGGTGCGTCTTCACGACGTGTAACATTCGGGTATAGAGAGACATTGTATGTGGTAGTCAAATCCTTCGGAATACGCCATGCATTCTACTTCTGCGTGATATCACGGAAGTATTTCGAGCACAGGGCGCATGGAGCGCAGTGGGAGAGGCGCCGGCTGTCGCCTGCACCCGATACCAGGTTCCTGGTTCGGATTTCCCGCCAAGTCTTCTATCCCTCCGGGGTTGGTGAATTGGAACCAGACTTGTCTAGGAAGGATAAAGCCCTGACTTGTACATCGGCTGGCCACCGCAAGTCATTTATGGCCAAATATGCATTCAACACGCCTCCACGACATTCCGTAGAAGTAGATTGCGTGGCGCATCCCAAAGAGGATTGAATAACGCCGTCCTTCATCCTTTATCCTTGATTTCGAGCAGTTGGTATATAAAATAGTTTGAAGGGAACAGTTAATAGGGCATTTGATTGCCTCATGTATCGCGATCCGCTAGGTCTCTGAAATATGGTTATTGTCTCCTTTGTAGGTTGAGTGGCAGCTGGATGGGAATATGGAACAATAAAAGGCTTTAAAGTCAGCCCACACTCTGCGAGACATCGATGGGCTTCAATAGCCCATCGATGGCTCGCAGAGTGTGGGCTGACTTCGATGTATGCCTCTGTCAACGCGTCTGGAGTTTCCATAGATTTTTCTGCACTCAGTCGGCTACAACCTGTGTGCGGCGCATGCACTCGTCGAGCAGGCCAACGTCAGTCGAAAAAACTCTAATATTCGCGATAGAAGTTCGCTTGTTGGCCGAGGCTCTGGCTGGCCACCGCCGCGTCAATGTGCCGGCCGACGGGTGGACGCTGTTCGTTACTCGGCGGCCTCCCTTTTGTCATAGTTTTACTACTGGATTTTTTCTGAAACCTGGATCTAATGGGTAATTCCCACAGCCGTGCACTGCATCAGATAAAGCGCTTTACCTGCAAATTTTAATTCTGAAAAACTAAAAAAATCGATTTTCACCCCTCTTCGCTTCTTCTCTCTGGACATCTGAGGCTTTTTCGAAGGTTATTCCAAGATTCCACAAGTTTCAGACTTTTTCACGTACTTGAGCATGAAGGAGAAAATAAGTACAGAGCCTGCACCTAGCAAACGTGTTTATAATGCAAGTAGATTAAATTACATTGCCTATCACTTTCGAAATTACATCTTGCTCTATACAGTGATCATTTTTGCTTAATCCATATATGGGTTATGTAGGCCTTCGTGGTTTCTTTCTCGTTCTGAAAATTTTTTTGGGCTTTCCCTTAGTGTGTACATTTACCTCCCTACTTCACTCTCTCTTTCTTAGTCGTTTGCTGTTATTATATTTTTTCGTCTTTCGCATTTCTTGTTTATATTGCCAGTTTTCGTTGTTCTTTTGTTAGCCATTTGTTTCCCTATGGTTGCGCCGCACGGACGAATGAAATAAAATAAATGAATAAAAATTACGGATAAACTCGTTCTCAGTTCAAAAATAAAACTTCCACTACGCTCAACCGTCATGAGAGGTAGATGCTTACTTGTTTTATTTATTTATTTATTTATTTATTTTGATGCACGCAAATGTGCGCCTCACAAGAAAGGATTGAAAAAACTCAGAAACCAAGTGCAATTGAAAGAATTCTGAAATATGATTACGGCAAACGAGTTTCCCAGGTCAACCCGTTTCTTTTTTCTATGCCAACAAAGATCCCAATACTTCAAAAAAGTTTATGCTTTGGACCCCTTAAAAATAACAATTGACTAGGGACCGAGTAAAACTACTCCCACTGACTGCCATCGTTTCGTCCACCAGAAAAACCATTTCGAGTTCATGCCTATCCATCAAATGATCTCGTCAAGTTGCTCAGTCATCTTCAAGAATCTACTGAACAGCCGACCTCAACTGACACGAGCTGGGCGATTCCGTAGAGCTTCGTCTGGGAATCCTCTACGTTTTTTTCCATATTTCTAGAATTTTTTATTTGTTCCGGATATGATAATAAAAGTAATTAAATATTCAAAAATACAAAAGCTACGTGGTAGCGCAGTCGAAATAGGCACCGGTTCTCGCATGCACCTAACTCCAGATTCTTGGTTCGAACTTTTTGCTCAGGTTCAGCAAAACTTCTATCCCTATGGTGTCGGCGAATGGTTCCAGACTTGCTTGGGAGGAATAAAACTAACAAAAAACATGTGACTGGCTACCGCAAGAGATTTTAAGGAAAAATTCACTCTTTATTTAAGTCACTTTTAGTCAATTTTATTTTTAACCTTGTTTTTTAGTTCACTTTTTGTTTTTATTTTAATTCTTGGCTTTGTCGTCTGGCTTGGTTTCTATTTAACAATTTTCCTATTCGACCTCGCTGGTTTCATTTTCATTTTCGGCAGTTAATCGTGAGGTTTTTATTTATTTATTTACTTATTTCTTACCAAACTTCATTTAACCTTTTTTTATTTTTTATTTTTTTTATTCGCTAAAGGGCGCGCTAATACGTACATCAAAGAACAGTAGGAACCTGATCAGCAAATACCATAGGTAGAAGTGAAAAAATCAAAATAAAGAAAACTAGGTAGAAAGTACATATTATAACTAGATATCTTTGTAGATATTACATATCAGGTGTTATCAAGCTATAGTTGCTAAGCTTCCTTCTTCTTATCTCTCTATATAAAAAATCTAGTCATCTGTTAGTTTCAGGAAATGAACAAAATAATTAATTTAATGTGACTAACTTGTTATTATTCTCTTAACTTGTAAATAACGATTTAAAAATATCATACTCTGTAATAACGCGCTAAGCGATGAGTCGTCCTATCGATCGGCGGCGCAGCAGAAATTAGCGGGGGAAATCGGGGGGGGGGGGAGGAATCTTTCAGAAAAATAGGGGGGAAAATGAGAGGGAAATTACGACACGAAAATAGCGAAAAATACCCAGACGTCTTCTCCCTGCCTATGAACTTCAGCCCTGGGGCAATTGAGGTTCTAAATACAAATCTGAAGTTTGTTTTTGAAGTATCGATCACCATCAGTCGATATTGATCAAACAAATGATTTTTTGCGGATGTCGTCTAGGCGGTCAAAACTTTAACCCTGGAGGTAGTCGAGGTCGCTGAACACGAATTTGAAGTTCGTTTTCGAAGTATCGATCGCCACCAATCAATATTGGCCAAATTACGGGGCACGAAAATAGCAGAGAATACCCAGACGTCTTCTACGTGCCAGGGGATTCAAAAGACGTGCGGAATACGTTGCATGACGTGCCTGGGACACAAAGGACGTGCAAAAGACTTCGCTCAACGTGTATGGGGATTCAGGTAGACGTGCCGACGACGTCGCCCAAAGTGCCTGTGGACTCAGAAGGCGTGCTGAAGACGTCGTCCGGTAAGGGGGATCATTGAGGGGACCAGTACCAGTAATGGGGAACCGTTTCACTAGGGGAGCACCAGTAGTGAGGAGGTGCATTATAACACAAGAATCAGTTTGAAAAGAGGTGTCTAGGCTTCTGGTGTTATTTTTGAGCATAATGTTATTCTACGTTTGCCTTAAGCATCGTATAAATAAATGAGCTATTGAAATATTTAGTGAATAGGAAATCGATATGAAGTACCATTCACCTCAGACAATCTTTCAGAGAGAGAGGCGTCTAAGAATTTCAAAAAAAAATTGCGCAAAGTAATAAAATAAGGTAATTTTTATCACTCAAAAAGGTTTTTTTTAACGCACCAGCCGTTATAGCAGTTTGTGTAACTTTTCTATTGCAACATTTTCTGCTGAATTCCTATTCCTTTTCTAATTCTCATTCAGAATGATCCACCTCGTCCAAGGTTTGGTGCTGACCAGGACAACTATACAGTTCTTAAATTCGAAGGATTTTTATCAGACACATAAGCGGGCCATTAATCATTCTTTTCTATGCAAAGAGTCAGCGGCATCGATGCGTCTCCTTTGCATCGCAATTTCCTCTCGTCAATTTTTTGCTCGTTATTCGAAAATTGCGAATGGAATAGATAACCGCAGCTGCTTCTGAAATTCGTAGAAAAACCGATGCGCCTCAAAAGCAGAGGCCTGGCTGTCTGTTGAGTGTTGAGAGAAGCCTTCGTCGCAGATAGGACGCGAACCTCCTTCACATCTCTGACGGTGATTGCTGAGTATTTTAAGCCCTGTGTTCTAAGCTGTTATTTCAAAGTTTTTTGTTTGACTTTCGGAGCTATTTTCTCTACAGCTTTGCATATGCAATTGCTGCACTCTTCGCAGTAGCAGCCTTTCCTTTCCAGCCTAATTTGCCCTCTTGTGCCCCGAGCTTCGCGTGACTTTCGCAGTCTATGTATATATCAGAGCTTTTTCTGCGACGCCAACACGCGTCGTGGCTCTCCTCGTTTGTCGCCATTGTGCGCTGCAGCGCCTCCAGCCTCCAACGTCAACTTCGTCGTGGCCTCCTAAACTGGTTTACCTTCCCTAAACTGCATCATCAGTGCCACGGCGAGTGAATTCCAGCTTCTTCTGAAGGTTCATTCTCTAATCTAGTGAAGCATACGGAATGGCGTTAATCATTACTCTTACATGTTTGTTGAAGACTGAAATAGTACAGTTATATGTAGAGCTTGTAAGCTATCAGATGGATGTTTAGTTGCAAAGACGACTTTTGCGCCAGAAGGGACTGGATCCCGTACCTCTACTTTCCGAGCGCGATGTTACGAATTAAGTCACAAATGGATATTGCCTCCACCATTAAGAGTTTCGTTCGCATCCAAATATCTACCTAACGGGCAGTAAATCTTCTTGTGGGCCACGCTACTTCTATGGGCTATCGTGGAGGCAATTTGGATGCATATTTAGCTCATAGAGCAGCCCGAGCTGCTCTCGTGGTAACAAATCCAAATTACGGTGCAATCCTGGTTGATAGTGGCCGCTCGTAAGCATAACGAAACACAATAAGTCGGCAACAACTTATATAAAAAGTAAACAACGCCAACCAGGGGTCGGATTCATCAACGACTTACATAACTTTAACAGAGAATTCACAGCGGAAAACTCGGATAACGCGGCTTACCGCTTACCTAGGCTTAGGACGCGTGGAGCGCAGTAGGAGGAGGCGCCGACTGTCGCCTGCACTCGATACTAGGTTCCTGGTTCAGTTTTCCCGCCCAGGCCAACTAAGCCTTCCATCCCTCCGGGGTCGGTGAATTGGTACCTGACTTGTCTGGGAAGGATAAAGCTCTGACTTGTACATCGGCTGGCTACCGCAAGTCATTGTATGGCCAAATACGCATTCAACACGCCTCCACGACCCCCATAGAAGTAGAATGCGTGGCGCATCCCAAAGAGGATTGAATTGAAACTAAACACATTCAGTTCTTATGAGATCGATTGACCACCATGAACTGTTTGCACCCAACTTCTACATAAATGGGTTTTAACTTTTTATAATTCGCGCTTGCAGCATAGTCGAAGGAGGTGCCGGCAGGTTCCTGGTTCGGATTTTCCATTAATTGCTTATTAGTCTGTCCACGTCCGACTTTCCATAAATCTTGGCATTGTTCGAACAGATATTCCGTAAGTTGCTCTCAGCTGTAGACCAAGATTGGTATCGACCTTTTATTAGGCTTACGTTTCGGCGATGTCGCCTTCGTCAGAGCCTGGAAAAGTCGAGTTCATTTGAAAAACTACTCGCCCAAACGCCATTTCATCCTACAGGAGTGAATTCCGAAGGAGACAAAGAGTCAGGAAGCAATGTCGTAGAGCATAGTAACGCTAGCCTTAGTGGTGGGGTCGAAGTGATCCACCAGTCACTCGTAGCTGGAGGTGGGCTAACTCAGATGGGTTTGCAAGCTTATATCGACTGACCACCTGCCCCAGGGACCCCCTTGAGCACGACCACGTAGGTCAAACCCGCAGAGGTCGACGTAGGGCGCCAGCTCTTGCGTCACCGCGATGCACTCCTCCTTGCAGTTGATTTTTGAATTTCTGGCCGCGATCCAAAATGCTTCGAGAGTTCTGCGTGCCGTGACGTCGCGCTCTCGTGCCAAGATCGTGACCGCCACCTCAACCATTGCGCTATCGTGGCTCCGGAGCGTATGCTCCCCCAACGGAGTAGACACATTAGATCTTCTTGGCCCATCCAAGTGCTCCTTAACCCTGGTGCAAAGCGGTCTCCCGTCTCCCCTATATACTCATCCCCGCATTGACTGCATGTAATGAGGTACACCACCCCGATGTCATACAGTCACCTGCACTTCCAAACGGATAGACAACACAGGATGGTGTAGTGCACGTCCTGTCGTATAGGCGGTTCCGAACCAATTGTCCCTTCAAGTTTGTGGGAGGGATCTCAATCACTCTCACCAGGTCCTGTAAACCTGCTTTACGAAGGCATGTGCCAATAGACGCACTGGTTTCGTCTGATAGAAAAGGGATGCAGAAGGGTATCTTTCCTTCTTCTTGAGCTTGAGCTGCTGTCACCACAGCTCGCCGCCTTCTTCGTTCGTGGAACGCTTCCGTGGGATACCCGTTGGTTCTTGCAATGTGATCTGCCAATTCCCTTGAAAAGGCTTTCTGTTCGGCATCAGATGAAACTTTAACCGCCGTTTGGTACATATTTCGCACTATTCCCCTTTTAGTACTACTTGGATGGGATGACCGGAAGTGGACAAGGATATTTTTATTGCTCGGCTTGCGGTACCACCTCGTCCTGAAAACTCCTCCCGAGAGGCCAACCTGCACGTTCAGAAATGGGAGCCAATTTCCTGTAGGCTCTTCTCTCGTGAGCTTTATGTGCTCAGACTGCTCATTCAAGATGGCGAAACATGTGTCCATCTCGGATTGAGTGGAACACACTATGAAGCAGTCATCTATATACCTACAGTATACAATAGGTTTGCACTCTAACGATAAGAGAGGAGCTTCCACTTTCGCCAGGAACGATACCACAAGCACGGGAGCCAACCTTTGTCCCATTGCCAGTCCCCTCACCTGGCTGTAGCTACTCCCCACACCACCTGAATATGTTGCATCGCAGACACTCATTAAGAAGTGCCACGATCTGCACCACAGTGAGGCCGTACAAGTTTAACCTTGCTTGGTGTTCGGCAATAATTTCCGAGACGGCCTGTACAGCGCTTTCTCTGGAAACGTTTGTGTATAGTGAGGTTACATCAAACGATTCCATGACATGCCCATCTTCCGCCCTGGTTGCGTTGAGCACTTGGAGGAAAGCGTTAGTGTTAAGTAAGTGGGAGGGAATAAATTTGAACAGTTGTACCAGGACAAGGTTTAGAAGCCACGATATACGATCTGTAGGGTCAGCAACATTGCTTATAATGGGCCGAACCTTGAACGACGAAGGGTCGACAGCGGCAGCTCCTCCGGGAGGTAGCTTGTGTGTCTTAATGAGCACGTATAATACGGGGCACACAGGTAGCTCACACCTGAGTCGTGTGATTACCCCCTTATGAAGGTTTGCCGACTTGGCAATTTCTGTCCATTTTTTGTTAAGGCGGCGGTACTGTTTCCCATACTCCTCACGAGAGGATAAGGCACAAATGGTGTTATCTTGAAGGTGGAGCCTTGTTATGGCCCTATCTAGCTCTTGAGGCAACACCACGAATTCCCCACCTTTGTCACTAACAGTGACCCTTATGGCACCAGACTTTGCCAATTCCCTTATCTCCCTCAAACCGTTCCTTTCTGCCGCTGTCAGAATGGAAGCCCTAGAGAGGTAAGACTGCCCAGCACTACGACGCAGTGCCGTAAGCAAAGAGGTGGCAAAAATGCGGAGTTTGGTATCTACCGCTGGATTAGGCTCCTGTGGCCCAACATACGTGGCAAGAAAGGGAGGGGGCGGTATTGCCGTGTTACTGGCAACACCCGGCCCAATTCCCCGCGAATCGATCTTGGCCTTATGCCGCAGCCGATCATGCAACAACTGTAGGTTGCCCACGATCTTGCGCGCTACGCTAGCGGACAAACGCTGCGCGGGGGCGAAACTGGGCCCCAAATCCAGCGCGGTGAGAGCGTCGCTCGACAAGTTGACGTTGCCGACAACCGTCGCACGTGCCTCGCGCACTCCACCCTCGTTCTCCTCTACCCCACGGTGATTATCGGTTGGTACTAAGGATCTAAAACATTGCTCCTTCTCCTTTAACCTTAAGAATTTCTCCTGCAATTTTACTTTGGCCTTAGAACGAATAGAATCACAAATGCTCTTCGACTCACCCACGATTCTCCTCCAAAGACGACTCGGTACATGCTATTCACAGCACATTTCCTTATACACACATTTCGATAAAGGCATATAAAGATGATCTCGTCTGCTTCGTATCGTTGACTTGAGAATCTTCATCTCGATTTTGTGCGCCCTTCTGTCGTCCTTGGAATGGCCGCATAGTTCGTGAATGCGTTTCCGACTGATGAACGTCGGGACGATTCCATGTTGTTCACAGCGGCGGAGAAAGTAAATGGACTGTCTTGTAGTCTTCTGTCTCAATGACAAAAGTACTAAAAGGGGAATAGTGCGAAATATGTGCCGAACGGCGGCTAAAGTTTCGTCTGATGCCGAACAGAAAGCCTTCTCAAGGGATTTGGCAGATCACATTGCAAGAACCAACGGGTATCCCACGGAAGCCTTCCACGGACGACGAAGGCGGCGAGCTGTGGTGACAGCAGCTCAAGCTCAAGAAGAAGGAAGATACCCTTCTGCATCCCTTTTCTATCAGACGAAACCAGTGCGTCTATTCGCACATGCCTTCGTAAAGCAGGTTTACAGGACCTGGTGAGAGTAATTGAGATCCCTCCCACAAACTTGAAGGGACAATTGGTTCGGAACCGCCTATACGACAGGACGTGCACTACACCATCCTGTGTTGTCTATCCGTTTGGAAGTGCAGGTGACTGTATGACATCGGGGGTGGTGTACCTCATTACATGCAGTCAATGCGAGGATGAGTATATAGGGGAGACGGGGAGACCGCTTTGCACCAGGGTTAAGGAGCACTTGGATGGGCTAAGAAGATCTAATGTGTCTACTCCGTTGGGGGAGCATAGGGTCCGGAGCCACGATAGCGCAATGGTTGAGGTGGCGGTCACGATCTTGGCACGCGAGCGCGACGTCACGGCACGCAGAACTCTCGAAGCATTTTGGGTCGCGGCCAGAAATCCAAAAATCAACCGCAAGGAGGAGTGCATCGCGGTGACGCAAGAGCTGGCGCCCTACGTCGACCTCTGCGGGTTTGACCTACGTGGTCGTGCTCAAGGGGTCCCTGGGGCAGGTGGTCAGTCGATACAAGCTCGCAAACCCATCCGAGTTAGCTCACCTCCAGCTACGGGTGACTGGTGGATCACTTCGACCCCACCACTAAGGCTAGCGTTACTATGCTCTACGACATTGCTTCTTGACTCTTTGTCTCCTTCGGAATTCACTCCTGTAGGATGAAATGGCGTTTCGGCGAGTAGTTTTTCAAATGAACTCGACTTTTCCAGGCTCTGACGAAGGCTTATTAGTCTATCTATATGCAGAATGGGGAGCAGCGCAGTCGGAGTAGGTGCCTGCTGTCGCGTACACGCGATACCAGGTTCTTGGTTCGGTATTTTCGCCCAGGCCAACCAAGCATTCCATCCCTCCAGGTCGGTGTTTGGTAGCAGACTTGTCTGAGAAGGATAAATCACTGGCTTTTTCATCGGCTAGCCACCGCAAGTCATTGTATGGCCAAATACGCATTCGAACCCTCCACGACATCCCGTAGAAGTTGAAAGCGTGGCGCATCCCAAAAGGAATTGAGCAGTGCCGTCCTTTATCCTTTCCTCTTTATGATATAATAATTCACTTTGGATTATTTTGTGATGATGGGACGTGCGGTAGTGCAGTCGGATTAAGGACTGGCTGTCGAGTGCGTCCCGATTCAAAGTTCAGGTACCATCTAGGCCAACCAAGCCTTTCTTGCCTTGGCCTGTTAGTGCTGACCATGTCCGGAAACGACAGAACATTGATCTCTTTGTAGGCTAATCATCGTGAGTCAATGTATAGACAAAATAAGCATTAAAATTTCCTCTACGACGTCCATCAGAAGTAGATTGCATAGCGCATCTCATTAAGGGATTGATCTATGCCGTCTTTCACCATTTGTCAGTATCAGCTCCATTGCCTGCATTTTCTGAGTCCTGCTGGCGATGCTATATGGTTTCGTTGCCCTGCTACCTGCCGCTTGACATCCCAAGCCAGACAAGACTTCTGTTCCTCCAGGGTAGTTGATCTGATCTGAGGACTTTTCTGAAAAGGGTAGAGGGCTGGCTTGGTCATCAGGACACGGTAACTCATTGGGTCAATTTCATATTCGAAGAGAAACAAAGGCAACACGCTGGAAGACGTAAAAAGAAAAAATGAAACAGGAAGAAAAGAGGGAAAAAATTACTAAAGACGGAGAGCAGTGAAGGTAATGCACCTTAGTGACAATTTTGCAGACACGTAGAGTAGGCATGGCGCACTCCAAAAAATAATTGATTGCGTTGTGCTGTGGTCTGTCTAGGTCAACCAAGCCTTCCATCACTCTGGCGTTGATCAATTGGCACCAGAGTTGTCTGGAAAGGAGGCTTTCGTTGTGCTCCTCTCCAGCTTGTTTCGACGATGCTGCAAAGCAACGAAGCTATTACAGGGTGCGTAAAAAGTATTGACGCAGTAAATGACGGCTGTGGAAATAGTACTGCGTAGTAAGTTTTAAAACAATCCCTCGAGTACTATGGAAAATGATCTTGCAAACACGATAGAATAACTCGTAATCGACATTGGCTCCTTTACTGAGAATACAGGAGCGAAAACGGCGGAAAAATTCATGAGCACGAGCCGCAAGTACTCGCTTGGATTTCGTCCCGTGCTTTGAACAGGGTAGCCTTCTGGGACTGCTCACTTCTGTTGAAAGTAGCCCAGATCTCATTCTCCAAAATCGCCTAAAAAGAGTAATCCAGCGGATTCATGTTTAAGCTATGCTCGTCTGAGAAGCTGTCTACACCTGCGCGCGTTATCTGTTTGCCGTTATCGGACAGAGATTGATAATTTCGGATTTGAACGTTTGCGTGCTTGAACATATCGTAATCATCACCTGTTATGACAGAGCCGTGGCTGACGTTTGGGTTGCTGACCTCTTTCCTCACCAACCGTTTCGAACAGCGCCTAATTCTCTTGTTAAGGAAGTATTCTGCTCTTTGGGTAACAAACAAAAAAAGGGCCACCGTAACGACGACGATCATATTTCTTCAGTTTTTTCGTGAGTGTTTTTTGAGAACAATACAGACAACAAAAATAACACACGAAAACCTAGAGGGGTAGGAAGAGAAAGCTGGAGCTGAAACAAAAAGTAGGTGCGTCAATACTTTTTACGCACCCTGTATATTCCTTCGAAGCTATTTATGACAGTGCCTGCACGTCCGTCGGCAAGGCAGCAAAAGTATTGCCAGCTTCTGTCTGCCGGTGTTTTTGTCGGTCAGCTATATAATGGCCTCGTCTGATGAACAGATCCAATAAAGGAATAGATTCCAGCCGTCCTTGGCGTTTCAGGAGAAAACATTCCTCATGTTGTCTAAAAAACGTAGATTCTTTTGCAATGGTCACTATTTGCCTAGAGAACAGGCAATATCTTACTTCTTACAACAAAGGAGGCCATGAACGCACTTCGAGTCATTATTTATTAGGTTGATACGAAATAAATGGCACTGAACCACT
Source organism: Heligmosomoides polygyrus bakeri (assembly GCA_947359475.1). Lineage (NCBI taxonomy): Eukaryota > Metazoa > Nematoda > Chromadorea > Rhabditida > Heligmosomidae > Heligmosomoides > Heligmosomoides polygyrus. Next base: position 95,479,044 of record OX375867.1, on the reverse strand, counting down.
GTAAATTTAAACAGTTAATATCTCGGCTTGTAGGCAAGTTTATTAATCGAAATAAAAACCTTCTGATTCTACCCATCTTTGCCAACGTGACACAAGCTTTTTTATCCCAGTAGCATAAAAATCAGAAGTTCTGGAATTGACGAAATCTTCGAAGGCACTTTCGGCATCCTGTTGGTATTTGAATATTTTCCCTACCAAGAAGTCGCCAAGATGCTTGAGGAAATGGTAGTCTGTTGGGGAGAGGTCGGGAGAAAACGGAGGATGTGGTAGAGTTTCAATGCTCAGCTCATTCAGTTTCTGCAACGTCATTCGTGCTACATGGGGGCGAGCATTGTCGTGCAGAAGGAGAACTCGCCTTCGGTTTACCAAGGCCGGCCGGATATCCTACAACTTTTCCATCATTTCTTCAATTTCAATGCAGTACTTCTCTGCCGTGATGGATTCACCGGGAGGGAGGAAGCTGTGGTGAATAATTCCCAGCGAACACCACCATACTGTCACCATTACTTTCTTTTGGTGCAATTCCGGCTTCGCAAAAACCTTGGGACTCTCATCGCTGTCCACCCACTGTGCCGATCGTCGCCTGTTGTCGTACATTATCCATTTCTCGTCACAGGTTACGATGCGATCAAGGAATGGGTCCGTTTCGTTCCGTAGAAGCAGTGCGGACGAGATCTCATATCGTCGGTTTCTTTGCTCCTCAGACAGCTCGTGAGGCACCCATCTTTCCAGCTTTTTGGTCTTTCCAATTTCCTTCAGATGTCGGGCAGCTGTGTTGTGACTGACGCCAAGAGCCTTCGCTATCTCCCTGGTACCTTTGTGTGGATCTTCCTCTACCACATCTCTCAGCTTGTCCTCATCAACATCACTATGCCTCCCACGACTTTCATGTTCTTCCAAGCTCTCATCTCCATTCCGGAACTTCTGATACCAACGATACGCCATCCGAATTGTGGAACATCCTTGACCGAATGCGGCGTTGATCTTCTCGTCCGCCTCCTTAGCTGTAGTGCCCAGCTTGAATTCATACAAGTAAATGCCTCGGATTACCCTTTTGTCCATCTGCAAAGAAGTCAATAAAACTCTAAAGTTTTCCCACTTTTACATAGAAAATTTGGTACTCGCCGGTAGAGCAAAGTTTGCGCTTCTAAATGATATGCCACATGTTACGGTTTGTTCTTGATCAAACGTGTAAAGACGCGCGAAAAAATGGCGCGAGCCAGTGCCATTTAATTCGTTACAACCTAATAACATCCACAATGACCAGAAGGGCGTGTGGTAACGCAGTTGGAAGAGGCGGCTGTCGCGAGCACCCTATTCCAAGTTCTTGACTTGAGGTCTGTGTAGATCAACCAAGCCTTCCATCACTCTGGCGTTGATCAATTGGCACCAGAGTTGTCTGGAAAGGATATAGAACTGACTTCTTCATCGTCACCTCAATTCGGTCCACACGTATTCAAATCGTCGTCATGTTATTACGTAGAAGTAGAGTGCATGACGCACACCAAAACACCATCCTTTATTAAGCTACGCATTCTGCTTCTTTGGCTTTGAATTATTGGCGTGGGTAGTCATGATTTATTTATTTTATTTATTTACACGCCAAAAGGTGCATTGGTACAACAGCACAGTACAACAACAATGCAGAAGGGATATGCTGGGACTGGTCAGAACCATTGACAAAGAGAACGATAGAATTTGCATACGCTTTTTTCCAGTAACAAAAGTCTGAAAGTGAGAGGCATCCAAGAACTGACAGCCCACACGAAATGATATGAGATTGGTGGTGCCCTTCCCTAATAAGGCTCCTAGAAGCTGACCATCGAAAGAACGAAACATAGCGAACTGCTAAGCTTACCTGGTAGCCGGGCTGAGCCCAAGAGGTACACCCAGTCATAAACTGTGTTTGTGGGCTTCAAAAGCATAGCATGAACTACTGTTTAGCTTAGAAGAGAAGACCATCAAATTAATTTAACCTAGCTGCCTATTAATTTACCTAAGACGCCTTGAATACAAGTAAAAAAAAACGAATATAAACAGAAGCGTAGAACTCGGAATGTTCCTCTACAGAGCTATACTAGCCAACACACATGATAGACACCAATAACAGACAGAATGTCTATTTTCTAAGCGCAGTCTTGAATTGTGAGGACGTTTGGCAAGCGGGAGCTGAAGGGAGGCGTTCAAACCACTTCGTACAGCGAACCACAAAAAAATTATGACACAATACTAACAGACAACGTCCCGAAACGTTATAGTCCAAGTTGAAGCATCCGCGTCTCCTATGATGGTCGAAAGCGCCAGCAATTTGATGGACGTAGTCAATATCTCCTTTTAGAAGCTTAGAAGCAAAAGGTAAGTCGGCGAAAATCGTTCGATAGTAAGGAGTTTTCGGACCAAGTGTTGAACGATGGACGTAGTCAATATCTCACATGATAGACACCATTTTCTTTGTAGTCTTTCTTTGTATACCGGAATAGATATTGAGCCTCCTTGGTTATGAAGTATTCGAAACACTCTAAGATACCGAATTTTGGTGAAAAGTTTTTGCACTTCTTCAACTTCACAGATGTCTTAGCACAATACGGGCTCCACACAGGCGCGCAGTATTCGACCACTTGCAAAACATATGATTTGTATAATTTGAGCAAATGTTCACGTCCAAAGAATAAATATTTCTAAAGAGCAGATGCACAACCCTCAGACCTTTTTTCGAGACCTCTTGAACATGCAACAGCCAACACAGATTCTTAGCGAGAACCACACCTAGAGCCTTTATCTGGTTACAGTGAGCAACAGGAGCACTATCGGGGAATTTGATCACGAGTGGGCAAGAACTCAAAGAAAAAATACGATGTCGATGATGTCGAACTTTCCAGAAGCAAACGATTCCTGTTAGAACTCAATAGGAATAGGTCACTGTAAATTATATATTGGATCCCAATGAATCATTTTTGGATGCCCGATTTGGATATCCGGATTCCGGATCCAATTTATCCAAAAATCCGAGGACTGCAAAATCGCCCTTATCCGAGTCATCCAAAAATCCGGTGTTCATGAAATTGTCGTTATCTGAATCATCCAAAAATCACGGGTATGCAAAATCGTCGTTGTCCGAATTATCCAATTATCTGAAGATTTTCGATCGGATCCATTGTGTCTTGCAGAGGGTAGAAGGGAGAGAGGCGAAAGAGGATATTTCGTGCGATCAATCAACGTCATTAACGAGGTAGCATCTCGATCGGTGAGCGACAGGGTTCGAGTCCGGCATAGAAGTTTTGATAACAGAAAAACCTCGCTAAGACAGCTTATGAAATGGTATATTGCTAGTCTTTACAACCGCCCGAAATTGCAGTGATACTTGCTGTTGGAGTAAAATGCAATAAAAATTACCGCCTTTTAAGATGCATTTATTTCGCCTCTACTTGAATTTCTATTGTTCACATGTTAAATTAACCGCTAAAGGTCATTTGAACCGGCATGTTGAAGAGAGGTAATAAATCTTCGCTGTTCGCGTCTCTCCGTTTAATTGATGCCTCATCACCAGCGGCAAAAAAATGGAGTGTATGAGAAGTGTGCTGACAGTTCTCCTCGCAATTCGCAAAAATTCCCGGCATTCTTCTCTTTGAAGTGTACCAAATCAATCTACATGATTGAGTTCATAGAGCCCTTCATATGACATTGTTCCCGTTTTAAAGGGGCCACAAAGTCGGCCAGACATACAGCTCATCCTATCGTTTGACTATATCCATGACCTCATTGCTCTCTCACCACCCGACAACTTTATTCCTTATTCTTTATTCTTTATTCAGAACGTGACGATGACTACATCACGTATTGTTAAAAAGTAACATAACGAAAAGCAAGAGAAGTATCGAGCAAAACAATGGACAACTTTGTCTGTTAATGAATCACCGCCTACATAGGGATGGAAGGCTTGTTGGCCTGGGCGGGAACCAGAGCCGAGAAACTACATAGAGTCGGTTACACGCGACAGTCGACGCCTCTTGCGCTCAACGAGCCCATCTGTAATGACAATTTCGTCAGCCAGCTTTTTTTCCTCTATTTGCCCAACAGGCTCTCCACGGTCTTCTGATTTTTAGTGGGTATATTTATTTATTTATTTTATTTAAGCCAATAACAAAACAACAAAGTGAAGAAGCGAAAACATGACAGCACTACGATTGCCTAAAAAGAACGCCGACCCCAGAAGGATGGAAGGCTTGATTGCCTTGGGCGGGGAATCCGAACCAGGAACATGGTATCGAGTGCACGCGACAGCCGGCGCCTTCTCCGACTGTGCCACACGCACCCGAGGAATATTATATCAGAAACAAATCTCCTGCTAGCTGATTTAGATTTGTATACACCACCATAACTCCTACTGCGAAAATTAAGTTTATTTATCCTATAATTCCCACTGCGTAAACTGCTCATATCCTATCTTATTCTCTCTTGTCCTATATTAAGCATCCTCTGAACATAGTTTTCGTACCAGATTCGTTCAGGACCTCCGCTTTCACTCCAGTGAATGTACAAACTGATACCCTTACATGGCCTGCCTACAACTCTCTGTAAAGACGGATGAACAGGATGAAATGATATTCTCAACGTTTGCATCAGCACGCACGTATCATGGAAGGGGTTCCTATCCTAACAAACAAATCAAATAGGCATACCATCAGATGTCCTGTACGACCTCTAGTTTACCTCATATCGCAAGCTTGTGCCCTACCTGGTAAGCCAGGTTGTGCAGCTGGAGAGTTGGGGGCACTTCATCGTAAAGTCGTAAAGTACCCTTACTCATCTGCTTGCGTACGTATTTGTAGGCCGTTAGCTCACCGCGTCTTCCCGTAGGTGTCGACTGAAATTGGAGTGTCACATAAGGCTAACCTGTTTTTTCGCACCGCTATAATTTCGCCTGTTCCCCTTCATGTGCCACCTCACCGCGGTGAAGGGGTGAACATCACTTTGTGGTGGCTAACGGCACAAACGGTCACGCAGTACGCGACGCTTTGTCGTGTATGGGCGGCTCTCCTGTATCCCTGGCCAGGAACATGTGAGTAACCAGATAACCGCTACGGCTCAAACAACTAAACCCACGCCCCAGTCCTCCGCGCGCCGGAGGTGGACTTCTACGACGTCGGTTGCATCCACCTCCGGCGAGGGGCCATCTAATCTCGGAGTTAAACTATCAGGACGTCATTGGAATCGGACTACCGGAAACTCCCTCCCACCACGACACGGAAACTGCCTATTCGTTTGCACTTATAACTGTCGTTCGATCGCATCTGAGCAGGATCTTCGGACACTGCTTTACAGAAGCCGCAACATCAAATACGACGTTATCGCCCTGCAGGAAACGAAAGGCAGAACGGAAACTATAAGAAGGACCGACCACAACGAGCTTCTCATTATCGGAGCAAAGGTGGACAGAAAAAATATTGGCGGAGTTGGATTTCTCGTCAATTCGACAGTGCACCACCTAGTAGACTGTTATAAGATCATCAGTCCGCGAGTAGCTGTTCTTCGTCTGGAAACCAAAGATCAAGGAACCATCTCCATCATAAATGGATATGCTCCAACATCTGCGGCCACAGATGAAGAAAAGGAGGAATTCTACAAGCTGTTCGAAAGGACTGTCAACGACGAGAAGAGCTACTACAAAGTTGTCGTTGGTGACTTTAACGCTATCGTCGGTACGAATGATCACGACGAATGGAGGCTAGGACCACATGGAACTTCCTCAAGGAACGAAAACGGAGAGCGCATGATAGACTTCCTATCCGCGTGCCGTCTCTACCATGGAAATTCTATGTTTAAGAAGCCTTCAAACCGACGATGGACCTGGGAAAGCCCAAATGGAGAAACACGTTCGGAGATCGACCATGTTCTTACAAACAGACGCTGGAGTCTGTTCGACGTCTCCGTGCTGCCTTCATTTGACACCGGCTCGGATCACCGTCTTGTCCGTGCGAAGCTGACTCTCAAAAAGAGGATGTTCAAGCGTGACACTCATAAACCGGCACCGGTGAGGATCCCCACATTCAAGTCGGAGGAGTTGGAATATGCGATAAAGTCGTACGATTGGAATCTTCTTGAAGATCCATCGGACGACTACGACCTTCTCTCCAAAGGACTGTTGAAATGTGCTAGCAGCTCTTGCGAAGCCACATCGCCGTCTGCTTCAAGACTCAGCGCACATGCGATAAAACTCTTGGAGCAAAGAAGAGCTGTTAAACTGGATCCTAATGCTTCCCATCTGGAAAAAGTCACCATCTCGAGTGCCTGTCGAATTGCAGTGAAGGAGTCCATTCAAGCCTACAGAAGATTGAAGCTGTTAGAAGCCGCTGGGAAAGGTTCAAGCATAAAGCGCTGCAAACGAGACCTCTGCGATCAGAAGGCAATAATGTCAGCCCTTGTGCATAAGGATGGAACAACGCAAACGTCTCGAAGAGCGATGGAGGCCATCGTTCAAGAATTCTACACAGATCTGTTCCGTTCTTCCATCACTGTCCCAAAATGCTTGATGCCACCAGCTGAGGAAGTACCTCCCATTCTGGAATCAGAAGTTGCTCATGCCATCAGAAGGATGAAGCCGGGCACTGCTCCCGGACCGGACGGCATTTCTGCTGATCTCCTTCGTGCGGGTGGCAGTGCCGTCTGCTCACTTCTTGCCAAGCACTTCAACCACTACCTTCGAATTGGTAGGATTCCGGACTCATGGAAGGAGTCGAAAACGGTTTTAATCTTCAAAAAAGGTCAGCAGGAGGATATCAACAACTATCGACCCATCAGTCTTCTCTCGGTTGTGTACAAGATCTTCACCAAGATACTGCTTAACCGCATGGAGCGTTGCTTGGATGAATATCAGCCAGTGGAGCAAGCAGGGTTTCGCAAGGATTTCTCCTGCATGGACCATATTCAGACTGTCTCACAGCTCATCGAGAGGAGCCGCGAATACCACCTCCCACTTGTCCTTGTCTTCGTGGATTACCGGAAAGCGTTCGACTCTGTGGAAATCAACGCCGTTTTGAACGCACTTGTGCACGCTGGTATACCATCGCCCTACATCCGACTTCTCGACGAATGCTTCTCGAACACATCGACTACCATCCAGCTGTTCGATCGAAAGCTTAAGATTCCTATCGGGAAAGGAGTACGGCAGGGAGACACGATTTCTCCCAAGCTATTCACAGCTGCACTCCAGGATGCCATGAAAGACTTGAACTGGGACGATAAAGGCTACCTTGTCGACGGTAAACGGATCAGCAACCTTCGCTTCGCCGACGATATTGTTCTCATCTCTACCAGCACGGCAGAAGTCGAGGAAATGCTGAACGAGCTCAATGTGGCAGGTATGAAGATTGGGTTGGACATGAATATGTCCAAAACGCAATTTATGGTCAACCAGTGGTGTGACACGGGACTCGTAAGGTTAAATGGAGTCGCTCTACAACAGGTCGACTCCTACGTCTATCTGGGAAGAGAGCTGAACATGGATAACGACCTCGCTCCTGAAATCGCCCGCAGGAGACGCGCAGCATGGGCAGCCTTCAGTTCGATTCGCGAAGTCACCGATCAGGTCAAGGATCCCGGCCTCAGGGCCTCGATATTCAACGCCTCTGTATTGCCTGCGATGTGTTACGCGACGGAAACGTGGCCCGACAACAAGACAATCGCCAGAGCGATGCAAACTACGCATCGTGCACTGGAGAGATATCTTCTAAGGACAAGCCTTCGTCAGCAATGGCAAGAAGGCCTACGAAGCTCGGAGCTACGGGAGAAGTCGCAATTAGCAGACCCGCTGCAGTACATGAAGAAGTCCAAATATCGCTGGGCCGGACACCTGCTTCGACGAAAGGACGATAGATGGAGTCTCCGTATCACAGAATGGCTCCCGAGAGACCATAAGAGACCACTGGGACGACCGCCAACGCGATGGGCAGACTCATTCTCAAGATCTTTCAGAGAGCGGAGTCTGCCTCACTGGATGCAAACAGCCAGAGATCGAGCGGTCTGGAAGAGTTGTTGTCCCCGCTGAGAAGACCTCCAGCCGACAAAGGACCATCAAAGTATCAAAGTAAAGTAAGTATAATTTCGCCTGTTTAGAAGCTACAACGGTGTACTTTTGCGGATTACTAAAACTTTCTACTGTCTACAAAATCTACGAGCTGGAGCCGGAACGATTCGACCTCGACAGAGTTATTGCGCTCCGAACACGCCCACGCGTGCAATTTACAAGCTGTCGCGCCCACTGATTGATAGGTTCGATTCTGTATGCGTTGTTCACGGCGCATTCCAAAGGCGAGCTGCGGAGTCTTAAGCAAGTCCTGGTTATCTGGGAATATCCGATAAAACTCTCCAAATGTTCGCTCTACAGGTTGTCGCGCCCACTCGATTGATTCTGTCGGACCTATATGCACTGTTCAACTGTACTGATTGTGAGATTTATATGTCAAAAGATAGAACTTGAGCTGCTGAGTTTAAACATATATTTATTTTTACAAGTACTTGATTTCTAAAAAAGTTATTCAAAAGGCCGCTTTAGAAATTCCAAAGCGACCTGCGCGGTCTTTCCAACCAATGACAAAAAACATGTCCGGTACTGTGGTGGGGGGGGGGGGGGTGAGTGAGACGAGTTCGATTCCATTAAAGGTAGTACTCATATTCCAATTCGAATTGAGATTCACATTTCATGAGAAGTTGAATGTGCATGGATCAAAGTCTTTCACCACAACGACCAAGGCCTTAAGCCTTAACTTTTTCTAGGACAACGTATATAAGCCAGCTGTTTTCTTTGTTTTGATAAATTTGGTTGCTGGTAAAAGAACTTTCACACTTGAGGATTGAAGACATGGCGCAATTCAAAGACTTGCACCAGTGAAGAGTTGCCTGCGTTCAGATTTGTCTAAGCCTCACCTCAACTTTTTTGTCGGAACTTTCCTCACATTCCTCCTCAAAATGGACGAAATGGACGTTTGAACACTTCACTAGTCCCACAGGTTCAAAAGATCTGATCCTTTTCTTTAGAAGGTGTGCTCACTACTAGACATCCAATCTCTCCGGTATACGATTTTACCCGCTCGTGGTAGCGCAGTCAGAGGAGATACCTGCCGTCGCGCGCATCCCACCCCATGTTGTTGGTTAGGATTTTCCACGAATTCCAACCAACCCTTGCATTCCTTCGGCGTCGGTGAATTGGGGCCAGACTCGCCTGAGGAGGAACAACAGTACATAACTTGTCCATAGACTGGCCACCGCAAGCCATTACATAGATCAAATACTCGCACAAATTTTGCTCCACAACATTCCGTAGAAACAGATGCGTCGCGCATCCCAAAAAGGTTTCACTAACCCAGTCCTTGATACTTTTATTCTTTGAGACATGTCGCTGCAAACCCTGCAACATCACTCCAATCAGCAGCGCTTGTTCATCTCCTTCTTCTGGGAGTTGGAGTAGCAGCGCATGAATGGCCCGCAACGGAAGCTGAAGAAGCGACGGCGACGACCACGACGACGACGACGACGACGACGAGGAGGACGTTGACGACATCCAATAAGTGGGCGCTGATCTAATTGTGTCCGCACCCATCCGACGACGTCGTCGAGCAGCAGCGGCGGCGGCGTCTAATCTGCCGCCGTGTCTGGCCGAGGCGCCGGCTACCACTTGATTATTCAAGCCGTTCTTCGAGAGGCTTCCGTACCGTAGTTCGTCGAAGCTCTGACCAGTGAAGCCTGCGAGACGAAGCGACGATGACATCTTCTCGCTCGCCGTGCCCTTTTCCACTCTGCTGCATTCTCGAACCTAATTCTAATGTCGCTTCGTCACCTATGTAAATCACCCTACACCCACAGCGCTGAAACGACCGGCGAGCTCTGTTCGCAATAGTTTGAAGATGGCAGAATTCGATTTTACTATTTTATATTTAGTGCCTCGCTATTTTTAATAAACTCATAGTTATATGCAGGACACCTTGAGCACACTTTCCGGCCATAACATTTTCACCCTTTTCAGCCTCAATAAAGTTTGGTAGCTTGGGTTAGGGGCGCGTGTAGCGCATTCGCAGTCCCGTACGCATATGTTTCCAGGTTCTTGATTCAGATTTCCGCCCAGGCCAACGAAGCCTTTCACCCCTCCGGGATCGGTGAATTGGTACCAGACTTGTCTGGAAAGGATTAAGCGCTGACATGCTCATCGGCTGGCCAGCGCAAGTCATTGTGTGGCCGAGTACGTATTCGGATTGCCTCCACGACATCCCGTGCCTCTGTTGAATGCGTGGCGCATTCCAAACAGGATTGAGCAACGCCGTCCACTATCCTTTATTCTTTAGATTTTGTTGTGGGGTAAAATGGGAAACTCCTGGTCATTTCGCTGCGGAGATTTCCGCGCCATGCGCATGTCTTGAGTTCAGCCATGCTCAGTTGATTGCTAGTGCAAAGGTGACTTACCAAGAGTTTTTCCAATAAAAGACTGCATGGTTTCCATGGAAAACCTTGCTAATTTACTAAATTATTGTGCTTTTTTTGATTAGGGTGAACTGCAACACCTTGACATAGAACTGCTGGTTAGAGATGATCCAAAACAAGGTTATTTCTCGCCGAAGCAATAATTTCATCTTGAGTTATGATGTTTATCCATTTCTGTGACAATAAAGACGCAAGAATTGCGCTTGAATTTACTGTTTATCCGCTTATAGGAACATGATAAAGAATTGCTTTAGTCTATCCTTTTTGGGATGCGCCTCGCATTCTACTTCTATGGGATGTCATGAAGGCAATTTGAATGCGTGTTTATCCCTATACAACGTCTTATGGCGATTAACTGATGAGCAAGACAGTGCTTCATCTTTTCCAGGCAACTAGTTCGTTGACCCTGAAGGAATGAAGGCTTGGTTGGCAGCTGCGAGAAACTCCTACCAAGATCCTGGGAGCGGGTATACGTGACAGCCGGCGGCTCCTCCAACTGCGCTGCCATGCGCCCTACCCATTATTATCCAGCATCAGTCGCCATTCTGATTGTTGTGAGACCGGGGGGACAAGTGGCAGCAGATATGCAGGTGGTAGGCTAGCTGTGGAGCAATTTAGAACATCCTGTTCCTACAAGCATTCCAATTCATTCAAAACTTCATTCAAACAGCTTCCGTTCCTATACGTGAATAGAGCAGCAATCAATTTTTGAAAATAATTTCAAATCACCGGTTTTGGCTCAAAGTTTTACGAATAACTTTAGGGCTAGATATGGATAAAGATGAAGGATGAAGTTAAATAAAACATTGGGAGCCATCGCTTAACAAAAGAGAGGAAATGTAGTACGCAATGAGTCCTGTCACTCTGTAGGGGCTAGCAAAGTGACCGCTGATCGTAACATATAAATGACCATTCACAACCCCACAATAAATTAAGGAACTCAAGCATCTCTCTGCACTTCATTTCCGGCTGTCCATCAAGAGCTTAGCCCCTCCCCCTGTTAATCCATTAATCCAATTCACGTATGTGCTGAAACCTGCGTGAGATACGCCTCATCGAACCCCGCGCGGACAAAATGTGTTATTCAAGATGGGATGCTGCTGCAGCAGAGGAAGCACAGCCTCCTCCTGCTTGACACAGCGGCAACTGTGCGCGTTTCTGAGCATCTGGATCCGGAAAACTGGTCCACTACGTCGCGCGACAAGCGTCTGGAGTGAGAAGTGTCACCGACGTCGTGTGACGAGCGCCCCTTTCAGAATTCAGCATTATCCCATGTTGAACGGAAAACGTTACCCAAGTGAAATACTCCTCTATGTCCTCACCGACGGTGCTGCGAGGATTGGGATCAGCAGAAGGTGCGAGTTCAAGTCCCGCTTGGCGCAAGACTTCAGTTCGTAATTAGACATCCAAGTGACAGCTTATTTCCTACATGACAACCGCTTAAGGCTTCAACAAAAGTTAAGGTGGTGTAGGGCGTACCATCGCTGCCGGAAAGCAGAAGGTGCGGGTTCGAGTCCTGCTTGGCGCAAGACTTCTGTTCGCAACAAGACATCCAAGTGACGCTGATTACCTCCATGACAACCGCTTTAGACTTCAACAAATCTTAAGACATCGTTCTGGGATGACTTAGCGGCGAATTACTAGGTGCATAACAATGACGTCTGGCGTTTATTCGTCTGAAATCGTAGTACATTTATACTTGTTGTATAGCAAGGCCAGGTATCGGTAATTTTCTCGAGAACACTGCTATTTGGCACTGTGTAAGCTGTTTGAATGCACCAATATCATCACTTTCCAAGGCGCCTCAGACGCTTTTAGAGTGCGCCTTTAGAGCTATGTTCCCTTCGTTTGCATGGCTTTTTCCTTCAGACCTTCAGAAGGCCAAAGGATAAAGTCGGCTTTTCAATTTTTTAGGATCCCTATTTCTCGTACTTACACTAACCCAACAGAGCTCACACTTGGCCTCATGTTCGGTTAGTCGTTCATCCAATGTTCGAGCCGATAACTTTTACGCTCTAGACAGGTGTGTGGTTCCAAGTGAATGAACCTGAAAAACCGGCGACACTCCCGGCCAGCTTTAATGCGAGAGGATCGAATTTCACGCCACGTGTATCTCGTCCTCCGAACTCGCATGTCGCATGTGCTCTGTGAAATGATGTTCTGCTGATCAGAACCCCTGCCTTGTCCTAACCTTTATGGTTTTCAGAGAACGGCGTGATTATTCGGTGCGTGTTTCTGCGATCTTTCTCTCTTGGCCGCATGTTGATGATGAACCGAGCACTGCATTTGTAGAATTATTCTTCTGAACGCTTTGACTTTTAGTGGCCACATATCGTAGCAGACCAAAGGGCTGCTTATCAGTGTCTGTCCTCATGATATGTAAGTGCATCAAAGGTAGGTTGATGAAACTAATAGAATGGTAACACACAATCAGTTGGGGCAACGAGTTGCAGCTCGTGGCGCAGTCCACATGAGGCGTCGATCTGGGGCCGGATTCATTAACGACTTTGACGGAAATTTCTGATAACGCCAACATTCGCTTTATCGCTTGTTGATAAGTCGCGTTAGTTCGCGTTTTTTCAGGTTTTTCCGCTGTAATTTCTCTGTCAAATCTCTGTATGTCTGCCCGAGGTGCTCACCGCGTTTCGATTTTAGGTTGGGCTTAACCCCGGTTCAGTTACATGTTAAATCCTTTCGAATCTTTGCTTATTAACATAATTTTTAACACATTTGTTTAAGCCTGGAGCGGCTGGTAGAGAGGCTATATGCTGTTACAGGATGTTTTGTTGCGATCAAAACTCTTGGGCCAGGCGGGACTCGAACCCGCATCTTCTGCTTTCCGGGCAGCGATGTTCGCCTTACACCACCGACGCTGCTTGACCGCACGTAAGAGTTTTGATCGCAACAAAACATCCTGAAATAAGCATATAACATAATTTTATTGCTTATTTCTTTATTTTTCTTTATTTGCTTATTATTGCACCTAAAGTATTGCTTACTGCTTGTTCAAAAAGAGTAGAGCTCTGGGTTACTCTTTTGAGTTGTTATACCTATGGTTACCAAAGGTTTAATAATCACATAAAGGACCTTAACGATAGGAATGCATTCTATTTCTATGGGATACAGTGAAGGCAATTTGGGACCTATGCGGGGTGCTTGACAGTGCAGTTAAAGGAGGCGCAGGCTAATGCCATGCATTCCGATTGTAGGATCTTAGTTAAGGTTTCACTTAACCGAACCAAACTTTCCAGCTGTCTCGAGTCAGCGAACTGATATCAGACTTGTTTGCGAAGAATACAACGCTTGTTAATCAGCTCGCCATCGAATCATTGTGAACAGCTAAGATAGATAGCATTTAAATGGTCTCCACGATTCCTGTAAAAGTAGAATGCGTGGCGTATCATACGAAGATCCTCATAGCCACTCTCCGTCATCATTTATTTTTTGACACACTTGTAGTATATCCCATTCATTCATTCATTTATTCATTCATTCAAAGGATTGACTATTGTCTGGAATAAAGAATGTAAGAAAACATTAATAGAAAGGGCATAAAATTAAGAAACTATAACCATCAGTCATGTAAAAAAGCATTGTAAACCTTGATTGATAACAACACAAGTCAGACTTTCTGAAACTATTGTCAGCATATGAAGAAGAAATCTCCTTCATTTAAGAAAACGTTGGATAGCAATGCACTGTTAATGTCAGCTTGGGCGTTGAGTGCATCCGATGCCAGGTTCCCAGTTAGGATTTCCTCCCAGGCCAACCGGGGGTCGATGAATTGGAACCAAAATTGTCCGGGAAGGATAAGGCACATCGGCTGACCACCGTAAATCATTGTGTAGCCAAATGCGCATTCAAATCGCCTCCATGACGTGCTGTAGAAATGGAATACGTGGCGCATTCCAAAAAGGATTATTTTATTACTATTACTTACCTATTCATTTGGCTATCCATTCCTTGTCCTGCACTAAGCGCCGGTGAGAGCACAATCATAATCACAGTAGTGAAGAACACAAACGTACAAGTATGGTAGTCTTTCTTTAATCTGCATCCATTCACTCTCCTTACCAAGCTCTCTTCCTATGTCCAGCTTCTACTAATCTCTTCTCCTCACGGTTTCATATTGTATTCGTACCCTTCAGTCAGGAGGTAGTGCTAGCAGCACTCTGCTGCCGTAAAAAGGTGCGATTCCAGGTCAGATGGCTGCCAACTAGCCATGTCGGCGAACGCTCTTCTCCTCTCGATCGTGTTCTACGGCTTCATTCGGGTCGCCACCACGCAGGACGGCGAACGATGCAGCGCCAACGAGGAGCGCCGAGTCAACGAGTGTCTGCAGGTGAGTGCACCGATGGAAGCTATTGATGCTCCATGGCACACCGTTTCCCTTCTATGGGTCAGGGTGACTATGCGTAGACCCAACCTAGTCTTCCATTCTCAGGAGTTGAAGAATTAGTACCACACTTGCCTGGGAAGGATAGGACACTGAACTGTCCATCCTCTCGTCAACGCCAATCATTTTCTATGAGAAACGAAATTCCAGCCTTTCTGTATATGTAGAATGCGTAGCGCCTGCGGAGCAGTGTTCTATTCCTAGAAACTTTATTCTCCTCGTAGTTCGCTGCAGGGGCAGGAGCCACAAGCTTTTGCGCCAGCTTGGACTTCCTAGATTTTCTTTCTTTCTTTCTTCTTCCCAATTTCTGCAAACTCCATGTCAAGTCGACGTTGAAACTGATTCTGGAATATTTTCAGATCTTTTGTATCACGCAGGTTTATTAAATTAAACTTTGTTTCGCCTGTCTTTTCGACGGTGTCGTCGTTACTGTCGATACATTGATGATTGTTGTGTTATAACGATAACACAATCCGAAATAGCTGAATTGTTTAATATACTCAACACACAATCTCAGTACATCAAGTTCACTCGAGAAGTCCCGTCTCGAGGCTGATCACCCTATCTGAGCACTCAAGTTAAGGGTCAAACGACGAATTCAATGTGAAGTGTTATCGCAAAGGCAGCTCCAAAAACATTATAGGCCGTGCAAGATCCGGTCATCCTATGGCTGTAAAGCGTGCTGTACTCCGCAACATGTACAGAACAGCAATAGGCGTGCGCACGGGACACGAGGAGCGAGAAGAATCATGTATGCTGGCATCTCAAATAGCTAGTCTTATTGGGTACGTACCAAGACAACGGCGAGCTGACCGAGCACGACATAGGCATGTTACAAGCTCTCCCGAGGACAAAGTCTGTCTTCAGCTACCTCTCATTTTGCGCGAAGTCAAAGTGGCCTTACGTCAGTGCTTGTCACGAGAAGATTTGAACAATCCCATCACAACACTAAACGGCTTCTCGTCCGTAACCGTCTTTATGACTGCACTTGTTTTACGGAAAGCTGCGTGATTTGCCCCTAGGAAGAAACGGAGACTGCACTCAAAGGGGAGTGATATACCAAATTCAGTGTTCAACCTACAATGAGCTGTACATCGAGGAAACAAATATAGTTCTAGGTGTTCGCATCAGAAAGCATCTAGCTGGCAAGCGAAAGCGAAGCTTGTTGAGCCCGGTGGGTAGACACTGCGAGGAGATCCATAACGGACACGATTTTGACATCAAACGCACGATACTACTGCACGAAAATGAGATCGGCGCCAGGAAGACCATCGAGGCCTTCTGTATCCATGAACGCAATCCAACGATGAACAACAGGAGCGAGTGCGTTTCCATTGCAAGTGACTTCTTACCATTTATTCCACTGTGTGAGCTGTGAGACACAATGCTCCTCGAAGTCCGTATACTCTTGTATACTGAGTGTGTTTCACCTGCTAAATGGTTGTCGCGTAGTAGGGCGGTCTCTCAGTACTGATAAAGTTGCGGTGAGTTGCGTTTGTATTGGAGTGATTTCTTCGTGACACTCTTGGGATTCCATTAGTGCTGCAACGTTGGCAAGATTAGAGCAATTGACGGGATGAGTGCAAAACATCGAACTTCTTTCAGGACTTTGATAACGACGATACTGTCGAAACGTCAGGCGAACCAAAGTTGAATTGAACAAACCTACGTGGCACAGAAGATTTGAAACTTTTCCACCAAAGTGCTTTATGATAGTCGGTCATGGGACTGGTTCTTGATTTCTTTAACACGTTGACACGACCACGACCGCGCCTTCTTCGCGTGTCTGGCGTGTGGGACCAACCGATTTTTTGTGACGCCGACAGCGTGGGATGACATCATGTCGTACGGTCCTACGCGACCGTAAAATTCTTCTCTTGGTGGAAAGCGATGATGAGGATGACGAGGTGGTCCAGGACGACGTTGATGCTGTGGACGATATCCTTGTACTACCAGCTGAGGAGGATGGTGGCTCAGAAAGTGAAGTAATAGAATCCGAAGCAGAAGATGAGGGCAAGGAAGCTTGGAAGAGCGAATTTGAAGCCCCTAATCGGTGGAACATTGCGACGGAGTCCGCCTTTCATGACGATGTGTTCGACTGCGGTAGGCCGATCGATTATTATCGATTATTTTTCAATGACGACTTGTTAGTTGAAGCCATTACTTGACGAGAAGCTCAATAAATCAATAACTGAAGCGTGTTTTTGTGGTCCACGCGTTCTACAACAAAGTCTAAAGATGAAGCACACATAACACAAAAAAGTTCCTCGTAAAGATCTGAATCCAACTAGAAAAGTAAACTACAAGGCTGTGGCCTGACACCATGTCACACGGTCCCACGCGGCCGAAAAGGTGTGGCCTGACATCAAGACACACGATCGTCAACGTGTTAGAATTGAAAATCAAGCGCTGCAGGTGAGTAAGCGTTAGCTTTTAATTTGTTTTTTGATTTCACAAATTAGTAAAAACTCCTCCTCTTTAGTTTTGAGGTTATCTGTGGAATGCGTGAAAAATATTTTAGGCCTAGAGCGTAGACGTACATATTAAATCCCTCCGTAGTCTGGCTCAGTTGCCATCAATGGTAACATACAGGGTGCGTAAAAAGTATTGACACGCTAAACGAAAACGTTAGAAGTAACAACACATTATAAAAATTTAACCACTATATATAAAATGTCAACAATGGTCTAGTGAACAGAACAGCATCACCAGTATTTTATATGGGCTTCTCTGCTGCGAATGCAGGAGCGAAGACGCCGAGGAAAGGCATCGACATTGCGCCGCAAGTAGTCCACGTCGATCTCATTCTATGCTTTGACCTTCAGTGACTTGAAACATTTATGCATTCAACTTGTAAAGGTGTTACGTACTCCTCAAGGACCTCCAAAGTGCTAATTCTGGCGGAAGGCTCGCTGCAAGAAAGGCGCATGCGGCCAGTATCATGGTTTGTGCATTCGTCAAAGCGTCTCTCGTTTTCGTGGATACAGAAGTGAAGATAAATCAGTTGAACTATCTGTATTGATGTCCTAAAAAAGCAACTGGTTCCTTGGCTCGAATCCCACCTCGAGAGTAAGCCGTGTATCTTCCAGCAGGATTAGACCCCTGCGCACAGTCGAGGATTGTTCAGGACTGGTGCCGTGCCAACATGAAGGACTTCATTTCGGCACAGGAATCACCTCTGTATAGACTGGATCTGAATTACTCTTAATGGGAGGTTTTGGAGAACAAGGCTTGCGCTACTTCCCACAAAAGTATGAAGTCAGTGAAGGATAATCTGGTCAAAGCATGGAACGAAATCGACGTGGACTACTTGCGGCGCACCGTCGATGCCTATCCTCGGCGTCTTCGTCCCTGCATTCGCAGAAAAGAAGACTATATAAAATACTAGTGATGCTATTCTGTCGCTAGATCATTGTTGACATTTTGTATGTAAACTTGTTAAATTTTATAAAGTGTTGTCATTTCTAGCGTTTATGTTTAGTGCGTCAATACTTTTTACGCACCCTGTAGTGGCCAGACCTTTCCGCTGACCACTCATAGAAAGCCCTATTCGTCTAAGCCAAAAGTTCATAACAACAGCTTCCATCATACTCCGTAGAAAATGGATGCAAGGCGTATCTCGAAAAGGCTTACGAACGCAGATCTTTGTCTTTTTAAATGTTTAGTACACATAAGGATTCCTACATAATCATCCAAACGGTATTTTAGGGCAACTCACCGTTGTAATAAAGCAAGTATTCCAGTACTTCCAGTAGTGGAAGTTGTCTTCCGATTTTTCTTATGGCTATTTATTTCGAAAAAAGTGTTATTTTCTGACACACCTAGAACACCTATACGGTGTAGGTGTATAGGGAAAGTCTTCTGCTTCTATTCTTTTCCCATCGAATGTGAAAAATTTCCTCTTCTATTATTTTTCCACCGAATGTGAGCATTCTATTCTTTTTTTAGCGAACTTCATTTTTTCCATCGTAATTTTCAGCCGATGCTGGACTACGCCGCCAAACTTCAGGCCGACACCGGAGCTGTGCAATTTCCGCTGCAAGGTGGCGAAGTGTTCAAGAAACTCTGCTCCATTTTCAACGACTTTAAGGTTCGTACCGTATGAATACCGCACGACCGTTGAAACAAGTAGTTAGCATGATAAGAGCACGGACTTGAGCAACTGAACGACCTATTTCACAATTCAGAATACATATTCCCCTTTTAAGGCTAATTCTTCTTGTTTGGCTCTTTTACATCCTAGTGGAATCCTGGTGTAGCTTCAGAAGACCACTTGTGTCTTATCAGGGAAAGACTTCTGCTCCCTATGGAACATAGAACACGTTTTTGATCCAGTTGATGCTATCCAGACATTAGTTGCTTCATATGGAAGAGCTGGAAGTAGCTCACATCTAGCTCTACCACCGCTAATCCTCCACAGTAAGCACTGGATTTCTGTAGCATTTTTCTTCAGAATTGCGTGGCCACCATTAACTGCGACTCGTTGTCTGTAGATGCAGTGGACGCCAGCTACGGCTACATGTGCGGCTCCGGACAGCCGCTCTTTGAGCAGCACGCCGCCTGCTTTGCTCGGGTTCGGTTTGACCCCTTAAAGAAATTTTTCCTTGAAAATTTGAATAACTGTGCTAATGCTTGTTCTTCACATAATTGCTAAAATTCTCTATGACTTGATTTTTCAATTTTTTAGTATTTTCGTCTAGGCTGTTCGCTTCTTGTACGCACCAAAAGTTTCAATTTCTACTGTTCCAAGCGTCTTTCCAGGTCGAAGCGGAGTCGTCCTATATCAGCTGCAAGACGGCCGCCACTCAGGCTATAGCCGAAGCTCAAGAGACAAAGGTGCGTCGAGTCGAACTCATACCCGTTACCGCCTCCTAGCCACAGAAAAACAACCGACTTGAAAGGAGAAGCCGATCCTCCTCAAGAGCACGGGGCGTGGGCATCAGCTTCGCCTGATTGACGTCGAGTGCTACGTGCCCGGCGGCAAAACACTGACTTGATTTCTGCGAAAGACGACGAAAACGACAGGAAAGGGCTAAGGCACTTTCTCCAACGGTCATTAGGAGCACGTCGCCGCGCTTCTTGAGGTCGCTGCGTTCAGCTGTCGCAAATTAGGTTAGCCACGGACTTGCAGTAAGAGCTAGACTGACCATAAAAATCGTATTACCCAACTGGACTAAAAGATTGGGGATAACGGTCGCGGTCCTTTTTTATTAGGAACGTAGTTAAGTCTGGGGTGTCAATATAGCGAAAATAGGACAAGGCGATCGAGAGCTTGTAGCAATAAAGTCGCCTTCGGTTGAAAGACCTCTGCGTAGAATTTCCACGACACCGCCTGATATCCCTGTCAGATTCTGTTTTTGTACTCTGCTAGAAATCGTTGTTGGCGTGTTGATGGAAGATTCCTCTCGAATCTTTATTTTGCTGACGACGTCGTACTCGACTTCGAACTGTTCTGCTCAGACAGATACGATGTTTGTTGAGCTAAATGCGGCAGGGAAACAGAAAGGGAAGCAACCGTAGGAAGAAACAGTTCTCCAAGGAAGAGATATTCAGTTGGAAGGCTCTCAACTCACCAAGATGCCGTCCTACATGTATCCTGGATAACCAACGAAAATGGAGATCGATATAAAGGACGAGCTGGATTGAAGGAGAAGTGTCAGATGGGTTCTTTTCATACCTTTCAGTGACACTAAAGCCCCCCCCCCCCCCCCCCCCCCCCACCGCGTATTTCGCAGGAGCGATGTCTTTCGGAGTACACCGACAAACCGAACATCGAGTCGGACTTCGCAGCTCCGATATGAGAAGAATGACAAAATTCGTTACCGAGCAAACTACGTGTGGAAAGCTGTGGAGATGGGTTGGTCACTTCATGAGGAGACCCGACCGATTCACGAAAAGGTCAATAGAGTGCACGCGAGGAACGCCAGGCGCCCTCGTCGTAGACCTCCAACAAGGTGGGCCGGCAGTCATCCAGCACTTCTTAAGGACGAGTCTACCAACATTACCTAGAGAATAGTCAAGTTAACAACTATGCCGGACCTCATCAGCTATAAACAACGCCTTCTAAGCTTTGAAGTTGCCACGTCTCAAAGACAAAGGTCAACCTAAATATAATGACCTCTCCCCAACCCTAACATGATGCCTAACACAATAATCCCCTAACATCAGGGATGTACGGAATTTCCGTTTCCGTGTTCCGAATTCCGGTTTCCGGCCGCTTTAGTCCTTCCGTTCCGTTCCGTGTTCCGCCTTTTTTCGAGCCGGAAGACGGATCGGAAGAGAAGATGACTCATCACTCAGTGATTGTTTTGCACTGACTATTCACCACTTGAACTTATGCAGAAGACAGAAGAAGGAGATCAGCTATGCAACGTTGACTGCCAGCGCCAGAATGTTGGATATCTCGCTAACTGAGAGTGTATAGGTCCAAAAGCGTATGCAAACTATGGAGTTGCATACTCTTAACAAGAAGGAAGTCTGTCCGATCAAACGATTTGAAGATTCATGGAAAGGGAGGAGTCATACATCAAACCACACGATGTGAATCATCGGCTGTTCACTTTCAAATCATGGGTACCCGCTTCATAATAGAAGGGTTGGCCAATGTTATGTAGCCGTAACGGGACTATTTTGGAAATGATATGCTACCGTATAATGATAATAATAATCGTATAATCTAATGCTGCAAAATGTTTCTAGGGTTATGGTCCATTATCAGCTGTTTGAAAAATGCTTTAAAAAATTATTATTTTGTTTCTAGAGGGTTTTGATCAAGGAACTAATTCCTTAACCGGAGCATGCACAACTTTAGTTCTCTAACAATTCTAGGTCAGGCTTAGAAACACCAATTCTAGCTAAGAGTTCTGTAAGCAATCATAGATTGCTAACAATGCTTTTCACACTGCTTATTCAGTTAGACCTAATATATTAAGCGGCATGTGGCGAAGGCATCCTACTCTTTGGTTGGATGCGCGATTTTTTTTGTGATTTTTTTCATTGCGCGAAAAATACTCTCTTTTTCCTTACAGAAAGTTTTAGCATAAACCTTGATTTGGTAGACCAGTAATTTTTGGGAAGTCATCCTAATAATGATACGAATACAAGGATCTTTTATTGCTGGGTCTTGTTGGGGAGGAACCGCGTGTGGCCTTACCTGTTCCCTAAATTTGTTGAAGGTAACTTATTATATTAGTTAGTATAGTTATTGCCACCATATTGAATGTATTCATGAGAACTTAAATAAAGTAGTGGGTTTTGAGTTATTTCCGTTTCCGTCTTTCGTATTCCGGTTTCCGGCCATTTTTGAGCTCTTCCGCTCCACACACCGTCTTCCGCTTTTCTCGAAAAAATTTCCGCACATCCCTGATTATGAGGGACAGGAGAAGCAACTGGCTTGCTGTCTTTTCTAGTCGTGTTCAGTACTTTTAGATTTTGTAACCATTGACTGCCTAATCAGAAGACTGTATCAATGCTAGCTCTAACGGCCCAAGTGTTGTATGTGTACAGAATCACCTATCTCCGGGAAACAACAAAATGCAAGTATCTCAACCCGAAAGCTACTCTGCGCAGAGTTTGGTTCGATGGAAGTTGGGCCGTTGGCGGCGTTAGCCCATTGCCTGCGCGCAGAGGACGGGCACAAGTGGGCTGGAAACAGCAACGAATGTCGGGCAGAGGCGGCGCCTTGGAAAGAGAAGCGGTGTGATGACAGTGAGTGGCTTGTCGTTCGGCTCCCCTTTGGTGCAACATTTCTGCACTTCCTACAAAAGATTCACCACAATCAACCACAGCTCTCTGTGTACAACCGCAACGAAAAACGACGCGAGAACGGAAATTTTGCTCACATGTGGTATCAGTGGAGTAAGACAGAGGTGAGCGCTGGAAAGACACCTAACAGCCCTAGCATAGCCAACTACTTGTCTGGAAAGGTTAAAAATCTTCCACGTATAGCTTCTTTAGCCCATTGTATACGCATTCAGAAGGACTCAAAATATCCAATGTTGAACACACATCCATCATAGAAACACTGTCTTCACTCCTTACTCATCGGTGTTAATTCTAATGCTTCAGCTGCAGTCGTCGACGGAGGCGTACTTGGCGGAGATGTGTCGCGCAATGGACGGGTATCTGCGCTGCTCTCATCCGGTGATTCTCGAAAAATGCGGTGCCGAAGCATGGAAACTGGTGTCGACGGTGAGTTTACGGGGAACCGATACCTACCGCTTGTCATTGCTCTAGAATTAGCTTAGGTTCTGCTTCTGAACTATAGAAAATAATCTTAGGAGGAAACTGGTTGAGCTCTTGAAGAAACAATTGAATTTTTCCATGCGCCAATCAATTTTTGATAATTTTTTAATGGATCAGAAAGCAGAATTGAAGTGCTATCGCCTCATATTATTGCACACTTTCTAAGTGTTGCAAAGGTCTGGTCCAAGCCCGTGCTTCTAACCTCGGATCTAGGCTGGACTCGAAGCTGTATCTTCCATTTTTCTTAGGCTTCCCCTACCCGACAGAGGTACCATAGGTTTAACACGAAGGTATTCTAGCATCTTCACTTGTGAGCTCGCTTTATTTGAGCCTTAAGTTGCTGTTTTTGAGGCTAAACCCTGTTCCAAGATGCGATCAAAGTGCTAGCGCCACGCAGGGTACGAACCTACTCATCCTCCACTCAGGACAGGATACTTAGCCATTATCCCGTCAGGGCTACTTGATCCCTAGCAAACAAAAAATTATAATGGCGGCATTAATTGGTTCATGGGTGCGTGCTAGCGCAGTTGGAAGAGGCGCAAGTTCTCGTATGTATCCGATTCCATCTTCCTGGTTCGAATTTACCGCCCAGGTCAACCAAGCGTTCATCACTCTAGAGTCGATGAATTGGTACCAAACATGTCTGAGAAGGATAGAAATACTACCTTGTTCATAGGCTGGCTACCACAACTGATTGTGTAGGCCAAAAACGCATTCAAATTGGCTTCAAGAGATCCTGCAGAAGTGGAGGCTCATTCAAAGGGGAATGACGAACAGCGCCTTTTATACTTTATCGTCTTCCAAAAATCAGCCTATTTTCCAGGTTACACGAGACAGCTTGGGTGTAACGATGCCCGACTGCGACATGCGAATCGGCGTTGATGTGAATGCTCTTCTCGTATTTCGTTGACTCGTGCAAATGTATGAGTAGGACATATTCTTTCTGAATACAAGTCGCCTTCCAGGCACTAACTTGTTTTTCGAAAAGAGATTCATTGCCGCGTGTTTGTTTCTGTTGACTATTCCTCATAGCCTTCGTCGTTCTTTAGTCGTTATGAAGTCGTTTTTCTTTCATTCGTACATATACTCCTGGCTAAATAAATTAAAGTGTACTGTTTAACAAATCTGTCTATCCGGTGCAGATCTTGCTCTTCGCATCTCTTTGTGGAGCTCGGCTCCGTAGAGAACCAGTAAACCACTGCATGACGCCAGAAGTGGAAAGTTGACGTCAAGTTTAGTTTATTGCAAGAATGTAAGGTGGAACCAGAAAGCTTATACAGATGGAACATTTGACCTTTTTGAAAGAACCTAAGAAGTCTCAAACTACTTCTGTGGTTTCTAACGTTTCCTGGCCTTTCAACGAGTTAAACGAACCGGATTCGTTGGGCTGGAGCAACGGTCTTCGTAAGGAATTCCAGCAAGCAGGCTTTATTCGGCATTGCAATCTATTATTGGATAGCCTATAAAGCACATCACCTTCTTGATGATTTTTATGAGGATGTAGGAAGTGCTGGTTTATCGAGTGTATCAAGAATCGCAATCAAGGTTTGAGTATCATTCAAGCCATTCAAAACTTCCAGCCCTTTGAAGTGGATGAATTGTTGCAACCAAAATCGCCTGGAAATAAATAGACACTAACT